>OY744476.1:203483600-204191135 GCA_963556175.1 Tipula confusa | reverse complement strand
AAAGTACGAGATAATTATAATCAAGGTTTCTCTTATTATGAAAGAATTTCAAATAAAACCCGAAGTCATCGTTTTAGTAGTACATTAACCCAACCATCAAACCTTAAAATTAATGAGCTTCCTTTATTTATCAACTCGAACCAATCAAACATTGTTATAATACACCAAAATATAAAAAGCCTAAGCTAAAATTTTAATATATTTGTAGCTAATATTGCTTCACTTAAATACAGCCCCAAATCTTTTTCTGTCTGAGTGTGTATTGAATAATATGAACTTGAAAGTTATAAAATTTCGGGACTAGTTTTCTTGCTGATATTTTTGATCTATTACCAAAGAAAATATACTTATCAGAAGTGAAGACACAAACAAAATAGTGCAACAATATTTTTTCTGAATCCATATATTTTAAATCCATCTAGTGAGAAATTTAATTTATATAAAGTTACAATAAGATTTTTTTATGGAATTTGTTTTATTGTCATTCGTTGTTCTACACAGCCACATGCACATAAAATATACTTTATTTATATAAAAACACTAACACAATTGTTTTTTCGGTTGGTTTTCATATTTCTTGTGCAATCGTCGATCGCATGCTATATTTTTTTTAATTTTGTTTTTTTTTCTTTTGTTCTACGAATACATGTGCATATGTAGTTACATAATTTAACAAGAACAAAATATTATTTGTTCGTTCAATATAGATGATGCGCTTAAAATCGTTTCCTATGGTTATTTAAATTCATATAGCAATTCTTTTATATTTCTCCAATTTAGAAATTTTGGCCATAGCTATTTGATGATAAATATATTTTAATGTAGAGGAACAATTTTCTGATTCATACACATAATTTTATTTTACAGAAAATAATGAACTTTTTCATTACACGGTGTAAAGTACAAAACTTCATTGCGTTTTGGTTTCTAACACCAGTGATCATGTATTTTGTTTCGAACTCATTGATTTTGAGACCAACAAAAGCTGATAATCATACAAGTGAGACCAGTAATTCTTTTACAGAAAAGTTTTTGTGCCATTCAGCCCAATTACACTGACAGTGGTTGGTCCGACAGTACAAGGTGTTGTCCTGAGGTGTTCCACTAATTGTAAAAATTCCTGGTAGCTTAATTTAATAATAGATAATTCCTGATTGCATGCGTAAACATAGCTTACACATACAATTATCAACTGCTTTGAAATACAAAACAGCTTTTTTTACCTTGGGCCCAAGAAGGAAAC
The DNA here is from genome assembly GCA_963556175.1 of Tipula confusa. Taxonomy (NCBI): domain Eukaryota; kingdom Metazoa; phylum Arthropoda; class Insecta; order Diptera; family Tipulidae; genus Tipula; species Tipula confusa. Next base: position 204,189,892 of record OY744476.1, on the reverse strand, counting down.
CAACACCAAGATTGCCGAGGCCATCTCCATACACATGATCTCCACTTTATAAATTTTTAAATATAAAAAAATATTATCAACTTTCAACATTCACTTTGCACCACAACTTCTTCAATGGGCTGGTTCCTTTTAAAATACCCGGGCTGAACTCACATCCCAGTCCACCCATGTGTATATTTATACTCAGCTATATATATATATATATATATATATATATATATATATATATATATATATATATATATATATATATATATATATATATATATATATATATATATTTATATAAATATATATATATATATATATATATATATATATATATATATATATATATATATATATATATATATATATATATATATATATGTACTTTAAATATTAGTAGACAAATTGCACAACTGTTATATTTCCGCAAATTGATACGAATGAAGCAGAAAAGTACAAAAATCACTTCAACATACATCACTTATTTCTGACAGTTCTATTTTCTCCTTATTCTTAAGATGTTTGGTTAGGTGTTACGCTAAAGAATATTTTTAAAATAAAATAAAACAAAAACGTGATTGATTGATAGCGTTTACTAAAAAAAGACAGCAAAAACAAAATCAATACCAGCAAGTTATAGAATGACATAAACCATTGCTACTCCTAGGTACATGAAGGATTAAGTATTTTAAGAAAATGTATATTTAAAATCGCTCAAACAAAATAACATCGGATATAGAACCGTGCTACACTGTTTATAATAACACGGCCAAGAAATTCCTTTATAACACCATAGAATTCTTTCATAATTTCAATAAAAAGCTAATAGAACTACAGTCTACGTTAGTTTCAATAGTTGATGTATTATTCCACAAAAACCTATTCTCAGAGGTATCATAGAGTCCAATCAGACCACTATTACAGATTTAAATTTTTTTTTATTTTGAAACAGCTCGAATTTAAACAAAAACTGAATTCAAATTTGCCTCAGAAGCTAAGAAATAATTGAACGATTTAAATGAAATTTGGACCAGTTAATGGACGTCAGAAAACCTATTCTCAGAGTTATCATTGAGCTCAATCAGACCACTAATACAGATTTAAAGTGTTTTGATTTGGAGACAGCTAAATTTCAAAAATTACTCTAATTTTTAAATCTGGGAAATGAACTTATATTTCCTGCTATCGTATAGCAATAACATTAATTTTGCCCAAATTTTTCGAAATGATAGTGCGTTTTGTGTGCATCAAAATAATTTGTAGAAATTTATGAATATTTTATGGTAGTATTACTGTCGGGAGCTTTTGATATTGGTATTTGTCATTACAATCAGAACAATATTACAAATATTCAAAAATTGGTTTAGGGACTGGACATTTGCGTTAGGAAGTTCAAAAAATAACCATTAACAAAGCTCTTATTAAAAATGGTGGTAATTGGATAGCAATATTGCACTTAAACTTTAAGAAACAAGTAGAATCAACTCCGATCCGGTCATTTGGCTAGAGTATATTGTGAATAGTTTAGAGATTTAAAATATTCCAAACAAACATTCGAACGCATTCTTTAGACAACAAATCTAAATGAAAAATGGCCGAGATATGGGTACTACAAAAATTAAATGTTTCCGTTTCTTAGTCAAATGATGATTCGGCAATGTAATTTCAGTATAATGTATAAATTACGAGTTTTATATTAAAATATTACCTATATTCGGGATGATGTTAAAAAATATGTATATAAGATGCTCTTAACACAAACAGATTTCACCTGTATACCTTCTTCGTTAAAAGTACATCAAGAATGATCAACTTATAAAACCTAAACCTATATATTACACCTTTACTTCATTTAATATTTAATCCTTTTGCAGAACACCAGGCAGTGAAAATAATAACACGAACAGCAACAGCAACAACAAAGTAAAATTGAAGCAAATTTTTTGGCAAATATAATTTTAAATAAAGGTTACACCATCATCTGAATAAATTATTATGAAAACGAATACACCACACCACCCTATTTAGCATCACTAAACCCCACCACCCACCACCCATTGTAATATATAGAGTACCAAAACAGAACACAAAAAAAAAAATAAACACGAAACAACAACAAATTGGAATGTAGTAAAAAAAGCTTATTACGATTATTACAAAAACAAGAGGAAAAAAAGTTCTTTTGTTGTTTAGCTTTTCTTGTATATGTTACCCTTATCCATTATTAAACAAATACAGTGCAGTTTTGTTAGAAACGAACCAACCAGCGAATAACCTCGAAAAAAATTGGCTCGAACTAAAAAAAAAAAAAAAAAAAATGGGTATATTTTTTTTTATAATTTTCTTTAACATTTTTAAGCCCAATTTTGAAAGCTTTTTTTTTCATCTCATCGATGTTTTTACTCTTTATGTGATTACTAAGTACTATGTACTCGTATATATGAATACAATAAATAAATTGAACATGTCCCAAATATTCTTCATTGTATCCAATTTTATTTTAGTTTTTCTGAACTCGTATATGTGATTACTGATTAGCAATCAATACTCAAATCGATTTTAATTAACCGAATGGAATATTTATGTATGTATGTGTGTGTATATCTATACTTTTAATCAACATTTTTAATTCATATATAGACGGCAAAGGTCATAGGTGAAGAAAAGAATATTTCGATTCTATCTTAAAACTTCTTCAACTTAGATGTAAATAAAATAGCACGATAAGTCGAATACCTAATCAGCATAAGATGATTGATATTCATCTGTGGTATTCAAAACACCAATTATATTGTTTTAGATCCGCGATCGAATCGATCACGCATTTATATTGTTATGCATCTCGCGCATGCTTATGAAATTATTACAAAACATGTTGAGACTCCATGACAGTCATCAAGGGGATTTTATTATAAGTAATATCTAAGTCTTATGTTGCTTTGAAATCAAACGTGAGATAGCTGATGACAAATGCCGCTAGTATTAGAGACTTAATATCTAAAGAACAGTGACCAAAATAATATTTGTAAAATGCGACTCTCAAAAAATAACTCTAGTTTGAATTCTTTTGAAACAATTAAGATGGGTTTTTGGAACTCCATCACAGACAAACGAAGTAAATTTCATAAGCCTCAGTGTCTTATGAAATCCAAATCATAAATTGACTTTTCTGCAATCTTCCCAAGAAAGATCACTTGAAATTTCTAGACCCCACAATATAAGAGAGGAGGACCTATTAATGAGAACGCCGTTTATTATGAGTGGAACATAATTTTGAACTTTTTTATGTAAAGAAAACCAAGCTTGCCTTTTTGTGGATTAAATTCTACCCTATTATAGAGCTGTCCCAGTCCTTGTCAATGCAAGTAGTTTATGTAAAATCTCTTGAGTATAATTCAATTGGGAATTGAGTGTTAAACTCAATATAAGAAGACACTGGAGTAACATCAGCAAGATACAACACTTGACTCGCCATATTTTTCTTTATTTTTTCCCCAACAGTGAGTTAAATGTAATAAAAGTGCATGCCTTTCGAGATAGTTTATAAGATGAAAATTCAATAAAGATTCCATTACTTTAGATAAGGTTGGACGGTAATTAGAAGGAGAAGTTTTATCACGTTTCTAAGGAAAGTTTTTTGGAGAATTAATAATACTTTATCGGACCCGGTTGCTTTATATGGGCATTTTAGTTTCTTCAGTTGCTTTAACACTCTTAAGTTAAGAATTTAAGAAACAAGTCGAGATCGAAAACAAATTTTGAACATTGATGAAGTAGTGCATGGTGGTTATTGGTTAGGTAGAAAAAGGAGAGTTAAAGCAGATGCAATATAAGACGCTTACAAATTTGTCATTGAAATGGTGGATTTTTAGTAGTTACTATTGTAATAATTAAGCGCTTAAGAATTTCTTTTTATTAAACTAGCAAACAACAAAAGTTCGATTGTTTGATTTAGAATCTCTAATACATTTCATATTTAGTTACGAATCCCGAGGTCATATTCATATTTCCGCGGACCTATAAATTAATTTCTTCATTCTAGCCTAGGTGTCATAAGCTCTGAAGTAGATGTGGTAATCGGAAACTTTGCTGAGACTAATTAATGATCAGAAAGACCTAGTAAAGCATTCACATCCACATAATATTTGACAGGCATGGTAGTCAAAAATAAGTGACCTAATGTTTCAAAGTACTGAGTTGGTTTGTCAACAAGTTGGACAAAAAGATTCTCTAACTATGTATCATTGTACGTAAGTATTATTGTAAGTAACATTGGAGGGGTCTAATATATCTAATCAATTGAACTTGAAATGGTATCAAATTGGTGACAGGTCTCTGCGTTTGGTAGATTAGAAATACAACGCAAAGAAAAAATAACATTACAGTAAGATTGGGTTTTAATTTAAACCCACAAAAATGTAAATGCAGAATTAGAGCTAGGTAGAATAAATTTGGGTATATTGAAGTGGAGATCATCCCTAATAAACAGAATTACCTATGGATGTGGAACCAAATAGTATACTCATGAATAACCCAGATATTAATCGCGAATAACCCGGCTATCATTTATTGCCTAATTAAGAAACTTGAAACTCTCTTAACCTAAGAACGGCAGGGTTATTTAACTACAGGTGTTAAAAAAAAGAAAACTGCAACTAGACTAGATGAAGCCCTAGAATATTTGTAAAATCAATTTCAAAATTAAAATTCATTTCAAAATCAACAAATCAAATTAGAACAACGTAAACAAAGTAAACCATTCTTGGACTGATCAAAGAAGGAGCCCTTCCGCAGCTGCATTTTTTACAGTGACGAGGCCTTCTATAATTGAATTTTGCTGCAAAGAGGACCAGGGTTTTAATTTCTTCTTTCAAAAAAAGAAATCAAAAAATAAATAAAATTATAAATAAAAAATTAAAATATATTCAGCCCAAAGCTTTCTATCAAAACGCTCTTATTAATACTTAGAGGATTAAGTCCCAATACATTTTCATTTGTTTTTTATACGAAGAACATTTCACATGCAGTAACCTATCTCACGAGTTTGTAAAATACAGCAGGCCTTCAGAATAAGAGATCGAACATTCAAATCACCTCATTAGGTTTGATCAATATGCCCACCATCTAAATTTATTTTTGGCCCGCTATTTACAACTTGTAAATTATTTTTTACTCAGATTCAACCTCAAATTCTTAACTAAATACAAAATTCTACAGATTAATCGATACTTTGGTCGTTTGCTTGTACGCTTTCACAGTCTTTAAATTAAGGGACGTTAATTTTTAAAATTGTAAATTTTCTCTAGCTTAACCACTTAGCAGGTTATTGCCACTGTCAATGCGTTCTGATAGCTAATCTTCTATTTAGCTAATCTTTTCAATTCTCGTCTGATTTTCAGTCAGTTTTTGGAAGTTATCTGAACTCATGGCAGATGTTCAGAGACTCGCAATTCCCATTAAAGATTCTACTTTAGACTACATTTTAATGCTAACATTAAAAAAATTGCGGTGATTGTTCTTCCACAAATCAAATCAAAAATGATTTCATTTACAATCCTAAAAATCCACTTGTTGTTTTCGTAAATCTTCCCCCAATAATTGGTAGAGTTGAATACTTAAATATTGCAACTGTTGTGAAGCTCGCTATTATGTTGGAACATATACATTTCGCATATACTGGTTTCAGATTTATATTGATCAGATTTAATTTCCAGTGTGAAGCTAGAGGATTCATTTCAGCTGGCGTTTCGAAGTAATATCCCGGATGATGGTCGAGGTATTCTATTCTATACTCTGTTGTATTTACCCAATCCAATTTTGCACAATTAAAAAATAGGCTCATCAGACATATAGAATATAAAATTAGATTTGATACCAGTTTTGCAGATTGACTTCGAGGTATCCTGCGAGTTGTTTCGGGAGCCCTTATGCCAGATGAACCATCCACGGGTGTAGTATTTGTCGGTTTGGAACTTGTAGGAATTTTTTTATCGTCTACTTTTTTGTTGCAGTGAGTTAGCATTGGACTGATTTTAGCGATGGATCTTTTGAGAGTTCCATTCTGAGTTTTCAAAGTAACGACTCTAACTAACTTATCATGTTCTGGGTGTTTTTCTACCACTCTTGAAATTATCCATTTACATTTTTATCCCTTATAATAACTAACTGTTTTTATTTATGTTTGGTTGCTGCTTTGTCCATTTTGCGCGACTTTGCATGTTCTGTAGGTAATCCTTGCTTCAGAGTTTTCAAAAACCATGGATATGTTGGTTTAATAATTTTACACTCGGTGAATGTTCTTGATGGTGTAACCCTTGGTGATGGTAGGCTTCTGACCGTATCAAATGTAATATCAGCGTTGTTTCTAAGCCAATCTGGTCCTTATAGCTATCAGGATCTATGCCGCGTGTAGCGCAATCCGCTGGATTGCAATCTTGCTATGGATTGGCTTCGGCTATCTCCTAAACAAAATTGACCCTTATTGGTATGGTGACTTCATACCTTCCATATGCTAATTGACTACAGGTGTCTTTATATGACATTTCGCACAATTCTTCGTCTTCGGAATATGGGTTAATTTTACTTATTTCTTCAATTTCCCAGAATCTTCGCAGCTCCAAATCAAGACTATTTCGGATATCATAGTCAAAAATACTGAGTTTAAAGTTGTTTGTGTTGTTGTCATCCCCATAAGTATCCATCATAGCTCCGTTTTTGGGCTATTGGATGGTTTTGTGAAGTTTTAATTACTCCTTCCTTTAAAATATTTGCTTAAATATCTGCACCTAGAATCATGTCGATAGATGCAGGAGACTCGTAGTGTGGATCTGCCAATATTAGCTCCTTCCACATGTTGTTGTTGACACCTTTTATTGCGTCAGCTGGCAGATGTTCAGTCAATTTTGGTAAAATGAACTATTCTTGGTAGAATTTACTTGAAAGTTGATAAGTATTGTGGTGATATTGTAATGAACACCTTATATTTTATTTTGCTAGTCATCATTCAACCAATGCCACTGACTTGCAGATTTACACGTAATTTTGGTAAATTTAGTTACTCGGCGGCTTCTTGAGTAATGAACGATGATTGTGACCCTGGATCTATTAAAGAGCGTAGTTGTATTGCATATCTAATACGAGTAGCTACCTTTATCAGGGCTGTAGCTAGTAAGGGTGCTCCATTATTTATTGAGGGAGCGTTCTTAGCAGTGTGGAGTGAAGTTGTAACCTCCTTCATGTGTAGTAACGTATTGTGATTTCCCTCACATACCACACAGGTTTCTTTGCTTTGCGTTGCGATTAAACAAATTCTGCATAAATTGTTCCCTGTTACAAGTTTAGACCTTTCTATTACTGGCATTTTTATAAACGTGGGGCACACAATGCACATTTTTCTAATTCCAGCAAACGGTCTTTTTGACGCTTGTGAAATAACAGGTAATTGTCGTGCAAATGTGTTTTTATTCTGTTGAAACCCCCGCGCTGAAATGTTGATCGCTTCTAGCGATTGAAAACGACCTTCTAAAAACTTAAGAAATCCACTTAGACGCTGAATATCCCGAGGTTTCTCAAGATTAACTTGATACAAACGATGGGTTTCGTTGTCCAATTTCTTTAATATTAACGGAATTAATATGGCGTTCCATGTTGTTGTATGGATGCTTAAGTTCTTCAAGGCATACAGATTTTCTACCATCGTGTGATGGAGAGTTTTCTCTGCACTTGCGGACTTCGAGGTAATATTTGGCAGGTTCAGCAGTGTATTCACATGGTTGGTTACAAGTAACCTCTTGTTGTTGTACCGATTCATCAGTATTTTCCACGCATCTGTGTAGTTTATTCCTGTTGTTGGAATGTGATTTAGAAGCTTTGCTGCCTCTCCTTTAACATAAGTTTTAAGGTAGCTGATTTTGTGCGTATCACTTAGATTTTCGTTTTCGTGCACAAACCCTTGAAATCGCCTGCAATTCTGTTGTTATCGTAGGCGTTATTGGAGCTCCATTTAGACGTTGTCTCATCTCAGCAAGAAGCGTGCCAAATGCTGATGACAATTTTCTTTGTTCTATGAAGTAACCATGTGCAGGCTCTAATGTCGCTTCTGCTTCTTGCTCATGGTTGGCTTCATATCGGCTGATATTTTTTCGTTTTCCTTTCTGGTCCATCTTTTTTGTAATTTTTTTGTAGGTTCTGTATATTTGTAGCAATCTCCTCTTGCTCTTCTAATATTGAATCTATCATTACAATTTTTTTTCTGTGGACCGGTATGTTGTTTTAGGTGCCTGTTCTTAGTGACTCGAAGGACCAACATTTTTTTCAGATGCTACGCTCTAAAACTGTGAGTTATAACGATCGATTTTTTATCGTTATAAAACATAGTTCTATGTGATCTCAAATTTTATCTACATTTGACACCAGACAAGTGTTCTAACCATTGTTGACCATTAAATTGTAAAAATCAATATTAAACTATGTTTCCGAAATCAGCAAATCTGCCACTCCTTTAATATTAAACATGGTAGCTTTGCTAATGAACGCTGACAAATTTAAGAAACTTGTTAAAGAATCGAGCAGGTTTTTGCAAGAAAAGTCATACGGCTTGTCAATATTTCCCATGAACACGTGGTCTCCTCTATTTGGATATTAAATTTTGTGAGTGCAATATGTCCACCAAATGGTACTCCAAATGTACTGTATTTCACAATATTTAAGACATCGCTTTTCACATTAAATTGATCAATATTTATGATTTGTAAATTTTGTAGTTCGCATCCCGCTGCTATTATGTATACAATAATTTTTTTATCGTAAATACCTTATCATCATTATAAAATTAAAATTAAACATCTTCAAAATATATATATATATATTTTTTTTTGTATAATTAAAAATCATTCAGTTTAGAATTTCACACAACCGTTCGATATATTTGCATCGTTCCCTTAAAATTTTGTTTGATAGAACTCATATTTAAAAACCGCCCGCATCGCACCCAAACAACATCGCATCATTAAAATGTAAAATTAATGATAATCATTTTGCTTTTGTTGTTGCTTGCTTTTTTTTTTTTTTTTTTTTATTTTTTTGATTGTGTTCAATTTTAATTAGCCTAATTGCAAATAATAAAAATTTTGTAATTTCGATAATTGTTTTTGGTTAGTTTAAATAAAATTTATAGATAAATTTAAAATTTTGTAAATTAAATTATTAGACAACGCAAAAATGTTCACCATAAATCGCGAATTATAATCAAAATTGTGGAATACCAAATCGAAATTGTATTAAAAAAAATATATTTAATTATAATATAGAACAATGATGTGTCAAAGCTAGAAGTAAGCTTCCTATAAATTGTGTGGTTACCTCTAATCTAAACAACGGAATATTCAAAAAAAAGTTCCAATAAAATGAAAAATTTCAGTTCTATAAGATATGCTCAGATTAAAATTTTAATCAACGGGTATAAAGCCGATTTTAAAAACCGTGTATCGACAAGAGGCAATTTAAACTTAAAGCTTTTTTAAAAAACTTTCCTAGATGGAAATATACACCAGATTCCAAACAGAAATAGTTTAAACGTAGATCACGGTTTGAAAGTATGCAGTTCAATTAAATTTTGGAAAAATTGTAGGTGAAAGCTCTCTAAATTAAACCATTCAAAAGGAGTTTACTTTGAGGTTTTCCTAGAAATTTACAATATTTAAATATATTTTTCTATATATAAATTGTATGTGGTTTCTTATTAAGTACAATTCTATAAAAGCTTATTTTTAAAGTAAAACATAATAACCTTTAATAAAGCTTTTATTTAATATAATCATAAGTTATCGAAAATATCCTATTTAAATATATCCTGTTTTTATAAATGGGATGTCAAACAAAGCCCACCAATAATTTAAGTTTGCAAACACGTAGTTTAATCGAAAAGCTCTTTAAAATTCAAAAGCTCTCAATTTTTAGTGGTCTATTAATATTTAAATTTTATATAACATTTAAAAACAAAGCTTAAAGTTATCAGAAAAATGAAACTACCATTAAACTAAGCTTTTTGTGTCCGTTAAAATAATTATAAAAGCAATTTCCTTTTATAGGAAAATTATATTTTACTGTTTATTGTTTTAATTAAATAAAGCTCTATGAAAAGTAATTCTAAACTTAAAGAAAAGCTTTGGACTTTTGTGTATGGAAAAGCGTTTGTACAAAATGGCTTTATGCACAAAAAGTACTACTAGAAAGAAGTATGAAAACTTTCAAAAGAAACTTAATAAAGCTTCAACCTTTAAGTTTTTAGAAACTTAATAAAGCACATAAAAAGTCTTTAAGACCGTATTGATTGATTGATTAATTAGAATGTACGGCCAAGGACGAACCAGGAGTGGAAGGAATATTAGTTATGACAGACTCGACCCGGTTACTGACATCTAAGTGATCGATAATTAGTATTTTTTTGTGGTGTAGGGAAAGGAAAAGTAAGTTAGTAATGACAGAATTGGTCCCGTTTTCTTGTGGCTAATGTTTAACTATTATTAGCACAAGAAAATCACAAATTTTCTGAACTGCTCTGACGTCTCTTATCAGCAACTCTAGAGTGGCACCATTCAACTGTAATTTATAAAGGTTCCCAAAACAAAAATCTATTAACGAACTAATTTCTCCAAGCCGTAGGCTGTAACAGATTGCATTAGTTTTCACCTGTAAATTACAAATTTATTATTTTACCTTATTTGAGACAAAATTTTAAAATTAAAACAAGTTAGATTTTAAAATAATTGATTAAATATTACAAATCAATTGAACTAACCGTTGTATGACTAATGCATTATATTAGAAATTTCTAATCCTTTTGTTGGAGTAACCAAAACATTTGCACAATAATTAATAATGTGCCCTTAATATTGAGCCTTAATAGCTCTTCTTTAACTTTTAATTTTTTTTAGGTAGAATGGACGGTTTCTGTAAAGCATTTGTTCACTTCCTTTTTAAGCTACTATGACTTTTTTGAGTTTTAAGTCAAATGGATTTAATTTTAATGTTTGGCCAAGCATATTTTTCAGATTTTTAGATTTATTTTTTACTAGATTTTAATACAGTAATTGTACAATAAAGGGTTAAAGCCTAGAAACAAAAGTTTCGAATGCTATATTAACGGTATAAATTAAAAATAAATCTTACCAAGATTCACTACATAAAAGCTTAAATAAGAAATTAAATACAGTACATTTTTATTTGATCTGAATCAAATCATCTTTCTCAGTTCAACAGTCTGAATCAAAATAAATTTTAATAATAGTTGCTGAATGATCACCCAAATCAATGGCAGCCGGGTCTATAATATTTTAAGAGTCGACTTTATTTCGCATAAAAATGTGGTCCAAATAATCTGCCTTTCACAAGGCTCAAATAATTATTTATTTCATCATTAAAGATAGAACAGGCAAACTCATGTAATCTATAGATACAAAGAATCGAACATTTTTCATATTGAAGGCCAAAATCAATTCATTTATAATAATTTTGCTATTTCTAGTATGTCCACTTGTTTTTCATGATGTTCTGAAGTCCTCTTTAAAGGTTAGATTTTCGCGCCTAGCTTAAAATTTCATCTCTAGGAAATTTCTTCCTCAACTGCACAATAATCTTCGCATGATGTTTCGGATTTGCAGACTTTGGTTTTAGTCGAAAACATTTTATAAATTCGTCGTCTTTTAGATGAATGCCTAACAAATTTGCAAACAACTTTATCACCGTTGCTGTTGTGGATTTATTTTTATAAATTGATACACCCAAAATATCCAACGAATTTAATAGTTTTTGCTGTTCGATACTACCGACCAAATTTTCTAATTTACAGATTCTACCGTTAGTTTAATATTTTCGTCTTTAAGCACTTTAAAAGTTTTTAAAGCTTCATCCAAACGATATTGTTTGGTTCATATAAGAGATCAGCTCAAGTCAATCAGTGTCTGATTGGTGTCTTCGGTGTCTCATGTGAAAAGATTAAAAAGAAATGAAACGGCAAAATGATATCGTGTCAAATATAGACGCTTATGTAAAGACACCAAATTAAGTGTGCAGTATTAAAACGGCTGATTGTAGCAGAAGCATGAATCTTGTAAATCCAAACTGCATATTTGCAATGATGAGATTTGTGCTTTATTGATTGTTATGGCAACTGCATAAACAAATTCCTTATAACAAAACATATTCCCCTTAAAACTTAACAATAATAATTGTTGATGACGTTTCGTCCGTTTTGTGGGAAAATTAACGTTTTCTATTCGTTTATCACTAAAACTGTCGTTGAACTGGTGGGACTTATCGTAAACCATGTCAGTTTATAAATATCATTTGTTTCCGCTCTAGATTTTATTGTGTTAACCATGTTTTTAGCGCCCGACAATTGCCATTAGTGAGTCTCTAATTTTTTTCAAATTGTCAATTGGTTGGTCTATACTCAACTCAATTTTCAGCCAACAATTGTCTAATAACATATTTCTTGCCATTTTAATAATATTTCTGGCATTTATTGGCATCGTAATTGGCCATTAAACAGTTAATTTGGTTGTTAAGTGGTTTTGGCGCTGCATCTTCTATTGTTTTAATTAGCTTCTGGCTGCTGTGTTGCTTATCGGAATTACAACCAATTTATAATGTTCATAACTCGAGTCAACGGTGTTAAGCAATGATTATATCCAATAAAGTAACTAATTCGACTGTAAGACTTTTTATCGCTTGCACTCTTTATGGTATGTTAGTAGCTTATCACAGAGTAATCGGTATGTCCTATTGCTTCGAAAGGTCCATTTCCATTTTATTTTGGTTTTAATTTGATTGATTGAAAAAAAAAATAACTTTCTTTTATTGCATGCTGAATAGGTAAGCAAGGGAGATGTTATCTTATTCGTGTATACAACACTTTTAAGACTACTTTTTGTTTTGCCAGTCATACATTTATAACTTCTAAGCTCGTCTATATAGTTTGGAAGATAATTTATACATTTTGCTGGGTTACTTTGTCCTCCGTTTTCCTTTTTCGGTGTAACCTTTGGCTGTTGTTGGTTGCTTTGAAATTTTTTTTTAAAGCTTAAAACAGCTTAGTACAGCTTGGACAGGTAATTAGACAGAAATGTCTAAAATAAAAATTTAATTATACTGTTTTCGTATTTTTATAATAGATATTGATTTAAGTAAGTTGTACATTTACGAAATGAATTATATTCGATTTTATTTAACCATAGTTTATTATGGTTGGCTGGTATAATAAACCATTTCCACCACAATAAACTAATCTAACCACCATATAACCAATGACATAACAGCGTATAAAGTAACCTATTTATAGAACAAAATCTGAATATAAAATTTTATTCAAATTTGTGATACGATTATCTGTTAATCTCTGTATAAATATAAAATAAAATTAAAATCGATGTGACCAAGGCACGGTACAATATCATATCAAAAACTATATAGGTATATGTATAGGTTACAAAAAAATTATTACCTTATTAATGCATAATCTCTCATAATCATTTATGTATTTCATAACGAACATTAAAAAGAAAATCTTTAATTTATGTTATATGTGACATTAACCACTTCGATTAGAGCGGACGATTTAAAATCTTAAGTCTAATATTGAAAAGTAGTTTTAATCTGGCTTATGATTTGTGTAATATTTTTATTTTTATTAGATGCAAATCGTTTAGAAAGGGTGCCCCCATTAGAGCTACTTAGCCTTACTTCTTAAGTAACTATTTTGAAATGAGGCTTTGAAACCGTGGAAATATTGCACGTTTACGAAAGTTTTATTTTTAATTACTCATAACTTTTGTTACGTTTAAGTTGTTTAAGCTTTTAGTTTTCTTTTGCGATGCTACAAAAAATAAAGTTTTTAAAACTGTTTCAGTATGCTCTGCGTTTGATTGAGCTTTCTAATGGAATTTTTTTCTAATCGAAGTGTTAGTTTCTTATGCTTGATTATTTATAAATGCTTGACATATTATATTTTGACTATGGCAGCTTTTTTGTGCTTTTTATGCAACTTCAGCATTTATTGATATAATATTACATTTTAATTGGAAGTGTAAGTAAGTTATTAAAACGATAGCTTATAAATTTATTGTTGAATTTTTTAAAATTCCGTATTTTACTGAAAGCTTGAATTGAAAAAATACGGCAAAAGTTTTCCTTTCGCATTTATTTAAATTTTTTATTTTTAATGCAAAAGCACCAATCATAAAATTGTATATCTTTGATTAGTGAAAGTTTGGTTTTTTATTTCTTAAATTATTTCAGTTGAATGAAATGGTTGAAAGCTTTAGTGCTTTCCTTGTGTTAAAATTCAGTATTTATTTTAACTCAAAATCAAATAATAATTTACTTAGTATGATGTAAAATAAGAGCTTTAATTAAAGCAAGGGTTAATGTGAACAAATAAACAAAAGCTTCTCATTTATTTAAATTATTAATTTTAAACTGTAATTGTTCCAAATTGTAAAGCCCTTTTTTAAGTTTTTTAAATTTAATTTAATTTTGAAACATTATCTTAATGAACTTAATCTTTTGATTGATACTTCATCCCTTATTTAAATAAAAGAGAGCTTTTAGTGTTCATTGTGCTAAACATTTATTTATATAATGCATCATTATTGGAAACATAAGTAATAACTTTAATTTATTAAATAATGTAAAGCTTTATACTTAATTAAATCATTAATTTTAAATAAAAACTAATAGTACAAACTTATAAAGCTCTTGTTTAGAGTATATTTTACATCTTTTATTCTTATGTTAGGTTTAATTGTTTGAAGTTTTATATTTTAATAATGAAAGCTTTTATTGCTAGCTTGAACCAAAGCTTTGTTTGAACATTTATTAATATACTATATTTTAATTATAAGAGAAAGCAAGCATAACACCAGGAAGCTTTCTTTATTGTTATATTTAAATAAAAGGTGTGATTGAGCTTTTTTACTAGAGTGGACAATTTTATTAATAAAATATGACAAAAATTATCCGTTCGTTGGGAAATATAGTTAAAAGTTTTAATGAATTTACAACTTGACATTTATTTAAACTAATAATTTTGAGGCGAACTAATAAAGTATCAATTTTAAGATATAAATCACTGGTTAACACATGCTATGTTTATTTAGCTTTCATAAAAACAACTCATATTATTTTCTGCATTGGCAAATAATATATTTTGTGTTTAAAAAATAAGAGCTTTTTATGTATTTTGCTTTCAATTTTAATATTTGTAATTGATCTGTGATAAAGAGACATTTAAACCCAAATAAACAACTTTTAGTAAGAAATTTTAAAGCTTTGCTTAGGAAAAGTTTTTATTTTTTTAGTTAATCTGTTGGTTTGTATAAGATAAATGTGTAGGAATCCCATTATACTTTCCTTCGTTGGTTTGTTATATATGGCATATTTCTATGAATGTGAGCTTTAATGTTTCTTGCAAAAAGCTTATATTTGATCTTATAGTCTTTATTATGTGCTTTTCTTTAAATCGTATTCAGTTAAAGTTCGAATAACAAATGTGTGACTAGTAGTTTATTTGTTTAGTCGTGCTTTTATACTTTTTATATCGTTAAATTGAGCTTTAAGTACACTCCGCATTACCAAAAAAAATATTTTTACTATCCGTTCTTAGTAGAAACATCAATAATAAATATAGAAAGATTCGTTTAATGAAAAATTTAGCCGTATTTGATTAAGTTTGATACTTTAATCGGTTAGTATTGTATTTTAGCGAGCTTTAAGCAAGCATTTGTAAAATAAATTGTTTTAAATCGAATTAAAGTTTGAGTTTATGTTCAATATAACCCAAAATTTAAGGGTAATCCGCATAAATAAAACAATTGTTTGGTTTTACCAAAAACAAATTCAATTAATGACTATAAAGTAAGAATGACAAATCAATGCATTGTACTTTTTACTCGGAAAGAATTATGTCATAGGTTTTATGACTTTATTGCCGAGATTAGATAATGGTTTTAAAAGAATTAAATGTTGATCAAGGAGTTTATTTAAAAAATATCAAGGAATGTCTTTTTACGCTGGATCACTTAAGAATTAAAGACTTGTGCTTCTAGATGTGGATGTACTTACAAATGATCTCTTGCACCAGTGACTTCATTTACATAAAACATAAAGTATGAATCCATGCTCTTTTTTACTAATCTATCAATTTTGTTTTGTAAATTAGTTTGTTTTTTGTTGTTGTTATTGTTTTATTGTCTTTTCATATTTACACTATAATTTATTTTAATATTAATAAATAAAAGCTTGGGTTAGTACGCCTAATAGTAAAACTAGAACATAAATTAATTACTCTTGAGAGGTATTCATTTCTCTTTGAATAATAAGAATGAATTGGTTCATAGTTACCTTACAGCTCCTATTGGTCAAAAAGACTATACCTTCTGGAAAGAATAACTAAATGACTCAAACGCAAGTACCGACAGTAAAATGTTATAATTGGACTTGGATTACAAGCGCAAAGGAAAATACTGATTTTTTTACATCATATCGTGGAGACAAATTCCAACCTCTCATAAGACAAACTGCAGATGAAAACATAATGCTAGTTGTCAAAATCGGCAGTCATAAAATTTGTATTTTTATATAAGAGTTAAAAGTTGTAATCATCAATAACTCAAAAAAACTCATGGAAATGTTGCACAAATCAATTTTCATCAGGTGAGAAAATTCGACTTTCGCCCATTTGTGACAAATGTTACGTTCGCGCAACTTAAAACATGAACACACTTTTTATTCGTTTAGAAAAAATTAACATGATTTATCCTGTTAAATGGAATACCGTTATATATATATATATATATATATATATATATATATATATATATATATATATATATATATATATATATACATATATATATATATATATATATATATATATATATATATATATATATATATATATATATATATATATATATATATATATATATATATATATATATATATATATAAACGCAGAAAACAATACTTATTTAGTTTCCATTTATAAATATACAATTAGAGTCGTTAAAAATAGCAAGTGTTTTTTTAAGTAAATGAGTATCAACCCCGCGTCAAGGATTTATTGGTTAAGTAATTAATAACTGCTTTTATTTTACTTTTTTGTTTTTTTTTTCTTGAATATAAACCAAGAAACGTAATGAGTTCATAATAATCCCAATTTATTCAATAAAAATCAACTACTGGCTGGTGTAGAAGTAAGGTTTAATCAAAAGATATTGAACCTGAATGAAGTCGAACTTGAAAATATAAAAGAGCAACTAACACCGAAGGTGCAATGCCAGTATGAAGTACGTTCAAATGAACCCAACAAAGAACAACATATGCCGTTGCTTTAAGTTAATCAAAATTGGAAACGTGGGATTGAGGATTGTTTTAGATTATTTGCTAATATGTACCACAACAAATCATGGACTAATACATTCATTAGCCCGTTGATTTGGTCAGAAGAATCTGATGCCTTTGATTTTTTGTGTTATTTTTTACACCATCATTTGTTGATTTGATATTAAAATATACTACAGATTATGCAGCAGTAAAAAAATAAAACTATTCAAATTGAGGTGGACGATATATATACTTTTATGGGTGTAATGATCATATCGGGATACAATCTACTACCACGAAGACGATTATATTGGGCCAGTGATCCGCACCCTCGAAATGAGTTAATTTCAAAATATATGAGGCGACAAACATTTGAAAATATATTTACCAACATACATTTTTGCGATGTTGATTCAATAAAATTGACAGATGATCGCTTTATAAAGGTTCGCCCATTTATCAAACATTTAAATGAAGTCTTCTTGCGATATGCTCCTGCGGAAATGAATATAGCGATTGATGAGTCGATGGTGCCATACTATGGTAGGCATCGGTGTAGACAATTTATACGGAATAAGCCGGTACGATTTGGCTATAAGGCATGGGTAGCAGCATCCAGATTGGGCTACTGTTATCAGTTTGAAATATACCTAGGTCGTGATGAAAAATGGGACAAACAATTGAAATCCGTAGTATTAAACTTTGCGCGAATAATAGAAGCTGGCTTCCCAGGATTAACATTTTCATTTTATTTTGATAATTTTTTTACTGGTCCAAATCTTGTTTGTGCACAGAACCAACTAACATTTGCAGGAACAGGGACCGTAAGAGAAAATAGATTGAAAAACATTAAAATGAAGGAAAAGAAAAAAATTAGTAAGAAGCCAAGAGGATATATGGAAAGTTACGTGGATAAGGAAAACGAGCTGATACTAACATGCTGGAAAGACAACCAAACAGTCTCGCTCTTATCTAATTGGTAAACATACTGTAGGCACTGCATAAAGTATGTACATTTGGAAAAAAAGTAAATATACCTCAGCCTGCAGTAGTGAAAATGTACAACAAAAACATGGGTGGCGTTGATATACTTGATCGTCACATATCAAACTATACAATGAACATCCGCTGTAAAAAGTTTTACATGCCTATAGTTCTTTGGATGATGGATGTAGCTGTGACAAATACATGGAGCTTGGCAAAATCTTATGGAGTTAAAGTGGACCAACTAAGTTTTCGGCAACAGCTAGCCGTATCGCTGCTCAAAATGGAAAATTATCTTCCAAAGGTAAAACAACAAAAAATTAGGTTTTTCTTCAAAAACGACCACACACGTGTGCAAAAGGCATAAAGCGACTACGTTGTAAACATTGTTCATCGCAAACCATTTACATGTGCACTTCATGTGATGTAGCTTTATACCTTAACTGCTCAAAAGACTTCCATAACTAGCTTCGTTGAATTTACGAACCAAACTTCAGTTATTGTTATGAAATGTGATTTTTTAATTTATTTTATATTTAAATTTATATTGAACTAATAATGTATTAATATTTTAATTTTAATTATGAAAAAATTATTATTATTTTTTTTTTTTTAAATGTCTCTAAATGAACAATGTTGCGTTTGCGCAACACGCGATATTTTCAATGCTCGCCACTTTTCACAACAGTTTAATATATTTTATATGATTAAAATAGACTAGATTAACCAAAAAATAAGGACCACTCCTAAAAAAATAAAAATGAAAACTTTGGTCACAAATAGGGCCACAGAATCACAGCCATATCATTGTACATCTGCTAGAAAGCAAAACAATATGTTCCATTATCTTCTTACAAAGTTAGAAGAGATCTAACAAAGTAGTTCGATTAGATTCTACAATCCTACATAGCTGACCGACATTTTCGGGTAAAATATGAAAATGAACACTCTCTTATATAGGTAACACTTTCGAACTACCAACACATAATAAACTGCTGCTTTATAGGCAAATTCTAAAATCAATATAGAACTACGATTTTCAGATTTGGGGATGTACCAAGAAGATCAATATAAAAATAATACGCTCATTCTAAAACAAAGCTTTAATGCACCAACATATACGTATAATAAATGCTAATCTCAATAGGGCGACTTAAAGTCTAAATCGGGACAAACCAATGGGTTGTACTCCACAAAAAAGAGCATCTGTTATTAATGACAAATTACTAGATGAATGGTTCACTTACAGGATGGTCAGTTTTATTTTTATTTAAACATTTTATTTTTCTTAAGCAAAATGGATTAAGCTCTGGAACTGAGAATATATGGAAGTGTTCCCTACCCCTTAAATTCACTATATATATTTGTTCAATAAATTCTCCTCTAAGAAAGGTGCCTGAAAAAAATGATATTGCAATTAAATTAGGAATTCCAGATTTTAAAGGATCCAATGGATGGTTGAAAAAATTTCGGATGCGGTATGGAATTCAACATAAAATGTGAACCAAATGACGTCAAAAAACATATGGCTTTTGTTGGTAGTTATGAAGAAAAGGAATGATTCAATGCCGAAGTGCTAGGATTTTTCTTCAAACTAATGCCTGATAAAAGCTTTGTTTCAAATAGAGAAAAATTTAAAAGTGGAAAACTATCAAAAGAAACGCTAACAGTGTTATTGTGTGCTAGTGCTGTGGGCGAAAAGCTTAAGCCACTAGTAATTGGAAAGTTTAAAAGGGCCTAAACGATTCATAAATTCAAAAATTGAGGACCTTCCGTATACATAGCGAAATAATAAGTCAGCAAAGATGACGTCTCGATTTTTTTAAAAATAGGATCGCAGATCAATGTTTCAGCACAAATGTCAAAAAAACTAACATTCGTAAATGACTTTACGAATTCAACCACTTGATGACAAAGTCATTAAAAATTTTAACAATAATTAAAAAACGAGTGGATACACTAGAACACATTGAAAATAATGAGATGACTGCGGAAGATGCATCTAACATAATGCGATTTGCAGTAGAAATTGGCTTGATTAAGAATTGATATATATATATATATATATA
Source organism: Tipula confusa (assembly GCA_963556175.1). Lineage (NCBI taxonomy): Eukaryota > Metazoa > Arthropoda > Insecta > Diptera > Tipulidae > Tipula > Tipula confusa. The sequence continues at coordinate 204,169,469 of OY744476.1, read as the reverse complement.
TATATATATATATATATATATATATATATATATATATATCGTCGCTGTAGAATTATTTTTATCTAACTGCCAATTTTGGTCAAATGATGTTATATATGCCAAACCACTTAATTAACGATGGGGAATTTAAATTTTTTGGTTAAAAACGTCTATCTCCGCTAGTTTTGGAGATAATGATTGATGATTTTGTCTAAGTCTCCACATTTTCTGATCTTTTCACTTAAATTTATCAAAATCCAGAAAAAAAATCAAATTGTCTATCTTCATTAGAAATACGTGTACTCTATTTTAAATGTTGTTTAGCATATTTGTCTATATCTATAATAGCTTACCATTAAATCTATCTCATTTTATCTAGATCTGTTTTTTTTTATTATTGTCTTCAAAAATTTGGCAGTAAAAACAACTTTTTCCATAGAATGTGCCAAAATAAGAACTGCATCATATCGTTTACCCTGCATCACATTTTAAAAAATGCACATACATCCTTTCAATTCATTGAGCAGAAATTTTAGAAAGGTGAACACCGTAACATGCAAGTCAAAGATGCAGCACACAGCGTTATTGAACGGTATTATAAACATAAATATATTTACTCACCGATTGGCTTTGTGAAGGAACTTATAGAACTGTACAGTTGAACATGCATGTTCATAAAATCACAGGTAGGGCTGAGGCCAAATAAAGTTTGGTCGACTATATACCAACTAACTTAAAAATCCATTTAAATTCATTGCGAATAAAGAAAATAACTTAAAACATACAAAGGCAAAGGTTTTAATTAGAACAAATTTTGTATGACTTAGACAAAACTTCGACGAAAAATCGGCGAAAAACAGGACAAAGACAAATCAGTTTTTTTAAAATATAAATAATTACAAAACTTATTAGGTTAGATTTGTAATTTTTTGCCAGAATGGTTTCCTTGTCTAACTGTATACGTAGATCAAAATTGGTGCATGCAGTAACATGCTAATTATGATAAATATTGTTTCCAACTTCATTCGCGATTTCCCAACAACAGGGACAAGTGGATGTAGACAAAAATAATTTTACAACGACGATATATATATATATATATATATATATATATATATATATATATATATATATATATATATATATATATATATATATATTCATATAACCTTTTTTATCCTCATCTTATTTTTTTTAGTATTTACTGCGTGTTTTCTACGAGATGCGAAACACCGATGAAATAAGATAAAGCTTTGAATCGACAACAACTGTAAAAGCAAACAAAAATCAATGAAAATCTCTCTGAATATGCGAATATTTATATGGATATATATATATATATATATATATATATATATATATATATATATATATATATATATATATATATATATATATATATTGTTTATGAAACTGTGGATAATTATCTGCATTGCATCAATACAAACAATCTCATCGGTTTATATTTCATATATGTATATTTTTAATACTACCACAGTATATTTATATTGTGAAAACATACCGGCACATATACATATTGGGCAAAAATGTTCTGTTATATCTTTTTAAATTTTTTTGCAATGTTAAAACGTGAAAATTACCATAAAAACCTATAAACCTAAAACTAAAGTAGAGTATAGCAACAACACAAAAAAAAATAAACTAACAAAATTAATGAAATGAAAATTTATCCTTTTTCGCGAAAACAACCAAAAAAAAAATATCTATACATATAATATTGTGTATGCTGTATAATACATAACATAAAAAAATTACCATAAATACTATAATAATAAGTATATAACATTTATTTAAATAAAATCAATACAAAACACGTAAAAATAAAAAAAAAATGAAAATTAAAGGAAAGGTCGAAAGCTTTTATGCACACTCGGTTGTATATATATATACCAGTTTTCAAATACTTTTGTAACAACAACAAAACGCGATCTACATATATTATCGTTTTGCTCTAAGTGTTATCTTAACCAAACCACAAAAAACCAACAACACAAAAAATAAAAGAAAATCACTTTGAGTTATTATTATTACTTTTAACTCTCAAACCACTGTCATCTACTTTGATTTTTATTTTTTCCAAAACGAGCTTTTTACTCGTCTTTATTTGCTACTTGCTTTATATACAGCTACATATATAGCTTTCTTGTATTTCATGTATTATGTATATATATATATACGGTTTTGTTTTAATTTATGTTTACAACTTTAATTAAACACACAAGAAAATGTGTATATAATGTATGAGTATATTACATACTCGTATATACTTATATATATATATATATATATATATATATATATATATATATATATATATATATATATATATATATATATATATATATACGAAAATGCCGAAAAAAAACAAAGCACAGTGTGGAAAACCGAATGTTGTATTTATGTACAACCAACCGAAAAAAATCTTTATATATTTTCGCAAAGTACTATGCATATATATATCCCATCGCCATTTTGCGAAAAAAGCTTTCGCTCGTACACCGACAACGAAAGAAAATTATTTCTCATTTCAATTTTATTGTTGTTTTGTATTCAATTTTATCATACTTTTGTTTCATTAAACCGCAACTAAAGAAGCAAATCGGAGCTTTTCCTTTAATTTCGAGAGAAAAACCCATTTAAAAAAAAAAAAAAACTTACCGAACAAAATTGATATAAAGCTTAATTCGAACGACGAAAAACACCACAAATATTTTTTTTTGTCTTCTATTTGCAAAAAAAAAAAACACTAATTTTCTTTAATTTTCTTTTCTTTATTTTAAATTATTTTGTTTTACTTTTATTTTTTGTTAATTTTTCACTTAATTTTCCACTTCACCGAATAAGAAAACAAAAACAACAACAATGAAACAAAAAACAAAAACAAAATTTACCGAACAACGAATCGAGTGAGTTGATGAGAAATAAGAAGATTTGGAAAAATTTCGACGACAAAATCTTAAAAAGAAGAAACGTTAAATTTATTATTTTTTTATTTAAATCTCCTCTTTATACGTAAATTTAACTTTTAAATTAAAAACCGAAAAACGAATGAGCTTTTATATTATTTTTTTACGTTTCGTATGTTTCGCTTACGTTTTTTGTTTTTTATTTTATTTTATTTTTTCCAATTTTTTTTTTTATTTTTATTTATTTTATTTTTTTGATTAAAAATTAAAAACACAAGAACTTTTTTTTTTGGTTTGTTTTTTTTTTTAGACACAAGCACACATTTAAATTTTTTTTTTGTTTGGTTAAGTTACTGATGAAACAAAATGCATGTTTAGGCAAAAAAAAAATTTTGTTTTTTTGTTTTTGACAACAGCAACCACAATGTATGTAAAATTATTGTTTTTAATTAAAATTAAATTGAATTTTTTAATTTTAAATTTATTTGTTACTGATATATGGAAGTGTATGTGTAAGTATGTAAGTTTCCAAACGAATGTGTACACTTTCCAAACCAAATCTTGTTAGATCGAAGGTAATATCTAAACTGAGATAAATATTCAGTCGCATAGACTATAATTTTTATGTTTTTTGTTTTTTTTTTTTTTTTATTGTTACAGTACATTTTTGTTATCCGCGCATGAATTTTACTGTTTGATTGGGGTCGGAAAGCGCTTTTTTCATTTAATATTGATGTATGTGTGAGTTCGTGTATTACAGTTTTTTTTTTGTTTTATTAGCGTGTGTATGTGTGTGTGGTGTTGTATATGGGTTTGTGTATATATAGATTGTTGTGTACTAGAGCATGAGGTGATGTTTGATAAAATTGTAACGGCAAGATCTTAAAAATTTGTTGAACATTACATTACCATGAGTAAGATGGACATAACCTAAAATGAATGGGATAGCTTTATTTTTCACTAAATACATATACCAATTCTGAAGAGTAAAATATGAATTAGAACACTGCAACTTTAAGAATATTAAGTACGTCGATTCGAGTAAAACCTCAGTTTTTCTTTTTGTTTTGCTTGCAAATATTGCAATCTATTTATTGATGGCGCTTGCAATATCGCGATTAATATGGAGTTAAAACATTTAATCTCTCTTCCACCATATTTGATCTGAGTTATGATTTTACTCCTTGAAGTGCCGAAAAAAATCTATCGGTACTAGCTATACTTATTTATTTTTATTTTTATTGATTCCAATTCACGGTGACACACAGAACAAATCGATTACTTATTGATAAGTAACCAAATTGAAAGCCATCCACATTAACATGTGAAAACAAATCTTCATCACATAAATCGAGTTATTCGATTTGGGCTTGATTGTCTATAGCACGATTGCAAATGGTCTTAGAATAGCGACCGCTTAAGGCCACACTGTATTGTGTTGGGTTCAAAGTAGCCTTTATCGAGTATTTGACACAGTGGTTAAAGCAGTGGTGTTTGGGTCGGGAGGTATCGAATTCCAACGATGAGGAATGTAAAAGAGATTTTTTATTGTTTAAATGCTTTTGGAAAATTCGATGAACATAACTACGACCCCTGTTGGATTGCAGATGACAACGTTAACACTTCGCACTTTAATTTAAGGCCTATTTTACTATGTCTCGTAAAATAGGCCTTAAATTAAAGTGCGAAAAAGTTAGGCCCCAGAATAATATGCATATTGGATTAAACCATAAAATAAATAAAAGGTATCAATGTTGTTTTAAGTAGCCAGTCAAATAGATAAAAAATGGAAAGGCTTGTAGTGACGGGGAATATATTTAAATCGCTCTAATAAACTAAAAACGGAATCGCTTTTCGAGGTTTTCGAATGTCAGTTTAAAAAAATTTGTTCAATTTCTACTGATGAATTATGGATTCTGAAGCATGATTAACTGCTAGTTTATTTCTGCTAGACAAGTATAAAGTATTTCTGGAATCTACAAACACCTCAATTGGTTAATTCAGTTAACGTTTCTGACTGACTTCATTTATTTAAGAAATTATTAGTTTATTCGGCCAAACTACCGCTTTTAAGATGAGCTGATATTACATAAGTTAGACATTGAATGTTCGTTTAGAAATTACTCAATTTTTAAAATATTTTCCTAATTTAGAATATTCCCTATTTTAAATACATATTTTCTTAGTTTGTGACAAATATTGACATGTTTGAATAAGGAGAGTCACTACCATTATTTTAATAATTTAGCGAGGTGTTAAATCAAACACAGGAATTTTTCACAACTCGATTTAACAACGAGAAAAATGTTTAGGGCCGAACCCGGGAATTATCTTACAGAACGACAGATAAATATCATTTATCTATATTATTATAAAAATATTCGTGTGAAAATTCGTGAGTGAGTGATATAAGACCGCGTGTAATTTCAAGTGATTCAAAGTTTATATATCAAGTTCAAATATGGCCGATAGAGTAGAAAGATTACGAGATCGAGCGCGTAATAAAATGTTCCATATTATGCGGTTTAGTGAATCAATCACCTAAGATACCACTCTTGAAGAAATCAAAGTTCGTCTCGAGGCTTTAGAGACTAGGTATCAGACTTTCAACACCCTTGAAGATGAATTGTGTGAAACCCCGACGTATGTAAAAAATACCAATTCAGTCGATGAAACATATTACCGTGCGCGTGCATTGCTAATCAAAGCTAGTTCTAGCCATGGACGAGGTGGAATGAGAGAGACTGAACGAAATAATACGTTAGGACAGTTTATTGTCACAACACTTCTCACAACACGTATTCCAAATTCGGATGTATTATTTGTCGAAAACTTCACCACACTCTTCTTCATTTACATCCAGGTCAATCTGAATTTAATCCAGAATCAAATCAAGCCACAAGTCATCATATTGCTTTAAATCAATCTTTACACGATAAACAGCCAGAAACCAGTCATAACTCTACAAAGTTCACTAAAGAATCAATACAAACGGTTTTTCATACTATTTACTCATCACCAACCACGGTACAGCAACTACTATTGTCTATGTTCAGTCATGTACCAGAGAACTCCAGCATATTCGAGCACTTTTAGACTCAGGCTCACAGACATCTTTTATGACAGAAACTTGTGTTCAACGTTTAAGCCTTCAGTGAAGATATCTTCCATATCTATTTATGGCCTAGCCTCACTACTTTGTAGTGTTTGTAGACAAACACTACAAATTAAACGTACAGGCTCATATCATCGGTAACATAATTACTATGTTACTAACTCAACAAATTAAATTACAAAATCAGATTTTTCATACCCAGCAAAATTGACGACTTATTAGGAGCGGACATATTTTTTGAAATACTAAGTCCAGAAAAACGTAAGATTGAAGGCTTTCCAATATTACAGCATCAAGGTTGGGTTGGTTAAGCGAAGCTCCTTGGCCCAGAGATACCTCATCTGTTAGCTTACATACAACCACCGATCCACTTATACAAACCGATGATGACGATCTGTATAAACTAATAACAAGGTTTTGGGAGATCGAAGAAGTAGTTCCACCGATCCGTATTTTAATTATACATTTTTTGATTTTCAAAATGATAGGGATATGTCGTATAATTGCTGCAGCTTCACCCGATAATAGACCCTTTAGAGTGGTCCAGCATAATCTAGACCAATTTTTAGAAAAGGTCGACTTTGACAACATCGCTTTGCTGGTAAATCGGCCATCTTCTCCAATATCTGCTACGTATAATACTGAGTGTAAGCGAATTGCTAGCATGCATGTTTTTTATATGAGTATCACGAATTATCAGCTCGCATATTATACGGTTCTTCGGCAAAATTACTGGATGTTTAGCAGAGTAGCTTAATGATGATTAACGTAACCGACGGCCTACCCGAAGTAGATGAATTTGATTTTAGCAGACGTAGGATTAGGTTATCGTTATTGTCTATCACCGTTAGTACGTCTACATATTTTGACCGTTCTTCGAATACTGTTGAGTCTTTATTGGTTATTGTCACGTTCGATTTTGGCCAGTGTTGTTCATTGTCACGTAACCAGGTCGGACCGAGCCACCAAAATTGTGATTTGAATAGAGCTGGTGGGTTTACTCCTCGAGATATTATATCAGCTGGATTATTTTTCGACTGCACATGTTGCCATCTGCTTTGGGGGATCATCTTAAGGATTGTTGCCGTTCGATTGCCTATATAGCTTTTCCATCTTCTTGGGACATCATAGACAACCAGTGTAAAACGATCATGCCAGGTAAATATCTCTATATTATCGTAAGCTAATGATTTTACAAGAAGTTGACAGAATTGCAAAGTAGAACGGTTTCGCCCAGTTCCAGTCTAGGTAGTGATAATTGTTTAATTGGTGCAACCTTGCCTTTAACATACACAATATTAGTTGTGTTAAAAACTATCATCAGTGTTAAAATTTATTCGATAACCTGACAAGTTTATTTCAAGTTGAAATCGGTTGTAACTAATGACTAATTTCTCTGTTGTCAGTTATGTCTAAGCTTTTTAAGAAACTACTGATTAAAACATCCGATAATCTAAAATTTGAGTTTCGTATAGGCAACACTCATAACAATACAACAAGTACACAGAAAAGTTTGGCATTAGGGATTTAATCATTAACCATAAGTTAAGAAATCCCTTACCAAAATACATAGAAGCTGGAATCTTTCTAAAATACAGAGAAGCTGGAATCATATTTGAAAGATAGATTTCTTCAGAATTAAATTGGATAACACTAACTCTGAATTGAAAGAAATAAAACCAGGTGTACCACAAGGCAGCGTATTAAAGCCGGTTTTATATTTACTTTTGGTGACTTTTGCTGTTGGAGTAAACCACGAAGAATTAACACAAGAGTAGTAATTTCATTCTATTTGTAGGCCATAATTTGTTCAGTGTGCTTCCCGTTTTAATAATTTATGACTCCGGTATTATGAATACTAAATTTAATAATTTCAATAAAGATAGACCGTCGATGCATGTGATAAATCTTTTCAAATAAATGCACTATTTAGCCGCTTGTGTCCGTTTTCTAATGTAGCCATCTTATAGGTTTTGCAGCCTGTGAATATTGTGGCAGTGGTTTAACATTAATATAATAAGGTAATTCATGGTCGTAGTTGTACGGCTAAACGCCTTTCCATGTCAGATAAAGGATATACTTCTTTTGAATATGCTCTAGTTTTTCAATATAAATGTCATGCCCTGAGCACAAAATATTAAATGTCTCTTTACTCTTTTCATTAATTGTCTCTGTATCTTTAATATCACCAGTCGATTATAGCTGTCTTGAACTAATTGCATTCCTGAACGATTAGAACGTCACGGTCCTGGATGGATTGCAAACTACTAGTTCAAATAACTTCTAAGAAAAATTATTTTCAACTATTAACCGAAAAATAGGCACAGAAGAATAACCAAATTTTCGTATGCTCTTATAGTAATAAAGCTCGTATACCACCCAGACTGCAGCCATCTTTGCACGATTCTATAGCCTGGTAAATATCTTTTGCTGCATTTTGTGGTGTTTGGATAGATACACTTGGTTTCACGTATTTATCGATGTTTTCCGGCTTATACACGGATTATAAAAACCGACAAACTTGTTTGATATACTTTGAAGATCACACAATTATTTTCCTTTAAAATTTATATATATATATATATATATATATATATATATATATATATATATATATATATATAAATATATATATATATATATATATATATATATATATATATATATATATATATATATATAAATATATATATATATATATATATATATATATATATATATATATATATATATATATATCCTAAAGTATTTTGGTTTATGCCTTATTTTTGCTTGAATACAAAAGATTTAATTCTTGTGCTTGGTTTTGTAGTAAATTTCAAATTGCTGGTTACATATTGTGAATTTTATCATGCTATAGCCTCGGAATGTCTAAATCACCATCACAAAACGATGACATATAGCATAAGTATAATAACCGAGAATTCGGAAAAGAAATTCAATGACTGACGTAACGACACTACCTACCAGCGTGCAGAAGGCCTTTTTTTCAGTTGTGAAATAATTGCAACAAAAATCCGATCATCACTAAACGATGAAAGTTTGGGCATATTGGAACTAAAATATTAACATATACTTATATTAATATTAAATTTATAATTTTATTTTATTAACTAAGTATAAAATAATAAAGTTAAAACGTGTTTCAATTTTTGAACTTTAAACGTGATTTCTGGGTTTAAAAAAAACTAGCGCCGAAAATCTGGTTCTGAAAAAATGGTGCGATGCTGGATGCATGATTTATAATATATGCGATATGGTGTGCGAAACGTGCTTGTGCTCTATTTAAAATAAGAAAATTCGACAGTTATCAAGTTCAAATAGATATCAATATCTTGAAGATCCGACACTTCTGTCTGAGCTGGATATAATCGTTAAACAGTTGATTTTGCATATAGGCTTGCAAATTCAATGTTTGAGATATTAGCAGCGCACATATAAAATAATTGACTAAGTAGTAAATGTACTGGTTTGATTTGTTTTTTAGTTTATATAACTAATCGAAACTTTTAAATAATTCAAAGCTTGCTATCAGAATGTGGATTGACACAATATTAGAAACAAAAAAACAAACGAAGAACTTATTCATTAAAGTTAACCTATAGCACAAATCTTATGGATAAATTGTAAAACTTATATTAATATACTGTGTGCCTAAATCCGATTTTATCGACTATTGCTGTGTGCTTTAATCGACTAAACTAACTAAACTAAATTATAACGAGTTAGTTCATACTATATCTAGATAGATGGAACTACCACAAAAGTCGCCAAAAAATAACCAAAACATATTAAAGTTTATGTATAGTTTAAAAGTTTTATTGTTACTCTATATACTTTTCAGCTACCACCAATGAGGCAATAGTGAAAGCTTGAGCAATTTGAAAAGTTTAGTTTGGAAAGTCGATTAAGGCACACAGCATTAATTACAGACTAAACTTTTCAATGATACATTACGCTATTAACCACCAGAGTTCATCGAAAAATCTCCTCTCGAGGTTACTTTTCAATTTACTTGTCATTATTATAAAAGAATCAACTTTTCTTTGGAAATATTTGATGGTGGCGATGAGTCTATAATTTAGTCGAAAAAAATCGGAGTCCGGCACACAGTATAAGTATGTAATTTAAACCTTAATTGTCTCTTATTTCAGTTAACCAATGCTTAATTGACATATTAACTAATGCTTTGTGCCTTGATTGTCTTTTCAAACTAAACTTATCAAATTGTTCAAGCGTACACTATTATTGCATCATAGATGGTAGCTGAACAGTACATTTTCGAGGTATAAATAAACTATAATACTTTTTGGTTTAATTTAGTTAATAAGTTGAGGCACAGTAAGTGACTTTTGTGGTAGCTCCATTTATCTAGAAAAATAAAGCATGAACTAACTCGTTATAATTTAATTTAATTAGTTTAGTCGATTAAGGCACAGAAGATAAGTCTAAACTTGTTCATTTAGCTTTGCTTAAAATATTTGTTTTATAGTCAAAAGGTATTGGTTACAATTTCAAAAAAACTTCGCAATAATGAAAGTCGCCGAACCGAACAATAAATTCTGAAAAAAAAAAATGTATGATTGGAAAATTTATATTACCAAATCAATAGAGACCACCAGAGATTTGGAAATTATAAAAAATGTCGGCCTTAAGGAAAATTTTAAAATATTTTAAAATAAGAAAACAAGTGGCGATTAAACAAAATGGTGCAAGTTTAAGCGATTAACACATTCTGAAAACAGAAAACTATGCAGGCCAAAACATATCACATAAATCCAGTACTACTACTGTTACATCCTTAGGATATGGCACTTACAACACCAAAAATAGATAATTATATATATATATATATATATATATATATATATATATATATATATATATATATATATATATATATATATATATATATATATATATATATATATATATGTATACCAGGTGAGTCATTCAGGTTGAAACAATTTAGTATTTACTAATATGATGGCTTTTATATATGATCATTAGAGTATTAGACTGTTTCATTCTATAATGAACTAGTGAGTAGTTAATTCCATATATATTACATATTATGGTGATACAATTAGTTTTGTATCAACCCAAATAACTCACCCAATATGTTAACATAACTAAAAATGTATATATCTATATTTTCTTGTTTGATGGATTAGTATATTTTGTAAATTTTTTAAGATAATTTATTGATTGTAAATAACCTGTGGAAAACCTCTTAGAAAATGATTTTTATTTTTGAAATGATAGCTTACTGAAAACTAGGTCACCAAAACTATTTTTAACCAATATTTAAGGATTAATACTCGTACGTGACGTAAAAGTTTTGTTTCACCTTAATAATCGATCGTGATATGGCAACGATTCATATCGCTTTTCGTTTGGTTGTACGTCGTTTACTTTTTTGATGTTATGTTTGGTAAAAATAAAAAAAAACTTGTAATGTGGAAAATTAACGAGGAACCCCGCAAATTGACATAGTTCGTTGAATAAAGCTGAAATTATGGACTTGGAGATCGTTTTAAGAGCAAATTCCACATTTCTTTTCATATATATCTCTAACAGTCCTATTTTCTCTTGGGTTACAATTTTTAAATTATTTCTTATCCCAACATATAGTTGTCCATGGGAAAAATGCATGCAATGTGCAAATGGATTTAAAATCGATGTATTCGTGCGTCCTCGATTTGGCTGGTAACGGCGTAAGGTAGGACGTTAAAAATTAACTGTGAAAGAGTTAGGAGAGCCTCGACCCCAAAAAAAGATTGCAGGGTTCAAACACAAAAAAAATCATTTCATTTCGTATTATTCGACTTGTATTTATCATACTTACACTAAACTTTAGGCATTTCTAGAATTCTAATTTCTGATTTTAAAAAATGTCTATTTCTTGTTTCTTAAGCTCAGTTTATATCAGAACTTTTTAGCTCTACATTTGGCTATATTATCTAACGTTCAATTCAAAATTTAAAAAACAAATGATTATGATTTTTTTCCCACAATATTTGTGGCTTTTTGAAAGTAGTGGCTTCTTCTAAACATTTTGTCCATTCTAAATCGTTCGCAAGTAATCCACACTCAATGTATGCTCCTTTGTAAGATGCATGCTTCTTATTCAATCGTTTTTTCCACTTCTGGTTCTTCCAAACGTATAATGTCTAAATATGGAAAGTGACATGCGTCATTGATGGTCGTGTGTGGCATCATTTCGAAAATATCCTTATTGCTGCGGTTACAAATGTAAAGGTACTAAACAAAGAGCTGGAAAATGGCATTTCAAAGGCTAATGTTTGCCAGACGCATTTTTTAAGCTATATAACGCATATATATATATATATATATATATATATATATATATATATATATATATATATATATATATATATATATATATAATCTGTTAAATTTCGTCCATATTTCTTACCTTAGCTAACTTACGACATAATATAAATACCATAGTACTACCATCATAAGAAAAAACCAGTTTACCGTCAAAATTTCGATCGTCAAAATTTAGTATAAATATATGACATTTAGGCGATTATACATATAAAAATATTTTTTTTATTTTAAAACGATACCAGTAGCGACATCTATCACGTCATTGGGCTAACATACCATGGTAGTACTATGTGTGAATTTATATTATGCTTACGGTCACTGCCTTTTTACACAAATTTGTACAGATACTTAATTATAGGCACTGATCGAACTTTATATTATGTGCGTTATATTTCCTGGCAAATGTTTGTTGCATATCCAACTATATCTAATGATTATCATATTGAAAACCACTTGAAAGTTGTTTCTGAGTAACTCCATTTTTTAGTCTTCCATATGAAGGTTACCAATTATGATCTAACGCTGTAGAATCTTGATAGTTTTTGGGAAAACCCTTTGAACATTTCTCTTCATCAATAAACGGTAAACATGGATTTGCAGCACAATATGACTCATGCAAATTTACCTTTGTAATAATATTGTACAAATCTGGAAACGGTTAACCGTTTCTATATCGGGAATTTCGCAACACACAATTTGATTTTCAATTTCATCATGCCGTATACAAAAGTAGTACCTTTTCCAAAAACCCATTGTTATATAAATCATAGAAAATATCATTCAATTTTTAGCAAAATACTCGACAAATAAAATCAGCATAGGAATTAAGCACGACTTTTAGTGATTAAAAAAAATCCATATAATTTCTTGTAATTTGCTAGAAACACGTATGTCTAAAAACACTACGAAATAATTTCTTGTACTTTGCTAGAAAAACGTATGTCTAAAAACACTTTTGTTTATTGTTTGTATGCTTCTTTTTGACATTTACATATGTTGTTGTCAATATAAAAATAATTATTTTTTGCTTTGCTAAAAATTTAAATTTGATATATTTATTTGCCTTTAAATATTAAAAATATACAAAAATAAATATAATATAATAACATCTAAATATTTAAATTTTGTTATTTTATTCTCTATGTTGTATTTATATAATACTTATTTTTTATTATTTTTTACGTTTATCACATTGTCTATTACAAAAAGAAATTTAGTTTTCCGTTGTTTAAATATTGTTCGGCGGTAATGTACAAATTTATTGATCAAATTCATTTTTAGTCGGCAAAGTTCATATATTATATACAATAAATAAATGAAAATAAAATAAAACATTGTATGATATGTATTTGTAATTCATAATATCTTTTATTTATTTTAAATATTGCATATTTGTTATCAATTCTATAATGATTTTTTTTTATCGACTGGTATGGATGTACTCATAAAATAAATTTTGTGTAGTGATTTTTTTTTGGTATCATTTAAATCCTCCGTGTTTTGAGTTGGTATCATGTAACCTTATTGTAGCAGTTTTAATAATTATTTTTCGTTAGTGATTTTTTTTAATCACTAAAAGTCGTGCTTAATTCCTATGCTGGTCAATCATTTGGACATTGGCGGTAACAGTCAATTTTTATTTCATTCCAGTTTGAATTTCCTTTACCTGTTATGAAGAAAAGATGGTTTGTCAAATTTCTTAACTTTAAATATAGAACCTTAAAACAAACGGTGCATATTGCGAAGTCTTGTAGTGAAAGAGGACTTCAAAATTATTATTTTTTCAATAGTTGCATCTTAATCTCCTTGATACACTTTTGCTCGTAAATTTATTTGGTTGTTTCTAATAAGAATGAGCCTCATGGCTTTTGTTTTGCATAACAGTTTTCAATGTATTGAGCTAAAGTTAACGGGTACGATATTAATTGGGATACGATAATCTATTTTACGATAGAGTTGTATCTTACGATAGAGTTGTAACCTAAAGCACCTGTGGGAAATACTTAATATTATTATAAATTAATATTTATTTGATAGTTACAGTTCAATATAATTAAGTTATAAACAGAACATACTAGTGAAAAATGAGAAAAAACTAGAAATAAGTAATACAACAGATTTAAAAAATAAAAAATAAAAATAAATAAATAAACATATGAATGCAATAATAAATAATAACAGATACAATATAGTATTTAATTAAAATAAAACATAAAAAATAAAAATAAAAAGTAACAAAAATAAAAAACAAAAACAAAAATAAAAATAAAATAGAAAAGTGCCGTTCATGTATATAAAATCCATAAATTGAAAAAACCATAAAAATAACAATAACAAATAGTAAAATTAACTATTACAATTTAAAAATGCAGCGATATGTCGTTTAAATTCATTCTTATTAATATTAAAATCAAATTCGGAGTAAAACTTATTAAAATTCAAAATTGCAATATCAAGAGGATTATGACAACCGTAATTAGTTTTATGAAATTCAGTTTGAATAAAAGTGCGAATACGAACATTTATATTATTAGCAGTAATGTTTAATTTAGACAAAAGAGTAGAAGAATCAATCTAGCCAAACAGTAGGTCAAAAACGAAACAAGCAGAGAATACTGAACGTCTAACATGTAGTTGTGGAATCTGGAGAAGCTTACAACGTGCGTTGTAAGATAAACATTCGAACGTATTCAAAACTCGATGACAAAGATATCTCGTAAATTTTCCTTGGACCCGTCCAATCCTTTCAGAGTGAACATTATACTGTGGACTCCAGGTTAACGACAACTATTCCAACTGAGATCTCACTAATGAAAAATATATAGCTTTAATAGCTTCAACATTTTTAAATGTCTTGCAAGTTCTAAACATAAAACCAAGCAAAGAATTCACTTTACAAATAATCCTCTCTAAATGTTGATTAAAATTTAACTTATCATCTAAGATAACGAACAATTATTAACCTTATAATCAAAATTAAACAATGATCGCTTACGATTCAAACGCAAAACCAGACACTTGCTAATGTTCAGTTCCAAAAGATTATCCTCGTACCACTTTTAAAAGCGAAATAAGTCACACTGTAACAAATCACAATCATTGATGCATTTAATATTGCGAAATATCTTCATGTTATTAGCATACAACAAACAACGAGAATGCATCAAACAATGCTTAACGTCATTGATGAAATCTAAAAACAACAATGGTCCAAGACGACTACCTTGAGGGACACCGGATGGAACACCATATGCGTTAAAAACAGTATCACCTAGTTTTACAACCTGCTGCCGATCAGCAAGGTATGAACTAATCCATAAAAGCAAACACGAGTGAACATCGATCAAACGCAACTTAGATAAAAGAATTTGGTGAAAAATTCTATCAAACGCTTTCTTAAGATCAGTGAACACAACGTCAACCTGTGAACCATCTTCAAATGAGCTTATTGTAAAATTAACAAACTCAACAAGGTTAGTTGCAGTTGAACGTTTAGGGAAAAAGCCATGTTGTTCAGGAATAATATGTTTCTTTAACAAGTTAAACATGGTGTCACAAACCATACATTCAAAAACCTTAGAGACCGCTGGTAAAATAGAAATTGGTCTATAATTCTCAATGTTGGATCTACCTCCACACTTAAAACCTGGAATAACGTGAGAGGATTTCCAGCATTTAGGAAAATAACCAATAAGTAGTGACCTATTGAAAATCAGAGATAGAGGGACAGCAAGTGATACAGCACACTCACGTAAAACAAAAGCTGGAATTCCATCAGGGCCAGGTGAATAATTGAGCTTTAGTTTATTTAGGTAATAAAACACCTTAATACAATTCGGAACCGAATTTTGATAATAAAAAGTAATCAACTATTGATTGATTTAGACTTTAACCTAAAATGAGATGTTGAGGATGAAGTCACTCCAAAACCACTCGATTTAAGTTTTTTGGCCGGCTGACAAACTCTGTAACCAAAACACCAGTTGGCCATATATCAGGTTGCAGCAACTTCTGAAACAGCACAGAATCCACCCCAATTTTAAAAGAAACGAAGTTAAAACGTGTTACATCCTGAGTTGTCGATACTAATAAACGACAATCCATTTGATCCTCGGACACACTTTTTTAGAGCATAAAAATGCACGCAGCGCTTCCGGTGTAGTTGAATTAATAAATTTGGATGCATATATAAGTTTCCTGTCAGGAACAGATATGACGGATCCAGCCACATCACTACAAGTGCCAATAATAACTTCACGAATTACGGGGCGAAAATGTTGAGGTTGAGATACAGGTAAATAAGCGACAGGAGTTGACAGAAGATTCTCTTCCTCCGTATCTTTCGGCAGTATTTTTTTAGCCAGTCTAGTAACCCTTTTTCAGAATTTGGCAAATCACGTAACAATCCCTTTACATCCGTAGACAAAGTAAGCACCATCTTCGAGTAATCACTTAAATTGGTTCGAGTAATCACTTAAATTGTGCGAAATTAGTTCGTGATCAAATAAAGATGGCACAAGTAAGTTAATTGTAGAAATTCACCAAATGTTTAACTTTACCTAGCAGGAAAATTTGACAGCCCAATCACGAAGAATAAAATTAAATATAGTTTATGAATACTGATATCAAAGCTACACAATAACACTATCACAGATAGATTATCAATTAAATAAACTAGCAGTAAACGGTTTACGTATAAAAACTTAATACAAATATTATTAAATAATTTTTAAAACTGCGCTAAAACAATCGACATCTAAACTTTGACGTAGCCAAGACACATGATTTGTGACAAAGTACCCTGTGTAGTTTTTAAAATAATATCGCTCGAAAGAAAGTCTCATTACCATTAAAACAGCTGTTTGGCTATATGAGCCTAAATGTGGTTTACAAATAATGCATACAAAACTTTTAACTCTAAATTATAAAAGAACTGGGCTTGGCTGATAATTTGGCTTTAGCTTATATGTAATCGTTGACGAATGAGGTGATCACTCGTCAATAAAAAGTTTTGTATCTTAGGTTTAATAAGCATTACTTTGTTTTTAGTGAAAAGACAATGTTTTTCAAAATTACGGGTATGCCCGTGACATTTGAATTTTATTTGTTTTGTTGACTTATTTGTTATTGTCGACAGGTTTTTTGCAAAAACATTTTGCTTACAACATTAAGGAGTAACAGATTCGTACCATCTTGGCTCTAATTTTGACATTAACATCAGCATACCACCCTACATAATATAAATACACATAGTACTACCATGGTATGTGAGCCCATTGACGTGATAGATGTCGCTACTGGTATCGTTTTAAAATAATCAAAATATTTGTATATGTAAAAACGCCTTTCGTACTTCGTAGGAACCAACAAATTAAAATCGGTTATTATTGGTAGCCCTGTACACAACGAAAAAGAATAAAAGTAAAGAAAAATTTCAAACTAAATAGGAAAAATGTATCTGCATCTAATTATTCAATAGGGAAAATCTATAATAAATTATAAAAACAAATGGGTCGAGACTATACAGGTAAATAGGTATGTATGACAACATATTTTTTAGGCTTATTCCTTTAATTATTTCATTCGACCAAACTGATATGTACTCGATTTTATATGTATGTATGTGTGTCATACACTTATACATATACGTATACAAAAATATACAGAATTTTAGTTAATATGCTCAACGGCATTGCAGTCATTTCTTTAAACAACAGCCAAAAAAATTGTTTGTGTGCAATTTGCATTTGCAAAAGAGTTGTGTTCATGTTAATTTACATAATACACACGATCCGTTTATTAAATCGGTGAAGGTAGTTCAATGGTGCTCAAACTGTTTGTTAAAGGATAACACTGAACACAGGTGCGAGGTGATGCCATGTACTAAATTTTTGTTTTATTAAACAAGGAACTAAATAAATAAGGATTTTATGTTTATTTTAGATTGTTGTATGTGTTCTAGTGCTGCCTACAAACCACATTCATTTTAGACACACTCACACACAAAGCACATAATTCTATTGGACCTAGGAGAGTATTTGGATAATTTTCTTAATGCTTTTTCGAGCTGGACGGATAATTTTGAAAAATTAATTAATTTTTTTTTTTTGGATTATGAATAAATATTTTTTTATGGACTATATATACTCGTAAATATTATGTAAATTAAGGTAATTAGTTTACGAAATTTGTAGCAGTTTGTTTAGCTCAGTAAGGAATTTAAAGGTAAATATGTGTCACTGATAAAATTAAGTATTAAAATTACCTTAGATGCATCTTAAATTAAGATAAAAGTATCAACTCTGGAATCTAGATAGTATACAAATTTTACTCTTTGAAGAGTTAAACTGTTCTTCAACAAAACTCGGTGGATTTAAATCTAACGTAATGTTCCTACTACCAAATTAGTCTAAATTATTCTGCAATGCTTTGCAGTTATTTAGAAAATTCATGAGTATTAAATAATTAAGTCAAATTACATTTAGTGTTGCCATATTCCCAGCTGAAACTGGGGTTTTCAGTTGTTTGGATGATTGCTCGGTTTTTCAGTAAACGATTCAGTTGTTTGTTAAAAATTCAGTTATTTTGGTCTCATAATGAGTGCAGTTATACTACGAAATGTGGTAAAATATATAGGGTGTATCACAGATAGACGTATAAACTGCAATAAAACGAAGCGTCATGCACGACAACTGATGGATATATGAACGCGACGAATTGGCACTAACTACAAAACAAGGTGTGTTTAAACTGTACAAATGACAATAAGTGCTAAAGTCAAAGTGATCAAAGAACGTGTTAAAGTGAACTAGCTTTATGGTGGAATAAATTATTAGTCCGGGACTAGAGAAACTATTGTGTTTCAATTGTGAAACAATTTCGTAACAATTATTGTCACAAGTGGGATTTCGCAAGAAAGAGAAACACTACGTGGGCAATACAACAGATAAATCACGAGTTGACCAAGCGAAATCGTATGCAGACTGGTAATAAATCAGAACTGCTTACGAAATTCAGGCTGTCAGGCAAGATTTAGATAATATTGCATTCTCGGTGACATCAGCGTCTTCGACGGAATCATTAACCCCGGCGTTGTCAGACCTGAATAATGATTATGACGGGAAAAATGTAGTATCTTTTAACGGCCACCAAGCAGGCAGCAGACAACAGTATGTCTATACTAAACGCGTTAGTTAACATCAAAGCCAAAGTTGACCAGCAAGCTGCCAAATTAGATTAGATTCGAAAGGCTCAGAACAAACAAATACTAGGACACAAAGGAACATGAAATTCTTCAAGACCTGGAAATGGAAATCACAAAGTTAGCCCGACAAGCATATGCTAAAGTTCTTAAGGATGATCTCAACGAATTAACAGTGGATTCTAAACTTCACCTAAAAGTTGAATTTTCTTATAAGGACGAACGCCAATGGTAAAACAATGAATGAAATATTGGCATCAGCATAGGAATACGAAGCAGCCCAAGTGAGTTTGTCTATAAGATACCATCAAACTGTGGAAGTTGAAAAATGAAGATATTGCACAAATAAACGCAATCATAGAGATGAAAATGAGAAGACCCGCTGTGCGGAATAAGAGAGGCCGGAGATCTCAATCACGATCCTGATGTTATCGTTGACAGGAACCGGGGCACTACGTCCGGGATCCAGCAATTCAGAAGCCAACGACGTATTAAATAAAGAACAATGTACATTCACGCTAGAAACTAGAACACCCAGATCAATAGTAACGTCTTCACATGGTGCCTGAATATCGAGTTGAGAAAATAGTACGCCATGACCTAAGAACAGCCACTGGTGACGCTGCAACAGTAAAAGTATTGTGTTATATTCTTGTCACGTTCAGAAGAATAAAGTTCAAGCTTCAATTTAGTGTATCAACAACAACTGACGAATGCATCTTAGGCCTACACATTATGACACATTATGAAGTTACTCTTGATTTGAAGAACCATGTGTTTAACTGGCGGAATGTGCAAGTAACCTTACAAATAAATGGTAGTCATCACAATATGTTGAGAGTCGGCCATTCTTCTACTGCCGCCAACTTTTTTGGATTAGCTCGCACTCCTTCACTGGATACATGTCTGTCGTAGATTCCGATTTCTCTCTGTCTTTCAAATTAATTGCTACCTGCCAGTATCCACATTTCAGATTCAATATGTACCAAAGATTTTGGCTCCTGATAATGTATCCAGAGTTTCATCAATTCGAGGCAATGGATAATAATCCTTTTTAGTAAAATTCGCAAAATTTCGTCAAGCCATCCTTTTTTGGACAAAAACAAGTAGCGAATTTCAGAGGCTGTTGGATTGGTGAGTCACTCCATTACGCTGCATTTTGTTAGTCAAACACATCGATAACAAATCGAAAAAAAATTCAAACTCATCGGATAACTGTTCTAAGGCCTTCAATGCTGCTTCAGATTCTGCTGCCGAGAGATGTTTACATAGCAGGCGAATGTTTACATAGCAGGTCTGTGATGTATTCCATATAGTCCAAAAGTCATTTTTGGAAATTCGAAAAGGCCAAAAGGAATAGTAATAGCTGTTTTAGGTAGGTCAGTTGGTTCAATGGGAATTTGGTGGTCTTGTAGGACTAATTTTGTAGGTGAGGAATTGGATATCTGTTTGGAACAAGGTCTCCAGGTTCCACTTTTCTTCATTACAAAATGCAGCGAACTGGCCAGACGCTGCAACTAGGTCGGCATGTGCCCGGCGCCATCATGTATTTAAACTCTTCTTTAGCTATACGTAATTTATCTGGAGTCCATTATGTGTTTTTCGAGAAAATCTACGAGAAAATTTTTAATTTGTGAATGTATAGTGATGATTTGTCTATACATGATAATCCAGGATGTAGTTCACTCGAAGACATGCGCCTTTAATATTTAACGAGGTATACGGTTCTAACCTTTATGTTTTAGAAAATCCAAACATATTATTGGTATGGATATGTCTGCAATCTCGAATTCCCACTTAAAACCACGTCGAAGTCCAAAGTCTAATTTTATAATTTTTGTACCAAACGTTTGCACTGGAGAGCCATTCACCGCAAACATTCAACGCAATTTTAACAAATTGACTGACACATCTGCTCCCCTGTCAAAATTTTTATTTTGTAATTATGTCAAAAATTAGTAAACGGCTAGTAGTATGACCATAAATGGCAGACGTAATTTTTGTACTTACTACATCCACAATTTGATTGAATGGTAGTACGATTCAATAGAACCTTAAAGTAACTTCTACAAAGGGAAATCAATACCAATCAGGACAATTAGGACAGGTATATACCGATGTTTCTAAAGGGTTATCGGAGCACGGGGATATTTGGTAGAGAACTTCATCTCCCATGTGACATTAGATTTGGAACACCACAAATTGAGCAGGTTGCCACACAAAATTATGTTGCCGATTTGCAACTTATAATGATTGAAGTTCACACAATGGCCATGATAAATTCCTTGAGATGTTAGTTATACCACAATACACGAGAAGTAAGACAAGGATATGTACTATCGCCATTGCTGTTTCTCATGTCACGCGCTACTTATCGGTGCTGTTTATAGATAACGTAATACCAAATAACATTCAATGAAATTCTACAACTATTATGATTTCAAAACACAAAATAGGTGAACCAGTAACCCCAATTAGAGTTCTATAAAAAGTCCAGTAGACGCCCTGTACCCTAAAATCGAAGGTAAAAAAAAACATAAATATATAAATTGTCTAATGGTTAAATTGTTAATGATCCATATGCTTGGGCCTTAACAAAAACTTGAAAAGTCACCTACAGTTTTCCAATCGATTTCCACTCACCCTCATTTTCTTATTTATATCTGAAATAAACTTTTTTTTATGTGTGTTCAAAACCATTTTGAGACATTTCGATTAAGCCATCAATTCATTCTTGAATTTCTGCCAATTAAACCGTTATACCTAAATAGATATAAATGTTAGGAGACAAGCACAGACATTTTTTATTACTAGGACAACAATAAATTTTTTTTTTGAATGAGGTGTTACATGCATTTGTATATAGGACATAAGGAATCATAAAAAAAATATAAAATCGTTCCAAAGCAATCGGAACTATCAAGCACGTAATGAATTATAAAAGCGAATCAGGTGATGACTTAAAGCAACAACAACAACAAAAATATAAAAAAAAAATTGAAACACATACAACTTATATGCATACCCGAGGGAAATGCATTCATGCAAAAAAAAAAAAATTTCTTACCATCTTTCGCGGTAAAACAATTTATGTATATACGAGTAAGTACACGGTGAGGTTAAATAATATGACTCGGTACCTAGATAGCAACTATATATACTTATATACACGCGAAAACACGATTTACGTTATTTTTAGGAACGGCTAACGATTTATTACTCAGTTGAACATCAGAATCCAACAGAGCAATCACTTTATCATTTATTAAAAGCTGTTGGGTCCAGTATACTAACAAAACGACTTGGTGACATTTCTAAGTTCTTCATTTGTTTATATAATAGTAATTTTTTATATGTCAATTTTTCCATGAAAATTAATAAAGCAATGTAGATTCATAAAATATTCCTTGGGAGTACGTAAATCAGGGTCGTCCTGTATATATAATATTTATATATGTATGTTTTAAGTTACAGCAGCGATGATACAAAACAATAAAATATAAATGTTGTAATGATGTACCAATTTTATAATCTTCAACCTTGTGAGATTCGCCATCCCGCGGGGTGGTTATAAAAAATATATTCACAAAAAAAAGGATTACTATAATCTTTATATATTATGTACTTGTATAACAAACATTTTTGAACTCGACTTGTTGTAATTTTTTGTTGCAAAAATATCGATATTTGGCACAGTTTTGCTTAATTTTTGCCCAAAATAAGAGCACAACAATACAAATCATTTTATCAATTTTACCTCCTGAATATATCGCGCATCGAAGTCAAGAATAGTGGTACATAATAGAATAAATATGGCAAAGTTCACCAACAATTTATGTATATTTTACTAGTACGAAAGCTTCGGGGGAAAAGTTTTATAATTTTTCGGCAGTAACAAAACCTTGAAGTTATAAATTTATTTTTAAAAATTGTATTATAAAGTTTTGAACATACGCTTGATCTAAGAAATTTTATTGACACCCAAAGTAAAGCAACGGAGATAACTTTACGTCATATTTCTCATTACAAATATTTGCTAGTATACGCTTAAATTGGTAAATTACTGTTATTTTTGGACTTCGAATGTGGTTCCCATAGTGTGTTTTTTTTCATTTTTAGTGTGTTTTTCAGTTCAGAGTATAAGAATTTAAAACATTCCCCATAAATCTTTAATGTTAAATGGGGATAGTTAGTTTTAGTTAGATTTAGTTGGCCGCCCAACCAAAGGACGAGGCATAGACACATATGGTCCGTAGCCTTACCACAGAAATTGCTTCTCCGCACTACCCTACTGTAACCAATTTGAGCTTCTCACGAAGCAGTAGATATCTCTAACGGTCAATTTACTGAGATCCGTAAGATTGCACAGGAGGTGAGCTCTAGCAAAAACTTGAGTCTGTTTGAGACAGACTAGGACAGGTGCATAACAAATGAAGTATTATTTCCTCCTCTTCTTCGTCGTTACAGCTTCGACAATAATCGTAAAAGAAAACACCAAGCCTACCAGCATGCCTCCAATAAGACAGTGTCCAGTAATGACATCCACAACCGTGCCAATATTATGCCATTGCATAGATATTAGCTGATTAGACCTTTTTAAGTCCAAATTAGGCCAAATTTGCCTAGTAATTACACATGAGGTGCAATATGCCCATCTAATGTTTGTAATTTTACGAGCTTCTTCTTTAAGGAGTAATTTGCATGTAGCAAGTGTAAGTACCTTGTCGCGCGAGTTCATCGGCTTTCATATTTCCCGTAATATTGAAATGCCCTGGCACCCATATAAGATGGATATTGAACTGTTCAGCCATCTCGTTAAGAGATGAAAGACAACTCCAGGCTACTTTCGACGTGATAAAGCCTGATTGTAAAACTTTAATAGCAGCCTGACTGTCTTCAAAAATGCCAATATCACTTACAGATATTACATGATACGTCATCTAGTCTATGGCTTCCTTGATTGCTATAAGCTCTGCCTGAAAATTACTGCAATGATCAAGGAAGCGAAAAGAGAGATTTACATTTAGTTCTTCGCAGAAAACTCCTCCGCCGACCTTTCCATCAATTTTCGAGCTATCTGCAAAAAAGTTAATAAATCCTGACTTTAAGACTGTTCCATTCAGTTATAAATTTAACTTCGAAGTATGATGACGAGATAGTGTAGTCGATAGATTTAGGGATTTCCTTGTTCGTTAGAATAGATGAGTGTCCCATAATGTTACAGGACCACATAGAAATTGATTTAAGCCTTTGAAATTGATTATGGCCGCACTAGCAGCCACTTGCTTAGCCAAGATATCCAAAGAGATAAGATGAAAGATAATCTCCAGTTCTGGAGTAGGAGTGCTTTTTACCACTCTACTCCTGTAAAAATAGGCATTTTAACAGGAGTAGAGTGCTATCGTAGCCTTTCTTACTCTTTCCAGAATATTAGGCTTCCAGCGTAGCTTACGATCCAAAATGAGACCCAAGAATTTCACTTTATCTCAAAACAACTCCATTGAGAGTTGGAAGGTCAAACCGAGGAAGTTTGTACTTCCTGGAAAAAAGAACCAACTCAGTCTTCAGTGGGTTAATACTAAGACCACAACTATTGGTCCATTGAGTTAGAATGCCAAGAGCATTCTGCATAACATCTCTGAGAATACAAGGATATTTACCGAAAGCGCCATTAGCAACATCATCTGCATAACCCACCACTTTAAAACCAGTCCCTTCCAGGTTTAGTAACTGGTCACAAATTCCAAAGAAGGGAGGATAATACACCACCTTGCGATAATACACCTAGATTCGCCGTTATGACCCTGCCTTTGAGCATTTGATCAATCCAGCTTCTAAGTGTCACATCCACCCCCAAATTTGAAAGTGCTTGCGTGACCGCGTCTGGGTTGACATTATTAAAGGCACCGTCAATATCACAAAAGGACACCAAAGAGAATTTCTTATATTCGAGGGGCTTCTTTAAAGAACATAAGAGGGAATGGAGAGCAGTTTTCACCGATTTTCTCTTACTAAATGCATGCTGAGACACTGACAGCTTTGCAGGCTCGATTGAGCTTTTGAGGTAAGCCTCTATTTGTCTTTCTATAATTTTCAAGAAATAATAAGATAAGCTAATTGGCCTAGGGTCTTTGGGTTTGCAGTGAGAGCATTCTCCCGCCTTTGGTATAAAAATTACATTTACTTCAGTCCATTTCTTTGGAATGTGACACAGTTCGAGGCTACTTTTGAAAATTACATCAAGCCAGGGAACAGTTAAGTCAGTGGTTTTCTGAATATCGGTAGGAATAATTCTGTCTAGACTTGAAATTGTTTACTGCCAACAAGATAGTTCTCCTATTGACAATTTTCTCCGCAGGCCAGTAGCCTTATTTGTCTTTGGCAAAATATGAGGAGAATTGGAGCAACCCGGAAAATGTGTTTCCAGAAGAAGCTCGAAGGATTCCCTACTTGTTGTAGTTCATTGTCCATCCGGTTGTTGGAGATGACTTGAAATTACAGGACAAGTGGATAATATCTTACGTAGCCTAGCTGCCTCAGAGGACTCCTGTATTTTATTACAAAAAAGTCTCCAGGAATTGCTTTTGGCACTTTTTAGTTCATATTTATACGCTTTAAGGACCTCCTTATAGGAGTCTCAGTCCATATTAGTTTTTGTTCTCTTCGCGATTTTAAAGAGCCGCTTGCATTTTAAGCGCGTTACTTGTAGTTCCTTCAACCACCAAGGTGGACGAGGTTTACCCTTTGGAATACTAATAGGACATGAACTTGAAATAGCTTCATTAAAAGCATCAGACACCCGGTCTACCGTGACAGCTAGCTCCTGTATTGGATCCGGAAATTTAGGAACTAGTGATGGTAGAGAGTTACTTAAAACCACTCTGAAAGTATCCCAATTGGTCTTTCTACGGTTTATAAAATTTGGAGTTTCAAAATATTTTATATGCAATCCGTATTGAAGATAACGATGATCAGAAAAGGAGTGTTCCTCAGACACTTTCCAATCAATTAATCTATTCGACAATAAATTTGAGACAAGGGAATGTCTAGAACTTCCTGTCTATTCCTTGTTATTAAAGTAGGCTTACAGCCTACATTACAGATTGATAGGTTAGTACTTAGAATATAATCCAAAAGTGACTCACCTCTCTCATTTGTATTACTGCTTCCCCAGATGGTATGATGTGAGTTCGCATCACAACCAAGGATGATTCCAACTTTCCGTTTTTGAGCATTCATAACAAGACTGCGCTCATTTGCAGGTGGGAGGTTTACCCCGTCGTGCGGCAAGTACGCTGATATAAGCCAGAGGCTTTCCTTACCGACCTTGATGCTGGCTGCTACTACATCTATACATTGCTGTAATTTGCAAGCAGAAAGAAATTTGGTTTGCTTTTTGCAAGAATGCATGAACGAATCCTACTTTCTTGCTGTACAAATAGTAATTTGTAATTGGGAGCTCCGAGTCCTAGAACCGATCCTCATTGACCCATTGTTCTTGAATCAAGACGACATCAACGTCATCTTTTAATATTTGGAGCAACAAAGCAGCTGGCGCTGCCTTACAGTAATGAAGGTTGATTTAAATAAACTTAAGCATTAAAGATTAGTTGCAACCTCCACCACAGTGGAACCAAATTTTTTAGAATCAGATTCCAAACCGAGTCCGCAAAGTGACTCCATTGGTAAAGACAACTCAGTGTCCAAAGTCGTCCCTTCTGTTTTATCAGGATGCGATTGCGTATCAATTGCGGAAGTAACCTCCTCTGATTCTGGTGCCCCTGACTTAACAGCCCTATCCTTTTTAAAAACTTTTAAGGTGACAGCACTAAAGCCGTAGCTTACCACACCACTTGTTTTGGCTAGCACCGCCAAATATTGATGATAATGACAACTTGGAAATAACATCAAGCCTGGCTCCAGGCCAAACGTCTCCAAGGCTACTAATTATCTTTTTGTAGAAACCTAGAGATCTTTAATTGGCACAGGCTGTCAATTTGACATGGTTCCTGTGCCAACCACCATTCCGGCATATAGGAGCCACCCCAGGAGGCTAAAGCCTTTTCCACTTTCCTCCAATTAGAGGGAGTGATGCTGCCATCCTCCTGACCTCCATCAACCATCGCTAAAACCTACTTGCAGTTACCTGCAATTTGGATCTTTTAGCAGCCTTCGCAGATTCATCCTGTGATCTCTGTCTTTTGGACAGGGAGTATTCAGATGAGGCTCCTGGCATTGCTTTGACAATTTTAGTAGCCCACGAAAGCGTGGCTACATGTTTATCCGTTGTCACATCCACCGGAATTTCCTCTATTCTTTTCAAGGCTTTCCATGCTTTTCTCCTAGCATTGAAAGTTGGTTTGAAAGAACCTGCTTTGTCGTTGCATAAATCCACCTCCTTACCTTTAGATAGAGATCGCCTACATACCCGTTTCTTCTTATTTGGTTTGGAGGGACCTGCATTATTTTTGCACGTATTCCCTTCCCCAACTATAGGGAGAGAAGGCCTAAAAACCTGTTTCTCCTTATTTGAATTTTCCGGTTTTTTAAGAGTTCCGGAATCTTTATTTTTTTAATGGGGATATAAAAAAGCCAATTCTAGTGTACAATTAAGGATTTTGCTATAGAAAGCGGTTCGTTTAAATTGAACCATGCAGATACAGCTTTTACCTGATTCTCAGGAATTTTGAGGATTAATGAGGTATCACTAGTTGTTGGTCTGTTAAATGCACTCTGTCTTTAGTTAAAGAAGGATTTCAATATAAAGAAGCCCGATTTCAAAGAAATATCGTAATTTTTTTAATAAAAAAACATCTAGATTTAGCATTGTAATATCTATCATCAGAATTATTGCCTTGGAATATAGTGCCATTGCCAAATCAGGCAGTTTCATCGCGTTTTCAGTCACGATTATAGAAGTATATTGGATATGCAGTGTATATCTAATATACTTCATCTATATAGTGAATATCCAATATACTTCTATAATCGGAAGGATAAAGGCGTAAGTTTTTTTTTATATTTCTAGGCCAACTTTCCTCTTTAAATCATATCACAGCAATTTTGAACATTTCTTAAACATTTTAATTTAAAATTCAACTCTTCGGGCGTATTTTGTTAGTTTAACGGTTATTTATTTCGATTTAGTGTTAAATCATTTCCCGGTTAATTTTGTTAACTATACAGATTTTAATCATATGTTTTTGATTCTTATTACATTTGTAGTTAATTTGGCCATTCTGGTCAATATTTCTCATATTGAAATTTTCAAAAACTGTCAAACTTATGTAAAAGTTAAACACCAAAGGACAATATATTATACCGTCAGTCCAGCCAAGTCCTGGAATATGCAGATGATATCAAATTGCAAATGATCTATTTGTACGAATTTTAGCCTCCATTGCTCTCAAATGAGCTTAAATTAAAATATATAATTTCAAGTTTTAGAAACCAAGACGCAAATATTTTATTAAAGTTGATAAGCACGCATTTCTTCATTGGTGCAGTGGTTGCATTCTGCGTCGATGACCTCTCGGACCTTATGTTATTCGGTATTTACTTTATGATTACTAGAATTATTTTCGTTTAACAGGACCGATTACACCCTGTCATCTGTATGAAACTGAAATTTCAATCTTTACTCACACCCTATTAGATGAACATGATTATTTTACAGATAATCACCACTCTGTAAAATAAAAATTGTTGGATTGTGTTCTTCCTTTTAGAACAAATACATTTTTATAATCAGCAAAACATAAAAAAAATGTATGTCCTATAAATAATTTAAATAAAAAGAATTCAAAAATTTCGAGGATAAATTTCGTACTTTTTGTACTTTTTGTTATCCTTAAGTTGCTGGTTTTCATTTTTTTTGCTCTTGTTGTTGTTGTTGCTATTGTACTTATACACTTCTCGTTGCTGTAGATCACATATTTAGATAAAATTGTATGAAATATTATATTGGTGTGACTTTGACTTCCTTATTATATTTTAATAAAAGATAAACTTTTGTTATGTTGGGTTGGCTTAAAATTTTGGGGTGCAAGAATTGGGCTGATGTTAAGGGTGGCGCAGAATTGGGAATTGAATTTCATATTTATGTCTTTTTATTTTTATTATGTACAGGTCCGGCACACATAACAATTCTGCTTCAACAAAGATGGTATTTTAGAAAAGGTAAAATTGGCAAAATAATAATCGATAATCTTAAATTGCACTCTAGTTCCGTCCAACCTTAACTTACAGTAATTGTGCGCTTAGTGGCGATCTCTTCTAATACTAGGATTTTAGAAATAACAATCGGTATTTTAAGACCTTACGCCTATAAAAAAACTTTTTTAAAGATTTTAAGCTCGGATGCTCTACTTAGACAAATTAAAGATTACAAAGATTTAGCCAAAAATTGGCTAAAAATTTATCGATTATTTAATTTCTTTTGAACACAAAAGACTTCTTCGGAAGTGACCAAAAGAATTAATTTTAAAAAATTAAAAGGACTCAGTATAATTGTTTAAAGTACTGGCTAATATAAGTCATGTGCTTGTGTGTTCGCCTTGTAAGGGCTGTCGTGGTTATACATCATTGATTGAATCATGCAATTACAACACCAAATACCTGCGACTAATAAAAAAATCTGCGGTTTCTTGATAACATCAAGATCGTAGTAAAACAACGAGCATGGCTCTTAGCCTTATACGGTCTGGTACCATAATATTCTAAAAATTCTGTGTCCGCGAAAGGATTTAACATGGATGATCAATCGTTTGCCTAGAACAAACAATAGTTCGTTTATTACATTTTGTATGGTTATTTTTAGTTATTTCAAGAGATAACATATTTCAAGAGATAACATAAGATTTACAATATACTGCTCAAGATATGGACCAACCAGCGACTCAGTAACAACTTTAAGTAAGAATACGATAGATCGAGTCTACATGTTACTTTCCAGTAAAGTCTTTAAGAACTGAACAAAAATGTTTTGTTTAAACGAATTGTCATTTAAAGTTAACAGAGCAAAAATTAAGGAATAACCTGTAAGTCAAGTCATTTGATTATTAAATCATTTTATAAGCAACCTCAAACCAAGGGAACTTGTTAAATTTGACAGTTCATATTTAGCAGTCGTGAAGTATCAGCAGGGTAAATTTATTGTGGAAAAATATTCGATTAAATCTGCTGTAAATATGCCCCAGCCAAATGTCCCAGCCCAAATAAGAGTCCTATAGAAACAATCCATCAACCTCAATTTGGCACAGTGCTCAAAATTGTACTTAATACAAGATCTTTGTGGGAATCGATGCATATACGAATTTACATTTGTATCCATTAAAATTCAGTTAACCCAACTATTCTCTTCAAAATGTGGTTTAACCTTCGCCAGGTCTTACTCGACGGATCTTAATCCGGTTGGAAACCTATATTATAAGAAATCGAACGATCCACAGAAATGACTTCTGGAGGTAAAACCATATTCAACCAATCTCATATATTACTTGAAAAAGGATCCTTCAAAAAGTTATTAACCCTCTGTGGTATGCATCTGTTTCGAAAAATATTCGATTTTCCACACAATATATTAGGTGTCCAATTATAAGTGTTCTAGTGCTTCAATTTTTTCCGACTCTGCATATATACATATAGTATATACATATAAATATTACATATATGTTAAGTGCACATATATATAGGAATTTCTGCTTTTTTATAGCTTAGACAGCTTTTATAGGTTTTAGACAATAATTTTTGTTGTTATATTATTTGTAATTTACATCAATATTTTTTATGACGTACAACATAAAAAGGATATTTGTCATGACTGGTGTGCATTAAAATAAAATTTTGCAATGGTGGAATATCATATAATATTGCTGTATGCCTTAAATATATGTTTGACTTGTAACTAGGATATGGGATATCAATCCTAACAATTTTTCTGTATCAACTTCTTAATAACAAATCCTGAAAGCTAGAAAATCGCTTATTCCGGGCAAAAACTGTATCTAATTCAAAGCGATTACTGATTTTTGAGTCTCCACTAAATTTGGTCTTTTCAAAATAATAATGTCTTTTTAAAGACACTATAGACACCTACAATCGGATAGTAAATACTTAATAAATATTTAACTTTATACAAAGACAAGCAGAGTGAAAGGCGTACAAAGCACGGTTGCCAACGACAAGAGGCACTTTAATATCCCCTCCGACACAGTTATCATGAGCGGCAAGAGACCCGAGGTGTATCGGAAACTTATTACTCCTTCAAATGTGTGGTCACTACTACTAAAATCCATTGTGTCTTGATCACTTAAACCAGTGATCATGCATTTTGTTTTGGACCCATTGATTTTGATGCTAACGGAAGGTGTGAATCGTAAAAGTGGTTCCAGTAGTTCTTTGTCACCATTGCCATTCAGTTCAATTACATAAAAATCATCTGCATATGCCAAAACCTGTTTGAACTGACAAGATATTGTCAACAGAACAACATCTGAGGTGTTTCACTTTTACGAAAGATAATATAAGATTAAAGAATATAGGGGACAGATCATCTTTGCCGTACACCAGAGCTTATTGCATAAACGGTCATATTTCTCAAACATCGCAAAGCAAACGATAAGCTATCCCGATGGATTAAGCCATATGCTTGTTAGAAATTCAAGAACACCTGATATACGTTACGGGATGTTTCGTAAAGTTGAGAAAGAATCATCTTCAGCAAAAAAACGTGACTGAGCGATTCAGACAAAATCATTCTTGGTACCCGTAAAACACAAACCGACTGAAATTTAAAGATTCTCCCCTAGGACGGTCTAATGACAGTCTTTGGTCATATTTGGGGCCATATTATGGTACTGGAAACGGAATTTAGATATTGGGCGAATGACTGGCTAACAATTACTGGTTTTTATCGTTCCCAAATACTTTAAGTTTCCCAAAAACTTTAACAGTTACAAATATTCAGAACATGCAAGCATCTGCTCGGACTCAATAACAATGACAGTGTGCTGCATGCCCCTGGAAAACACCCATGGATAAAACGGTTGCTAGGGCATGGGAGAGAGTGAGGAAAAGGCACATGGTTTTGGGGATTGAATTGGAAGAGTTGTATTACAAAGGTTATAACAATAAATATATAATTATAATTAAAGACTGCGTTATAAATGTTTTTTAATGGAAAAACAAAATTCCGAAGAAAATCTTCGTTTCATATGCGGCAAGAATAAATAGACAATGTGAAAAGTCGGAACTATCGAATTTGACACTGGAACAATTTAAATGTATTTTACGTCTGTGGTCTTCGCTCATCACAAAATTCAGACAAGCGTCCAAGACTGCTATCAAAAATTTAGAACGATATTAACGGTAAACTTATACTCTCAGATCTTGTAGATGATTGCCAACAGGTAACTAATTTGAGACAAGGCACAAACATGACTGAGCATATAAATTCATCAGTCAAGGCTGTCAGCAATCAAAAGACGCATAGCCAGAAGAAAACATCGCCCTCACGAAATCAACAGTCAAAGTCAGCTCATTTGTCATCATCGGTACCACGGAAACCAAATGTTGGAATTGTAGAGCCATTCATTTTTCAGCTTATTGCCCTTATAAAGAACACAAATGTCAACAGTGCAACCGAATGGGTCATACTGTTTTAGTAATACTGCAACTGTTGCAGTAATTGGTACTACAAAAGATAGGTGAACCAGTATACCGCATCTGGTGAACAGCTGGATATAATAGCAAAAATAAACTGTAATATTAAATTTCAAGATGATATCATGTCAGGTGAGTGTTATGTGGTGAAAGTTCCTGATCTCAAAATATTGGGCATTGATTGGATTGAAAAATTCGGGTTATGGAATTTGCCCTTCAACCAAATTTGTAATCAAGTTATGAGTAAAACATCATCAGTTGATCTATCAAGGATTGAAGAAATATCAAAGTTTCCAGATGTATTTAAAAATTCATGGGGTTGCTGTAGGAAAACGCAAATCGTAATTTACACCCAACCTAATGCTAAACCAGTATTTAGAGCTAAGCGTCCAGTAGCATACGCTTATCTTGAGAAAATCGATGAATAACTTCAACGACTCCAACAACTAGGAATCATAACTCCAGTTGATTTTTCAAATTGGGCAGCACCCATAGTAGTAGTAAAAAAAGCAACGGTTCTATACGAATTTGTGCGGACTATTCAACCGGTTTAAAAGAAGTTATTGAACCACATCAATTTCCACTACCATTGGAAATACCATTGGACCCCAAATGGGTCAATATTCAGCCAGCTCGACTTAACTCGATTTAACACTGGCATTGGAGCTTGCCTATTTCATAAGACAAATCGATCAAGGCAGACAAATCGATCAAGGCAGTTTATCATGCTTCCAGAACTCTTACAAAACCTGAACCCAACTACAGTCAGATTGAAAAGGAGGCTTTTGGTCTCATTTTCGAGGTAACAAAATTTCACCGAATGATTTTTGGTCGGAAATTCAATCTTCAAACTGACCATAAACCACTACTAGCCATTTTCGGTTCAAAAAAGGCATTCCAGTATATACAGCCAATCATTTGCAGAGATGGGCTTTGACCTTACTTTTATCTGGTTTTCATATCGAATATATTTCAACAAAACATTTCGGGTATGTCGATATTTTATCAAGATTAATTGGTAGTCAGATAATGAGGATTATGTGATAGCATCAGTGTATTTGGAGGGAGATTTGTCTTGTTGAACGAATCAATTAGTAATATTCCATTAACATTTGGCATGATTCGTAATGAATCTTAGGAATGTGAATCTATACAGAGACTCAAGCAGTACATCAACACTGGCTCGCTTCAAGTAAGTAAGGATATTTCTGATGAACAAGTTAAAAAGTTTTATCATAGGAAAAATGGTCTAATAATTGTAAAAGATTGTGTAATGTTTGGAGAAAGAATTGTGATACCATCAGTTTTTCAAAAACAGGTGCTCAGTCACCTTCACTATGGTCACCAAGGTATGGAAAGAATGAAGACTTTTGCGCGTAGTTACGTGTATTCAAACGAGCTCTCAAAAAAATTAATTATGGGTGGAAACTGGATGAAGCATTACAAGTATTCTTACAGACTTACAGATCAACGTCGAACAAGAACTCCCCAGATTAAAAGTCTCCAGCTGTAATAATAATGCTCGGTAGAAAAATGAGAATGAAATTAGATCTTATGCTACCAAACAACATGGGTATCGTACAAGTCCCAGCAAATTTAGAAGTTCAAAAAAAGAATCAGTCTGAACAATTCAACAAAAAACATTTTACCCCTAAGCGGAGGTTTGAACCAGGTGACAAAACATCCGCTGATGTTTATTAAAAACATCATTTCCAATGGCATAGTGGCAAAGTCATCGGACGAGTTGGAAGGGTCATGTATAAAATTCTACTTGACAATAATAACCATCTCACCCGAGTACATATAAATCAACTACGGGAAAGATTAGCACCTTCAGAAACATCTTGTGAACCAATATCATTGCCATTAGATGTGTTATATTAGAGACATACAATTTGGGTTCACAAAACAACAATATCAATAGGAGATGTTACATTACCCCAATGCCGGACATCACATTCACAACTACACATCACCATCAACCTCAACTACCTTCAAGAGCACATCGACATCGAGTTCTCCCATCTCATCTTAAAGACTATGTCCTTTTCTAAAGAAAAGGGAGGTGTTGCATACTGGAAAACACCCATGGACAAAACGGTTGCTAGGGCATGGGAGAGAGTGAATTGAATTAGAAGAGTTATATTACAAAGGTTATAACAATAAAAATATAATTATAATTAAGGAGTCAGTGGTTTTAAGTAATAAGAAGAACACAACACAGTGTTCCAGAGCATATAGTATAGAATATAAAAGATATGAGAATTAAAAAACTAAAGTATTCCATAACATAACTATACTAACTGTCATTAGTGATTTACAATCTTTAAGTCTCTGATAAGTATAAACAATTCAATAAACACTTCATGTATGCCACGTTATCTATTTGTCAATTATTTTTTTAATCACAATATACAAATTTTAATTAATAAAATCATCCAATGTATAATTATTAAGTAGTTCATTAAGAATTGGAGTCAAATTATCCTTAAGTATCCCTGAAATGGCATTATGATATCGATTTAAAATTGTAACTGCAAGATCCTCTACCACAACATTTATTAGATCGCCTAAATCACCACCGCCCAAAAGTCCTTCAAATCGTGTCTAATGAATAAATAAATTCGTTGAATTAGTCGCCTACATAGCACTTTGCGTAAATATGTTAAAAATTAAATTACCTCAAATTTACGAGCACTTGCTCTAATGTAGATGTCTCCGACCAAAAGATGTCCTGTTACATCACTTGTTAAATCGATGAATCCAGTTAAACGTAAATCTTTTGAATATATTTACAAAATTTATTGTTATAGTTCGAAAAATGTATTAAGGCTTTTCTATATACTTACCAAAGGATGAAACACTAAAGTCTCCGGTGCCAAAAATGCGAATCAAATCAACCATATTACCATTTAAGTCGTAAAATCCTTGGGCCGTTACATCAGGAAAGTTAAAATTGTAATTAATTCGATTTAGACCAGCATCATAATCGAGAGTAGTCACATCAAAATTACTTAACCCACGCACCAAGGTGTTTCTTAATGGGCCCGCCAATACCATAATTGTTGAAAGAGCCAAATCGATTTGACGCTCATCGATCCATAGGGGTTCCAATACTTTACCACTTTCACCCACACCCGTGCTCATCTTATTGCGAAACTCCTCCAAACGGGCGCGCAATTGATCATTTACATTGTACGTAATCGCACCACCATCACTGCCATCGTTTTCTAGTACAGGATTTGCACTAATCGCAACAATGGCACAAATAAATACAAAAATTAATTGGGTTAGTTTCATTTTAACACGTTATTGTTCGTTTAATAACTGAATTATTATTGGGGAGTTTTTTTTTTAAAGACGTACATAAAAAATTATTTTTGGAAAGAAAATTGTTGTTCAAGATAAGGAAAAGAAATCAAAATTCAATAATAAATCAAATTGATTTTTGTTTCATCAAAATAGACTAGTATATTTCTAATCTAATCACACATATATAGATATACGAGTATATTAGATAGATGTTAGGTATTGTGTACTCGATAATAAATAATAACTTTCGTAATTTCATTACCTAGATATTTCTAATATATGTGTACTCTAACTCGTATGTGGTCTCCAAACAAACAACATTGGTCTTAATTTGTTTATTTACATAAGCCTGATATTAGCCTAACATGCAAATTCGTGTTGCCATTATCGTCTCGTTTCAGACCATATAGATATCTCTATATGCATATCGAAGGCTCACTCTTTGTCTATATGCGAAGTCGCATTATTTATCGTATTTTAACGATCTCCTTTTTTACAGATAGCACACAAAGCGGCCACTTTACATTTTTGGGCAAGTAGATGCAAAAGTATGAGTTTTATTTATATCAAGCGTTGGATTTGTCTCCTGATTTAGTATGGGATACACTTCCGACAATTTGTTAAAATAGCCGTTAGCTCTTCGGCCTTACGTACTAATTTATTTATTTCTGCGCTCTGGCTACAGGACACAACTCAATCACATCTACATACATCCTGATTAAATGCTCGTTGTCGTACCTTAACCGTTGTCTTGTTGATTCCTAGATAGGGTTTACTCGTTCCTCCATCACACTCATTCAGTATGTCATAAATTCGTCTCTTTGGTACCACTAACAACTCATTTGAAGCACATATTTTTCATCAATATGCCGATCCGTTTTAATGTTCGATCGATTCAAGGTGCTACATAAACCGTTATGATCCTTGTTCAGTTTGTAAATGCAATTTTTGGTCATATAGATCTTTAAGGGAGTGTTTAAGGCATTCACGAATCCACAATAGTCAATATTTCCATCTAAGCTAACCGGTTTTGAAACGGTTTTGTAGAAACGCTCAACAACTCTTTTTTCGCATTTACAACTATGTATAACTGTAAACTTACGTTAAGTAAAGGGTATGCCAACACGTTGGTACTAATATGAACTTATTTTCCAAGACTCTGCGACATTTGAAGTTCTTAACACGAATCATCTATAGACGTGCCTAATCCATGGAAACTCGTTATTCATGTATGTAACATTTTAGTCCTTTGCTGTTATTTTACTGCTTCAGTGTCTGATTTTCACGCTTTTGTTCAATGGTATGAATTTTATTTGTTGTTACCATATAACCCAACGGCTTGATTCCGTCAGTGGCATTTCTTAAAGTGTTAACTCTAAGTGTTTTCTAGTGATGCCCTTTAGCGTGCGCTCAAATGAAGTATTGATGGATTTCTTAATGCTTCTACGCAGAATTTATTATTTTGAATACATCTTCACGCTTTCAGATTATTATTTCTTACATAAGCATGAAGAATTACTTAAACTTAAAACTCAAACGTTTCTGAAACTCAAACATTCACTTAGGTAATCAGCCTAAGTTTTTCGGATGAGAAATATTTGAATAAAGATTACACGGAAATCTTCACTATTGGATAATTGGTAGTCAGTTTCCGTCTTTCTTGAATCTTGATCAACTTCTACGCATTGAAATAGTACAACATCGACTCGTGGGGTAACTACTGGCATCCATCCTTTAACAAATTCCCTTTATATAATCTGGATTGCAGAGTTAATAAGAATTCTAGGTTATCATATACAATTTCGTCGATCTAAACACTATCCCCAAAAACACCAAATTGCTTTAAAACGAAGGAAATTATTACAGTAAAAGATATTACGCACCAAACAGGCAATATACTCGGGCCAACGGATGAGCTTGATAAATCAACCGTTAAAGAATTTGCATGTGGAGAAATGAACAGTTCGTGAAATGCGAAATATCACGTGAACTGTCGCAAGACACTTTCGGAGCAGAATTTTAAAATACTGATTGAATTAGACGCTAGAGTAAGAATCCGTGACGCTAAGATAAATAAAGTAGAGCCGCTCATAATTAGTACGGCAATAGTTCAAGAAACGGCGATACAATACTCCTAGATTCAACGAAATTCCAAGATTTGATCCTAATAATGATGGTGAACCTCCGCTTCCTTAACATCGAGTAATGAATAACATATAAATAACTTAATGTTGTATGTCAGTACAAAATTGCATGAAGCAATGCAATGTGCATGTTGTAACTCAGAATCTATCCGTCCGTATTCATGCACAAAACCAACTATGATTAATCTTTAAAATTATACTCATCTCTGCTACGCCACTGACATCTATTGGCGAATAGATCAATCCAAATATTTTGGATAACCTAAAAATATTATCATTTACCTAAAATTATTAATTAATAAAAATTAAACTGGATCAAAATAAACAGCACCCCTAATTTAAAATAACAGTTAAACCATTAAGACAGTGTTCGCTGAAGCTGATAAAATACATATATAACTGTTTGCGCTTGACATGTCATCTCCTCATAATGCACATCATTTCTTGCTTTTTACATTTATTGGCATCAATCTGGCCTAAATTCTCATCAGTTTCAAAATTCCTCGTTTGTCTCCGGTTCATCATTATCGTAAAATTATTTATAATTAATATTTTTTTCCCAAGCACATTGCTTTTGTTTAAAACTTGAACATAACCTAAAAATACAAGAATGCACTTCCAACAAAAATTAGTATAACAAACAGAAACACGATTTATATTTTAACTTTGTTTTTTATTGATGTAAGAAAAAATACAATATTCACGATTCCCTTAGAATTTCATACGATGTGGATATTGCGATGATTTTAATCCAAACAATGACTTCAAATATTTGTATAGGGCTTTCTTGTCCTTTTCTTTGCTCAATGCTGCTTTAATGCCCTTATCAACTTCCACTTGATCTTGTTTACGTTGTTCTGATGGAACGTATCTCTCGCGTTTCTCGGCAAAAATCTCACCGTCATTACGTTTTCGGTTTTTCTTTTCTCTTTTGAAATATCTATCATTGATGTGTTCTGGAAGTTTGAAAGCACCCAACTTGATTTTAGTTGAAGTGGCCAAAACATAACGTTGTGAAATACGACGTAGCGGTGTTGAGTTAACAAAGAATGGGCCGTTAACTAATAGAAGTCCGGATTTCAACACTTTCAAGAGCACAACACGCTTGCCTGCATGACGTCCAGCCAATAAAATCAAAATACGACCTGGTTTAAGATTTGGCCGAGTGTATCTAGTGTGTTGACTGAAATATTTGTTGGGTCCACGCGGCTTAACGAGGGCCTTTGTTGGATAGAATGATTTAGGTTTGCGTAACAACACTGTACGTTCACCACCATTTTTAGCACCTCCAATTTTCTTCACTACTGTGATTTGCACTTTTGGTTTCACAATTTTTGGTACTACCAATTTTTTAGTAGCTTGTTGACGACGAAGATACTTCTTGCGACGATACACAGTTGCACGGGACCATCTTAACACTCCACTTTTTAATTCTGGATTCTCGATACGTCTTTTACTTTTTTTTACCTCTTTACCAGCAACTTTTGCTGGATTTTTAGCTGTAGTAGCGGGTGCCATTTTAAAAAACACGTGTACACCGCAAAATACAATACGAAAAAGGTTATGGCAATGGTGATTTTCTGACTTGTAGCAAAAACTGATCGAAGCGCCACTACAATATATATTTGAAATTGTCAAACTAAAATTATAGTAGAATGAAGCTAGTCGTTTATAGTAGGGAAATTTTTTTATCATTCGGATTAAATTTAAAACTTGATAATCTTTAATTAATTGTATATTATATAAAAATATTTAGTAATAATCTTTTATGTTAACAAAAGATTTGATTCAGAATATAACATAATATATCATAAATATAAAAATGTAAATACATATTTCGATGGATATTGATAACCAGAGCTGCGAACCGTTGTCGATCTCCCTTCAAATATTTTTTTTGCTTTTGGCGATAATTTTTATTATCGTTCAATCATTCTTCTGATTAAATTGTTGTAAACGCTTTAATTCACATCCTATACAACAATCATAAATGACGAGGGAGTCGACGCATCGGAAATTCACTTTTTTAAATGCATTGATGTCACCACTATTAGTAAAGCTCATTGCGTATTGTTTCTAAAACGGAAAGATGAGAAACGTACAAATGGATCCGGTAGTTTGTTTATTTCATTCAATCTGCATACGTATGCATTTGCATATGGCAGGGTTGATGCAAAGATATTGTACTAAAGATAAACTCTTACATTAGATTAATAATAATAATAATAAAAAGGCTTTACAGGCCATTAATGGTCCGTACCGAGTAAATAATCTAGCTCAAACGGTTTCGATTCCGAGCTACTCCGAGGAGCCATCGTCGCCAACAGTGAGGAGCTCTGCTGCCAAATGGCGGCTGTCTTCTGATATCGCTGCACCATCCGCTTAGGATCGACTAGCAAAATGTGACCAAGCCAATCATGGTTGGAATTTTCATTAAATTCCTGATCTCATGGTTGAATAAAACTCGGTAAGTGTCGTCATCGTCGTGTTTCGTACCCATACATGACAACGGGACTGACCAACACCTTGTACAACTTCAGCCTTCAGCTTGTCTGCATTTGCAAGGTATTTTGACTTTAGCAGCGGCCGTAAAGCATACAAAGTACGGTTGTCAGCCATAAGACGCGCTTTATCCCCTCACACACAAGTGTCATAAGTGACAAAGGATCCGCGGCATCGATTACTTGTCACTCCGTCAAATGTTTTGTCATCACTACTAAAATCCAGTGTGACTGGTTATATTTTTTTTTGAACTCATTGAGACCGAAAAAAGCTGAGAATCGTACAAGTGGATCCAGTAGTTCTCTGACACCGTTGCCATTCAATTCAATTACACAGATATCATGTACATATGCCAGATCCTGGTTGGACTGACAGTGCAAGTTGTTGTCCTGGGGTCTTTCACCTTTAGGAAAGATAAATTTTAACATGAGATTAAAGAGTATCGGGAACAGAGCATCTCCTTGCCGTACTCCAGAACTACGGCAAGGAGTCGTAATTGAGCTTGTTCGCAATTTTGACACAACATAGTGACTGAATTACTGTTACTTTACATAAACGCACATATTATATGTCAGACATTTCCAGACATCGCAAAGCAAACCATAAGCTATCCCGATGGATTAGTCATGTTTCGTAATATTTAGAAAGAATAATTTTCAGCGAAAAAACTTGTTCAGTGGCTAGCCGATTCGCCTAAAATTTCTCTTGCTTATGCAAAACGTATTTTGGGGTCAAGTTCAGCAATTTGC
Organism: Tipula confusa; assembly: GCA_963556175.1. NCBI lineage: Eukaryota > Metazoa > Arthropoda > Insecta > Diptera > Tipulidae > Tipula > Tipula confusa. The sequence continues at coordinate 204,127,521 of OY744476.1, read as the reverse complement.
GTCAACCAAATAATTACGAGAAAAAAAAATTTAGTTTAATTCAATATAGAGTTTTGTTCTGATTTTTGTACGCTCGCTAGATCTTCATTTACAATATTCAAATATAGAATATTGGTAAACGTCTTGTGAATGATTTATTTAAACATGTTTAATCATCAATTATCACGCCAGTAAAATCAAATCTAACCTTAAAATGAGAAAGTGATATGTATGATAAAATCAAATAAATTTTGGTAAAAGATTCATCCTAGTACGTACCCCTAGTAAAAATTGAACTATGGCAATACAATTTTATAGCAGTGTGAAGTTTTCTCAAGGGAAATATTTCCTTCTCTGAAGCTAGGCACAGTTGTTTAAAAACAAAATATTTAAAACAATAAAAAATAAATAACAAAAATATTTATTATTTGTAAAGCAAAAATGTGTTATAATTACATATTATTTTAATTAAACATACCATAATTCTATAATAACAATTATTTATTTCATATCTTGTGTTTATTGTTTAATGACTTTCGCATTGTGAGATTTCATATGATTGAATAAAGTGTCCGATCGTTGATAACTTTTATTGCAAACATTACACTTGTACGGCTTTTCACCCTTATGACCACGTAAATGACTGCGTAGGTGGCCAAGTTGAATAAAACTCTTTTTGCACAAAGAGCATAGATGTGGTCGGTTGCCCGTATGTAATTTCAAATGTTTCGTGTATGTGGAACGGTTAGTGAACGATTTTTCACACTCGGTACAATTAAATGATTTTTCACCGGTATGCGTCCGCATGTGATCGTTCAAATGACCGGTACGTGCGAATGACTTTGCACATATTTTACACGTGTAAGGACGTTCACCGGTATGCAATCGAGTGTGAATGATTAGATTTCCTGAACTGGAAAATGATTGAACGCAATACGTGCACAAATATCGTTTTTCACCCGTATGCGTAGCTAAATGATTCTTTAAAGTAATCGAATGTGTATACGATTTGTCACAATGTATACATTTGTAAGGCCGCTCACCAGTATGTGTGCGCATATGGACGACTAGATTGCGGACGTATGCAAACGTGGTGCCACAGTATGAGCACTGATGGATATTCTCACTTGTATGGGAGTCTTCATGCATATTTAAAGCTGTTTCGTGTGTAAACATTTTATCACAGTGTTTACATTTGTATGGATGTTCCTCACTATGCAAACGTAAATGCTTTTTTAAGTATGATGCATTTCGAAAGGATTTGGCACACAACTCGCATTTTGTACTTTCTTGCCTACTAAGCAGTTCGACATTAGGTTCCTTATAATCTTGTGAATTATTAATGATAAATTCCTGTGTACAATCGTTAACTGATGTACTAAAGAATTCGTCCGATGTTTCGTTAATTTCAATGGCCAGAGGATCTACTTCAAAACAATCAGAATCCATTTCATTTTGATCACCAAAATCTTTTTAATAATAAAACATTTTAATTTTGGAATATTTTTGTTTTAATGTTATGACGTTTTAACTGTCAGGGATGAACAAATACACAATTTATTTTCTTCATATATTCAAAACATTTTAGGAAATATTCGTTGAATGTTAAGTTTGTACCAGGAACACTATGCTGCTGCTGGGGTTTAATGCATCATCTGTGACTAATTGCACAGTAATTGGGATGTTTTCATCGGAGTTTTGTGTACTTGAATCCATTTTCACATGAGTTTTCATGTGCTTGCTAAGCGTGTCCGGCCGTTGGTATTCTTTATTACAAATTGTACAGTAAAATGCCTTTTCACCAGTATGAATAAGCTTATGATTGATCAGATGTGTCTTTTGAATGAAATCCTTATCACAAATTTGACATTTGTATGGCCGATCACCAGTATGGATTTTTTTATGGCGTGAGTATGTCGACGAATTGGCAAACATTTTATTACAGGTCGTACAAACATAACCTTTTTGACCAGTATGACCGCGCTTATGTTCGTTGAGATTAGCTGACCGGGAAAAACGTTTATCGCATATATCACAAGCATACGGTTTCTCACCCGTATGCGACCGATTATGTGCCTTTAAATTGCCTGATGTTGTAAATCTTTGTCCACAGTATGAACATTGATATGGTTTTTCGCCTGTGTGAATAGTAGTGTGATGTCGTAACGAGGTCCAATAGGAAAATGTCTTGCCGCACACATCGCACTTAAACGGTCTTTCTCCGGTATGTGTTCGTTCGTGCTTCTTAAGATCGCATAGTTGGACAAAATCTTTACCACATTCCATGCACTTATGCGATTTTTTTACAGCATGTTTGCGTCGCATATGGAAATTCAATTCTTTTTCGCACGAATAAGGAATACCACACAGCTCACAAATGATTTTATCACCGGTCTCGTGCTTCTTCAGGTGTTGTACTAAACTCGTAGCGAGCGCAAATTTTTTATCACAATATTTACATATGCTCGGTTCATTCGTATGCATTTTTTTGTGATTTCTTAGATTATGTAGCTGTCTAAAAGTTGTATCACAGTAATTACATTTATGTGGACGTTCATCTGAATGGGTTAGCTTGTGTTTTACCAAATCACTAGATTGACCAAATTTTCGTGGACATTCGTCACATGCATACGGTTTAATTCCGAAATGTGTTCGATGTTTGTGTAGCTTCAATGAGCTGGCTAATGTAAATATACGATCACATATATCACATTTAAATGGACGGTCTTTACAGTCTTGTTGTTGCCATGCCACAGAAACTGGGGCACGTGGTTGTCTTGTTTTCTCAATATTAATCTCCTCCAATGGTTCCGTAATTTCACTCTCCTCGTCTTGATGAAATAATTCACCATCATCATGTTGTTGACTATTATTTTTATGTTCAAGCATGTGTTTTGCGTATAAAATCAAATCTTCGTAGAGATTTGCACAATCGGGACATTCAAATGGGCTTTCATTTGCGTGGCATTGTAGATGCGTTACGCTTTCACTTTCACATTTGAATGTCGCGTCACATAGTGTACACGAATAAATACACATTTTGATGGTGATTTATTTGATTATTACATTTTAATGTGTTTATTAATTAATTATTAGTAGTTTTGGTTAATATAAAATTTGTATTTCAATTAGAAACAGAGTTGGGGGTTTTGTTTTGACATTTATGTAAACAAATCAAAATATTTATGTTGATGTTTTGCAAGTTAGCTACATTTAGGCAAATTAGTACACTGTTAGACAATGGGATAACGTTTTTTTATCGAAAGTCATTTGATCGCGTAAAGTAATAATAAACATTTAGGCGATTTTGATTTTATTATAAAAGTATAAATAATGAACTCAAAGGGGCTATTTAAAGTTTAGAGTAGTGACATCTACCAGAAAAAAAATCAACAAAAAAATAATACACAATTTTCAAAAGCTAGTGGTGTGCAATAAAGACGCAGTTTTATTTTAAACCAGCCCCTGAATATTAAACCCGCTCTAAACATTTCAGTATTCCCTTTTGGCTCAACTTTAAACTTATTGTTTTGCCGAAACTTTCCATCTTTAAACTTGCGTTAAACTTGATAGTTATTCCTTTGCCAACTAATTAATTGAACGACAGCAAGTTTGTGCGATGACCCAACATGGAAAGTACGTTTTGAACCGTTATATTTACTGCTTGATTTGTCACTTGAAGTTAAAGTCGAACATCACCTGTCAAGTCAGCTTTAAATTTTGATTTATTTGACGTGTTTTTTCGATCTCTTCATTTTTAAAATTTATAATTTAATTGTTTTTGTTTTGAATTATGTTGTGTGTGTGTGTGTCTCCAATAGTGAAATGGATCGTGGACCCTGCCGTTTTCCCCAGAGAGGTATCAATGCATCATTTTCACAAGTGTGCGTTTTATTTTATTAATTTTATTATATTTGTAAGAGCACAATTTTTTGTTGGCACAATTTTTATTTTATTAAAATGTACATATATCCCGTTTTTAATCCCGTTTTTAGTTTTACTTATTTGATAAATTTTTAATATTGCACATGAAACTAGAGGGGGAGAGGAGAAGTTATATTTTCCTCTCCGACGTTGACATATATTTTTAACATATGTTTTTTTCGTTGATTATTTATTTGGGTTTTTGTTTTTTTTTTTTTTGTTTTCCGTAAATAATTACCTACTCGATGCATTTTATTTAACAGGTGATCGTCGACTTGCACCTGGGGTAGAGCAAATCTAGAATAAAAAAGCAATCATTTTGTTGCAATGAAAATTCACATAAGTTGGCTTCTGGGTTCCAGTTGGAACTGGGCTTAAATTTGAAACTAAAAATTTGTTTAAATGGTTGTATTTTTTAATTATTTTATTGGTTTTTTAATTTGATGATGTGTATAGTTTGATGATGGGTTGGGATGTCGAGGAAGTGCTTGCTTGCTAATAAAAATTGTTGTGCGCACGTTTTACAAATTTAAATTGCAACGGAGTTGTCAATGGCGAACTTGTTAGAACCGGTTCGCACGTTGTCACTTTATTTTTGACGGTGTTTGAGTTGTAACTGGAAGTTGGGATGGCTTTGGCTTTCAGCGGTGTTAGCCTTGATTTTCAGAAATAGTAAAGAGGCCCGCCTCCTATATGTTGGATAATAAATGGAATCCACATCTGGTGGTTATAGCGGTATCATGCGAGGGGCAGCCGATTAATGGGTTTTGCATATTGATAAGCCGTTGATAGGGAGATTGGAAAAAATATCCCTGGAAGTTTTTTGGGCTTTCCGCGTCGAAGGATTTTTCCTGCTTGGAGAGAGGCTGATTAGCCTGAACAATTTTGTATGTAATTTTGTTGGTAAATAAGTTGGATTTTTGTGTGGTTCCGTGACGCATTGTGTCTTATGTGCCAAGTAAGGATCGAGGGATAAGTGAACTTATGCATTAAATAATCCAAACATAAAAACTTCCACAAAAAGTGCCATCTTAGCTATGCAGTGACTAATTGATGATCACTGCCTACGAATTTGGCAGCAAACCGATTAGATCTCACATCTTGGATGACCGGAGTACGTCTTATGAGGGTGTGTCCATGTTTCCAAATGGATATTTGTATGAGGAAAGAATGTGCTTGCCACAGTGAGGCCATGCGCGTTAGCAAGGTACTCTTTCTTCATTATGGGTCGCTAGATCGTGTCGGGAATATGAACCAATGTTTTTACATAAGTCAGTCTGATTTTTGTCAGCTCTAGCATTAAAGTCACCAATCACTATTCTATTATAAAATGAGTCTTTATCTTTAGGTTGGCTTACATCAGTGGGCGCATGATTACAAATAATTGTCGCAGGTTGGCTAGTCGCATGCGTAAACATATACGATTATCAACTTCTTTGAAAACCAAACCAGTAAAGCAATGTATGGCCTTGCGACATGTGGTCTTCACTTTTTGGCCATCGAGTTTCCTGGAGAGCAACAAGTTTGAAGAGATACACTGTCATGTCTGATATAGTAACATCAAACGCACCTTGTTTTCTTAGCGACTGCACGTTCCATGTATCAATCCCAAACTGCGTGTCTGAAAGATTAGAATTAGAGTCTGAAAGATTTTTTTAACAGTTTATCTGCAAGATAATATTTAAAAAAAATATAATGCACTTTACCTAATGCACTTCGGTAACTCAATTATGTAAATAGTTAATCGGTTAATGTAGTGAAATTAATATTGAAATTACTAATTTAATATTCGGTTGCCTATTTTTAAACAAGTTATGCTAATTGGAAAATTATGTTTACAAAAAAAAAAAAAAAAAAAATTTATAAATTCCCAACACAACAAACTATTTTTATAAACAATTTATTTTTGAAATACATAGTTAATAAACTAAATATATTAACTGTTATTGCATCAACATTCTTCTCGTTTAGGACGCCAAAATTTAGAGTTCCAGTAATAAAAACAAATTTTTTGATGAAATTTCAAAGAAATTTTTTCGTTTTTTATGACGTCTGGGTGCGTGTGCTCAATACTTTCAGACACACCAAATTATGATTCGTAAATAAATTAAATTTTTTGTCTGAGATAATTTAAAATATTTCCGAATACTTGTATCGATATGAGGAGCACGAGAGATTTTATGACGAATATTACCAATTGAATGCTATGGCGAAAAAGGATAGTTATCTAAAAGCAAAGATCGACGATCCACTAAAATTATTATTAAGCTATCAGCATACTAACAACAGTGCACAGAAAAAAAGCGCCGAAATCTCAAAATGCAATAAGAGAGAGAGAGAGAGAGAATCTTCTTAATTTAGAATTAACACTGCCGATGTTATTCATCCACCAGAACTGAGACAAGTTATGAAAACACATGATTCGTTAAAATAAACTTTTTTTCATTCAAAGCGAATCTGTATTCGTGCGTCCTCAATTTGGCTGGCGACGGCGTAAAGTAGGATTTTAAAATTAACCGCAAAAGAGTTGGGGGAGCTTCAACCCTAGAACAGATGTCATTAAATCATAAAAACATATTCCATATGTGTTGGGAAACATATTGGGAAACATATTCCCGCCAACTTTTCCTTTTCGCTCTGCGAATAGCCTTCTTTAATTTTCCATTCATTTTATCATACTTAATCTTATTGACACTACTATTGTTCCTATTGAATTCACACAAGGCTATTCGCTTCCTTTTATACCAGAATTGAACTTCATTATTCCACCACTCATTCACATGAATCTCTTTCATGTCCACAATTTTAGTACATCCCTTATTCACTCGTTCTATTTCACTATCCAACATGCATTAATTTATTTCATTTTCTCCAAGAAACTCATTCATCTCCTGAACCCACCTCTTACTATTCATTACTTCACGCTTCTTCTTAAACACTCTGTTATCATTCATGATCATTTTAATCATGAAATGATCCCCACCCAAATTCGCTTCTTCTACATACCAAGTGACCCGAGCGGCCAATTTAACAGATGTCATAGACAAATCTAGTGCACTGGCCGTACCCTCTTCATTCGCCATTCTAATTGATCTCCCATCATTCAAGACCACCAAATCAGAATCTTGCATCAGGTCGGCAAACTGATTTCCACGTATGCAATTGTTAAAACACCCCCATATTCTCGCATGTGCGTTATTATCACCACAGTCAATCAATTCACTTTTTCTCTCACCCATTCAAACAATTTCTTGAAATCACTCAAGGCTTTTTTCCTTTCATGTTCCTCCCGTACTTTGGTTGCAAAATCACTTACTAGTATCAAATTTCTTTCCAAATTATTAGTTACGGCGGCATTGCCTCCATAATCTCAAATGTGGGTAACGGAATCTCTTAGAGTATGTTATTACATGTTATTACGGTAAAGAATTGCTACTCCACCTAACCATCACTTCTTGGTTTGGAAAGAAATCTATACCCCTCACGTTCAACGTCCTATGTTCACTCGTTCCCAGGTTTCACTCGACCAACATATCTTTTTTGGCATAAAAACTCAGAGTATTTATCTGACCAATAACAATTCTTTCACTCATTTTCTCATTCACGCATAAACAATTATAGAACATACCGTGTAAACATAATTTCCGCTAAATATCAATATTTTAGTTGAAGGTTGCATCCTTCATTATGCAGTCGAGTTGCAAGCCGTTATGTTTTGTGGATTTATGTTACTTGAAACTGTCCATTTAACTGTCCAATTTCGGTCTGTAATGTTTTTTATACATTCAAAAGGTTGTTGGCCGTTGACGTGTGCCGTTATTTTAATTATTCAGATGTAGGTGGTGTGCGAAGCAATGCTCAGTTTCGAACTGATGAGGAATCGTAATAATTTTGCTAAAAATTAATGGTCATCTCATCAGGCCATGGCGACCGAGTGCTATGTGTAAATGCTATTTTATGCTCTATATATATTTATGTAGTGTACATGTAGCGTTAAGCTAAGGTCAGACGATTTGTGTAATACACAAATTCCATTTGTAAATATATACTATACCAAAACCAACACTATTGTATATTATACAAGCCATGAAGCTTGGCTAAGTAAAACATATTATGACTACTATTTGGTGTATGTGTTAGTGAATTTGACTACAGTAAAAAACGAAACAAAAAATTATATTTCGCACTGTCCATACTCCTCTAAATTCAAAGTACATAACATTTCTTCAAAAAAAAAAACGAAACAAAAATTATATTTTGCACTGTTCATTCTGCTCTAAATTCATAGTATATAATGAAGTAAATAATAATAACAATACTTCTCTCTCTCTCGTTAAATAATAAATTTGTTTATTGCTTTGTCATAAAGAGTGCAACATACTGTTGTTCCATCATTCGTATTCATTTTTTATTTACATCAAAGCATATAATAAAAGTATATACAAATTATACTACGTCACAACACTAATACTTAGGTATAGTAGTCACTGTTAACATTTAACATTTATGAATGAATTTAAAACAAAAAATATATGCAGTACTTACAAAATTAATTATATTAAAATAATGATGAATCGTTCAGCTGCTATGGAGACTGTAAAGATGAATGTTGAATGTTGTATTGCCGTATGATCCAAAGATTTTGATTATGATTAAGTTTAATCAATAATCATAAAAATACTGCATACAGTGGTTATTTTAGTTGTTATTTGAGTTTAGTTAATTCGCCTAGTATGGCTGTTATTTCGCCTAGTATGGCTGTTAATTTGCCTAGTATGGCTGTTAGATATAAACGGATATAATAGAGTTTCACGAAAATTAAAGATTTTTGAACACTTTTGTAAGTTATTTTTTGAACACTTATTTAGAAGAATCCGGCTCGAAGGACCATTTGTTTTGTTATACTGGTGTGGACTGTATTTTATTATCAAACCGCATAAAACTTGGTCCACACCTTCCTATTATTCATGAATCAGTATTCGGTTGAATATTATTTGGAAGATTTGAACAAAAAACTGAACATAACTTTTCCAATTTTGAAGCTCATTGTAATGCAAACAATGAACTTAATGAAACTATTAAACGATTTTGGGAACTTGAAAATGTTCCATCCAAAAAATTCCTCTCAGCAGAAGAAAACTCATGCGAGGCGTATTTTACTCAAACTACAACTCGGAAACTAGATGGAAGCTATGTTGTTTCAATTCCATTTCGGGAAAACTTGCAAGATCTTGGCGAATCCAAATCAACAGCCCTAAAACGGTTTATTCATTTAGAACGGAGATTGAATAATAATTCTTATCTTAAACAACCGTACATAGAATTTATGAATGAATATTTACACCTGGGACACATGAAACTCATTAACAACAACACTGATTCTGAACGGATATCTTACTACATGCCACATCACGCAGTCGAACGTCCTTCTAGTTCTTCTACAAAGCTACGGGTCGTATTCGATGCCTCAGCAAAAACTTCTAACAAAAGCTCATTAAATGAAAAGATGCTAGTAGGCCCCACGGTTCAGGATAATTTGTTCGATATTATTCTTCGTTTTAGAACTTACAAGTATGCCATTTCCAGTGATATCTCGAAAATGTATCGACAAATAAAGGTCAACAAAAATCAAACCTCACTACAGATAATTATTTGGCGAGAGAATTTAAATGAACCAATTCAGACGTATGAATTACAAACTGTCACTTACGGGACCGCTTCGGCACCTTATTTGGCTACTCGGGTTCTAAATCAACTCGCATACGATGAACGAGAAAACTTTCCTTTAGCCTCTGAAATCACAACGAAAGATTTTTATGTTGACGACTTGATTACTGGCTCAAATAATTTGGAAATAGCCAAAAATATAAAACGCGAAATGATCAAAATGCTAAGTCGTGGTGGTTTTCACTTACATAAGTGGTGCTCTAACGAGAAAGAACTTCTTATAGATATTCCTAACAAAGATCGCGAAGAACTGAAATATAACGAGTTTAGCTTTGGAAAATGCATTAAAACCCTTGGCTTACTGTGGCAGCCACAGGAAGATTTTTTTCTTTTTAAGCCTCCAGAACTTAACAATCAATCATTTACAAAACGTACAATAGTTTCGGATGTCGCAAAATTGTATGATCCCTTAGGTCTCTTATCTCCTATTATAATTAAGGGTAAAATAATAATTCAAACGCTATGGGAAAAACAGCTTGACTGGGATGAAACGATACCTGACGACATTCATAAACTTTGGGTCAACTATCGACATAATATGAACTTCATATCACAGTTAAAACTTTTTCGTAATGTCATGGGTCACACAAAAGCAAATAAAATAATTCGAACAGAGCTTCACGGATTTAGTGACGCGTCCGAAAGGGCGTACGGCGCATGTCTTTATATTAAAACGGTCGATTCTTTTAATAATGTTTCAGTACGATTACTTTGCAGCAAATCACGAGTGGCCCCACTAAAAACACAGTCACTTCCTCGGCTAGAACTATCTGGCGCATTTCGTTTAGCAAAACTAACAAGCTCAGTCAATACCGCTTTAAATCTAAATTTCGATAATATCTACATGTGGTCTGACTCCATGATAACTTTATGTTGGATAAAAAGACCTCCACATAAACTTAAAACGTTTATTGCCAATCGCGTAAACGAAATACAACATTTAACTCTGGAATTTACATGGAAACATGTTGAATCAGCCTCAAATCCAGCTGATTTAATTTCTCGTGGACTAATGGCCAACGAACTCATAAACAACGAACTTTGGTGGCACGGTCCAAAGTTTTTATTATTCGATTCATACAATTCCTTAATGACAGCAAAAATTACCGATTTTGATCCTAGTTTAGTTGAACTAAAACCAACTACAATTGCAATGACTACCACAAAGTCTTACGAATTTGTAACTCTGTTACTGTCTAAGTTCAGCTCTTTCGAAAAACTTGTCAGAGTAGTTGCCTATATCATTCGTTTTACAAATAGATCTGACCATCATAAAACAAAATTGTTGTCCATAGCTGAATTGAATCGTAGTGAAATTAAAATTATTAAACTTACTCAACAAATTGCGTTTAAGGAGGAACTCAAATCGTTAAAAAATAATCAACCCGTTTCTAAAACTAGTCATCTTAAAACTCTAAATCCATTTTTGGGCCCAAATGGTCTCATTCGAGTAGGAGGAAGATTAATCAACGCCAACTTAAATTATGACATCACTCATCAAATTCTTCTTCCTCCGAAAAGCGAATTAACTATTCTTATTTTTCGTCATGAACATATAAAAAATCAACATCCTGGACCCCAATTGCTCTTGTCGCTAGTTCGCCAAAAATATTGGCCAATACACGGAAAAAATATTGCCAAACATGTTGTTCATGCTTGCGTCAATTGTTTTCGAACAAAACCAATCATTTCTCAGCAGATCATGGGTGACCTACCTATCGAGCGCCTTTCGTCTATAAAGGCATTTTTTAATTCAGGAGTCGATTTCTGTGGACCTTTTTTCATAAAACTTGGTAACACTCGAAAGACACCTCCAACAAAAATGTACGTAGCATCGTTCGTATGTCTGAGTACTAAGGCAATTCACCTGGAAATTGTTCAAAACTTGACTACTGATTCGTTTATTTCATGTCTTAAAAGATTCATTAGTCGAAGAGGTAAAATTTCCACCATTTGGTCAGACAATGCTTCAACATTTCATGGGTCTAATAATCAACTTAAAGAATTCTGGAATTTATTGCACTTACAGGCTGAGCAGACTAATGTAACCGACTTTTTTACTTTAGAACGTATTTCATGGAAATTCATTCCGCCACGGACACCTAACTTTAGAGGTATATGGGAGGCGTCCGTTAAGTCTTTTAAAACCCATCTTAAGCGAGTTACTAGAGATAGAATTTTACATTTTGAAGAATTCAATACGCTCGTTATACAAATAGAAGGAATTCTAAACTCCCGACCTATTTCAGTTATGTCGGATGACCCAAATCATCCGGAGCCATTAACTCCAATTCATTTTTTAACAGGAACTGCAACACAATTTTTAAATGAACCTTCGTATAACCATCTCACAGAAAATCACCTTTCTAGATACCAGCTAACTAGCAAGCTTATTGAATCTTTCTGGAAAAGATACTCTGTTGAATACTTACATAGTTTGCAAACACGTTCAAAGTGGACAACGGCCTCTGAGAATCTCAAACCTGGAGATGTTGTTCTTCTTATTCAAGATAACTTACCACCAACTAAATGGCCTTTGTCCATTGTGGTTTCAACTATGCCGGGATCAGACGGTAAAGTACGTATTGTTAAATTGAAAACGATGGTTAATGGGGTAAAAAAGGAATACACACGACCAGTATCAAAAATTTGTAAACTTCCGATCGAAGCATGAACTAATTGATGAATTAATTTTTTTTTTATGAATGAACATATCTAAAATTTTATTTATTATTAATTTTTTTTAAAGTAATGAAAGACGAGCCTTTCATGTGGGCCGGTTATGTTAACATTTAACATTTATGAATGAATTTAAAGCGAAAACTATATGTAGCACTTTTGTTTTTATGGTGCGCACTGTAATTTATTTTATAATGTACATTGTTTTAATTTATTTTTATAAAACCTTTTATTTTAAAACTTTATTCTAAGAATGTCCCTTATTAGTTTATTACCTTACACTTTTAATTTTTAAATATATCTATATTACTTTTTTATTATTTTGATCAGAGAACATCTGTTCTCCACCTTTTTTCTTATGTTTTTTAAATTTTGTAAATATGTAGTTTTTTTTTTTATCTAATAGGAGTTGAGTTTTATATTTGAAGGAGAACGGACAGCGAAATAAATAACGATTAATTTAAAAAGTGAAAAGAAAGTGTTATTTTTTATTTAAACAGAAGTAAAGCTTAGGAAGAGTAATTCCAGCGATAATAAAATACAGTCCACACCAGTATAACACAACAGTCACTTTTTGGCATAAGTATCGCAACTTCATGGCTTGTATATACATTTGTGTTGGTTTTGACTATACACAAAAAATACACAAATTTGTATACAAATGCGATTTGCGCATGCCACAAATATTGGTGGTTCAGACGGTTTGTGTATTTTGGTCATAAATACACAAATTTTATTTGTGTAGGTCCATACACAAATATGGCATACACAAATCAATTTGTGTATGCAGATTTGTGGATCAGACGATTTGTGTATATCTACACAAATTAAATTTGTGTGTGTATTTGTGTATTATGTCAAATTAGTTTTTATTCGATCGCGGGTTCACTATGTTCAATATTCAACGAAATTATTTAAATAAATACACCTTTTCCCCATTCCTTCCAATGGGTTTTCTCTGAAAATATATAAAAAAATGTTGAAGAAAAAATGTATTACGATTATTTTGGCCGCATATTTACTCGATAGTGACGATAAAGGCGAAAACCAACATAACTTAGTTGAATAGCCACGCAAGCGCCGCACTTGTTGGAGAAAGCAATGGCTTGACCAAAATTGCTTATTGAATTGCGGACCAAAGTGCCACAATTGTATCGCAATTTCGTCCGAATGTCAGCCACACAATTCGATCATTTGTTTGCTTTGGTAACACCCTACATTCAGAAACCCGATTCAATTATGCGCCCCAGCATTCCGGCTGGTACGTCTGGTCTTGACGCTGCGCTTTCTGGCCTCTGGTGACAATTTCCGCTCGCTTCAGTACCTTTTTCGTATTCCGCATAATACCATCTCCACCATTATTCCGGAAGTGCTGGATGCGATCTACAAAGTTCTTGTAGACGACTACCTGAAGGCGAGTGAATACATCAGCATTTCACTATTTAAATTCATGACATTATTTAACATATTAATTTTTGTCAACAGATGCCGACAACCACGGCCGGTTGGAAAGCCATATCGCAGCTATTCAACGAGTTATGACAATGCCTCAACTGCATCGGTGGTATCAACGGAAAGCACGTCGTAATGGTAGCGCCTCCAAATGCGAATAGCCTCTTTTATAATTATAAAGGCACGCATAGCATCATATTAATGGGTAGTGCGAACGCCAATTATAAATTGCTTTACGCCGATGGTGACGGCAACGGTCGAATTTTCTGATGGCAGCGTCTTCAATCGCTGCACTTTTGTACAAGCGATTGTTAGCCATCAGCTTTATTTGCCACCACCAAAAGCACTGCCCGGTCGAGAAACACGTGTTTCATATGTTCTCGTCGCAGACGATGCATTTGTTCTTCGTCCGAACCTCTTAAAGCCGTACAGCCAACGTGGTCTCAAAATAATGCAGCGTGTCTTCAATTACCGCCTTAGCCGTGCACGTCACATAATCGAAAACCCCATTAGCATTATGTCGGCACGTTTTCGCGTTCTGCGGAAGCCAATCAATTTGGACGCAGAAAAAACGAAGAAAGTGGAGCTCGCGTGCTGCGTGCTTGTTGACCGCAAATAAAGCCACGTACGCACCAGCCCACTCATTCGACATGTACGATAGCACTGTAAACCTCGTTCAGGCCGAATGACGTGGCAATACAATTGGCGCAACGCTTCATCCGAAAAAGATGCAGAAAGTGTTCGTCGAATACTTTGTCGAGGAGGGTGAAGTGGAATGGCAACACAAAATCATTTGAATATTGATCACGTATGATTTTTTCTTTTCCGAAATAAAATTCTTTCATTTGAATTTGTGTTTGTTTTTATTTATTTTAAGAAAAAAAAAAGAATTCAAAATTTGTTTCGTCGGCTAGTGTCCTGGCGACAATTGTGTTTTGTTTTCCTCGATTATTGGTGAAACAACGTTAGTGGATGGGTCGATATAACGACCATTTTCATAGACAAAACAAGCAATTGACAAATCGGTGGTGTCGCTGGCATTTCTTCTGCTTCCAACAATCTCAGCAGTTCATGATTTAATCTACGTTGCACGAATGCTCCTCGGTCAGGTGGAAGAGATCGCAATTCGCCAGCAATATAATTACCGAAAGCACTGAATCTGTCGTCGTGTTCTCTGAGACTACATTGAAGAAGAATTTCTTCACATCTGAGAATACATTGAATTGAACGCCATTTCATGCATCGAATTATATTGATAGGTGTAGGTGTAGGTGATGGCGATAGCGTAGATCTTGAAGTTTCACGATGTTTGCGTTTTCCGGGTACATTGCCGGGTACATCATGCCGGATGGCGGCAGAAGAGCTTCTGACAAATCTTTCAGAAACGACGCATCGGTATCAGCGGAAGCCTGAACAATACACAATCAAATCACAATACAAAAATCGAACTATTGCAGTGCAAATACTACCAATGAAAATGATGATGTCGATTCAGTTGATTGCTGGACGTCATTCGCCTCCAAGAACATCATCGATTTAAAATAGTGCTATTGGACGACGATTGATTTCGCTGTTCCCTGCCCCGACTTCTTCAAACGATACTTGGTCAAGTTATTTTTAAAAGTAATGCGCAGAATAAGTCATTCACTGTGGTGTTGCCAATCTTATCTGCCACCCCCTTCCAGGCGCTTATTTTTGGTAGGTTGAAATCCGACAACACTCGCCGCTCTTCGACCATCACAATCAATCGCAAGATTTCGTCATGAGACCAATCATGCTCTATCTTTTTTACATAATTTCGCCTTTTCGCTGTTGGTTTGGCGATCGGAACGAAAGCTGAATTGTTAGTATCGTTTAACAACGATTCGCCTACTAATTCATCGGATAAATTATCTTCGATGGAACTCATTTGGCTGTGTACTCATGACAAAAACAAAACAAATGAATAAATATACACAAACAAAAAAATAGTCACAAATTCATTTGTGTGTCCGATCAGACTATTTGTGTATATACATAAATTTCATTTGTGTGTGCAATACACAAATCATACAAATCATTTGTGTATGCTATTTGTGGTAAACAAATTTGTTGTTCACAAATCGTCTGACCTTAGCTTTAGCGAATTATATGAATGTGCACGAAATATCTGAATAATTGTTTGTGTTTGTGCAGCGATAGTCACTACATATTAAACACCAAAATCAAATGAAACAACCGTTAAACTAACAAAATAAGTCCTCTGTTAAAAACAAGATAGCAAATGGTGTCAAATTAGTGCGGGAGAATATCCTACTGTTTGTGCTACGAGAGGTTTACATCTAGCCATATTATTAAAGCATAACTTAAAATGGCGCTTAATTTTCAAATTGCTAAAACATTATTAGAGTCACCAGAATCTAGTGATCAAGTCACAAGCACACCACATAACTACACCATGAATTAAAGAGGGCATGGCATACTCAAATATGTGTAAACTAACTCAATAGAGGCCAAAGTGGCTGATGAGTTCTTTTTTTATAGGGTTGGCACTTGGAATAGTAGGTTATCAGACCCAACAGTTACATAGAGGCATAGTGAAGTAACAAAAATAATATCATTTTTTTCCGTTTAATCCTATTGATAACTTAGCCATTCATTGGCAAAGCAAAGGCAAATCCCTAGGATATGTTTAACATATTCCTGCGTCATTTAGGTTAACCCTGCCGAAACCAACATTCCCAAAAACAAAAACCAAAAATGAAACGTTGACGAGCATGAAATATAAGTCAGATTTAAACATGAGCCTGAAAAAAAATGCGTGAGGACTTAGTAAACAAGTAACACTGGACTTAGGAAACAGTAAACAAATCTAATAAAATTTCCCGCGTTTTCTAACCTGGACAACAAGTTTTCTCATAAATAAAAACAAACGAAAACATAAAAAAAAAATTAATTTACAACAACAAACATTTCAATAAAAGTTAAGAAAAAAACAAAAATAGAAAAGCAAATTTAATAAAAACAAAAGAAAACTAAAATTAATTCGCGGTTGTACCAACGAGTAACGTCTTGGCTTTTAGTCTATTCAGTTGATTTGGAATTTTTAAATTAAAAAAAAATTCGTATACAAAAAATTTCTTGTCTGTCACTTTAAAGTGTTTCAACCAACTGACGAGCCTTAAATATAACGATCGAATAACAAGTGGTGCGTGTGATACTTTAGTGGTATACTAGCTTTGCTAATCTGCATACAAATAAAATTCAGTTTTTGTGATTGGTGAGTAACATTTTTTTTTTATTAATTTAGTGAAAGACATGATTATTTTTGCGACAAGTGTTTGTCAAGTGTGTAATATTATTGTGTAGTCGGACTCTCGGTCAATTGATGCGGTTTTCGAATTATCAAAAATTGTAGCGCACGTGCTTTATTTTGTACCATCATATACACAATGTTAAATGATTAACAACATTTGCTGATATTTATGCAAATTTTTTTTCGAAGCAATAAACTTTTAGAAATTTTACTATACTAACTTGAAAATAAATTTGTGAGTGGGTTCGTAAAAATCATTTGTATATAAAACGTGTCCATATGTCAAATCAAAATATATCTAATTTTAGTTCCAAAAAAAAAAATTATATAGTATTTTGTCGAGTAGTATAAATTTATGCCAGACATTCATAAATATCTGTTCAACATAAATCATTTTGATCCCTAATATTCAATCAACGATTGATCAATCATCTTATGTCGTCTGAGTAAATATTGTAGGCGATTTTGATCGTAACAAACTTTTAATTATAATATAGCAGTTAGCACCGCCTCGTCGACCTGCTTTGAAATGCAATTTACAGTCGTGCAAATTTGCCCGTCATAATAAAAATGTATTTTTAAAATGGATATGACTCGCATTTATTTTAAAAACATTGCTGATCGTCCTAAACTGCGAGTGTATAAATGATCATTATATCTGGTGATAAATTGATTTAAATATTTTGTGTTTTAATGTTGCGTAGAATTGCAATTTTATTTTTAAAATGAGATTTAAAATAATTAATCAGTTTATAATAGAATAACAAATACTAGTGCTGCTGTAACTGATCGTTGTTGCTGCTTTAGAAATTGTACGTGACAAGATTGCATAGAATTGGTCTGTAATAGGTTTAGTTGTTACGAAAATCTGTTTAAAATGTAGCGATGCACCAACTTCTCACTTACTGGCTTGTGAGTCTTTCCCAATTTTCCGATGATATTATCCATTGAGTGATGTACGGAACACTTATATTGCCACATTGGCAAACCAAGTATTTTTTCGGAAACTTTTCATGTTTCATAATTAAAAATTTCATGTCGACACTCAGTTCATCCTTTTTAGAATCATATTGATTACCTGGCATAAATTTAAAATAATCTTTAACATAGGTTTCATCCTCAAATACCAAACAATCATTTTTTTTGTCCGCCTACAGTTTGTACAGCATTCGGCTTCGTCGGATTGCACTAGCATGTTTTTACTTTCACGTCGAGGTACTTTGAATTTGCTGAATGATCAAAAATCACACCACTTTTTAATCCGAAGAATTCGCACATGATTTGTGCTATTTTTTTCGCCATATCTTCCAGTGATAGGCTTGGATTGTTTTTCAGAGCGCGTATCATTTAAATTTCGAATATTTTTTATCAATATGGCTTGATATTCCAGTTCCAAATTTTCTATTGGCGGTCCGAGTCTCCATAAATAGAATTATGGCCCTTTAACGGTATATTATGTAGAATAACCTTATTTTGCGATCGATTTCTACGTAAGACTTTATTTTTCCAAATAAAATTGCACAATTTGTTTACGAACTATCCCTTGATGGGATGACATTTAAAATAAATTTAAAACAAATAAATATTACACAGCCTGCTGTTTATCCTCACGGTAAATTATGTCGTTATTTTTCTATTTCATTTATTTGATGCATTCGTCAAAAAACATCGATATTGTGCAAATTTTACTGGACCACGTCATAAAAAAAATCGACGTGTCGATGAAACATATTTTTTCTGCAGCCAAACATAAAAATCTGCAGCAAAACCAAAAAAAGGTAAATAATGTTAAATTCTACTTGAGTGACAAAGATAACTGTTTTTTTTTGTTTATTTTATAGCTAAATTTTATTGTTTATATAAGTTGACGTCTTTCCTAAATAACCTAAAAAAATCAAAAATTTATTTGCACATATGCAAAATAAATTTTTTTTTTTTATTTTATTGTGAGATTGGCGAATTTTAATGAATATTTATAGATTCAAAAAATTGATCTAGAATATATTATTTTATAAATTTTTTTTTATTAATTACAACACAATATAACAATATTATCAAAATATGTCAATAATATAAAAAATTTATTTAATTTTTATAACCTCAAAATTTTAGTTCTTACCACACTGAAAATAAAAATAAATGAATTTAGCTATAAAAAAAAAAAAATTATATTTGTGTACACAAATTTTATGTGCATGTATAGTTTGTAGCAATTTTCACCATAAAAAGTATTCCAATTTTTTATAGTTTGTAAATAATTTTGTATTTTTTCGTTTTGCTGCCATAATTATGGCAGATCACAGCACGATACCCTGTGGTATACCAGATTTAATTGGATGGAAATTTGTGACATATTTATAGTAACATATCTGGCAACTCTTGCAAAACCTTTCCTTTGATAAAATCATATCCTGGCGCCTTTTTAAGATTTAACTCTCTCTCTCTATCACTGTTCAAAGATAGAAAACTTCGTGATTAATTTTCTGATGGAAATGGTTGAAATACTATTTCGAAATGGTTTGCAAACACCTCAACCTTTTGCAATGCAGGGCATCGCTTTAATGTAATTACTTGCGATTTCTTTGGTCACGCAGAAATCTATGACATCTGGGATCATTCTTTTATCACTAGGCCAACATTTTTAGGACCTAGACAATCTTCTATTACTACAGGAATTGCTTGTAGGTGCTCCTTCTCATACTTTTTTATTCCATGGTGTTAATTCATGTTTTTGATCATAACTGCCGTGCCACCATGTGTTGTTCCATTAGGATGTTTTGTGTCATAAATGGTGAATCTGGGAATTTTTAGGAAACTTCTGTTGGTGTATGCAATTCTGATAATAGCATGACATCAATTTCATGATTTACAAAAAACTTTTAACTTATTGTCCATGTTGTGACAAGCCATTGGCATTCTAGATTGCTAATTTAAGGGTTCTGGACAAAAATTTGGAGACAATGGTCATAAGACCATTTAGCTAAAGATAGTTTCTATTTTTACCAATAATTTTCCCATCATATTTCCAACCGTTGTGTGGAAGACTGCTTGGGTCTTTGGTTATGAGCTTTTGAATTTTCCGTTGAATGTATGATGTTCATCCGAGGTTTTAATTGAATCTTTGAGTTTCTGTGCATATGTTGTCCCACTAACAAGCTGATAAAATGGATTTAAATTTACAGCGGACTGTGAGTTCTCTCTTTTTCCTCTGAGAGGGAGAAATTGCGTTTGTGTACTTCTTGATAAACGCTGCAACCTCTATAGTTGGCTGGGTGACTACCATTACAGAGCACGTATTTGACCTCTTTACTAAATTTTTCTTTTCACAATGATGTTCACCAACTATTACTTCCATTGTCTTACAACTGTCGATGCTTCATTTGAGGATCTAATGTCAGAGTCTCTATAGTTTATTTAGAAACTCTCTGCCATAAATTCACCATTTGATGATGTAATGGGCACAAACCCAAGCAAGAATATAATTTTTCAGTACCCGCCGTCACTGTAGGCTGAATTCTAGTCATCCACGATGGAAAATAATTTGTTAGAAATTTTCCTTCGCAATATTATAGCCTGCGCCTCTAACTCGCATTTCTAATTCCCTCCACAGCAAATATTACTAATGCTGAATGTTTTGTGCTTCTTCCATTTCCTAAAATTAATTTTGTTTATTTTTTCCAATCATGACAACCGAAATACATATTTTCTACTTTACTTGTCGGTGGCCATTTGGATAAGACATTTGGATACCACTATCATGTATATTCGCTCGTCGCAGAGAAGCGAATCAAATTGAGCACCTCGATCCGCTGAATTTGCTGACATATTGGAAATCGGAATCGAGTATTGTTAGGCAGTAATAATTACCTTCGAATGGAGGAAATGTTCATGTGAGCGAATCGTTCACTCTCGCCGAATTTGTATAGCGGCGAATGCATATGTCATCCCATTTTTGAACGTTTACATTTCAGGCACCTTCGATCATATTTTGCAACATCTGATTGAATTATTACTGTGGCACGAACTCCAGGTCGTGAGATGTCACGTATTGCCTGAATGAACTAGTCTTGGAATTATTTTGTGACAAACGGGTGAATGTTGCTCGTTGATTAGTCGCAAAACAGTCGCTTCGAACTGCCTGGAATGGTAAAAAGTTTTAATTTAATCGAAACGTCAATATTACCTTTTTCTAGCAGTGATTTTAATTCATCGTCGTTTCGCTGGTCGTCCGCTAATTTTCCGTAGTAGATTTCGGCGGTTGTAGCGGTTGCACTTTGACTATTTTTTAAGAAAAAATCAAGCGGTTTTAGTGCCACACAGCGTCGACACACAGCAACAGTTCTGTCGTTTTTGATGACTGGGCGAGCAAAACAGCGTCCGCTAAATACAGTTTACATTTGTTAAATGCATATTTTGTCTCGTCCATTCATGTCAGCAATGTTCGGTTATTCCATTGTTGCCAGTAATCATCTTCAACAATATGACTTGAGTTTCGATGGCGTTTGGAAGGAACTTGCGATAGAAATTGCCAAAAAACTGGAAGTGGAAAAGTTTTTATGGCTTCAAGTTTTTCAGGCAGCGGTCCTCGAGATGACATGCAATGCTCAAGGAATTAAATTTCTTGCTTGCCAAATTCACATTTTGTAACATTTATTGCTAACTTGTATTGTTTCAGTATAGTTGGAACAAGATGTGCAGGTGTTCGTCATGCTCTTCGGGCATTGTTGATGCAATGCACAAATCATCGATGTATGTGAATAAAAAATCGAGCCGCTGCAAAATTCATGAATCAACCGATGAAACGGTAAGTGGATTGTAAGTGGATCTTTGAAAAAATAGTCTTACTTTGCAAATTGCCGGTAAAGTCATTTAAATATGAGATAGCGATTCGAAACTGTGACGCCGGCTTTCTTTGCTATGTAGAGCGGATGTAGCCTAATTTCTGCTTGACGGTTGACATATTCCGACTTTTTTTTAACCGTCGAGGTCTAGCGCAGATGTGCTGTCCTGTCGTGATAATTTCATGTACAACAGCAGTAGAAATTTTGCTTCCTGGTAATGGCAATTTCGTGATTTGTTTTTACTCTTCGAGAAGAACGACATAAATCGAATTCAATTGGTTGATTTTTAATTCAGAAGTCTCGTTTACCAGATGCGCATACAACTTGAATTTAGCGAGTAGATCGATTATCCCGTCAAATTGATTAGCAATCCGAACTATGTAATGAAATTTGCGCCGATGATTGTGGTTGTCACGTTGGCGATTAAAAACGTTCTAATGTAGTCACTTCAAGGTTTACTTCAGAGTCGTTGTGCTGCGGAAAATTTAATTTTCGATAGATTGCAGTTACCTATGAACTGACTGATTTTTGTGACTGATACATCAGCACCCTTATCAATCAAAAATCCGAAATTTGTAGACTTGTCATGAAATTTTAGTCGGTTGATGTATTTAGAGTTATGGTGTTGGTATCGTAAATTGGGCACAGACAGCTAACTTCAATTGTGATTTGCTGGACGACGTAATGAACACCTTGTTGAAGAAATTCTCGGGGCTTATCAATAAGCGGAAGATCTTTTCACCTTCGGTTGTGATGCGAGTATATTTCAAAAATAATAGCAGTTCTATCACAAAATCGGTAGAATTGCTAGCGGTAATGTAATAAGCACTTTCTTATGTACGCTTTCTTCATCACATTAAAATTGTTGTTAGATACTGTTGTATCGTTGGACCAGTTACAAAGAGGTGCATATATGTAGCATCCCAAAATACTGGGATACATTTTCAAGTATATATGAAACGCGAAGATTTCCAATCTTGATCGATTTATGGTCATACATTTATGATGAAGTTAACGGATATTGCTTTTAAGTTAACATTTTTTTGAGATTTAGAAAATTGTTCTTGTCTTTTGAAATCACAACTTGGTGTCGTAATTCTTTACCGAGAATTTTAACATTGAAAGTGTTTGAGATTTATGGTATTCAACTTTGTTGTTTTGCCAAGTAATACAATGTTAAGATCTTCCAAATACGTCATAACACGGTACTAAGGAACAACACTGCTGCATAAATTTATACCTAACGATTTATCAGACCTGACAAAATTTCATAACTCTAGCCATAGAGAAATTAAATTGCGAGGCAATATCGAATTTCACTATAATCAGCGTTCGAAACATTAATCAACCAGCATCAATTTATCATGTCTAATTTTAGAATTTGCATAAATATTACTAACTCATATGTATTATGTTGTTCGTTTGATATTAAACATATACATATTTCTAATTGCTTTTTAAGACTACAACACCCCATAAATTTTCTATAGTCCATGGAAAATTAGAAAAGCAACAAAAATAAAAACTTTAAAAGAATTTTTTTTATACAGACATCTTTTACAAAATTATTTCCAAAATACCACAAAGATGAATAAACAATCGTTAAATTGTTAAATGTTTATTTGAAAGTCTGCTCTTCAAAATCAAACAGAAATCGTTCGCGTGAGTGATGTGAAACGACAAAAGTCATCTGCTAGGTCTTTTTCGAAATTATTTATTACGCACCTATAGTTAATGATCTGTTCGTGTTTGTTGTAGATTTTTTGATAGATTACATAATTGTTGCCATATTGTTTTAAAAGAAGCATAAATTAAATTATGCTCCGCAACGTCAACTATGGAAAATGAGTTCTTAAGCTATGGTCCGCGAAACATTTTTGTGAATATTTTTTCTTTTTTTTTAATCTCTAAAATCTTTTCTGGGGTCGTAGCTCACCCAACTCTTTCGTAGTTATTTTAACGTTCTACTTTATGCCAACGAAGGCCAAATCGAGGACGCACGAGTATTTACAGCTTTGAGTATTTTGAATATCCATTAGCGCAATGCATTGCTCCAGGCCAGCCTGTACTGACATGGACGATGGTTCGGCCTAGGGATTCTGCACTACAACAGGGGGTCATAGTTGTGTTCATCGTCATCACCGATCGTAACAGGTTGATGAAATCTCCCTTTTGCAACCCTCCCCCGTTGGGATTCGAATCCGGTACCTCCCGTCCCAAACACCGCAGCTTTAACCACTGTGCCAATTGCTCGGTCATTTCTGTGAATACAAGTTATGATTTTGCCTAATCACATCATATCTTTTAGGGACTCAGTTCAGACCATTCAGTCATTCACAGCGACTAAAATTATATTGGAATTAATTGTTGAAATAAGTGCTCGTTGATCAGTTATAGAAATCCAATAAAACTCAGAAGGAGTAGAGATATTTGGTGAAAGAAACGAAAGGCTCGTAAATTTTGGTAAATTTATAGATCTACAGAATTTAAAGAACCCAATATATCCCAAGAAAGATCCGAATTTCTAACAAAAGCGTTAGAGCAATTAAGTTCTACAAATTCTCAGAAATAACTGGACAATGCTGAAATATACGTCAAGTCTTGGGCGTGTTCGTTCAGAAAATTATTTGTTGAACTATTAATTTTCGGACAGTTGGTAAAAATGACAGTAAATTGTGCTTCATTTATTCCCTGAGCATATTTTATAACACCATCAACACCGGATCCATCCTCAGGACAAAAAATACTCATATTTATCAATTGCCACTACCTCAACAGATGAAATCGACCATCCTAATATCGCAAACTGAAATTTGAGAAATGGCTTTACAAAAATCTTTTCTAGTTTCCTTTGCTTGAGTGGAAGCATTTCGTGGCATAGTAGCTTCAAGTGTATTATAGTGCTAGTGTTACTGTTGCGGCTTATTTCGGGATACATTTATCATTTGCCGATAAATTTACATATGGGGAGGATTTACATAATAAATTTAACATCATGCGGCGAAATAGCATATCTCCGTTAGATCTCATTTAGCAAATTCTGACTCTCGGCTTATTACAGCAACATTTCTAATGTCGTCGTCATGCCAACGGAATGTTTCTTTTAAACGTCGTTTATTACACTATACAAACGCAGATAAGGTAGCTGTCAACTGTCATTTAAAAGTTCATTCCTTCCAATCTTTCTAAGCTCAACAAATCAGGTAACCTTTGGCATAATCACGAATGCAGTACAGTAACCGTTAAAAAGCAGCCTCTCATCAAAAACATGTAATCCTCCAAATGAAAATTTAGCTGAATTTAAGGCGGCTAGAAAGCTGACAATGCTAACCGTGTCAAAAGCTTAAAAAATTCACAAAAAGAAGGTTATAGAGGAGAGTTGCGGCAAAATTCTTGGATTATAGGGAATCATCCATACCATCTCTGAAAGATGGGGACAATATTTTTTCTACTATGCCCAAGAAAAACTAATCTCCTCGCTCGAAAATTTGCTGCAAACTCTAATTTAGCTTATTCTAACACTTAACACCTCGATTATCTATCAAGCCAGTTCGTTGATGCGCCGCATTAGATTCAGACGTAAAATGGTCGCTTAAGTCCTTGCAAACATTAACAGCCGGTGCGAATGGTATTCCTTCAAATTGTTCTCAAATATTGTTGTAAATCTCTACCAAACTTACTATCATGTTTATTCCAGCGATCTATATATTTTCTCCATATGGTTTTGACGGATCGCTTTTCGCGAAATTTTAATAATATTTTTGAGCCAATTTATTTTCTAACTGGTTAATCATGCTTAGCTACGTCTGGCACAATTGAGATTTTCAGCTCGGCTATATAAAATAGAATATCTTAGGCTGAATAAATAAACACAGTAGCAATTGGTGCAAATATGTCTGGACTTCATGTCAAAAACATTTACAATATACAAGATCTTCAAACGACCCAGGTCGGAGTATAATTCTCATATTTGTGCTAATGTACCGAAAACTAACTTAACTGCACTCGATCAGGTCCTAAACCGAGAATCTCGAATGATTGGGGACGTACAAATATTATATAATCTTGTTTATTTGTCCCAAAGGCGTAATGTGAAACAGTGGCTTGAGCTGGACCATTAATTGGTTGGATGCATAAGTATTTGTTCAATTTGGTTTATATTTTTTGTTGGAATCGGTTCGGTCTTTCGTCAGTAGTTCTTTACGATGGGTCTTATCGAATAAATCGAGATCTATAATAAAGCGCTACCACTGAACGATGGTGAATTGGGGTGAAACATAAAATGTGTTGTTACAAATTTACTGCCCAATTCAATCTCTAAACCAAACATAGTCATAGTATACGTACTGCAGATGATTTTAGTTGATCTTAATTAATTTTAACCTTCGACAGATTATGAGATAGAAATGAATTTTTTAATTACTTTGAAGTGGTTAATCTCTTTAATAAAATTAAAACTCTTGTGTCGCGACAATCATTAAAATATGTAGCAATGTAAACTAATTTCTGGTCAAACTGATGTCGTGCGATTAAATCTTTTTCAAAATTAAAAAAGATTTAAATTATATTTTCATTGCTGGCGTACTTTAACCCCTTAGACAACAGTGAAAGGAAATAATAGACATTCACATAACTCGAATTTGTAGACGAAATAAGTGTCAATGGTGGCCAATGACTTAAGTATACAAGAACTCAGCAACGAGACAGGTCATGCAATTTCTTTAAAAGAGTCACCGAACTGCTACATACCTTCTATGTATTGCCATTTAGGACTAGCATAAAGAGACTATTAAGAAACCGTTTACATGGGTTTGATTGCATTAATTTAGAGTTATAATTTAGAGAAAACGGAATGAGCATAATTTGTCTACTTTTGGTTGTCTAAATTCTAGAACAATAGGAAGAGAAAGTTTGAGATGAAATTCAATGAACGTTAAAGGCAAGTGAAACCCGCTAACTATTAGAATTTTTATTATATTAATATAGGTGGGCCACAGGATTTAATGACATTGAACTGCGATAGATTATACAATAGACAGTTGGAAAAGTTGTTGCAAACCATCTGCAACAGGTTACAGATAAATAATGCTGCTTTGAGCTTAACTTAAATTTTCCCAAATATACAAGGCTATAGACTGTGAAAATTTGGATTTTTTATTTACGAAAAATCAAAATTTTTTTAAACGTAATTTCGGTTATCTAGTCTTTTCTAGACCATCCTTACAATCCTAAAATCCACTCTAAACGCATTATGAGCGAAATTCCACTCAATTTACACCAAACTAAAATCAAAATTTTTAACTCAGATTTTCCCAAATATACAAGGCTATAGACTGTGAAAATTTGGATTTTTTTATTTTCGTAAAATCAAGATTTTTTTATACGTAATTTCGGTTATCTCGAATTTTTTAGACCATCCTTAAAATCCTAAAATCCACTCTAAACGCATTATGAACGAAATTCCACTCAATTTACACCAAACTAAAATCAAAATTTTTAACTCAGATTTTTCCAAATATACAAATATACAGACTGTGAAAATTTGGATTTTTTTATTTTCGTAAAATCAAGATTTTTTTAAACGTAATTTCGGTTATCTCGAATTCTTTAGACCATCCTTAAAATCCTAAAATCCACTCTAAACGCATTATGAGCGAAATTCCACTCAATTTACACCAAACTAAAATCAAAATTTTTAACGCAGATTTTCCCAAATATACAAGGCTATAGACTGTGAAAATTTGGATTTTTTAATTTCGAAAAATCAAGATTTTTTTAAACGTAATTTCGGTTATCTAGAATTTTTTAGACCATCCTTAAAATCCTAAAATCCACTCTAAACGCATTATGAGCGAAATTCCACTCAATTTACACCAAACTAAAATCAAAATTTTTAACTCAGATTTTTCCAAATATACAACGCTATAGACTGTGAAAATTTGGATTTTTTAATTTCGAAAAATCAAGATTTTTTTAAACGTAATTTCGATTATCTAGAATTTTTAAGACCATCCTTAAAATTCTAAAATCCACTCTAAACGCATTATGAACGAAATTCCACTCAATTTACACCAAACTAAAATCAAAATTTTTAACGCAGATTTTCCCAAATATACAAGGCTATAGACTGTGAAAATTTGGATTTTTTAATTTCGAAAAATCAAGATTTTTTTAAACGTAATTTCGGTTATCTAGAATTTTTAAGACCATCCTTAAAATCCTAAAATCCACTCTAAACGCATTATGAGCGAAATTCCACTCAATTTACACCAAACTAAAATCAAAATTTTTAACTCAGATTTTCTTAAATATTCAAGGCTATCGACAGTCAAAATTCGAAATTTTTAATTTCGAAAAATCAAGATTTTTTTAAACGTAATTTCGATTATCTAGAATTTTTAAGACCATCCTTAAAATTCTAAAATCCACTCTAAACGCATTATGAACGAAATTCTACTCAATTTACACCAAACTAAAATCAAAATTTTTAACTCAGATTTTTCCAAATATACAAGGCTATAGACTGTGAAAATTTGGATTTTTTAATTTCGAAAAATCAAGATTTTTTTAAACGTAATTTCGGTTATCTAGAATTTTTAAGACCATCCTTAAAATCCTAAAATCCACTCTAAACGCATTATGAGCGAAATTCCACTCAATTTACACCAAACTAAAATCAAAATTTTTAACTCAGATTTTCTTAAATATTCAAGGCTATCGACAGTCAAAATTCGAAATTTTTAATTTCGAAAAATCAAGATTTTTTTAAACGTAATTTCGATTATCTAGAATTTTTAAGACCATCCTTAAAATTCTAAAATCCACTCTAAACGCATTATGAACGAAATTCTACTCAATTTACACCAAACTAAAATCAAAATTTTTAACTCAGATTTTTCCAAATATACAACGCTATAGACTGTGAAAATTTGGATTTTTTAATTTCGAAAAATCAAGATTTTTTTAAACGTAATTTCGATTATCTAGAATTTTTAAGACCATCCTTAAAATTCTAAAATCCACTCTAAACGCATTATGAACGAAATTCCACTCAATTTACACCAAACTAAAATCAAAATTTTTAACGCAGATTTTCCCAAATATACAAGGCTATAGACTGTGAAAATTTGGATTTTTTAATTTCGAAAAATCAAGATTTTTTTAAACGTAATTTCGGTTATCTAGAATTTTTAAGACCATCCTTAAAATCCTAAAATCCACTCTAAACGCATTATGAGCGAAATTCCACTCAATTTACACCAAACTAAAATCAAAATTTTTAACTCAGATTTTCTTAAATATTCAAGGCTATCGACAGTCAAAATTCGAAATTTTTAATTTCGAAAAATCAAGATTTTTTTAAACGTAATTTCGATTATCTAGAATTTTTAAGACCATCCTTAAAATTCTAAAATCCACTCTAAACGCATTATGAACGAAATTCTACTCAATTTACACCAAACTAAAATCAAAATTTTTAACTCAGATTTTTCCAAATATACAAGGCTATAGACTGTGAAAATTTGGATTTTTTTATTTGCGTAAAATCAAGATTTTTTTAAACGTAATTTCGGTTATCTCGACTTTTTTAGACCATCCTTAAAATCCTAAAATCCACTCTAAACGCATTATGAGCGAAATTCCACTCAATTTACACCAAACTAAAATCAAAATTTTTAACTCAGATTTTCTTAAATATTCAAGGCTATCGACAGTCAAAATTCGAAATTTTTAATTTCGAAAAATCAAGATTTTTTTAAACGTAATTTCGATTATCTAGAATTTTTAAGACCATCCTTAAAATTCTAAAATCCACTCTAAACGCATTATGAACGAAATTCCACTCAATTTACACCAAACTAAAATCAAAATTTTTAACGCAGATTTTCCCAAATATACAAGACTATAGACTGTGAAAATTTGGGTTTTTTAATTTCGAAAAATCAAGATTTTTTTAAACGTAATTTCGATTATCTAGAATTTTTAAGACCATCCTTAAAATTCTAAAATCCACTCTAAACGCATTATGAACGAAATTCCACTCAATTTACACCAAACTAAAATCAAAATTTTTAACTCAGATTTTTCCAAATATACAATGCTATAGACTGTGAAAATTTGGATTTTTTATTTTCGAAAAATCAAGATTTTTTTAAACGTAATTTCGATTATCTAGAATTTTTAAGACCATCCTTAAAATTCTAAAATCCACTCTAAACGCATTATGAACGAAATTCCACTCAATTTACACCAAACTAAAATCAAAATTTTTAACGCAGATTTTCCCAAATATACAAGGCTATAGACTGTGAAAATTTGGGTTTTTTAATTTCGAAAAATCAATATTTTTTTAAACGTAATTTCGATTATCTAGAATTTTTAAGACCATCCTTAAAATTCTAAAATCCACTCTAAACGCATTATGAACGAAATTCAACTCAATTTACCCCAAACTAAAATTGAAATTTTTAACTCAGATTTTCCCAAATATTCAAGGCAAAAGATTATTACATTGACATGGTTTATAAATATCTGACATACGTCATAACAATAAATTCATGTTCCATAAACAAAACAAATTAACTGTCCACACAGACGAACTGGTCAATTATCTATTTTTGTCTAAAGACATCATCTTGGAACGACATTATCTTGGAATAATAAAACACTTTCATTTTATAGGTGAACGAATTTATTATTTTTATTATTATTATTATTTTTAGACTGAAAACATTCTATTTCAGTATTTTGATATTAAAAGTAAATATGAAAATATTAGTCATTTCCATGAATTAAATTGAAAATAATCATTACAATTATAATAAGTTATTATTTGTTGTTATTTTAAAGATTTTCGTCTACACATTCTAAAATTAGATTACAGCAAAAAAAAAAAAATGGCTTTTGTAATATACTCCAAATTCTAATTCGATTATTTATCTAATATTTTCTAATGTTATGTTTATTTGTATGAGATTTAGGAAATTTAACAGCACGATACTGAATTAATTGAGCTAACATAGCACAGTCGATGTTGAAGGCACATACAACGATTATCTAATCAACGATAATCAACGATACGGTCAATTTTCTAATTACCTGATATTTTGAACTTAAATCTTTTAATTCCGTTACTTTTAGAATATTATATTAAAAGGTATATTTTATTGTAAAGAATTATCGTCTTATTATTAGAATTTAAATTTTTAGTTCCGCTTTTCGCTACGAGATGTCATTAGTAACACTATAGTGTCAAAATGTAATATTTGGTGTGTTTGCAATAGACATATTGAAGTTTAGCTTAAATTCTACATCAAATTTATATTATTTAATATAATTTAAATTATAATATAAATGCAATTTTGATATTTAAATTTTCATTATTTACCAATTAAATAGAAGATATTGCTACGTTCTTGCCTTGTCACTTAAGGTTCGTATCTCTGGATTGTGAATAATTACCCGAACACCACTAGTTCACTAACAAATTTCACAAAACTACACAAGTTCCACTTTAACACTGTTCACTTTCACAGACAATAATTGCCTCAATAAAACACAATTATTCACAACGTAGTTCTTTTACCTATTCTTTATTTCACAAAAATCACTTCAGTACTGTTCACAATAAAAATAACTTACTATCACTTACTATCACTTTCTATCACTTTTTATTTTAACCGCTTGTTATCGCTTTCGTAGTTCAAGTACAACTATTCTTCGCATACAACATCGATTCGCTTATATACACAAATTAAAATATCTCGAACTTTCTACTTCTATCGAGATGTCACTACTACATTTAATTTGCTCAATTTTTAATACTACCAGTACTATCGATATCTAATAGATGTCTCTAGGGTTAAGCCTAGAGAAATCTTCATATATTTACACTTATGCTATCGCACACTAGGTGGTACCGTGACAATATGTATTTGTAAACTACATTTTTTACATTAATGATATGCTCTGTAAATTTGACAGTTTATATTCAAAAAAATAGTATGGATGCCCTAGTTAAGGGCTATTAAATCAAACCGTAGTAAATATACGCTATGAACTGAATTGGAAGGTTCATAATTATACAAGAAATTAGATTACAATCAGTTGCATTGTGGTACTGTGGTTACACTTAGTGGGCACATCTCTTGCAACCTTAAGATCATATTCTGTAATTTCCTTAAAAACACAGTTCCTTTTCGTATGCTAACCGGCTTATTTTTAGCCACAATTTGACATTATACCCATGTATTATTCCTACACACTGCAAGTCAGATATATTTCGATTTACTCAGTTCCGCATATGCAAAATTCGTTACTTATATCTCCAAAAATTCTCTTTGCCGAATTCGTTATCGGTTTTGTTATACCTGCATACACAAATCGCAATACTACCTGAAGGTACATAAATGAATAATTTTGGAAAAATAAAACTCGAAGATATCTCAACACAAATCATAAACTGTTTCAATTACACTTGACGTGCATCAGAAGATGTTTCATAATATTCAGAAAGAACCATTCGTAATGGGGAAACTTCACACAACAATGTGATTGCATTCCTGTAACTCTAAAGCACTTAGAAATATGTTGACACCAATTAGGGGTATATGTTGACACCACACGTGTTACGTTTCTAAATCGATATTTTTAGGATTGAAACCTGACTATATAAATTCCAAAGGGATAGTTTTACGTAGTAAGATACCAATAAAGTATAAACGCATTTAAAACATTGATTGTTAGTGCCATCTATAGTTAGTTTTAGGTATAATAAAAATTAAACCTAAAATTGATTTATCTTATGAGGAATATTGTCTTATAATTGATCAAGTTCTAAAAGTATAACAACTCACAAATAACTGCAGTTCTCGTAATTTCTTTAAAAACCCACCAAAAATCGAAGCCAATCATAACTAATTTTTTGATAAGTAACGGACCAGCCTTTACAGTTTTGCTTAAACCAAATTATTAATCTGATCAGATTTAATCTGGTTTCATCTCTACTGCTACAAGACTTTCATAAATTATATTGCGGGCACCTTCTTTCATGCCTCTAGTTCTTAAGGTTTACTACTACTTTTCGGCAGGCAAATCTCCATCTTACAGGTGCAATACCAATTAAAAATTTTGTAAATAACACTTTGCACTATAGTTTCTAGATGTTTTGTCTAGAGTTGCCAGCAAAAAGCAATATTTACTTTTCAGACAGCACAATCCATACTAATTCATTGAATACGATGTTCCAGGAATGTGAGCTTAATATGGGGTCATAGTTGTTTATTTAGGTTATCTTAAAGTTTACGACAATTTATCCTTTTTAGCTCATTCTAATACTATATCACTACTATTTCATTTTTCCTTATTCATCATGATCTTATTATAGTTTGGGTGGGGGGAGGGGGGGTATGGAACTATATATATTTGTACATAAGTCAGTATTAAGGTCACCCATACATTAGTATTTATCTTTGGATTAGCTAACATCAGCGGGTGCATGAATACAAATTATTCAGGTGGGCTATAGTTGAAATCCAGAATAGTCATTTTTACCTGGGGCCAAAGAAGAAATCCAGCACCAATATTGCCGAAGTTATCTCCTCTTTAAAGCAATAAGCAGATCATATCAATTATAAAATATAGGTCTAAGCTCCCGAGATGAACTAGCAACGGATAATGAGGCAAAAATTATGTATTTTGTTATCTCATTGTGCCTAGTACAAAACGGTCCTGTAGAATACAAAAACGAATGTTCAAATCTTAAGTACAGCAACTCATCAATCAATTGGACTGTGCCATACCTTCAGATATAGGTCAATTGCTAGCAATAAAATCTTAGTAATGATTTATGCTTTGACAGATTAAATGTTTAACAAGTGTCAAATGGTGAAGATGACAGTTGTCAAATACAGGCAGCGGAAGTGAGCATATTTAGAATGATGAAATCATTGTGGCTATAGCACATTCTTTCCTCATAAAGATATCCACTTGGAAATATGGATCTTTGATAGGCTAACCATCATGCATTTTCCGGATTTTGGACATCTTCGATTTATGGCATTAATTTCTTAGTTTTGATAGGCTAACCATCGTGTATCTTCTGGATTTTGGAAATTTTCGATTTGTGGCATAAATTTCTCAATTTTGATAGGCTAACCATCGTGTACTTTCTGGATTTTAGACATTTTCGATTTGTGGTATACATTTTTCAGTTTTGATTGGTTATTCCAAGAAGCCTATAACCCTATCACTCAATTCATCGGGATGGCTTATGGTTTGATTTGTGATGTCTGGGAATACCAGAAAAATATGCGAGTTTCTCTAATATGACAGTAATGCAGTCACAGTGCTATGTCCAAATTGAGAATATGCTATCAGGAATTTTTGCAATTAGCTCTGGTGTACGGCAAGGTGCTCTGTCCCCGATACTCTTTAATCTCATGTTAAAATGTGTCTTTCCTAAACGTGAAATATCTCAGGACAACATCTTGTACCGCCAGTCCAACGAAGTTCTGGCATCCAAAACAGAATATATGATCACTGGTTTTAGAGACCAACACGAAAAGGATTTTAGTAGTGGTTATCACACATTTAAAGGAGTGACAAGTTTTCGTCACTCATATCATAACTGTGTGGGAGGGGATATTAAAGCGCATCTTGTCGCTGATAACCGTGCTTTGTACGCCCGTTGCTAAAGTCAAAATACAACGGTGTTGATCAGACCCGTTGTATTGTATGGGTGTGAGAGTTGAACATTGACGAATGAGTATGAAAGACGGTTAATGATATCTCATGCGCATGATCTATGACCCCAAAAGCGACGATGACTACACTTACCGAGTTTTATTCAATTATCAGGAATTTAATGATTAAGCGGATGATGGTCTTCTTCAGACTGTTAGCTCGGTACTGACCAGTAATGTCCTGTAAAAGCAATATATTATTATACCATTCAAATGACAATAAGCTAAAGTTATGCAACATGATGATCAGCACCGTTTTAATCTATATGGGTGTAAAAGCTGGACAATGACACTTATCGACTTTTCTCCGCAACCGCTCGAGATCAGTCGTTTGATCGAAATTACTGATATCAGCTCTAAATATCGGCGGTATTCACTTAGAAGGCTTCGGCTGCACAAGGGCTCCATATTTAATCGGTCCCCAAAATTGGTTTCATTGTTCTCATTGTTTACGTTATATACGTCATTCTGTTTTGCTCTACTTTTCGGTGGTAAAATGAATTTTGATTTTGAAATTCATTTTACAAATATTCGGGGCTTTAAAACTAATTTCAATTCCATTTTAACTCACGTGGAGTTAACCAAACCTGCCATTCTTAGTTTAGGTGAATGACTTCAAATATTCGGGTTATTCGCGTATTGACTATTTGATTCCACATCGAGAGGTGATTCTTTTTGTAAGAGATGATCTCCACTTTAATGTACCCAAATTTATTTTACCTAGTTCCAATCCTGCGTTTAATACTTTTTGGATTGAAATTAAATTCCAAACTCGCTCTATTTTTATTTGTTCTCTGTACAAATCTACCACATGCAGAGACATGTGTCAAGTTTGATATAATTTCAAGTTCAATTGATATGATTTACCAGATATCTCCAATGTCTGAAGTCGTTGTATTGGGAGATTTTAATATTCATAATGACACTTGGTTGGGATTTTCTCAACCAAGAGATCAAACAGGTGAAGATGTTAAATTGTTTGCGGGGATGAATAGTCTTGTCCAACTTGTAGACAAACCAAGGGTACCGACCCTGACACATTAGGTCATTCATCTCATTTGTTGGATTTATTTTTAACTACCATACCTGACAAATATTCTATTGATGTTAATGCTCCTCTATGTCTTTCTGATCATGCATTGGTCTCAGCGAAATTTCCGACTGTCCCACCTACTTCGAAGCTCATTACATGTACACCTAGACTAATCTAAAAGTTCAATGGTGCTGATTGGCAAAGTCTCAATCTATTTTTCTTATAACTTCGGTGATTTTAAAAGGAATGAAGTTATTCATTCCTTGCACTTATAAAAGGAATCGGCCTCACAAAACTCAATGGTTTAATGCAAATTGTAAGTCTGCTATCTCCGAGAAAAAATGTGCTCATTTAAATTATCTCAGTAATCCTTCTAATGAAAATCTCATTAAATTTAGAATAGCCCATAATAAATCGAATGCTATCATAATCAGGTCTAAATTAAACCATGATCTCAAAATTGTTTTATAATAATAACTATTATAAAACCACCATTCAAAAAACTAATTTATTGGCGTCTCACTTTGCTTCCGCATCGACTCTACCTTTTCTCCCAAACCAATTCCCACCAGCATGTACTACTTTTTCTTCATCTATGCCCACAATTTATTTTTGTTCTCGAGTTGTTTCTAAAATTCTTAGAAATCTGAGTCCATACAAAGCAACTGGGCCTGATAGATTACTATCAATTGTCCTAAAATGCTGTAATTTTTCCCTAGCTAAACCTCTTGCCAAATTATCAGTAAACTCTGGCATTTTTCCCTCTATTTGGAAAACTGCAAATATTCAACCGGTTTCTAAGAAAAGTGATAAAACTTCTCCTTCCAATTACCGTCCAATTGCTTTGTTGTCGACCTTATCTAAAGTAATGGAATCTATTGTGAATTTTCACATAATGAACTATCTCGAAAGGCATGCTCTTCAGGTGATCTTATTGCTTATTTAACTCATTTGTGGGGAAAAAATTTTGAAAAATATGATGAGTCAAGTGTCGTATCTCTAGATATTTCAAAAGCATTTGATAGAGTATGGCATCAAAGCCTGATCAATAAAATTCGGTCACTGAATCTTGATAGTTCTCTAATTTAATGGATAGAGAGTTATTTAATGGGACGATCGATCAAGGTAATATTAGACGGCATTTCATCCGACTCGTATGAAACCAATGCTGGTGTACCGCAAGTTTCATCTTTGTCGCCTACCTTATTTTTGATCTATATCAATAATATTTTTAAATTGGCATCATGTGATATCCACTCTTTTGCTGATAGTACTACAGTGCCTGCTTCTATTGAGTTTAAAAGCCAAAAGGACTGCAATTCTCATTTAACTTGCTCTCGTCAAATTATGAATAGTTCACTTCTTACTTGCATTGACAAGGTCATTGAATGGGGCAAATCTAATAGGGTAGAATTTAATCCACAGAAGTTCCAAGCGGGTCTTTTTTCACAAAAAAAAATTCAAAATTATGTTCCACCCATAATAAACGGCATTCAAATTAATAGGTCCTCCTCTTTTAAATTGTTGGGCTTAGACATTTCGAGTGATCTTTCTTGGAAAGAACATATATATTCTATTGCACAAAAAGCTAGTCAGTATCTGGGTTTCGTTAGACGGTGTAACTTTTATTTCACCCCTATAGAAGTTCTTAAATTATACAAGGTTTATGCTAGGCCCATTATGGAATTTAATTCATTTCTCTGGGGTGGTGCTCCAAAATTAAATCTCAAATGTCTTGATAGAATTCAAAATAGAGTTATTCACATGATTAACGATAAAAATATTGCACAGACGCAAAGTAGGTGCTTTATCGCTTTTTTATAAATATTATTTTGGTCACGTTGTTCTTCCAAAATTAAATCTCTAATATCAGCGGCGTTTGTCAGCAGGGCTCCCACTCGTTTTGGTTCAAAGCAACACAGCTTCGCCTTAGATATAACCAGATGTAGAACGAACCATTTTAAATCTTCATTTTTCCCTAGAGTCACCTCTCTGTGGAATCAAATAGATTCGTCGGTCTTTCCTGCAATATTTAATTTACAGGTGTTCAAGAGGAACCTACACGCCTACTTAAAGAAACAAGCAACCCGACCATAATGCATTGATAAAATTGGTTTTAATGTGTCGGTCGTTGTATTTTCGTGAGCATTATTCACCTTAAAATGAAAATCAATGCATTACAGAAATCTGAGAAAATAAATTGAAACCGGCTACATACGGTGATGAAGCGTTTTAATAAAGGGTTTTACCCCACCATGTCGCTGTGGCGTAAGGGAATATTAAGGGAATTATCCCTAGGCAATGTGTTAATCTAAAAAAAAAAGTAAAACGACAGTACTATGCTAGCGGTCATATTATGCGAATCGACCTTAAACGGATCATTTGGCCGGCCCAGCGGTCGGTTACTGATTTTTCATTCGATTTGATTAATTGGGAATTGGGTG
Source organism: Tipula confusa (assembly GCA_963556175.1). Classification (NCBI taxonomy): domain Eukaryota; kingdom Metazoa; phylum Arthropoda; class Insecta; order Diptera; family Tipulidae; genus Tipula; species Tipula confusa. The sequence continues at coordinate 204,089,404 of OY744476.1, read as the reverse complement.
TAACAAAACCAATTATCATCATTATTATTATAATTTTGATATATAATGAGATGGGTGGTTTTGTTCTATCTACTATCGTTATATGTATAAGAACTTTATACTTCGGACATTTGGGATAATTTGATAATTTAGCATGCCGTATTGATCTAAAAAAACATTTAAGATAATTAAATTTAGGGGTGGTTTGAATACACATTTCTAATCACCTAAAATACACAATAATACATTTTTGAATTTGTTTTGCCTATCATAAAATGTCTTATCAATAAATTCGAAAAAAAAAATTTCAATAAACAAGAAAGATCAAATAATTTCTTATAACAATATAATCACATAAATTTTGTTTAATTACATATTTATAACAACATAATATTTATACATAATATAATGAATATTTAAGAGGTTTTATTATCTAAATTAATAAGTTTATATTATAGACTATATATATATCGACATAATAAAACTATAAGTGGTTTAACCGTTCTCTTAAAAAAAAAATTTGTGCACGCGATAAACATATTCAGTTCAAGAAAACATAAAGAATTTACTCTAAATCGAGCTTAACTATTTCATCCGGTATATATATATATATATATATATATATATATATATATATATATATATATATATATATATATATATATATATAAGATGCTCAATTAAGAGAGATTAGAGACTACATATAATTAAAATATCTAAAAAGTTGTATATATATATATATATATATATATATATATATATATATATATATATATATATATATATATATATATATATATATATATATATATTTATATTAGTAATATAGCGACATGTCTTAATGGAATAACGCAAGATAACCCATATGACCGAATATAATCGCAATTTGATTTGTTAATGTACAAAATATTTAAAATATCATTATTTTTTTATTTGTGAAAAATCTTTAAAAAAAAATATATAACTTTGTATTATTTTTCGGTAAATTTCTTTACGACGTTACGTATGAATGATACTCGTATGTAACATTTGTGGCTCTTTGGTTAAAATAAAAAAATAAACAAAAATGTTGGAAATGTATATGTAGATATGTATGTTGTGGCTGCTACAGCTGCTGCTGCTGTTGCATAGTTTTGGCCTAATATATATATATTACCGTTTATAAATGGCATGGTCGTCGCACAATATAGATCGATGATTTATGACACATAAATATTATCCGTCGTACTATGATTTGTTGCTTCTTCCGCTATCGATATTTCCGATAGAACGACACGTGATTCGGTTCGTTGTGTTTCCGTCAATTGAGCCCGATATTCTTTTGCATACACATGATACAATAGAAATAGCGTATAACAGGAGTACAACATTATGGCTAAAAATGAAAAAAAAAAATTAAAAATTAAATTAATAAATAAACAAAATTATAGCTATTGTCACGTTATTTTGTCACTCGAGATGACAATTTAATTTTTACAGATAAATTTGCTTTTGTGTTGCATTTGTAAATTATAATATTGTTGCTATTTATAGATTCTAAACGAACTTCTAATTGGATGGTATGCCTCTTTACATAAAACACTAGATAATTGGCCAATTTTGTTCTCGCTTCTTTCTCTTAATTTTTTTAAAACCATGGCTTTAATCTGAATAAGAGCATATTGTGTTTTTCTCTAGATCTTTATCTTAAATATTTAATAGCTGCTAACGTGCCAACAAAAACTTGAATCATACGTTAAAATTAAACAAATTCTTAAACAATGAGATGAACTCGTCGAATGATAATAACAATTATTTGGGCATGTTTACGAAGATTTGAATGCAGTAATGCACTTAAATAAGAACACAATAAGTCAACAACAAACGTAAAAAATAAAGCCTGCAAAAAATGTTATTTACATTTTAATTTTCATCTGATCGCAAACGCTGTATCTAAGTTTTTTAGGATAGTTTGGTCCCTGTGGTTGGGGAAACCTCCATGTTTCGTAAAACACTTCCAACAAGCATGCTACTCTTAGAATTCCATACTACATCATCCTTGGCTTGTCGTATAGGAGGTGACTAAACAAAGGTTGGATCGCTGGGCTGACTACCCTCTTCCGTAAAGAACCTCAATGTTGAATATATCAGCAAAAAGAAAAATGGATACCGCCATGTTTACCTATTTCCGCTTTTGATGGCACTATATTAGTCATGAAAGAGTATCATCGCTTGGAACTTGTTGCTCTCGAAGAAACTCGATAGCTAGAAAGTAGAGATTGCTTTACAGCGGAGATGACCTCGGCAATCTTGGTTTTGGTCTTATTCTTGGGCTTAAGGTGAAAAAGGCTCTTTGGATTTCAAAGCAGGTGAGAATTGTATGAGTAAGCTATGTTTACGCATGTTACCGGCTGCCAAATTTGTAGGCACTGCAATACTAAAATGGCAGTTTTTGTACAAGCCAGGGATCGCAGGTAAACTTATCTTACGTTTCAACTGTGAAGGGCTGAGCATTTGGCGCTGTGGTTAAAGCTGTGGTGTTTGGGACGGGTACCTACCAGGTTCGAACCCCAACGGGGGAGGGAAAAGGGATTTTTCATCACCTGATTACGATCGGTGATGACGAAGAACACAACTATGACCTGTTATGGTACCTGTTGGCGTGCAGAATCCATGAGCCGAACCATCGTCCATGTCAGTACAGGCTGACTGGAGCAATGCAATGTGCAGATGGATTTAAAGTTGAACCTGTATTCGAGCGTCCCCGATTTGGCTGGTGACAGCGTAAGGTAGGACGTTAAAAATTAACCGCGAAAGAGTCGGGAGAGCTTCGGCCCCAGAAAAAACTATCAAAAACAAAAAAAAAACTATGAAGGTCTGGAACAAAGATGAGAAAGCACAATACTGATCTTGTTAGCAGTAACATTATGAAATTAACCCTCTTTCTGATGAAGTGGACGCTCTATTAGAAGTATTGAAAACTTCGGTTGTCAGTTTTCGGTTGCCCATAGGCGCGTCTAGGTATAGTAAAAATTAAACCCAAAAATGATTGGTTTGATGAGTCGAGAGCAACAGAATACAGCCTATAAAGCGTTTTACAATCTCACGGAAGAACTAAACGGTTCTTGCTAGGAGAACCGCCAAGCGAATTGGTAGACGGAAAAAGCGTGAATGGTGGAAGACTGAAGTCTTAAGAGTACAACATCTCTGTAATGAGCGCAGTTCTCGTGGCTTCTTTAAAGGAATTGCCAGGCTGCATCTTGTCTTTAGATCTAGGTCTATTGCCATTCGAGACCAGGCTGGAAGGAGCATTTCTCTGATTTACTGAATGTTCAACAAGTGTAAAATGCTGAATTTGAAAGTTATCAAATACAGACTGGGGATATGTGCATTGACGGCCCATCCTACGAGGAATTCACACTAGCCATGAAAAGACTAAAAAGAAGCCGTCCTTCAGGTGTTGATGGCATTGATTCTAAGTTTTCGATTTGTATGACAAAGCGAAGATATGCGTGATGAATGGAAAGTGGCCGGGTTGTGCCCTATCCTTAAAAAAGTAGATTGCTCAAAATGCGAAACTATCGCGGCATAAAGCTATCCTTTGCACAGCATACAAATTTCTGTCTTACATAGTTGTGAAAAGAACCATTCCGCTGGCGTAGGAAATTGTAGGTGACTACCAAGGACGGTTTCGTCCGAATCGCTCAGTCACTGATCAAGTTTTATCGCTGTGGATGATTCCTCAGTTTGAATGAAAAATTGCGATAAGTTTGTTATTCATGTCACGCAATTAAAATGCAACGTTGCCAATACAAAATGTCTGTCCACCTGACTAACACAAAACACGCTTTATATATACTCATTCATATAACGAGTACCGGTCAAAACTGGATATTTTACAACTGGATTTGACGAAACAGGATAACTCAAAACTGGATATTTTCAAACGAAATAAGGTACAAAACGAGATATGGTACAGAACTGGATATTTCAAACCAGGATATTTCGACATGTGATTTAAACTTAAAATGATTTTTTGGGAAAGTTCTGGAATATGGTCAATCAGGGAGGTACTCGGTGAGTTCTTAACCGATTATGATGAAATTCGATATGTAGAATGAAAATGTTGATGAAAATTAATTAATTTTTCTCACATGAATTCTCTAAAGTAAAGAAAGTTATATTAAGTAGAAGAATAAAAAATAGATGAAGATACATTTTATTGACAGTAAGCTCGATCAAGTCAATGATTATTTTAATAAGATGAGAAAAGCAGCCATTAAAAAAAACAATTAAGTGAAGGAAAATTCTATTTCTCTCCTTAGAAATATTCAAGTATGGAACCTTACTGACCTTATTCCAGAACTTTCCTAAAAAATCATTTTAAGTTTAAATCACATGTCGAAATATCCTGTTTTGAAATATCCAGTTTTGTACCATATCTTGTTTTGTACCTTATCTCGTTTTGTCAAATCCTATTTTGAAAAATCCAGTTTTAAAAGTTCTGGGCGGTTCCCTCATATAACATCCATAATAACCGCTCATAACCACTCATAAGGACCAAAGAGTCACTCGTTACATCGTGGGGACGATTCACACCCTAAGAAGTCTCACGTCCAGGTAAAAAAGCATATACTAGTCAACATTGCCAATACACTTATGAATAACATCCTTATTAAACTTTGTAAAATTCTGCAAAATTTCGTATTGTGAGCCATGGTTAATATAATTCTGGCCGAATGTAAGAACGTATGGTGAAAACCTTGTAATCTCATGCACTACATTTCTAAGATCTGATTCAATAACGTGTAAATGTTTGTCACTATTTACCCGTCATCAGACACTTTAGACTACCGTGGTCTGTGGTGATAGTGAAAGCCTACTGAGTCCTGGTATTTCAGTATACTGAGCGGTAATTAGCCGATACCATCCGGTAACTCTGAAGAATTAGCGAACCTGCCAAACGGTTTTTGGTTCTGATTTCTCTTCAGTTAAACTAACTCTTTAGTTACACTAACATTTCTGAAAAAACGAGCTACTAACGTAAGTAGATCGATATGCCTCTTTAAACATCTCACTTGTTACCAACAAGTCATTTAAATAAACAAAGATGCGATTATACAGTTCGTGCGATATCACACGGTGCATTAATCTGCACATTACCATTTGACTGGAGTGACAGTTGAACTCCATGAACTGGAACTCTCCTCTATTACGCTTAATAGTAACATGCAATTCAGCTCCCCGTAAATCTCGGTTTGTACCGCAATGATGATTGATGACGGAAATTTTCGAAATATATTATTTAGCCAATCCTGTTGGTCTGTTGACAAAATATGTCTTGGATTATCAAGTAAACCCTGGCGGTGGACGATGATGGATAACTTATTGTGCGGTTAAATGCTCGGAAGAAATCGACTCCTAAATTTCCTGAGACAAGTTTGGTGATAAGTGGAAAGTGATAAGAATAATTTTACTTGCAAATGAGATTGGTATTTTGACAAAACCCAGGATGGACTTTTTTTTATTATCTGAGAAGTTCGAAATCGGTGTTTGGTGCTGAGTCGACTATGTTTGATTTTCACCTTAACTTGATTTGTTGACGTTTAGTTTCGACATGGTTTCCATGGAAGCCTTCCATCTAAATGAAAGCCGTTTTGATTTTGTGGTACCATGATATTATTTAATCTCACAGATGGGCAGGTAAGTTTACGGAATGTGGCTTTATTTGTTCTAGGATGTTTCTGATTTCAGTAGGACTCTATGAACTTGCTTTGGTCTTCCATGTTCTTCTATAAATCCAAATTGACGATCCGGAATAATTTTTTTTTTCATGTAGAATATACTTAAGTTTCTTAAGGAGCATTTTTTCGAATAGCTTTGAGAGTTTCGGGAGTAAACTGATTGGACTACATGAGTTTACATTTGTTTCATCTTTGCCGGGTTTTGGAATCATAATAACTTGAGAAATTTTCCAGGTTTCAGGAAAGTAGCCCGTTTTCATTATAGCATTGAAAATGTACGTTATTAGCTTGATACATTTTTCCGAAAGGTTTATAATTACTTTTCCGCTGATTAGATCATGCCCTGCTGCTTTTTTGTGTCTATGTTTGTTTGTTTGTTTGTTTGTTTATTTCTATGCAATCTGTTTTGGGGCCGAAGCTCTCTCAACTCTTTCGCGGTTAATTAACGTCCTACTTTACGCCATAACTAGCCAAATTGAGGACGCGCGAATACAGGTTCGCGTTTTCAAATATCCATCTGCACATTGCATTGCTCCAGCCAGCCTGTACTGGCATGGACGATGGTTCGGCCCATGAATTCTGCACTCCAACGGGGGGTCATAGTTGTGTTCATCGTCATCACCGATCGTAATCAAGTGATGAAAAATCCCTTTTGCAACCCTCCCCCGTTGGGATTCGAACCCGGTACCTCCCGTCCCAAACACCGCAGCTTTAACCACTGCGCCAATTGCTCGGTTGTATCTATGTTTTCCTTCATTATCTTTTTAGTTGGCACCACTTGTATTAATTTGGCTGGATTTTCGAAGCTTCTGCATCATCAAATAACATTTCGGGGCTTCCAATTTGCTCGTTGGGTGTAAATACTTTACTATAATATTAATCAAATATGATTGCTTTATCTGTATCACTTCTTGCTCAATTTCCATCAGGGAGACGAGTCGGAGAGCATGATAGTGGATATAGGTCGTTTAAGGTTTCGTGTAGCTTTCCACAGACAGTAATCAGTCGCGGTAAGTCCGTTGAGATAATGTTGAACCTCTTCATTGCGTTATTTTAACAAGGCTATTTTCAGATCTTTTATCGCTTTGTTTAATTTTGATTTAAGAGTAGGTAATCTAATCATGAACATTAGATGATTTCGGCAACTTTATGTAAACTGAGCTGCTGGGTGTAGTATCAGTTGCGGCTTGTTTTAAAACATCCTTTAAGTTTTCTACTGCCCGATAATATCATCTTTTGTTTTTAAAACGACATTTAATCATCTCTCTCTGGTTAATGTAGACTTGAATTGAGTCCAATTTGTATATTCATTCCTCAGGAGTCTATAGGTGACGATAGTTTTGCATGTTAAGTGTTATTAATACCGGTGAATGATCAGAAGACAGATCGTAGCACGTTTAAGCCATTACAAGAGATCCAGCCATACCCTTTGTTCCCCAAAAGTCCAATAGGTCGGGAATTTTTCGCCTCTTAGTTGATCAGTAGGTTGGGTGGCCTACATATATATGACCCAGTTTTACAAACTGCATGCATTCTTACAGTTGTTTTCCTTTCGAGGTTGTTAACCTTGAATCCCATTGGATATGTTTGGCATTGTAGTCACCTCCTGCAATATACTTAGCTCCCAGAGTTTAGAAATAATTTGCGAATTGATGTCTTTTAATCAAATGTTTCAGTGAACAATAAACTGCAGATATGATGCATTTCCCCGTCCATTTCTTCAGGCAGATGCTAGTTGCTTGAGTATGCTAGCAAATCCTTCTCGTGATTTTCCGCTATAGGATATCTTAAAGGTCGTCCTTTAAAGTTGGATTAAAATTATCTTTGACAGCTGCCGCATAGGATATATTAGATTAATAGTAGCAGACATTTTCGTCGCATTGGTTTGTTTCTTAAAAATTTGGTTTAGCGCTTGTTGTCCGGATCTTTGCCGTGATGTTTATTTTTGAACTCTTTGGACACCACGTATCCACTATAGTTTGCGGTGTGACTTTCCCCACAATTACTGCATTTTCAAATCTCTGGTTTGCTTTTATCTAGTTCACACTTGCTGGTGTCATGATATAGTTTGCCGCATATTTTACAAAAACAGCTGGAAGTTTGCAACAGTTTTGCGAATGTCCCTATTCCTGACAATTGGTGCATTGTAAAACAAAATTAAGTTCATGTAGTTCCTCCATTCTGACTTTTCGAACTTCAACCTTGGTAGCTCCCCGATGATTTCTTCTGGTTGCACGGTGGGTTCGATCCCTTTTATTGGCACGTCTTTTTAAGTTTAAAAAATCTAGTATCCAAATTTTTAAAATTAACAGCGCCCTCACTGGCTCATATACCTTGTGATCTTTCATTATAACTTCCTTTATCGCCAATTTAAGACATCAAACAGTAACTACATAGATCTTAATTGTATCCAGCTCATAAATATCTCTTGTCCATCTTATGATTAACCTGAGCATAGATTTGGCTTTAGCAATACAGAGGTCAATGTATTTTGTGAAAGACATATTTTCAATGAAAGTAACTCCTAGGTTTATAATATCTGCTTCTTTTTGTAGTTGAATGTCATTAATATCATAGTTGCATTATCCAGGAATTGTTTTCTGATGAAACGACGTCATCTTGGATTTACTGATGTTCAAGTTGAGTAGATGAGAATCGCACTAGTTCACAAGCTATTGACATTTTAATTCGGTAATGCTTCGGTAATGCTGATAAATTCGGTTATGTTTCGGTATGCCCCCGACTTTGCTCTAATAGATTTTGGTTGTTTGTTTCCTATTTCAATGTATTGGGAATGGTCGCTCACTTATGATTTAAGCCATACGATAAAGTTATAATCTTCGATTTCTTTTGGTACTGCCAATGAACTCAACAAGGTTGGTTGATCTTGATTTTCTAAATCATTTTCGAGCGTACAAATCAGGCAAGGGCCAGCCCACAAAATTATCAATAAGCATAAGTTTGGCGACAAAACACGAAATAGTGGTCCGATTTTGATGCGTGATACATTAATCCAGGGATGCGCGACGTCAACAAACGTCGACGTCGACAATTATTGTCGACGTGAGTTGAAAATTTTTTTTCAAGTTGTACGGATCTGGCTGTAATTTTTAAACATTTTCTGTCCAAACTAGAAGTCTCAGAAACTTTTATGTCCACCGAATTCCAAAAAACATTTGGGTTTTTAATATTGTTTAAATATTTAAAAATAAAGGGTTACCCAATAAGAAGTTTCATTTTGAATAGCCTGCTATTGGGGCAGCTGTCAATTTTGAAGCTGTCTTCTTTTAACATTTGACAAGTAAAAACTACGCCATTACTAAAAATGGTACGATACATGCTTCAACAACGCAATGAAATTGTTAAAATTCACTACAAAAATGGTGAAAATTTTGCGTGAAGCACCTTCTCGGCCGGCAGTAGTGAAACTGGTGGAAAAATTTGAGCTGTTAGGACAAGTTAGTGATGTGAAGAATCGAAACCATGTGCGTCACTCAAGAACGTCTGAGAATATTGCTGCTGTAGCCTGTAGTGTTGAAAAAAACCCAGGTTTGTCGATTCTCCGTTGATCTTTGGTTAATGATTTATTATAAGAATTGGAAGATATTTATGTGAGCGGCGTTTATTTTTGGCGCTAAATGCCACACAAGCAACGAAACAATCGCAATTTTGCAAGAAATGTTTCCTGACCGTGTTATTTCTCGAATAGATGATCACAATTGGCCACCGATATCCTGTGATTTAACACCTTTAGACTTTTTTCTTTGGGACCACGTGAAAGATAAGATTTATTTCAATGCTCCACAATCTATTCAAGACCTTAAAGATGAAATTCATGAAGTTATCGAGGACATACAGCCGCAAATGTGCGAATTGGTCATGGAAAATTTCATGAAAAGGATATGGTGCTGCAAACCTAGCCGTGGCGGCCATTTGGCTGATATCATTTTCAAATGTTAATGGCACACCTTCCTCTTTACAATGAAATAAACATTCAATGATTTTTCTTAAAAAATACTCGTTTTTTTAATATCAAAATGAAACCTCTTATTGGAAGACCCGTTATTTCTATTTTCCCTAAAGTCATTCATCTCAATCAGTTCGCCAGTTGTGATAAGAGAAAATCAGTCACTTGCTCAATTTAAAATAAAAGATAAAACCGACAATATCAGGTTTTCCACATTCTTAAGCCCAAACTTAAGAAAAAATAAGGTTTCAGATACCTAATATCTATATGGATCCGTCTTATAGTCTAACGTTGCGGAAATTGACAAATGTTACTTTTCCTGGCTAATTCAACAAATTCTCTTGATTTGAGGTTGTGTATAAAATTATTTGACATTTCCTACAGTTTGTTCCTTAATTTTCGCTCTGTGAACTTTGTTAAATGACAATCGATTTAAACGAAACATTTTCGTTCAGTTCTAAACACTTCACTGGTCAGTAACATGTGGACTGAATCTGTCGTATTCTTACTTAAAGTTGTTGCTGAGTCGTTGGTTGGCACATTAATTGTAAAATTATGGCATTTTACTCTTGTAAAGTAAAACAAAATAAAAAATTAACTCAAAATTCGGATAGAATTATAAAGGAAAAAGCAAAAAAAGGAAACAATAACAAAAGAAATTATCGAAATAATTTTTGTTTCTTGACATTACGACAATGTCGACATGAAATTGACGTCGACGTAATATTGACGCATTGTTGACGTGTCAACGTCGACAATACTTGTTGACGTGTCGGTGCACATCCCTTCTTTAATCACAAGCTCCGTTGTAAATATTCGTTCATTTTGAAAATTCATTTGGTGTGAAAACTCGTTCAACTTGTGACATAAATTGTACAGTTTGAATGGATGGATCATCATACATTTTTTGGATTTCGTAAATTTTCTGAAATTTATCGAATTGATCTGAATTTTACCGAATTGATTTTAGCCATTAACCTTGGCTTCGTTGGGCTGACCTTAAAGGATTATTAGCTTCGCCAACTTTTCTCTCATATTTGAATACAGCTCTCATAGTTGCAACATTGTTTCAACCGATTTTTTCCTGACATTGTGTCACACTGGTTTGGCTATTTAACAATCACTTTGATAACCTCGGAGGTTATTTAAAATCTATCAATATTTAGTAACAAAAAACCTTTAGATGGCTCCGTAATACCATTATTAATATTTTTCAATGCTTTGTCTTAATTTCTAAAACAAAATGGAATTCACAAACCTTTCATGATCACATAAGTCGAGTGAAAACTGTAACCATATATGTTTAGTCTATATTATATTCGATATTGAATATATTGATAAAGTAAAATTTTTATAAATACCAACTGATTTCAATGAAATTTGATATCGATATAAATTTAAACCTCCAACTCTAAAAATATGTTCAAATATGATTATTTTATAGTTCTGTTTGGCCAATTTTTTTATAATTATTTTTTTGCTGATTCAACTATTCCCAAACTAATTTTATAGTTTTTAAATTTAATTATCAAATTACGGTTGTCACATTACGAATTTCGATCACAAAAACTCGTTGAACCTTAGTTCCATATCGGCTACGATGTATTACGGTTTATAGTTACAAAACTTAGACCTACCCTATAGTAAATTTGTGTATAAGCAAAATATATAATTCTAATGGTTTTGATTTTGTTACGCTTCCTATGACCTAATCACAATTATTGTATGCGATAATAATTATTTTATAAACTTGAATTACTTAACAATTTTATATATGTGATACACATATTTTATGGTAGTCTCAATATTACGCCCCTTATGCCACTTCCTTTGAACAAGTTACATGTTGCTTATAAATAAAAATTGAATAAAAAAAAACACTTGTTGGCTCCAAGTTAATTAAAAGTGTTTATAATTTCGCAGAATCACACATTGTGCGATCTATAAAATCTATAAAATAGAGGTTTATATTTAGGTCTAGAGTTGGTTCGGAACAAATAAAAATAATAAACATTTAAACATGCTTGTCATGCAGAAAAATAATTAATTTTAGACAGCAGAATAAAGGCGACTTTATGACTTTGAATATTATGCTAGAATTTGACGTCCCAGCTGACATTTTCATAAGGTTTTTTGTATGATTAAGGTGGTTGTCTGCGAAAATTTCGGGCGCAGAGATTCATTGTAGTTTTTATTTTTATTTTAGTCAGATACAACTTTTAAGTTTAACTCGTTCGTAAACAGTGCGGGATTTGTAAATTATGATTAAGTTTATATTAATCAAAACAAAGGCAGAAACCCATAATTTTCACATAAAATCACGCGTTCACTTCAAAAGTAAAAACTACATTTCTGTACTAAAAATGAGAAGTTAAGCCATTATTTACATTTTTAAATCATCAGTTTAAAATATTATGTGTTAATTTAAAAATATAAACTTAAACAGCTTAAGCCGGTACTAAACTATTTTGTAATGATTTAGCCACGATGTTTCAATTAAAACAATCAACTATTTAAACTTGTTCTAAACATAGATTTGTTTATGTAACATCTATAACTTAACCTCACTATTCGGCATTCAAAAGAAAACTTTATTTTACATTTAAGTGTTCTTAAATAAAATATATGTATGTGTTGTATGTTCGGTGATGGTAGTTTTAATTTTAGTACATAAATAAATCTATAAATTAAAATTGTAAAATTAAAGTTTAAGACTTAAGCTTCATTTTAGTTAATTTTATAATTGCATTGAAACTCAAGCGTTTAGTCAAGTGTGACTTTTAACTAAATTTTTGAACTAAAATTTAAAATCCTTTATTTATATTTTTTTAATCAATAACCTAGATTATTTTTTAGTACTTATATTATTTTCAGTTTAGAACATGTTTAAATTTAAAACTAAATGTTTAAAGTTATTGAAATTCAGTTAGTTTTCTTCTTTAGAATTAATACACAGCCAGAAAATGAAGAGAGAATTATTTTAAAATAAAGATGTGAATGTACTAAAACTGGGAAGTTAAGCCAATATTTACATGTTTAAATCATCTGCTTGAAATATTATGTTTTGATTTAAAAATACAAACTTAAACAGCTTAAGCCTGTACTAAACCATTGTTTGATTTTGTATTGATTTAGCCAAGATGTTTCAATTAAAATAATCAACTATTAAAACTTGTTCTAAACTTAGATTTGTTTATGTAACATCTATAACTTAACCTCACTATTCGGCATTCAAAAGAAAACTTCATTTTACATTTAAGTGTTCTTAAATAAAATATATGTATGAGTTGTATATTCGGTGATGGTAGTTTTAGTTTTAGTACATCTGAATTTAAATAAATCTATTAATTAAAATTTTAAAATTAAAGTTTAAGCTTCATTTTAGTTAATTTTATAATTGCATTGTAATTGAAGCGTTAAGTCAAGTTGATTTTTGAACTAAAATTTAAAAGCCTTTATTTATATTTTTTTTAATCAATAACCTAGATTATTTTTTAGTACTTATATTATTTTTAGTTTAGAACATGTTTGAATTTAAAAATAAACGTTTAAAGTCATTAAAATTCAGTTTAGTTTTCTTCTTTAGAATTAATACACAGCCAGAAATGAAGAGAAAATTATTTTAAAATAAAGATGTGAATGTACTAAAACTGGGAAGTTAAGCCAATATTTACATGTTTAAATCATCTGCTTGAAATATTATGTTTTGATTTAAAAATACAAACTTAAACAGCTTAAGCCTGTACTAAACCATTGTTTGATTTAGCCAAGATGTTTCAATTAAAATAATCAACTATTAAAACTTGTTCTAAACTTAGATTTGTTTATGTACCATCTATAACTTAACCTCACTATTCGGCATTCAAAAGAATAACTTTATTTTAGATTTAAGTATTCTTAAACTAAATATATGTCTGAGTTGTATGTTCGTGGAAGTTTGTTATAATTTTAGTACATCTGGAATTAAACAAATGTGGGCCAATACTAGTTTAAGTCTTAAAATTAAACTTTAAGAGTTAAGGTTCATTTTCTCGAAACTCAAGCGTTTAATTAGATTTATGAACTAAAATTGGAAAGATAAGCCCTTATTTATATTAATCAATAGCCTAGGTTATGTATTAATACTTATATAATTTTCAGTTTAGAACATGCTTGGATTTAAGAGTTAGGTCTTGGTCTTGCTTTGAGACATTTAAATTCAGTTTTCTTCTTTAGATTTAATTACAAGCCAGACTAGTATTCTTTTTAAACAATAGTTCAATGTTTTATTTGTTTTTTTTTTTTTAAATTCAGTATTAAAAACTTAGGCTGCATGCCATACACAAGGTAATTGGCGTTTTCGGTAATTTTTTTGGTAAATCGACTTACTGTACTAAAAAAGTGAGTAAATTATTAGAATAAAAGGTAACAGGTTGTTGTTGTTATTTTTTCTCATTTAATTTATTTATTGCAACAAAAATCAGACACAAGAGTAAAATTATGATTAATTAGTATAATTACTAAAATACGTGAACATAGAAGACATGGATATGAAGAAACCAAAAAAAAATGTAAACAAATAAAATTTTGACGTTTCATTTGTTACCTACAAACCAGTGATTTTAACCCTCCAGACCTGAATATTTACCTAAAGTTTGGCATGACATATGAAAGGTAAATTTTTACAAAAAAATAACAATTTTTTAGTTCTCAATTTCAAAATTAATATTTGATACTTTATTAAGCCTATATACTTAAGCCTTAGATTTAATTCTTTATACAGCTGCTAACCTCTAATTATAAAAAATAGAAATCGATAATTCCGATCGGTAATTCAAATTTTACTTAACTTAAGCCATACATGACTATTTCTTGAAGACTACAATTTAGTATAGTACTTACATTTTAATATTAAAATAAGGTACCGGATATTTGAAACTCTACTCAATCCTTGGCCAAATTTTAACTTGTTACTAAAACTAAACTAGTATCTTAACTTTAGTACTACAGAAAAACATAGTTTTCAATCTTGTAGTTAACTTGTTATAAGTTGTTAGACATAAGTACTTAAGTAAAATAAAAGCATTTAGAACAAGAAAGATGATGATAGATGATTACAGTTAGGATGTCACAAAAATAAAAATAAATTGAAAGTCAAGTACTAAAATTAAGCTTAAGGAAGATTAACAAACTGCGTAAAAATAATTCACCTACAATTTAATATCATCAAACTAAAACTAGGTTGGCGTAAGTTATTCGTTATAACAGTTATAACTGTTTTAGTCCTATATACATACATATTTAGTACTCAGGTAGTGTTTTATTTTCCAAACTTAAATTCTGTACTCAAATTAAACTACTATTAAAGAATTTTACGTTTAGTACTAAATGAAAAAAAATGATCGTAAAATAGATCAAAATTAAAGGTTATGTACTAAAATTCCACTTAAGAAACCTAAAAAACAACTTTAGTACTAGAGATGAGTACTAAAGTCAAGGTTATGAAATTATTAATTATAATTTAGGTTCACCTTGTTTACGATTCAAAATTCTTTAACTCAGACTTAAACGGCTAAAGATTTCAATTCCCTCTACAATCAGTATTACATCGCTAAAATAATTTCATGTATAAACTTATGATACAACCTAATAATAAGATTAAAGATAAAGTGAATCGCTTTACATAAATCAACTAATTAAAATTTCAAGTTTAAGCATCAATTTTAAGTAGAAACAAGAGCCCAATTTTAGTACTAATTTTTTTAAATTTTAGTACAAATTTCTAATTTGATACCACATAAAAACGTAATCATCCAAAGATCAGTTATGTTGTATCGAATACATATACACATACTAGTAGATCAAAATAAGTTAAATTGACTAAAGAGAAGATGACTTCTTTGTTGTTATATGCCGAGCTTATAAAGAAGATATATATATATATATATGTATATATATAATTATATGTACTCACCTAATTCCAAATAAATTAACGAATGATAATCCAGCACCACGGTAAGATGGGTAAAATCCGACGATGAAACTAAAAATGATCCAAATACGAGTATGATATATGTCGATAGCCATGGTAATATTAAGAAATGACTACGTTTTCGTACACCGATAAACAGTAGTATACTGGCTGTCAATAATATTACGGTTACAATACATATTTCTATTCGTTCATATTTAATTTCTAAAATGAGAAATACATAAAAGATTTATCACTCAACATAAGATTTTTTTTTATTTTTACGAAAAGTACGTACGATGACTGTAATATTCAAATGGTAATGTTGAATGGGTAACTAATACCGCAAGAAATATAAAAATTGTTTGTATTATATAGATGGTGGCAATCGTGTAGCCACCAGTTTCTAATTTAAAAAAAAATAAAAATTTCTTCCAACCAAATTCGTTGAGGAATGACATCGTTAAAGATGTTTTTATTTCGTGTCTTCTTCCGTTTGTCGATGATCGCGTGTTTTTCTTATTTAAATTCTTTAACCAAAATGTATTTAAAAAAATAAAAATAAAAAAAAAATAAAAGTAAGATTCTATTTATATCTTAATATTTTATTTCTTATCAGCACACAACAAATAATTTACTATAAATCACAAATATCACATTTAGATTTTTTTGTTTTTTTTTTTTAATTTCAAAAATTAATTTCGTTTTAAAAATTAAATTTTTTAAATAATTTTTAATTTTTTTTAGCTATACAAAAACCATGTTTTAATTCCTCCATTTGGAATGCGCGATTCACAACTAAACTTTTTTTTGTAAGTAACACAACCACAACAGCACAGTAATATTATTATAATATGTGTGACTGGCCAAGACGAATTGTAGCTTGTTTATGATAATATTGGGTATATATACAGTAAACCCTTGATTTACGCGATATATATCCGCATTGGAGGTCTCAGGTTGTGTCGAATGCAAATTGCTTTAAATATAAGTAGTATTACAGGCCATTGTTAACCCGTACCGTATGTTCTTAACAACCCTCGGTCTCCTTCGGTTTCGATTTCGATGAGGTAGCTCTTTGCATTGTGTTAGACCACCTGAAAACGAGTCATCGTCTTTGAAATCGACCATTGCGCCGGCCAAATGGCGGCAAATGGATGCTCTCCGAATAAATTAACATTTATGTAATTTTCAAAAGCACGGTTGCCAGTGACAAAACGTGTTTTAATATCCAACACAGTTATTATGGGTGATAAGGGACCCGAAGTATTGGAAACTTGCTACTCGCTCAAATGTGTGGTTACCACTACTAAAATCCATTGTGTCTTGGGCTCTAAGTAATCATATATTTTGAATAATGGATGCTGAGAACTGTACAAAAGGATCTAATAGTTCTTTGACATTGTTGCCGTTCAGTCCAGTTGCACAGATATCTTCTGCATATGCCAAAATCTGGTTGGACTGTCGGGGACAGAGGATCTCTTTGCCGATACCCAGAGCTAATTGTAAAAATTTCTGATAGCTTGTTCCCATCTTTGACACAACATTATGACTGCATTACTGTTATTTTACTTGAACGCACATATTTGTTAGGTATTCCCAGACATCGCAAATGTGTCCAAATGGATATTTTTAATTAAGAAAGAATGTGCTGCACAGTGATGACATATTCCACTGTGCCTTCACCTATTTTATAATTGGATTCATTTTTATTACAAAATTACAAAACACGCTGTAACGAAATTTTTACCGCGTTGTTAACGAAATCTGTACCAATTTTAACATATGGAATTACGAAACCACGCAGACGAAGGGGTTACTGTAAATATACGGAATAATCAACAAATAGAGAATTAAAATTTGGTTGATCGAGCTTAAAGAGGTTAAACTACAACATAGTACATACGCGCTCTGTGGTATTGTTGTGATGTTCGATTTTTTTTCTTATTTACATCATAAGTTTTAGTGCAGGGATGGGCAACTTGTCTTTCTTGCTTAATTTTATGTGGCTTTTTGATTTTCATTCTGTAAGGTATATTTGTTAAATTACTACCCAACTTATGACGAGAGATTTCATTTAAGGTTCCATTAAAACTGAAATTTATGCAAAAATCGAAAAGGTCCAAAATGATTTTTCTATGCTAAGAATTGATCGGAAGTTAGACATTAAAAAAGTCGGCTGTATCCCAATTTGGAAATTATCTTAATTGAGATCAAATTTGAGCTATATAGGGTATTAAATGCTGTGTGTGGTTTATAAACCACCTCGTAAAAATTTCCATGATGATTTACAGAAAATTCATAACTGAGCACTTTATTGGCTATACGGATATCATTATATGTGGCGATTTTAACTGCAATATTTCCAATAATTAGACTATTAAATAAATTGGGATAAACTATTAACTCGGAACCAATCTGATGGCTAACCACCATGGCTAAATACTAATATCTAGAATATGATAACTTTTCGTAATTTTTTTTTTATTATCATCGTTGGAAACGAACACGTGACATCAACTTAATCCACGAATTCAAGCTAACTAGAAATAAAATCAATGCTGCCAAGAAGGCTGCTAAAGTAAATTTTTGTTCTAAGATACTTAATCCTTCACTGCCATTGAAGGTATTTTGGAAAAACTTAAGGTCTGTTAATTTTTTCTCTGCTCATACACCGTCATGTACGAATAACGACAATTGCGCTGATTTTGGAATATCCGGTTGTTTTGGGGGTGACTTTGGTTTTAAAAACATTGACATTATTGAACTTCAAATTGAGGAAAATGAGGCTTTAAAATCCAAAAAATTGAATTCTGCTGGTGCTACAAATTATTGATGACATTCGGAAAGCCGTTGATGCAAAGTATTATGTTCACTCGTGTTACTTGAATTCAGAAAAGCATTTTTGACAAAACCCACCATATTAACGGATACAATATTAGAGTTGGGACTCTAATATTGTATCCGTTAATAACCACAAAATATTTCTCATCCTGAAGCACGGATGAAGTTGATCAAATCTTACATTTTATCACATTATACGGTGATTTGGTCCTTTTTGGCCTTCAGAAAAACTATTTTAAGGAAGCGAGTAATATAATAGGACTACTAAATTTACCATTTTTTATTAGAGGTGTTAGTATTTCAAACTCCAGTTCAACAGTGGTCTTTCGAAAGAGGTGTTTCGAAAGCTGCAGCTTCAGCAATTAATTTTATTGCGGTTACTAAACCAATTTTAGTAGTATTCAGGTGATGGTCATTGTACAAAAATAATCAATAAAATAATAATATTATGGGTTTAAAAAATCTACAATTAAATTTTAAAAATTTTCTAATGGAACGAGTTTGTATAACTTATCATTTATGAAGCAAAAATAAAAAAATAAAAATACAGACAAAACATAATGGTTAGCCTATCTAATCTGGAAAATCTGGAAAATCATGATGGTATGTAACCATTAAAATTAAGCCACAAATCGAAATTTTCCAAAATCCATAAAATACAAGACAGTTAACCCACAAATCAAAACCTTCTGTAATAAAAACCGAATTCATCCAATACGTAGGCTGTACAAATTCTAGATTTGTTCAAATATAAGTGAGAATGAAAACTATGAAGAAAAATTAGGTTTATATTAGTGTAAGTTATTTATTGAAACTGTCATAGTAACGAGAAAATTTAAATTTTTGTTATATGGGGTGCAATTATATAAGCATTTCGAGTTTCGAGTTTTGACAAGATGGCCGATATTTTAAAACAAAATTAATGATTTAAAACACTTTTTAGGTTGCGACAGACATGTCGAAATGAGTAAAATATTTTTTTTTTACATAAAACTGGGCACATTATCTACATATTTTGACATGTCGAAAGTCGAAACTCGAAATGCTTACATTATCGCACCGATGTTTTTGAATGTTACTAACTCCACACCTGGTGGTCATTTTGTGGTGCTATATCACATTTGTAGAATTTTTTGGTGATAAAATGTAAACAAAAAAAGTCTACAAACTCAACCCTGCACAATGAATTTTGTGGAGAACGTGATGAATAAAAAGTTATATGTTGACGTTTCTACATAACCTCAAAATTAATTATACGAAAGTTTTTTATGAAGTGATATCTTACCTAGTGATATAATAATTTTTAACAGTGTTGACATTTAATTACTTGTATTTATTATTTTTTTTTTCGTTATTTTGAATATTTATTTAATAATAAAATAAAATATTCAAAATAAGGAAAAGAAACATACACAAATTATTGTATATCACTAGATGAGATAGCACTTCAAATAAAACCTTCATATGATTAATTTTGAGGTTATGTAGAAACGTCAACATATTACTTTTTATTCATTTCTATAAAATTGACAAAACTCAAGACATTTGTCTTGTTTCAATTAAAATATTCAAATAAACGCAACCTTTTTGATAAAGGGACAGAATAGCATTTCTCATAAGTTAATCTTTCAAAAAAGTTTTGTCACAAATTGAAATTCTCCAAAATCCGGAAAATACATGATAGCCCATTAAAACTGTGAAATTTATGCCACAAACTGACAACCGACAATTAATATTGTTAACAACAATTAATATTGTTGTTAAACAATTTAATTGGCGCAGGCGCGAGCGTAAAGCTTAAAAAGCTTACCAAAGCATGTAAACCACGTAAGCCAAAAGAATTTACTTACGAGGAGATAGTACAACGATGTAGGGATTTTTTCGCACCGCAGACAAAAACTAGCACAAACCCTGTTATGTTTGATAAACGAGTATAAAAAAGGGCGGAAACTGTTAACGATTTTGCAATGGAGTTGATTTCGCTAGCGGAGGAATGTAATTTTGGTTCGCATAAGGACAGAGCGTTGCGAACCCAATTTATTTCTGGTCTTCATAATCGCAGGATAAAAGCGGATTTTATGGCAATGGATGATAAAACCATGTTCAAACCAATAGTGCAGAAGGCAATAGCCATAGAATTAATAGAGAACGATTTGGATGTAATGGATAGGAATAGCAAGGGTGAAAATGGCAACGTTTATCGGTTCTAACTGGTAATGAGGTTGAACTAGTAGGGCGAATTAAAGTCAAAGTGAAAAATGTCGTTTATAATTTAGATCTGGTAGTGATTAATACAAAAAAAAAAATATACATCCATTATGTGGAAGAAATTGGTTGGATGTCCTTCATCCAGAGTGGAGAGATCCATTTCGAATAAATCAAATAAACGTGTGCGATGATTTTCGTAAGGAAATGTTACCACAGATACAACAGGAATTTCGTTCGGTTTTTGATGGAGATTTAAGTGGAAGTATTCGAAATTTTGAAGTTAATATTCAATTGATAGATGTAGTGGTTCCTATATTCCATAAAGCATACACATTACCCTTTAGTGTACGGGAAAATTTTAAAAGAGAACTAGATGACTTGATTCAAAAAGATATAATATCACAAGTTACAACATCCGATTGGGCCTCACCCATATAGTAGTGGTGCCAAAGCTAGGCGATGAATTACGCATCTGAATCGATTGTTCAGTTACGGTAAATAAATATGTCCGTTCTCACCACTATCCTTTACCTATAATAGACGAAGTATTAGCAGGTTTGGCGAGTAATAACTATTTCATATCGATTGATTTGCCGGACGCATATACTCAGTTAAGGTTGTCCGAAAATTTACAGAAATTGGTAACTATAAATACGCATCGTGGTTTGTTTCAGTACAAAAGACTTCCGTTTGGTCTCAAACCAGCTACAATTATATTTC
The DNA here is from genome assembly GCA_963556175.1 of Tipula confusa. Lineage (NCBI taxonomy): Eukaryota > Metazoa > Arthropoda > Insecta > Diptera > Tipulidae > Tipula > Tipula confusa. Next base: position 204,068,013 of record OY744476.1, on the reverse strand, counting down.
AGTCGGTTATGGATCAGATCCTGATTGGAATACCGGGCGCTTTTTGTTATATCACCGACATCCTGATAGGTGGTAAAAATCTGGATGAGTTATACGATTGCTTCCGTTTAGTGTTGACTCAGCTAAAGCAAAGTAACGTTAAAGCTAATTGGGATAAATGTAATTTCTTTGTCGAAAATTTAAAGTATCTAGAACATGAGATATTCATCAAAGGGTCAATCGGTCCTTGCAATTTGCAAATCAAAGTTAAGGGCAATCGTAGAAGCACCAGAATCCTAAGAATGTTTCAGAACTAAAATCATTTATTGGTGTGTTAAATTATTAGTGAATTGCTCAATTTTGGAACACTTTGATCCAAAGAAGCCAATTGTAATTGTATGTGACGCAAGTGATCGAGGTATAAGTGGGATTCTCTGTCATGTGGTAGATGGCATCGAAAAACCAGTGTTTTTTATTTCACGAACAATATCAAAGTCAGAATGGAATCATCTTATTTTACATCGTGAAGCACTGGCTATAGTATTTTCATTAGAAAAGTTTTACAAGTATATTTCGGCATCATATGGTCGTGTACAGTGATCATTAAACCTTTGGATAGTATTTTGTTAAAAAAAAAGATGTCAGTCGAGTGTAGTTGCCACAAGATTGCAGAGATACATATCTCGTTTATCTGTTTTCGATTTCGAAATAAAATATCGTAAAGGCAGTGAAAACGGTAATGCTGATTGTTTAAGCAGATTGCCAATGGAAGGTTATGGGTCAAAAGACGATATTAACGAGGAAAGTTTGTTTCAAATCCATCAGGTGGAAGTTAATGATTTAATTCCAATCGATACTGTATAGGAAACAAGTAGAGATGATGTTTTGAAGGCATTAATTAGTTACATATTAAATGGGTGGGATGAATCTAATATTCCTAAAGATTTTAAAAATTATTATTTAAAAAACGAGTTTTTGCCAAGGGTGGATATTGCGTTGAGGGACGAGTGTGTTTTTTTAATGAAAAGAACGAACATAAACTGTTGACGACAGATGGTGATTAAAGTATCAGTCGTCACAAGTGGACATGGCTTATTTAAATACTTGCCTATTCAAAAATTTAGGAGGTTTACCCTTGTACAAATTTTATGCAGAAATAGATATATGAACATAAATAAATATTTTACAATATTGCCAAATTTGACATTTGGTTGTGCCTAAAATTCAAACGTTTCGGAAACGATTATATATCGGCTCAAGAATCAAAAAGGTTTGCCCAGCAATGATTCTGCTTAGCACTTACATATAAAAATGTATAGATGAAATTTCATAAAGAAGTATACACTAACATACATTGCGAGTACTTTGATTGTATTTTTTATTTGCGTTGTGTGCGACTATTTACTGAAGACAGTGATATTTTAAATGATTTTGTAATTGTAAATAAATTCGAAGAAGAAAAATAACATCTCGATTTTATAATAAACAATTTTTTTCGTAAACAAAACATGTACAGTGGCTCAAGTAACTGACCGATACTTGTATAGAATAGTGTTTGGCAAGAAAGGTGTGATAATCGAGTTGGTTACTGTTACATTTAACATATACATGTAGCAATCTTCTACCCAATATTGTGGTCTTAATCGTCATCATATACCATTCGAATTTAATGAAATAAAAATTCAAGTTTGCACCCTACTGCCATACTGGATACCGTTTCATACATGGACCGCAGCTTTAATCACTTAGTCAATTTCTTTACACCTACAGTGATAACTTTATACCTTCAATGTATTTGGTAAAATTTAGATTTATAATTGAATTAAAAATACAAAAACTTTTAAAATACAGGGTGAGCCAACAAAGTCGATATAAAAAAGCGAATCACTTTTTTGTGTGTGTCTCATGTTTTATTTCAAATTGGACATTTACATTTTGTTATTGACGATTTCTGGAATGGATTTCTGGTGGAAAATAGCCATACCAAATAGCATATATAAAAATCTGACCGCTCGATGTCTCTATGTGTTTTCAGTCCTAATCGTAATTTACAAGTGAGAGTTTTGTGTACAATTTTTAAATGAAAATAAACGTAAGAAATATATAACAGACTTTTGTCAAAAAATAATTTGACTTTTGTTATAACCAATAATCAATTTTTCATATAAATTGATTATAATAAACGTTAAATTATTTAAATTTTTTAATCCTACAACTAACGTAACACGAAAAAATAGGTAGCATTGGTTAAATATTTTCTTGATGATATGGTTAAAAAATCACATAACAAAAGTTATTTATTTATAATTTACACATTTATTCTTCCAACGGCCCTAGTTATATTTTTCTTACGTTTAATTTTCATTTAAAAATTGTACACAAAACTTTCACTTGTAAATTACAATTAGTGCTAAAAACACATAGAGACATCGAGCTGTCAAATTTTTATATATGCTATTTGGTATGGCTAGTGCCCGTGAGTGGCGCTATTTTTCTATTTCCAAAAAAGACAAAAGCGATTCGAATGGAAAAGAAATTTTATAGTTTTTGAGTGTTTGTTAAATTATTGTGAAATATTCCAACTTTGAGTGAAATTTTGCAATCAAATTATATAAATAAACTAAAATATAGAAAATCACCGTTGAGTAAATTTTCAAAATTACTGCAATGAATATAATTTTTTAACCAATTTAATTGAGTGAATTATTAAGTTTAGTGAAATTCTTATTTTTTTTTTAATAATTAAGAAATGTTCTGTTTCTTAGCTAATTTGTAGATTTTTGATCGATCTTGCAATTTCAATCTCCAAATAGAGTTATTTTAGATCTGAGTGGTTTAATAATTTGGACCGATTTGTATTGCAAGTTGTTTCTAAATGTTAAAATTTATCAATATTCGGTTGGTTCAAATAATTGAAAGCTTTACAAACTCCCACAAAACTATCAATATGCATACCTTTTGCAATAAAACACGAAATAGTGGTCCGATTTTGATGAGTGATACTTCAATCAAAAGCTCTCGATATAAGTATAATTAATGCTGCAAAATATTTGTCCATTTTCATAAATTATTTTCGAGCCTAAGCAATGGTAATAAGGTAGGAAGAATGATAATTTTGCCGGGCACTTGCATAGGAAGCCCTCGCCACATGTACGAGTACGCGCCAGATGCTATGTTGTATGTTAGATAATATGACCGCCAGACTTATTCATAACATTCACCTGTAACCTTCAATGGATCGAAATCAAGAAGGAACTACTACCCAGCCAAACACCAGTTGACAGATACCACATCGTTGCCAGAGTTTTTAAACAAAAGTTAAAATTTCTGATGGATTTCATCATAAAGTAGTGTGTATGTCCTAGTTCGTTGTTGGATGTACTCCGATGGCAAAAACGTAGTCTGCCATGTGCGCACACCTTGGTTTTGTTCGTTCACAAAATCAGACCAAGTGAAATCGATTCCATCATCTCAGCCGAAATCCCGAATGTAGCTCTTGATCCGAAATTGCATGCAGTGGTGACTATAAGAATATGGTCCATAGACCTTGTGGAGTTTTCATTAAGGACTCACTCTGTATGATCGATGACAAGTGTTCCAAGCGTTACCCGAGAGACCTGATTGCCGACACCATCACAGGCAAAGACGGATACCTATTGTTTCGTAGGCGATCATTTGCAGGCAATGGGCGATCTAAATTTCGTAAAGGTCAAAGGGATAGATGTTAATGTGAACAATCCTTGGATTGTGCTATATTCGGCGATATCCTCCAAGGCTTTTGAGGCCCACATCAATGTGGAATACTGGAATTTCATCAATTTAATCAAGTGCATATGCAAATTAGTGAAAAAAGGCAGCGATTTGGCTGTTTTTGGTGTGTCAAATGCAAACGATGAAGTATCTCAGTACCAGATGATGAATCGCTATGTAAGCATCTACGAGACTATTTGGTGCATTTTTTCCTTTGCAAATCCACAAAAGACACCCTGCAATTTTACATTTGACAGTGCATCTGGAAAACGGGCAACGAGTGTATTTCAATCCAGAGAACACGGCGGCCAGAGCGGCGCGGCCACCGTCGACAACATTGACAAGCTTCTTTTCGGTATGTAAAGCAGATGTTTTATCAAAAAATCGTATCAGTGTCGGAAACAAGAAACACCAGTCGAAAGACATCGAAATGTATTTGCTTTAGACGCTCTGGGTAGAATCTACAATGCGCATCCAAATAACGACGAATGTTACTATCTTCGATTGTTGTTGGTGATTGTTGTTGCTGAAAAAATCAACCCGCATTATCATGACGTGTAGAAAATCACGACAAAGATTCAATTTTATGTCACCGACTACAACAGAGTTTAACTGCCTCTATAGCAAATAGATATAGCAAATTATGTTTTGGAGTGCAAACATTTTCTAAGAGGCATTCAGCGGAAGTTTTGATTGCTAACATGAAGACATATGCCGTCATGAAGATTAACAACCTCTTCTACTTTGCCAGTTTTCACTTATGTGTAAACGGTTGAGTGAGTTTCACCAAGCGTACATTTGGCGAATATGGACATTATTCTTGCTTGCATCTTCAAGTGCTGCACAGGCTAAAAAAAATCCACATTTAATCTCGATTATATTGATGTCCTGCCAGTGTAAAGGGCAAAATCGTCTTTAAGATACTTAAGCAAAGCCACAAATCGACAACGACATTGAATTTGATCAAATATCTGCTAATCACCGAGCGTATTGTACTTTTATGAGCGAGATCAGCTGATTATACAGATCAGATGGTTGGGACTACTTGTTTATTTCTCATTATCTTTGTGAAGTATCCGGTCGTCGTGAATTTTCAATGACTCGAGTTCACGCAATGATAAATTTGTTAAAATCGGACGATTCGATTCTCGGTGGCCGATCAGTTGGCCGATCATTGGTGATGCAACGAATTTCCGAATCGCAAATGCTGATTTGGGTCAAAGGTACACCAGAGTTCGTTATATCGAAAAGCATTGCCAAAATCAAGAGTCATGACATGTCCAACAATCGGGAAATTCAATTTCCGATGCAATCTGTTCGAAAACAACATAACACCACGTCGTTTCAGAACAACGGGTCCGTCGAATGTCAACTCAACGTCCCGCATGTTTTCGGTGAACGCATTCATATTATGCCACAACTTCAAACGAGTTCATCAAAAATGGAGGTCAAACGTCCATTGCGAAATGCTAGACATTCAACCGTGCGGTAATAACAAGGCGATTGCAATGTACATTGCCGAGTACCAACAGAATTGATCCAACAGAGATATCTTTTAGAAAGCTTTTAAAGCTTTGTATGAAAAATAATGATTGATGCTCTTAAAAAGCTTAGGATGACTCTGTCATCTTCCTTTAAGATGCATATACAAAGCATCTGATGCTCTTAAAAAGCTTAGCTTACTGCGACTCTATCAGAACTCATAAAAAGTCATAAAACAGTCATAATTAGCAGCCATCCTGCTGCCGTTCGAGTGTCATTGTTCAAAATATTATATCTGATGACTCCAAGAACTACTTTTGCAGCCTTTTTGTCTAATATTTCCGATCTGCGAGGAAAATTAACTATTGGCGGACTATACATGTCACTTAAGGAAGTATTATTGACCAAAGAAGCTCAGCTCAACGCTTAATGGGCGCATATCATAATTCACCATTCCTAATCCCGACAAACAATAAGGAGCCAGTGATTTTAAAACAAACGAGAATGACGTTCAATCGTCAGAAGATGAGTGATATAGCCAGCGAAATCTTCCCACATCACAGAGAACATCGAGTAACAGCTGGTCAGATAATTAAAGCGCTTAGTCGACTTTAGAGTGAACGTTGACGTCAACGTGACGTTCACTCTAAAGTCGACTAAGGAGCAGTTTCGGCGATGTTACTATAAAAAAAAACGATTCTGTGAAAGTTGGTGCGCTTACCGGTATTGCAGCTAAACTGAATTCTGGCCTCACAAAATAAATCTGCTGAGACTGCCAAATCTCATCAGAGGTTACTACGAGATGCTTAAACGTTTTAATTCCCGTTTTCAAAAGTTAATAAAGCGGAACACAACAAGATTTTACTTGACAAAGTTGATAAAAACTTTCCGGGGACTTGGTGATCCTTCGGTACAACCACCAAAGACCTTATGAATGGCACAACCTACGATATTATCAAAATCACTTGCCCTTTTTTGTTGAGCTCAATTGCATGTTGAAGATTTGCCAAATGGGAAAATAACATTTCCTAAGATCGGCAATATCAGCAAGCCGCAGTCAGATATATTTCCTTCCAAATTCTCAACTGTCTTTAACAGGGCACTAAGTGTTTTATACTAAATGACCCATTAGATACATATTTCGTCTAACCCAGACTACATAACTATGTATTAAAAAATGTATGCCCTTTTAAAAAATGTTGGCAATAATTTTGACCCAAACCAATTTGGCATTAAATTATAATTTGTTTAACGATGATACTGTTGGCAAGTTCATTATCAAATTAACAAAAATTTATATTTTATAGTTTTGATACTTTGCGTTTTTTGAAACATAATCCAAAAAACATTATAATAATATCCATCTGGTATTTTAATGAGGAGGAACTGAATTGTGTAACATGATCAGTGATCCAATTATGTATACATTTTTTTTAGACAGAGTATATTTTAAAATGATTTAAATAAAATTTGGCGCATGTTTCTAATTTTTAATTTTTTTTTTATTTATTTACAGAAAACACTTAATTGTTGTAAGTATACCGAGTTGTAATTATTTTTGATTTAGGTTCCAAACTAGTCCCTAGTATGTCTCACGTTGACAATTTGAATAATATATTTGAATTTTTTTTTGTTTTTTGAACCCTGCAATCTTTTCTGAGGCCGAAACTCTCCCAACTCTTTCGCGGTTAATTTTTAACGTTCTACCTTACGCCGTTACCAGCCGAATCGAGTGTGCACGAATACAGGTTCGATTTCAAATCTATCTGCACATTGCATTCCATCTGCACATTAGTTGTCTTCCTTTTGCAACCCTCCCCCGTTGCGATTCAAACTCGGTACCTCCCGTCCCAAACACCGCAGCTTTAACCACTGCGCCAATTCCTCGGTATATTTGAAATGAAAAGTGGTATTTGTTTTTCCAATTTTCTCGATTTTAATTCCTATACCAAAATCCGTTACAGCTGCACAAACATTTTATTTATAAAAAAAATCCAATTTAATCACAACAGCAAAACTGTAAACAATATTTTTTGTTGTTGTATCTGTGTACAAAGAAAAGACATTTTCATTTCGATTAAAGTTCATTTCCATCATGAAATTATTTGAAAAATGTTTAAGGTTTTGTTTAGTTTGGCAAATTATTTTGTTTAATTATTTAAGATGATTTGTTTGACATTCGGTTCACATATACACGATTTACATTCCATTTTTTGTACTAGGTGGTTATGCGAACAATTATTCAGGTTGTGGTACAATGGAAAAAATTTACGTACTAATTTATTTGCTTATACTTTGCTCAGAATAAATAAGCCGCGGGCGAGATCATCTTATCGTTTTGTCGTTTTATATTTCGATCGTTGGACTTAGTCCGAACATACTGTTACATTCAAAAATTCAATTGGTTGTAAATTTTTATCATCTGCAAAGTTAATATTGCAGTCTTCACTTAATATCTTAGGTAAATCGTAGAATTTTTCGCCAATTCTTTTTCGAGCAACGCCATATTTAGCCTATATCAGAAAACATATTTCTTTTTTTTTTTTTTTTTTTAATTTTATTTTTTATTACGACTAAGTTGTTACAACTCATTTAGCAATTTTTCTTTCTTATTTTAATTTTCTGTTAGTTGGACTATAACACAGTAGTTACTCCTATTGGGCTCAGTTCTTCCGGTTACTTCAGTAACTTTCAGTCCTGAGGAACTAAATTAAGCGGCTTCGTTCCTTTTAGCCGTCTTGTATCTGCGCTGTCGACGTCGTTGATCATTGATAATGCACCGTAGTACTTTGTTTTGAAATGTTTGTATAACCTTAACGTTAGTTTTCTTTGTGCATCCCCAGAGCTGGATGCCATAGGTCCACATAGACTTAAGTATTTGCCTGTATAAAAGCAGCTTATTGTGAATTGCGAGCTCACTGTTTCTTCCAATGAGCCAATACATTTTTCTGAACTTTATATCCAGTTCTTGCCGTTTTTTCTTGACATGCTCTTTCCATTTTAACTTGGCGTCGAGTGTCTTACCCAGGTATTTTGCCGTGTTCGCATGTGGTATTTCCTGCCTATTTATATGTAAATAGGTAGGTGATCTACTTTTAGATAAGTGAAGATTGTGTGAACTGATTTTAGCTCATTCAATTTTACTCTCCATTTTTTTGTCCAGTGACAATCTCATTTATAGTGTGCTGTAATTTGCTGGTTGTCTCTTCGATTGTACTTCCAACCGCCAAAATAGCTGCATCATCCGCAAAGGTTGCAATATCTGTTACTCCAGTAAAACGTATGTCATTCGTATAAAGAAAATACAATAACGGTCCCAGCACGCTCCCTTGTGGTACTCCTGCTTCAATTCTCTTGAATGATGAGAACTCTCCGTCATATTTCATTCTGAAATATCTCCCTTCATTCTTCTCAATCACGTTGGTGACTCTGTGTACCAGAGGTTTCGCCCTTTTGAGAAGTAATTTTTCAAACAGCTTGGACAATGATGGTAATACCGATATAGGTCTGTAAGACGTTTTCTCATTCGGTGGCTTCTTAGGCTTAGGTATCATAATAACTTCTGCTATTTTCCACTGCTGAGGAACAGATTTCATTCTAAATGCTGCGTTTATTATGTGCAGCAACTTCTTAAGACATGTCTAACTCGTCTTCTTTTTGCATTAGAACAGTATTTTCATCTGCTGTTTGTCTAGTCGAAAATTTAAACGTTTCTTCCAGATGTTCAGCAAAAAGATTAGCTTTATCTTTGGGGCTTTTAGCCCAAGTACCATCTGCTTTTTTAATTGGTGGCATCTGCGCTTTCGTTTTTTTAGTCCTTTTGTAACTTTCCATAAAGAAAACTCCCTTTCTTTGTGGCCAGACAGACTTATTAAATATTTGCTGAAGCTTACCGCTTTAGTTTCTTGTATTAACTTCTGCAGTTTGTTTTTGAGCTGATTAAAAATACTTTTGCTCTCTGGTGCTCGATTTCTATGCCAGATTTTGCGAGCTTTCCGCTTTCCTCTGACCAAGTTTCTTATTTCCTGTGTTTCATTCTTGTGAGGTATATTTTTGGCAGGAGGAGTGCTTTCCCATACTGCGATCTTAATATTGTTTATGAGACTTGAAGATCAATACTTTCCTCAATTAACAGTGCGAAGGTTTTCCAATTGGTTTTTCAGCTTGTTAACCTTGGTGGCTTTTCTTTTTCAATTATTGTTTCACTGATCGTAAGTATGATTGTAGAATGATCCGAAGATAAACCTTCATTATTTTCAATATGGATATAATTTTCTGAAATACCTTTAGCTATGAAGAAGTCAATCACGTCTGGTGTTTTGTTTGTGTCCGTTAGCCAGTAAATAGAAATACCACTTGAATGAAACCTGCAGTTTATTTGATATCCAGCTTCCAAAAGTTATCTACCTTTAGGTGATATTAGTCTTGAACCCCAATGGGTATATTTGGTATTGAAGTCTCCTCCTATGATGAAGTTTGAGCCCAACATTTTGAGCATTAAGAGGTAATCATCCTTTTTAAGTTGATGCCTTGGTGGATAATATATCACAGCAACCCGCAGCTTCTTATAATTATTTAATTGCACGCTAAGTGATACCATTGTCTGTTTTTTCGAGTTTGACATCTTCGAAGTGTTTGCTGTATTCTCTGATGAAGATAGTTGCTCCACCCCTAGCTCTTTCTGCTGGATGTATAGAATGGTAACAAGAATAACCTTTTAATTTTGCATAAGACTTTCTAGTGAAATGGCTCTCTGCTATTAAGTATATATCAATTTTTTCTGTATTCAAAAAGATTTCTAGCTCTGGAAGATGCTGTAGAAGTCCATTAGCATTCCAGGTTAAAATTCTTAGTGTTTTGTTCATTTTGTGTTGTTTAGTGATAAAACAACTTTTTTGCTATAAATCTGGTTAATTTTTCCTTGATGTCCTACTTGCTGTTCAAGATTAACTTGTCTTTTGTTTAGAAACTCTATATTTTCTTCTATTTTAGAGAGGCAATAGCATTTAGGGTATTTTGCATTGTTGTCATAGCTTTTTGAATTCCATTAGTTTGATCTGAAGGCCCAGGTAGTCCTTGCCTTGCTGCTTGTGAGTATGAGAATCCCTCTGTCACTTTCGCACTATGGAACGTAGTGACAGATTTTGTCAGGTTTTTTTTTCTTTAGTTGCTCTTTTTGGCTGGTTTTTGTTTGACCTAATTCGCATGTTTTGCAGTGTTTTGGCTACCTTACATCCGCTATAGCTAGCACGGTTGAATTCCCTGGCAGTTAGCACATTATGCTGGAGTGCTCTTATCTATAACGCAGTTTTTTGTATCATGCTTTCCCGCACATTTTACACATCTGGTTTCGTGATTGCAGTATTTTTGAGTGTGGTTGTATGCCTGATACTTTTTGCATTGTAGTATGATTCATTGTGACATGACCCAAGATGTTCCTAATGTTAAATATGTTCTCAATTTTCTCTGAGTTTACAAAGGTCAGAGTAAATATTGCACCTTTATATTGTTAACAGTACTTCCTTCGTTTTACGTAGGCTTCCTTTTAGAGGTCTTTAGTTATCTCATCTGGCGTGCATGTTTGATGTAGAACCCAGGAAGTACTCTAATGGGTCTGTAATTTTTGTCTTCATCTGTATAGTATTGGAGACCTTTATCATTCAATACAGTTGAAAGTTTTCTATAACCGTCTGGATCAGGCATATTTACCCTCTAGACTTTGTTGTTTAGCGATACAAGCTTAAACTCGTTTTCTGTCACTTCTTTCATTAACGCTTCGATAACGCTAAATTTATCGACACGTGTGATATTGATTGGTGATGGTGGTTTTTTTTTCTTGGTCCTGCTGATAGTAATTATCAGGTAATTGGTTTACCTTTGCTCCCGATGTGTTCACACTGGTGCTCATTTCTGGAGAAGACTCAGTTTTCCTTTTACAGGAAGAATTTATTTCTTGTGTTTTTTGCCTTTTAAAGGCTCATTTTGATTTTCTCATTATCCAATTAGTTTCTCTTTCTAAATCTTCCTTGTAAATGATTTTGGAAATTCCATCCGCAAATTCTTATGATGTCACCATTTTTACCTCTCTCCATATGATACAATTGTCCCTTACAATTGGATTTGATTGTCCACTTGTAACATCTATGTTATCTATGTGTAAGGTCGGTGAGGAACTAAAATTAATTTGTAAGGCGATTCACGATGCCATCATCAGTCTTCATACTAAAAACCTCTACACATTTTAAAATGGAAATTTTGAACTCATTTCATTAAACTCAATCTGTTCTTTACGAACTTTAACAAATTTGAATAAAGTTTTATATTGATTAGCTGTTTCAATATAAAGTGGGATGCACCTGGACAATGATATGCCTAATCCATTATAAACTGTTGAAGCACCGATAGCTGTCGCAGCTTTTCCACTACCAGCTGGTCCAGTTAAATATACAAACAATGGTTGCCTCTATTGAAGATACTGATAAAAGGAAGTCTATGAGATCGATAGCATTATTGCAATCTTTTCCACATGCCTCTTGAGGAGCATTGTACAAATAATACAAAATTTTATATTTTTTGAAAGGACTAAATCTTTTCAATTGGAGTATATTCATAGAACATTGACCGACTTGCTGAAATAAAGACCACAAGTAAATGTGTCACAAGTAAATGCCATCCTATTTCGTTAGCCCTTATTGTAAAAATAAACTATTAGCTTACCATTTTGTCTAATCATTGCAAACAGGTCCTTTTTCCTTTCTGACTAATAATATGCTGAATTGAGGTTCGTACGTTCTAAAGCCCTAAAACTTACTTTCGTCACCGAAATAAAAATTACAACAAATTGCATGTATTTTCATTACGGATTGAATAGTTTCATTCCTACTAATAGTTGCAGTGTTCGCCACCAGTGTAAATATTATATATATTTTTAGTTTTAAAGGTTGTCATTCCTGCAATATATGACAATTGTAAATTTTTTTATTGTCAGTTCCTCTGGATTTTTTGTTAAAATTTTTTATTGTTTATATTTTTATGTTATTGTTTATGTTAAATCTCCAAATCACTAATCATTTGTTTTATTTGTTATAATTTTAAATGACAACTGCGACGTTTAATTTCCTAATTTCAATGTTGACAACTTCATCAAAACAGCAGGCTGGCTAAAAGTATTAAAGCAAAATAAAATTAGCATTTCGGAGACGCAAATTCAGAAGATTTATAGCCGATTTACATTCAAGAAATTTTTCATCTTGAAAAAAACCGAGACACTAGATTGAAAAATTAAGCAAGACAAACCGAGAAAAAATTTCTTCTTGTAAAAATAAAAGATGAAACCCGAGATCCAAACCCAAAAACTGTTATAAAAAAGATTATCTTGATTTTTACAAGATGAAAAGTTTTATCTTTTTGTAGCAAAACATATAAAAAGATGACAATACATGTATAAAATTAGTTTAATATTCTATGTTTTGGTTACTCACACAAATAAAAACCAAATGTTATTGCAATTTTTGTTTTTATTTCAATTTTACTAAATTGATTTCAAGATCAACTTCTTCTTCAAAATTTGTTAAAAGTAAATAAAGCTGTATTATAGCTGATTTATAGCCGAATTACATTCAACGAATTATGTCTTCATAAAAAAAACGAGACACTACATTAAAAAATTATGCAAGCCGAAAATTTTCTTCTTGCAAAAATAAAAAACGAAACCCGAGATCCAAACCCAAAACCTGTTATAAAAAGATGGATTTGATTTGTACACTAGATTAAAAAATATTGCAAGCAAAACCGAGAAAAAATTTCTTGTAAAAATAAAAGATGAAACCCGAGATCCAAACCCACGAAACTGTTATAAAAAGATGAACTTGATATTTACAGGATGAAAAGTTTACAAGTACTATGTTTTGGTCACTCACACAAATAAAAACCAAATGTTATTGCAATTTTTGTTTTTATTCCAATTTTACAAAATTAATTTCAAGATCAACTTCTTCTTCAAAATTCGTTGAATGTAAATTTTGAAGAAGAACTTGATCTTGAAATCAAATTTGGAAAATTGAAATAAAAACAAAAATTGCAAAAACATTTAGTTTTTATTTATGTGAGTAACCGAAACATAGCATATTAAACTAATTTTATACATGTATTGTCATCTTTTTATATGTTTTGCTACCAAAAAATACTAAAATTAAAATTTTCAAATTGTTTTCCGGTTTTGGATCTCGGGTTTCATTTTTTTATTTTTACAAGAATTATTTTCTCGGTTTGGCCTGCTTAATTTTTGTATCAGTATTTTTTGAATATTGGAAGTTTTCGATTTATGGCGTAAATTTAAATTGTATCTTACTTCATTCAAAAAACTTCTCTCACTTTATCGCTGGTGTTTTTACAATTTTTCAAGATCCATTTAATGTAGCCGGTATATTTGTAAAACGTTCCGCGTAACTCACTCTGAAAAACCCTGCTTTATAATTTTTGTTTACAATTTATATTAAAAGCGTAGCACGATATCATTTTCGCGTAAAATTTATGTACAACAGATAGACAAAAATCAAATAACACACACTTGTAATTAGAAATGTGCAAAAGTTGCCAATTTACAATTCGTAAACAATCAAATATTTTCCGATTAGAATTTAAAATAAAAATGTTTCATTCTTTATTAAGTGGAAACTGATTGTTAATAATTTTACCGCGATATAATTGGTAACATTGAATAATAAGTTTATACCATATTGGCCGGAGTTAGAACCTTCCACGTTTTGCAAGCATAATTCACCATACCGGCGATAAAATTTTTCTGGATTTATTTAAAATTTTAATTTGTGGCAAAATTTTACGGTTTTGATAGGCTACTTAATGATTTTTCTGGATTTTGGAAAATCTCGATTTGTGGCATAATTTTGCGGTTTTTATAGGCTAACCATCATGATTTTTTTGGATTTTGAAAAATTTCGATTTGTGGCATAATTTTTCCGTTTTGATCGGCTAACAATCATGATTTTTCTCGATTTTGGAAAATTTCGATTTGTGGCATAATTTCTCAGTTTTGATAGGCTAACCATCAAGATTTTTCTGGATTTTGGAAAATTTCGATTTGTGGCATAATTTTACGGTTTTTATAGGCTAACCATCTTGCTCCTCTCGATTTTGGAAAATCCCGATTTGTGGCATAATTTTACGGTTTTGATAGGCTAACCACCATGATCTTTCTGGATTTTGGAAAATTCCGATTTGTGGCATAATTTTACAGTTTTGATAGGCTAACCATCATGATTTTTCTCGATTTTGGAAAATTTCGATTTCTGTCATAATTTTACGGTTTTGATAGGGTTTTTCTGGATTTTGGAAATTTCGATTTGTTTCATAATTTTACGGTTTTGATAGGGTTTTTCTGGATTTTGGAAATTTCGATTTGTTTCATAATTTTACGGTTTTGATAGGCTAACCATCATGATTTTTCTAGATTTTGGAAAATTTTGATTTCTGGCATAATTTTACAGTTTTGATAGGCTTTTTCTGGATTTTGGAAAATTTCGATTTCTGTCATAATTTTACGGTTTTGATAGGGTTTTTCTGGATTTTGGAAATTTCGATTTGTTTCATAATTTTACGGTTTTGATAGGGTTTTTCTGGATTTTGGAAATTTCGATTTGTTTCATAATTTTACGGTTTTGATAGGCTAACCATCATGATTTTTCTAGATTTTGGAAAATTTTGATTTCTGGCATAATTTTACGGTTTTGATAGGCTTTTTCTGGATTTTGGAAAATTTCGATTTCTGTCATAATTTTACGGTTTTGATAGGGTTTTTCTGGATTTTGGAAATTTCGATTTGTTTCATAATTTTACGGTTTTGATAGGGTTTTTCTGGATTTTGGAAATTTCGATTTGTTTCATAATTTTACGGTTTTGATAGGCTAACCATCATGATTTTTCTAGATTTTGGAAAATTTTGATTTCTGGCATAATTTTACGATTTTGATAGGCTTTTTCTGGATTTTGGAAAATTTCGATTTGTGGCATAATTTTACGGTTTTTATAGGCTTTTTCTGGATTTTTGAAAATTTCTATATGTTTCATAATTTTACGGTTTTGATAGGCTAACCATCATGATTTTTCCGGATTTTGGAAAATTTCGGTTTCTGGCATAATTTTACGGTTTCGATAGGCTAACGATCATGATTTTTCTCGATTTTGGAAAATTTCGATTTGTGGCATAATTGTACGGTTTTGATAGGCTTACCATCATGATTTTTCTGGATTTTGGAAAATTTCGATTTGTTTCATAATTTTACGGTTTTGATAGGCTAACCATCATGATTTTTCTGGATTTTGGAAAACTTCGATTTCTGGCATAATTTTACGGTTTTGATAGGCTAACCATCATGATTTTTTTCGATTTTGGAAAATTTCGATTTGTAGCACAATTTTACGGTTTTGATAGGCTAACAACCATCTTGATTTTTCTGGATGTTGGAAAATTTCGATTTGTGGCATAATTTTTCAGTTTTGATAGGCTAACCATCATATTTTTTCTAGATTTTTGACTTTTTGCGATGTATTACATAATTTTGCAGTTTTGATGGCCTACAACCTTCTATGTATATTCGCCTGCTTCACTACTGCTTCAGTCCTGCTTCCCAGATGCTACCCATATGAGATGTTTTCGGTGAAATTAACTTTAAAGTTATTTTATGTGGTATGAGTGATGCAGCTCTCTTAAATAATTGTTCGCTCCTTCGAAATTAGTTACATTGTTGCTATATATCTTCGTTATTCAAAACAGGATAGAACTCCAAGGAGACTTTCCGTTGTCAGTGTCCCTACATTTCCGATGTGAACTCCCTTTATGCTCAACCAAACGATTATACAAACGTACTCCTTGATTTATATCTATCTTCTTCGACGCTTTGGTTGTACTCTAAATGGCCCACAATAATTGACGCCTACTTCGTGAAAAGAATGAACATATTTGACACGTTCTGGATCTAGGTTTCTCATTAGCTCGCTTTCTGGTTGTGAATTTTTCTTGATACACTTGTGTACAATTTTATCGCTGTACAATGCTAGTAAGCAAACTGAAGTGCATTTTTCTGCCTTTACCAAGTGATTTACCAATTTTACCAAGTGGCGTTTCTTTTTGCTTAAATTATCCTCCGTTGAGGGTCGACTTATCTTTATGAAGGGTCTCGTAAAGATGGTATTTTTAGGACCCCTTTTTTATTCTACTCTAGTTAGACCATCAGATCCTGGGTGAGTATTTATTATTATTTTCATCACCCACCTTGTACGTGGGAGATTTTCATCTTTGATTATAGCACTAGTTGCCCAATCTCATAGTTGGCTCTCGGTATGGTCCACTTGGATTTTGTTGTAAATTTGTTAAGTAATCTTTAGACCAAATTTTCTAAAATCCCTGAAATTAGTAGTCTCCTAGATTAGAAGTAGCCTAGTGTTAGCCGTAACGAACTGTAACTCACTGTTTAGCTTGTTTTGAGCTCCAACAAAATTAGTACCATTTTCACTATGTTTAAAGGCATACCTCTTCTTGAAGTGAATCGTTTAAATGCTGCTAGGAAGGCTGCGGTTGTTAATTCACTGACAACGTCCAAATGAATTGCCTTAGTAGTAAAACAAACGAATAAGGCGATGTACCTCTTGCACGATTTGTTTCTTCTCCCTTTAGATAGACGGCTTGAAAAAAAGCCTGTGAAATCGAGGCCTGCTATAGCTTCTGCATCAATAGTTTTGCTTGGATGATTATCGGTGCAAACCATCCTATAGTGGGTCGAACAATTTGGCAACTTCAGCTGCTATAATCCGTTTTGTTGCCTCTTGGACTTGTTTTTATGATCTAATCTTAAAGTTAAATAGGACCAGTTTTGGGTTCCATGTAATTCCAAACGTCATCATCGACATTTTACATTTATGGGACATAATCCGCTTCTCGGTCAAACTTAGGTACATGATTTACTAATTCTTTGTTATTAATTTCAACTTTCACTGCCTGGCTTAATGTATCCGCTCCTAATATAGAAGGTCATCTACATAAAAATCTTTGAACCTAGTTACTGGATATGCGACTGGATACTTTTCCTTTTCATCATTTGACAGTTATCACAACATTTTAGAAGCTTTTTAGGATGAACTAACAGCAGTCCAACACGATTTTAAAGTCTGTTGGTGGCAAAAACTAAAACAGATCTCATAAGCGGCTAATTTTTGATAACAAACATGGACAAAGAGACAACTACAAGCACAGCTGATCTCTGTAAGATGAATTACTTCAATAAACGAACGAATCTTTATAAGTCTTGACTAAAGCGACCTTATATGTATCCTTTAATAAACCACTAAATCCACTACTGTTATCATGACACATATTATACTTACGGTCTTAGCCCTGATAGTGCCAAACTATTTATCAGAGTTTAATGCAGAAGATCACAATTTTTGTTGTTTCTTTTGCAAGAGCCAAATATTTTTACTAACTGCAATTAAAACTTGGTGATTTTTCTAAACATTCTTATGTTTTGCAATTCGCGTGACCCGGTTTTTAAAATCAAAATTATTATTTTGAGTGACATAAAATATAGAAAACTAACTCAAAAAAAATTTTTTTTTTTTTTTTAGCTTATTTATAAATTTATTTAGAACATTTATTTATATATAAAAAAAACATTTACGACTTACATATTAAATATATAAAATATTAATTTGGTACATTCATGAATATAGTATATAAATATATTTAAAATATTAAAATGAGTAACAATAACAAAAATAAATTAAATAAAAAATAAAAAAACAATTAAAATCTTTAAAAATAAAATAATTTTCGTTCTTCTTAAAAATAAAAATAAAAAATAAAAATTCAATTTCTTATAACATAAATATATAAATAAAATAAAAATTTATTAAATTTAAAATGATTACTCAGAATTTTTTTTTGATGTTTTCCAATTTGATTTTGTTTGTTTGTCTTGTGTGAAAAAATTACTTAAAAAAAATTTTTTTTTCATTCGATTGGTGGAAAAATAATGAAAATGTGTAAGCAAAATTTTACTTGCGTACATTGTATAAAGTCAATATTAAATGTTAAATCCTTATAATTATCCTATCGTGCTATATGTACGTCATTTAATACTGCTGGCGTTAGAGATGGCCGTGGAACGGCAATCGGAACTATGTTCATTAAATTTAATTTTGATTGGTATTCGCTGGAAAATATTTTATAAAGTTGAACTATGATATACAGAAAATATATGTTGACAACTGTAAAAATGAGTATATAAAAATAAATTAAATTTTTTTATAAATAGAAAATTTATTTAATTATAATTTGTTTTATGTCAACAACAACAACAACACCATCCAAAACTTACACAAGAGAAAATAAATTAAAAATTTCAATGGCAGCGTTAATTTATCCGTTGAACTGAACATTGTATAAAAAACAAGTGCTATTAAAATTAAGATGAGGAAAAAACATCCTGTCATCCATGGCAATAGTAGGAAATGATTACGTTTCAGGACACCGTAAATCATTAGGCCACAACTAATTAGACACATAACTCCAATAATTATCGAATCTAGTTTATCTGCATAAAATCCTGAAATACCAAAAATTTAATAAACACTTTTATCAATAAAAAAAAAATTATGACAACAACAACTCAACACTAAAATATGATTTACATATGTGACATATTCCTACCATGTTCATGTTCTTCACTAGCCGCATTCGGTATCAGTTCATAAATTAAAACAAACACAACCACCATACACTCGATTAAACTTATCGTAATTGCACCACATTCTAATCGAAAGAAACAAAAAAACTTGTGCAAATCGAATTTATCACGTACCCTATCCACAATTTGAGGCATTTTATTCGAATATATATATATTTATATAAAAGATTCGGCCTACTATATCGATACGATAATTGCGCTCTCGCGCCCTAACCACTTTCTTATTTCAGAATCGCACAGTAAAAACAAAAAAAAAAAATTAAAACAAATTTTAAATTTAATTTTCACGACAACACCACGTAGTGCCACTTCATTGGATACGTACAACGACTTAATTGAATTAAATGTAAAATTTAACTAAAGAAAATTTTTGTTTTGCGTGTGAGAAAATTTAAAAAAAAAAAAATTTCAAAATCCACATGAAAAATAAAAATGTTTTAAAAATAATTTTGTTATTAAGAATTTCACAAAGATCGAAGAAATAAATAAGAGATTCTTCTTATTTTTGTGTAAATACTATTTGGTCAGTGTTTGGAAAATGGATTTTTTTTTTGTTTTTTTTTTTTTTGTTTTTTTACATTAAAACTAACGAAAACGCAAATTCTAGCAGCTTCATTGAATAATGTTGAATGGTGTGCGAACGATGATAGATCAAGGGCATATTTGTTCGTTAAATTATTTTTATGATTATTCAGATAAATTAAAACGCGAATAAAATATATATATATTTTTTTTAGAAGAGATGATTGAGCCTTTTATTTTGTTTGGATTTGGAAAATTATCAAACAATTTTTTTTTTCTCGATTAGATGAAAAATGATTATTTTGATTGTATGTCGATTAAGATGCTGTATATAATATAGTACGTGTTTTAGTGGCCATTATACTGATTTGTATCATATGCTAGCGAAATGGCCTACTACTTATGCGCTTGATCTTTGTTTTTCTTTTAGACATTGGAAAATCATTAGTTCTATGTTCGCTGCCCTTTCACCATTGGGAACGATATGCGAGATTCTCAATCAAATTTTGTTGCAATATTGTTGGAATTACTCAATTATTTCATAACTTTTGATAAATTCAATAAAGGACCATGATATGCTTTCCCCTAGCTTCTGAGAAAACATCGACAAGATACTAATAAATAGATGCTCGGGGGTAAAGATTGATCACAAACTCAATATGAAACTCATTGGCCAAAACTAAGAGATCACTCCTAGTTCTCCAGATTCTTTTTACTTTCATTTGGTAAGGGAAAGCCTATTTTTGAAATTAAACGATGGCTTACAAATATTACTTAAAATTTTTCAAAATCCAGAAAAAGCTTGATGGGTAGCCTATCACAACTGTAAAATTCTCCAAAATCCAGAAAAAACCTATCAAAACCGTAAAATTATGCCACAAATCGAAATTTTCCAACATCGAGAAAAATCATGATGGTTAGCCTATCAAAATCGTAAAATTATGCCACAAATCGAGATTTTCTAAAATCCATCGAAATCATGATGGTTAGCCTATCAAAACCGTAAAATTATGCCACAAATCGAAATTCTCCAAAATCGAGAAAAATCATGATGGTAAGCCTATCAAAACCGTAAACTTATGAAACAAATCGAAATTTTCAAAAATCCAGAAAAAGCCTATCAAAACCGTAAAATTATGACAGAAATCGAAATTTTCCAAAATCCAGAAAAATCATGATGGTTAGCCTATCAAAACCGTAAAATTATGACAGACATCGAAATTTTCCAAACTCCAGATAAATCGTGATGGTTAGCCTATCAAAACCGTAAAATTATGGAACAAATCGAAATCTTCCAAAATCCAGAAAAATCATGATTGTTAGCCTATCAAAACCGTAAAATTATGCCAGAAATCGAAATTTTCCAAAATCTAGAAAAATCATGAGCCTATCAAAACCGTAAAATTATGACAGAAATCGAAATTTTCCAAAATCCAGAAAAAGCCTATCAAAACCGTAAAATTATGCCAGAAATCGAAATTTTCCAAAATCTAGAAAAATCATGATGATTAGCCTATAAAAACCGTAAAATTATACCAGAAATCGAAATTTTCCAAAATCCAGAAAAATCATGATGGTAAGCCTATCAAAACCGTACAATTATGCCACAAATCGAAATTTTCCAAAATCGAGAAAAATCATGATGGTTAGCCTATCGAAACCGTAAAATTATGCCAGAAACCGAAATTTTCCAAAATCCAGAAAAATCATGATGGTTAGCCTATCAAAATCGTAAAATTATGAAACATATCGAAATTTTCAAAAATCCAGAAAAAGCCTATCAAAACCGTAAAATTATGCCAGAAATCGAAATTTTCCAAAATCCAGAAAAATCATGATGGTTAGCCTATAAAAACCGTAAAATTATGCCACAAATCGAAATTTTCGAAAATCTAGAAAAATCATGAGCCTATCAAAACCGTAAAATTATGACAGAAATCGAAATTTTCCAAAATCCAGAAAAAGCCTATCAAAACCGTAAAATTATGCCAGAAATCGAAATTTTCCAAAATCCAGAAAAAGCCTATCAAAACCGTAAAATTATGCCAGAAATCGAAATTTTCCAAAATCTAGAAAAATCATGATGATTAGCCTATAAAAACCGTAAAATTATACCAGAAATCGAAATTTTCCAAAATCCAGAAAAATCATGATGGTAAGCCTATCAAAACCGTACAATTATGCCACAAATCGAAATTTTCCAAAATCGAGAAAAATCATGATGGTTAGCCTATCGAAACCGTAAAATTATGCCAGAAACCGAAATTTTCCAAAATCCAGAAAAATCATGATGGTTAGCCTATCAAAACCGTAAAATTATGAAACATATCGAAATTTTCAAAAATCCAGAAAAAGCCTATCAAAACCGTAAAATTATGCCAGAAATCGAAATTTTCCAAAATTCAGAAAAATCATGATGGTTAGCCTATCAAAACCGTAAAATTATGCCACAAATCGGGATTTTCCAAAATCCAGAAAAATCATGATTGTTAGCCTATCAAAACCGTAAAATTATGACAGAAATCGAAATTTTCCAAACTCCAGATAAATCATGATGGTTAGCCTATCAAAACCGTAAAATTATGCCAGAAATCGAAATTTTCCAAAATCTAGAAAAATCATGAGCCTATCAAAACCGTAAAATTATGACAGAAATCGAAATTTTCCAAAATCCAGAAAAAGCCTATCAAAACCGTAAAATTATGCCAGAAATCGAAATTTTCCAAAATCCAGAAAATGCATATCAAAACCGTAAAATTATGCCAGAAATCGAATTTTTCCAAAATCTAGAAAAATCATGATGGTTCGCCTATCAAAACCGTAAAATTATGACAGAAATCGAAATTTTCCAAAATCCAGAAAAATCATGAGCCTATCAAAACCGTAAAATTATGCCAGAAATCGAAATTTCCCAAAATCCAGAAAAATCATGATGGTTAGCCTATCAAAACCGTAAAATTATGCCACAAATCGAAATTCTCCAAACTCCAGAAAAATCATGATGGTTAGCCTATCAAAATCGTAAAATTATGCCACAAATCGAAATTTTTCAAAATTCAGAAAAATCATGATTAGCCTATAAAAACCGTAAAATTATACCAGAAATCGAAATTTTCCAAAATCCAGAAAAATCATGATGGTAAGCCTATCAAAACCGTACAATTATGCCACAAATCGAAATTTTCCAAAATCGAGAAAAATCATGATGGTTAGCCTATCGAAACCGTAAAATTATGCCAGAAACCGAAATTTTCCAAAATCCAGAAAAATCATGATGGTTAGCCTATCAAAACCGTAAAATTATGAAACATATCGAAATTTTCAAAAATCCAGAAAAAGCCTATCAAAACCGTAAAATTATGCCAGAAATCGAAATTTTCCAAAATCCAGAAAAATCATGATGGTTAGCCTATCAAAACCGTAAAATTATGAAACAAATCGAAATTTCCAAAATCCAGAAAAACCCTATCAAAACCGTAAAATTATGACAGAAATCGAAATTTTCCAAAATCGAGAAAAATCATGATGGTTAGCCTATCAAAACCGTAAAATTATGAAACAAATCGAAATTTCCAAAATCCAGAAAAACCCTATCAAAACCGTAAAATTATGACAGAAATCGAAATTTTCCAAAATCGAGAAAAATCATGATGGTTAGCCTATCAAAACTGTAAAATTACGCCACAAATCGGAATTTTCCAAAATCCAGAAAGATCATGGTGGTTAGCCTATCAAAACCGTAAAATTATGCCACAAATCGGGATTTTCCAAAATCGAGAGGAGCAAGATGGTTAGCCTATAAAAACCGTAAAATTATGCCACAAATCGAAATTTTCCAAAATCCAGAAAAATCTTGATGGTTAGCCTATCAAAACTGAGAAATTATGCCACAAATCGAAATTATCCAAAATCGAGAAAAATCATGATTGTTAGCCGATCAAAACGGAAAAATTATGCCACAAATCGACTACTTGCAAAAGCGTAATAATCGATCATCTCCGCACCACCATGCTAAATCCGACAAATCGGTACCAAAACAAAACATTAGTTTTGTCACGAAAAATTTGCATCCCGATCCTTTAGTTAGAAGTCGTTTTCGAACTCAATTCGTCTTAGTTAAAGATCGATTTTCTGTATAACACTATATAACAGTCGAATACTACAATTAGCAGATATTTTAAACTGCTCTACTTTTGTATGGCCACCTTTATAAGGTACAATACTATACGTTGCCTTAAAATGAATATGATTTTGACAAATTTCGTTTTGAATTTCTTTTAGATGACTTTAATGTTGTAGCTTGTAATCATAAATGTGCAACTGCATATAACATTAAGATGGCAGTTTTCGTAAAAGTCAAGCATCACAAAAAAACAAACCAAACGATTTAACTATAAAGATCTGTTTTGCTGTTGAGTAATAAATTATAGTATTTATGGAGAAGTGCAAAAGTACATTCGCTGCGATCGCGAAAACATGGACGTAGAACGCACCTCACGAAAGACTGACTCATGACTTGGTCATATGCAACGGCTATAAATAAACCGTTCTCGTGGGTTTTATTAGTCAAAACAACTCTCGTATAAAATATTAAAGTGGCAAATTTTTTGATTAATCCATTATTTAACCAACGAATTGATTTGCTATAATTTTTCATGTTTTCCCCAAATCATATGTTCAAGATACATATTTATCTAAATCTTATCATCTGCATCCGTGAGAAATACATATTTGAATAGAAACGATCTACACAAAAACAGAAAAAATTTCGTTTTGATTTTCGCGGTTAATAAATCGCGCTTCCGAATCCACACGTTTACAGTTAAAATAAAATTGATAAGAATTCCGAATAAACAAAAACGTATAATTGTATATGTGTATATGAACTCATATTTTGAAGATGATTTATCTTGTTAATGTTGTAAATTATTTGCATTTAAGTTCGACAGAATCTCAAGTGTTTGTTTCTTTAAATTGATTTTGATCGACATGAACATGAACATGAATTGACCGTTTTATTATCTCACTCTCAGCCAATCGAATTTATATATTGACCGGTGCAAAATATGTACATATAAATATCTCGTTTGTGATTGGGTACCATACCCTAGTACGAAAGTAGTTGGAACACTTTTATAGGCAAAGTGGAAATCAACTTAATTTTAAATCTGTCTCTTTACGTATACCAAAACCGTAAAGGTGGTCGATTTTACAATAACTGCATCTACCAGGTTATCGTATTGCTGGTGAACTGGAAGGTTTGGTCAGTGTTGATTACTTTGGCATAAAAGCTTTTTTACATAGTGATGATAAAGAAGTTCTAACTTTGTGTTTTCTACAAGTAATAAAGCCGTCCAGGTGGCATACCATCCAGAAAAAAAACAGTTGCAAATGCTTCGAAAGCATGGTGAATGTCTTCATCTGCATTTTGTGGTATTTTTATGCCACCTAGAATCCATAAGCCTATTTAATAAAAACGAATGGACTAACCATTATGCGTTTAAGATTTTCGATTTATGGCATAAATATTTCAGTTTTAGTGGGCTGGATTTTGGAAAATTTCGATTTGTTGCATAATTTTACGGTTTTGATAGGCTAACTATCATGATTTTTCGGGATTTTGGAAAATTTCAATTTGTGGCATAATTGTAGAGTTTTGATAGGCTAACCATCATGATTTTTCTCGATTTTGGAAAATTTCGAATTAAGGCAAAATTTGACGGTTTTGATAGGCTAACCATCATGATTTTTCTGGATTTTGGAGAATTTCGATTTGTGGCATAATTTTACGGTTTTGATAGGCTAACCACCATGATCTTTCTGGATTTTGGAAAATCCCGATTTGTGGCATAATTTTACGGTTTTGATAGGCTACCATCATGATTTTTCTCGATTTTGGAAAATTTCGATTTGTGGCACAATTTTACGGTTTAGTAGTTTAGTACTTTATACACCAATTTATTACCAATTTAATTTTGAGCCTTATTGCGGATTTTCTAATCTTTCAAGACATGAATTTTATTAAAATTTAAGCAAAATTTACCCTACTAATAATATTCCTCTTTATAACAAAGTGCATTCTACTATCCACTAGTTGAACTAATTGTGTCGAGGATAAATTTGCCACGAATAAAATCGCGTTACTTTATTTTCATTTCACGGATAAGAACACCAAACAATCGACAAATTTTAAGTAATTGGTACACATTTTATTCCTAGAACTACAATCTACTTTACCGTTTAATTTACGGAAACCCAATTGCTTAGTTATGCATACATATTGTTATGTATGTTTAAAAATTTTTGAAAAATTTCCATCCCCATGGTTTTATTTATGTTCAGTACTGCGTCAGTATATTGTCGCACACAAAATGTTTACAAAACCATTAATATTTGTAAATGCTTTGGTATACACATGAAACTCATAAAAATTAAAATGTATATCAAAAATTTATTGCGCAAAAGAGGTTTTCCGCTTTTCATATCCGCTACAATTTAATTATCATCTTAAATTACTGGCAGTAAACTTTTAACGTTTGATATGAATTATTTATTTTTGTCTTTTTTCAGAAACGGATAAATTAAAGATGGTTCTATTCGACAAATGCTGCTTCTGTTTTAGTTTGGAGAATGGTACAATTGCAATAGCGATTCTTGAAATTTTATCAGTAATAGCTAAGATTATTGTTGGCATTGGCAACAGCATACATTTCCATGGTGTTTGTAAGTCAAGAAATTGGTTTTAAGTTTACGACAAGTAATTAATATTTTTATTTAAACGTTTCTAGCGAACTCGTTGCAAGTAACTGCAAATATTATAATCAGTGTGCTTGTAATTGCTGTCGCTGCTCTTCTAATTTTTGCTGTTCTTAAGGTGAGTAAAACCATAAACAAACTAAATAATAAAAGTGATCATATAGAACAAAAATGGAATATGAGATTCTGTAACTATTAATACCAAAAGGATCTTTTTGATATTATTAGTTAGGTAATCAAATGTGACTTTTTGTATAATATATTTATATATATTTTTTTTTTTTTTTTTTTTGTATCCATAGAGACTTGCTCGCTACTTTGTACCATGGCTCGGCGTTATTGCAATCTCGATTATTTTTAATATAATATTTGTTCTTATATCATTTGTCTCAAACAATGTAATTTCGTATGCCAGTGATTATAGAATTGCTCTAATGATTGGAACAGGTAAGAATAATAATAACCATTGGTGGATCAATTTATTTTAACAATGCCGTCATTTTCTATTTAAAGTTTTCGACATATACTTTTTACTCGTCGTACATTCGTTGTACAAAATTTTTGGCGGCGATAGTATTCGTATGCAGCGAACAACTCAAACTATTTAAGATATGTGCGGTGAATGCCATCACCCAAGATACTATAATAATAAGAAATATTTTATTTTTAACACAAATATAATTAAAAAATATATTTATATACATATGTAACTCTATGCAATAAACTGTAACATATTTTTCTGAAATAAATTCATTTTTGCTGTCACGTAACTTAGGTACCGATGTTATGCTTATTTTCGGGTGTAAGACGATTTCAACGATTTTTTGATGAAAGACTGCTTCGGCGAGGTTCTTGTTCCGCCGCCGTACCATTTTGACCATTTGTTCCTGCAACACTGCGACGAATCTCATCAGCGGGATCAATAATACTGTGGCGGTATTCGTCTACATTACTACGTCTAACAGGGGTAATACTCCTACGTCGTGGTTCATCATCTTGATTGAGACTATTACGTCGGGTTTCATCATCGGAACGAAGACTATTACGTCGAGATTCTTCATTGCGAGGTTCATTTCGATATATATTACCATGACGTTGTTCATACGAATGAACCCTTCGGCAAAATTGTTCAGCGGGCTCAAGAATGCTACGTCGAAAATCTGCTTCAGAATTTAAATTGTTAGGCTGATATTCATCGTCAAAACTTTTACGGCGATGCTCACTGCTAGGATCAAGACTGCTACTCCGCCGATGCTGCCCATTATTGTTGCGACGATTCTCCTGTGAACGATGTCTAAACCTCTGTGCATCCCATAGTTCTTGATCATCAAGATTAAATTGAAGGTATTGAGCTTCATAGCAGTTATTAGGACCAGGACTTCTACTGCGGCGGCGATGTGCTTCCGGCTCAACATCGTATTCACCACAATATTGTTTTCGAACATCCTCATTTTGTGCTACCAATCGGCTTACTGCCATTTCATCATCGAAATCAGAGCATTCAGATTCAACATCATAATTAACACCTTTATAAGTGCGATTGGTAACGAAAATAAATGCCATTAAGGCACTGACCAAAAATTGTATAAAAAAAACGACTAAGGCTAGATGAACGGTCAAATTTAAAATAATAGTCATGCGCTTCAATAAATCATTGAGACATCCCTTTTTATTTATTATCGACTCGTTTGTATCGAGCAATTGATGTAGTTGCATCCTTTTTGATCGTTCATCACCACTGTTAGCAGCAAATAAGTTTTCATAACAACTCGATGCTATTTTACAGCAACTATACGGCGTCAAAGCTACATATTCTAAATTTGTAAGCGCCGCATCTTGTTTTGTTTTCATTTCGTATTCAATCCATGTGATTGCCTCCCAATCATGATAATCTTTTACGCCACAACACTGATTATGATATTGTAGATTGTCCCAAATTAGACGCCAATTTGAATTCTCATAATAAGAATCGATTCCACGATACAACGATATTTCAATTGATTGAGCGACCGAATCAAAACTTTCTTGGCACAACCATGCCGTTACTATACCTTCCAATGACACCAAAAATATAAGGGTATTCCAAAATTTTAAAAGAATTTTTAAATGGTTGGTATACGGCTCGCTCAGGCTTTTCTTAGCGAATCCAATCCCGCACAGATAAATTACTATCAATTGCAGAGCATAGAATTCGATCAGATACATACGAATGTTCAGCTCATTTTTTTGTATTTCGTGGAAATATTTGAGTATCGAAAGTTTACAAATTTCACATATAATAATTAAAAAACTGCCAATCGACATTTGAACCGTAAGAAGAACTACCAATATGTAATATGCAGCCGAACTCGTTGGACATTTATTTATTTTAATTTCAGGATTCATCTTGCGTACTTCAATTATGATAAACAACTGGGCGAGTATTGCTTGTAACTAATGCTTGCTTTGTTTCAACGTTCAAATTCATAATGGAAATAAACTACTAACTATGGTATATTAGAGGCCGTAAACGTTCATTACCACATCTCAAAACAGAGACCTTTTTGAACTACTTGCTACGAATTATTGTTTGTGCACAATGTTGGCGATTTGGTAGCAGCTCAACGAACGCTAGTTTATACACAATCCGGTTATGATTAATTCTGGTCAACAACGAGTATCGAACTGAAGGCTGCAGTGTGGTCTATAGATAGATATTTGTCAACAAAGCCAATAAAATTTTAAATTCAAAATATATTCAATTACAAACTAAACTTAAAATATCAAAATTTAACAAAAACAAACAAATACAAAAATCAATCAGCTAAGCTCAATAAAATTGCAGTTCCTCGTTTAATCCAAAAATCTGAATTCTCCGTGCCAACTTTTACATCAATCGCAATAACAAAGTTGCCAGCTCGCTGTGGCAAATAATATGACGGACATTGATAATAACCTCGGGTCCTTCGTTTTGTTATTTCATTCGGTTTAAAATGTATAATTGGCATTGTTGTAATCAACTCCATGGGTTGTGGTTCTTTCAACGATTGTGATCGTCTATCCCATCCCGCTCCTTCTAAAAATAAACCTGTTATATATACACCACCATCTGCGGGTTCCACCAAATTACGAGTATCATCCGAGATAAATACATTAAATTCCCATGAAAGAGCATCAATCGGAATCTTATTTAGACGCGAAGATGTTTGTAAAACTGCTGTAAGAAATCCTGTGGGGAATGTATACGCCGATAACCAAAATAAGAGTGGTGGTCGTACTGTTTTTGCCCATTTACTAAAATGTTCGATTCGCATTACTAAATCACGTGCCCATGATGCTAATGGTTTTAACGACGGATAAGATGTAAGCCATACAGCAGGGACTCGAGCATCAAACATCGCAAAGAATATATCCTCTAAGTCGGCACTCATCACGACTAAACCTTTAATTGCGTTTTGTAATACTTCGAGTCCATTCTTGATGCGTTTTATTAACGAATTATATCGAGTTATTTCCTGCAACAAAATGACATCTAGCGGTTTTTTGTTCGCACCAATTAATTTTGCTGTCGCCTCGTAATCTATTGTCGACGGTAATTTAGATAATATATCGATTGCTAATTTAATAACCTTATCCTCTTTTGATTCTCCCGTCGAATCTGTAGACTGTACCTGAAGCGATGTTAGCGTTTCAAATAACAACCGCGTTTCACTGATTAATGATGCAATATCCGCGTTTGGATGTTGCCCAAATACCTCGGGTCTATCAAAATTTGGTAATAAGCTTATGTAATCTTTATACGATTGTAAAAGACCATCTTTGGGTACAACATACGTTGAAAGAGATGCCAGACGATATTGTGGTGTGTATAGAACATCATCATTGAAAAAATTACTTATGTAAGTGGAAAGTAATCGACGGTCCCAGTCATCAGTCACATGACCACCATAATTTACATCCGAAATTAAATATTTTAATGCATCCCATGGTGTAACTTCATACTCATCTAAATATATGGTTAGCAAATTTTCGGACACTTCAAAATCAGAATCATTAAAACCGTACACGATGTTCCATCCAAGCTGCTGGAATTTTTTACGCTCCAACAGAATCGAGTGGAAGAAGCACAACGAGAATAATAGCTTTTTGTATTTATCTTTGGCTTTGCACATGACAAATTGGTCATCAGTTATCAAGTTATACAATCGTTTTAAATTCGCCTTTAAACCTTTTGGTGGTTCTGTGGTCATTTTAATGCCCGCTTGTAGAATTGATATTGGAAAGTCGGGATGTGGACTTGAACTCAACCACAAACGAAATTTTTTATTGATTTTACTGTGTTGTAGCTTATCAACGATTTTATCCAAGTCGGGCATCCAACTTAGTGATAAATGGCAATTTGCTAAAAATATCCAAGATCCATCACTCACACCTTCAGTTATTAATTTAGTTGCGATTGGAGCCTGACCTTGTCCCAAGCTTAGCGATTTAAATTGTTTCGACATTTTAACAGTATCGGCAAGTGTCAATAGTATCGAAGTTGGATCGACACCGGGTGACAGCACAAATATCAATGGCGTTTTAGCTACCGACTCTTCAAATACAGCTTTGACATCAAGAATAGGCGGCTCTATAAATTCGGGACCTAGCATATTTGTTATATAACTCATGACACATGAAGTCATTCGATCAGCTCGAAGACATCTAATGAAAAGCATTTTTTGGAAAAATGTTACCTTATTCCATTCTCCAACCAACGGTTGTTTTTCTGGTTCAGAAGTTGAAAACCAATCTTTCCACTCGCGGGTCGATTGTTCGAATGAATCAGTCACACCATGATATCCAGGCAGTTTATCTAGTTCAGAAACATTATCCCATGCGACATCAGTAATCCATAATGGAGCTGGATTTTCAATTTGTTCCTGACGATTTAGTACAATGCCACCCTTAAGCAAAAATTCGTATTCAATACTATTTAATTTACCATCCGCTTCCAGAATCTTAACACACATATGGAATGAGAAAAGTAGTTTATGTTTCTCGAATAGACCTCGACATGTATTACGATAGACGCTTTGCGTGTGATAATCATTTAAATTTTGGATGCGTTCATTAAGCAATGGACTTTTATGGCTTTTCTCGATCGATTGAATAAACAGTGTGATATATGCATCAAGTGAAAACTGGTACATCGGATCAATGCGTGACATATCCATTAAGACGAAGAATAATATAGAGGCGCGATGAGCCGATGGTTTATAACCGTTACGCGCTTCATCAATTTCAATTTCAGTTACCTCAGCTACCGCGAGCGATTCAACAACTACGGCGGACGTTTGTTTTGAGTTTTGTAAGGTGCTAAATAGCTCGTCATCATCAAGTAGAGAACCACGACTTTCGTTTAGCAATCGTAAAATTTCGTTTTCTAAGTCAACAAGCGTCTTGCGGCTCTTCGCGATATTCACGACCAACGTATTTTTCTGCTCTTCAAGACGTGGTCGTTCTTTTTTTACAACAATACCTAGTAGTTGGGCTTGAAGTCCTTCTTCTTTTACGGCAAAATTTACAAGAGTAGTTTTTGTTGAAATTTCAGGGGGATAATGTGGGTTTGGCAATTTCGTGGTGATGAAGAATCGAAAATTTTCATTATAAGTGATTAACTTGTCATTGAATTTGATCAAATTTTGTCCACCTTGTCTAATTATCGCTCGATTTAAAATTGGCGTTAATGCTGGATCAAGCATTTCCATAACATTTTCAAGCACTACATAATGACCCAGGCGAATCGCATGCTCAAGTACTAAAACATAATTTTTTTGACCAAAATCAATAACCTTTAAATCATTTGGGTGCGGAGCCATTTTTTTTATCCAGGTAACGGCTTGGCACTGTGGGTCAATAACAAGTGGCCACCTAGATGCTTTCGTAATTATAATACCATTTTCAATGCTAAACGTATCTGATGGTAACCCCTGTAAATTCCATTCACGGACAGTTGTAGCATCAGCTAGAAATGTAACAATTGTAAATTCTTCGGATGCTGGAATTTCTAATTTTTTAACTTCTTCTTGCCACATGGCAATTAGTTCGTCACGATAGTTGGTGACAAATGGGCCAAGATATGAAATAAATCCAACAGCCATTAAACAATTTCCAGCAAGCAATGAAAATTGAAAATCAAGTATCTTCACTGTTTCAATCCAGCGTAAACGTTCGCCAGCCAGTCCATCCACGAGTGCGTGAGCCCGTTCCAATTGGAGTTTCAAGATTTCGGCACGACGTCGTAATTCTTCTTTTTCAGCAGTCTTTGCATCAAATTCAGCTTGTAACTTATCCAGCTTACGATTTAATTCTTCCAATTGCTCTTGAGCCTCACGCAGTAGAGCTTGTTTAAGCCTTAATGATTCGAGTGTTTCTTCAAGCCGCTGTTTCTTAGGACCTACGATTCTACAATTAAATAAAATTTAGAATGGAATATATTATTTAGAACACAATGTTTACTTGTAAATTTTTCCATATCGTTCGATAGCACGGACCCATAGTATTAGTGATTTGCAAGCAAATGATACAATTCCAACCTTTTCGGGATCCAATTCTGGATCTTGTGTGTATTTAGCGATCTTTTTTAATGTCTTATCAGCGATGTGATCTTTGTCAAACGCTCTGAGATGATCCAAAAACCCTTGTTCACCTAGTTGCCGTTTTGCCTCGGCCCATGTTGGTTCTTTTTCGAGCAATATCATTACAGCTTCCATAACTCGTTCCACTTTTGGAGGTGGCCGACCATATGATTTTACTTCTGTTAAATCTTTTTTATTGAGCGCATCTAATGCCTTCATAGCCGCCTCTAGCGCAGGCATTGCTTTATCGAGATCCACCTGGGCTTGAGCGGCAAGAATCTTAATTTCGGCTTCCTCGATACCAATCACCATACTCTTTTGTGCTACTTCTTGTTTTTTGGTATCCGCCTCATTAGTTTCCGTTTGAATCACAATCAAGAATTCGTCACATTGCCCTTGAAACTCAATAACTTTTTCTTGACTAATCGACAATTCTTCTGACATGTAAACAACTTTTTCACGTGTGTCATCGATTTTACTTAACCCGTTTCGTAACTTATTGGCACTTGTCGAAATTTCTTTACGTTTTTTGTTTAACATATCTTGGTAGCCAGACACTAGCTCCAAATAATTTGTTGGTGTAACATAATTATGTCGCTTGATTTCGAGCAACATTAATTGAGACATTCTTGATACCGACGAATGGATTGTTGCCATTACACTTGCGACGGCAACTTTTAATTTATTCTCGGTGGTTTCAATTAAACTATCTCGTGTGACTTCTTTTTTATCGGTTATGGACACATCCAATTGACAATTTTGTAAATATTTTGAAGCAACTTCAAGCAAAGCTTGTTTTGGCCACTCCTTAAACCAGTCAATTGTAGTACAATTTACGAGCGACGGATACATACGAATTCGCATACGGAAATTATCTCCAATCGGACTCATACAAATGATAATATGCAAATTAGCTTTAGCACGATCAATAAAAAATGTATAAATTGCTTCGGTAGTTTGAATTATTCCAGCCTTGGTCGAGGCAGCCTCAAGTTTATTTTTTAGTTCATCAAACTCCTCGGCCTTAAATAAATTCGAGACTTCTCCTGTGCTTAACAAATTATTCAAAATTTCCATAAAACTCTCTTCGGCAACTTGAGTGTCATTAAATAAAAACGTAGTGGGTTTATTATCTACCCCAGCCTGTGCAAAAAGTTTTTTAAGATCTTCTCGAAACTCTGGTAGTTTATAATTTTTTGTCACTTCAATTTGGAATGTTAGCAGTTCCGCAATATATGATGCAACTCTTGATAGAGATTGTCGACCTGAGCCTCCAATACCAATTAGAAGCATATTACCGCGAGGTTGAGATACAACTCGCACAACACGTACAACATGTTCGATTGCTTCACGAAACAATACCAGATCCATATGAACGACTCCGAGTGAATTGTTATAATCATCAAGTTGTCCCATCATATATTTGAATAGCAGTTCTGGATTTGACAACTCTTCGTAATATCCATTGGCACTAATAAAATCTCCATATAGCGGTGGTTCTTTCAAAGGGCAAAGACTATGGAACGTAACATCAAAAAATTTACCCAACTTCTGATTGATGGAGGTCGTAAACCATTCTAAGTCAAGATCATCAATCAAACGATCACTAAATACTCGGAAGCACTCGTGTATCCATAATTTTAGCATATCGGGTTTGCCCGTATGCCATTCCTGGTTACTTCGCAATAAACCTTGGAAAATTCTTGATATATCTCGTAAATTAAATAAATAATGAATTTTAGCGGGTGTTGGCAATAATTTGTTGATCACAGATAGGTACAAATCAAAGGATGCTACCGTTATATCCTTAGCGGTCATTTTAGCTTCGTTTGGAAATTCACTTAAATGCTGCCTCAACATGGTGCCAAAGATTCGAGTAATCGTTTGGTCCGAAGGGAACGTCATATTTATTACATTAAATCGGCTTAAAGTGCGTGGCGAAACAACTTGACGACCACCACCTGCTGGACCCATTCCCGCCATTAACATCATTTGTTTTATGTAAATTCGATTTTGATGATGTCGATCGTACCAAAATCCGTAGTCGATCCACTGTCGAATAAGCTCGAGTGGCGGTTGGGATCCATAAACTTCTTTAACTGGCATATTAAAATCGTCCATAAAAGTGA
Organism: Tipula confusa; assembly: GCA_963556175.1. Lineage (NCBI taxonomy): Eukaryota > Metazoa > Arthropoda > Insecta > Diptera > Tipulidae > Tipula > Tipula confusa. The sequence continues at coordinate 204,033,036 of OY744476.1, read as the reverse complement.
TCATAGTTTTACCACCAATCGGAACAAATATTTCCTTAGTTCTTTTTTCGGTTCGACTTTCAATCGTTTCTTGAACATTATTCGATGACGTTTGTGCTGACATATTCACAATTAATAAACTATATTTAGTAGGGTCTAAGTTATCAAGCACACTTAGAGCGGTTGATGTTTTTCCAGTTCCAACTGGACCTGCAAGAAGCACGGGCAATCGTTGCAACAACAAATGTGATATTAAAAAGTCATATCGCACCGTGTCAATGGTCGGCACAATTATTTTGTAGAACGGCAGATTCTTATTATATCGCCACAAATCGCTTAACTTATCTTCCCAAGGTATAAACGTTTTTTGACGCACATCTACAAAATAATCGTAAACAGTGTCTTTAAGCGGAAACACACCTTCCATTTCTCGAATAAAATTGTCAAATTTTAATCGACCTACTTCATTTACGGTAGCACAAATACTCCAGATTACACCAAAAAGAAACCACAATTTCGTCACTGTTTCTAGTGAATCGGGATCTTTCTCATCAATTCCGTTTTCTTTAGTTCCAAAAGTATCCATCAAACGACAAAACGATTGGATTAAATTTAATTCGTTCACCGGAACGGTTTCTTCGAGTTTTCGCTTGAAATTAAGCATCTTGCCCATGTAACGATCGATTAGATCAGTGAGCAATTTAGCATATTCTGGAATTTTGATAGTAGCAAGCCAAGAATCAATATAAGGTCGCCATCCCCAATCTTTGTAATCATTATAAACCATACCACAACGTGATACAGTAGCCGGTGAAGCAACGGTCAAATCACCAACTTCAAATAGCAGCGATACTTGTTCAGGCATCGAAATTCGTTCACTATTAACTAAGGTTAGAATTTTATTATCATCCATCACCGAATTCATATTTTCTATCCAAACAGCATCAACCGGACCATCGAATAACATCCACTTTTGGTCGGGTAGCTCATCGGAACATATTTTTCTCATAATTGAACTTAACACTCCGTCATACCACTCTCCTGTACTTAGATTATATTCCCCGTACAATTCGGCCAAATTCAATGATTTCGGATTAACTGGATATTCTACCACTTCAACCCAGCCTGGCTTCCCTAATTTTTTCATTCGTCCATAGGCACCCTTTAATACCTTCCAAGTCACACTTTTTGCTGTACCCGTATTTCCCAATATCATTACCGAATGTCGTGAGTTTTTCGTTTCGTACAATTGAATTACTTTTACGATTGCAATCGGTACCTTCTGTAAATTCATTTCTGTCAATTCCAACTCAATCGATTCCAGAAAATCTTCGTAGTCGATCACGGGTAACTGCACTTCAGGAAATATATCCGACATAATACCATTAAACAGTGGATAGTCATCAGACGTCAACTTAGCTATATTCATGTCTTTCATAGCTAAATAAACCATTTCTTCTTCATTTGAGTTTGGAAATTGTCTTCGTTTTCGACCGGCATACCTTAATAGTGCAACCATCGATCGTAGTCCGAAATCATAATGATTTTGTTTTGACAGTTGTTGTTTGGCGAGCTCATACAATGTAAATACTTTTTTGGCTAAACTTTTTGTTGCTTGGAATCCATCACTAAACAATAAATTCTCCGCAATAATAATATTATCAGGAACAATCATAGAAATTGGGCGAAACATTGATTTTAAATTATCTGGTAGTTCAGTACGACCGGCATATCCGGGATTCATTGTAATAAACAGGCCAACAGTTGAGACCAATCTAATCTCATAACCCTCAAAAAAAAACTTTTTTAAACCCGAAGCGAGAGCCGTTAGTACTGACAAAATCTGTTGTGCTACAACAGACAGTACTTCGATGTTAATTCTGTTGAATTCATCAAAACAACCCCAACAGCCGGTTTGTGATAGTCCCGAAAAACATTTACCCATACTTTTAAAATCTAAGCCTTCAGAACAATTATTTACAATTACCCACATTCCTAATGCTTTTCCCAAATCTTTTACTGTTTCGGTTTTACCAGTCCCTGCTGGTCCTTTTGGTGACCCACCACGATATAAATGAAGCGCTGTAGTTAATGTTATGTAACATCGGTCGGTAAGCGGGGTAATTACAAGCCGTCCAGAGTTGCCGGTATACTCGTACCCATACCAAAAGCTGGTGTTAGTTTGCTTTATAATTGCATCATCGTGTTCACGATCCCAATAAAACCGTAATTGTGAAAACCAATCAAAATGATTTACATCGGTGCAGTCTAAAAGAATTGGTAATTAGATTGATTAAATTGTAATCTTGTATAATACGAGTAGATACTTACTTTGTTTATACATTTTATCGATTACGTCGCGACCATGAATTTCGATAGTTATAATCGAATTAACTTTGAGACGCAATTGTTTGGGTAAATCTTTTCGACTCATTTCGGATAATTTAGTCAATACCGTGTTTTGCTTTTTTCTTAATCGTTTTAGTGGTTTTTTTTCACCCATAATTTTACAGTGAATTAAACTTCTCGTACAATCCGTAGTCCATTGCAATTGAGAACTCGTCAAGCATAGTTGGCCAGGCCACATACTTATCCATTTATCTCGTTTGGCCAGTAATTTTTTTAACGATTGTCGGGTAAGTTTTAACAAATCACGTAATACTTGTCGCATGATTTTCTCAATTACCGCTAACCATTTTTCAGCTGGCCCATCTAAAATTATCATTGGTTGAAACTGAATGAATTCACCATCATCTGAATATATTCCGTGCATTTCCCATTTCGGATGTTTCACATTCGATGTATTATAATTCAACTTCATTTTATTGAGATTGTCAAACATTTTTTTCATGTGCGCCTGAAGGACTTCGGGTTTCTTTGAGTTACCCAAAATTTCCAGTAGATCATCATTCGAAATAAAATAAAATCGTGGGAATGCTTGACGTTTCACTTCAAGATAGATTTCCAGTTGCCTTTGCACATATTCTAACTCACCGCCCATTTTATATAATTTATCAAGTAGGTAGTTTGGTGGACGATATGTAGTCGCTTTTAAGGCTGTTTTTGCTTTAAACATATTTTTCGTAATATCTGACCATTCTTCGGTGAGGTCGGTAAATTTTTGAGCTTCGGCTGGAAGTTGTTTTCGTATGTCATCACCGGAAAATATATTATCTAAATACAACCATTGGCGCTGTACAGTCAAGCAATTTTCGAGACTTTCCATTACGTATGACAAGGTTTTCTCCCAATAGTCAACTTCCTTGGCAAATGGCTCAACAAATCTAGTCGCTTTCATAGCTGAAATTTGAACTGCATTCTCCTCAAGAGTTTTAAAACAATCATCGACACTTTTGATGCGATAAATATTTGGTTTAAACCGAATAATTTCTATTTTAACATTATTCCATGTTTCACGAATATTTTTGATTCCGTTCTCTATTTGCAGCTCCATTGTGGCTGCATTCGAAATATCGGCAATTTCATCCGAGAACGACTGAAAATTCATTCCAATTATAGCTTCAAGCGTGAAACTTTCAGAATTCTGATCAAAATCAATCTGTACAAATCCACGAACACGATCCCAATGCCGGTCTCGCATTGCCGGATTTTTAAGTGCAACAATAAGTGGGAGAGTTTTTCGAAACTCGTCTACTTGACGGCGGGTAGTCTCCAAAATTTCCCAATTCTTATCTTTGTACATTTTACACATGCGATTGAATTTACGAAACAATTCAATTGCCGTTGTTTCCAACTCGTCAATGTTAATTTCCCAAAAATTGCCCGCACGATATTTATCCCATGATTGTTCCCATACCAGAACTGAATCCCACACTTCTTCAAGTGACTTTAATTCTTTGTCGAGCTTTTTCAGTTCTAAATTTTCTTGTTGGTTTATGCCAAATACTTCAAGATCAGCAATCAATCTTTCTTCTCGTTTGTATGCGGCGTCTAATTGTGCACGCATATCTTTAAGAATATTAATAGCATTTTCAGCGGTTCTAGATTACGAAGAGGATAGGAAAATAGGATTAGTTTAAGAAAGGATTTGTAAAATATAGAGGAATATCTAGTATAAATCATCGTCATTATTTAGCACAGATTTACTAAAATTGAAATAACATTAGAAAATTAAATTAAATATTAAGAATGTCTATAACTTACAGAGCTGATGTGAACGGAGCCTTCTCCCCAAATGTATCTAATAGTTTTTTTGCTTCTCTTTTCAAATCACGCGTCTCTTCTAGCAAAGCTAATTTAAATTGGTCCTTTGAAACGTCTATCATATCATCGGCTTCTTTTAATTTCTTTAAATACCAGGCCCACTGATCATTCATTTTGGAATTCATTTCACGAATGCCACTCGATATTGTAATCTCATATTTATCAAGAATGAGGAAATGATCTCGAATACTTGGAAATGTTTCTTCAATACTTGGTATCTCGTGCTTCAGTTGATTAAAGAAAGCAATCAAATTCTGTACTGAAGCCAAATCCTTTGGCTCGACTAGAACCTTTTCGGCGTTTGTTTTGGTATAATCGTATAAATCTGGAAAATAAATTCACGATTAATTATTTGGCTAAACAAAATAATATTTGATTATATGCTTACTCGTAATTAGTTCATATGCGTGACGTCGCAGCATGTCGGTATGCCGTGTCTGCCAATCGTCAATATGCGCAAGTATCGAATTTTTTAATTTATTCGAGTTTACTACAACAAAATATACATTTGTAAGTGTTTCCTGGAGCGATACTTTATTTGCAACGTCCGTAAAACGACCAATATCTTTATCAAATACTTGTGCAGTAGGGTTAGTAGCCTCATATTGTTTCATAAATAAATCTTTATCGAGCTCCCATTGTGACCGAAACGGTGACCACATTTCAACATAATTAAATAAATGATCTTGATTTATTCGAATCTCGTCGTTTACACGCATTTTTAGTCTTTCATAGTCGTCATCACATCGTACTACATCGTACAACGTAGCTAGGGCAAAAACGACGGGCAAATTATATTTCTCAGAGATTCGTGGAAATTTTTTAATGGTTGATAATATCATATTTGAAGTGCTTTGCAGTAATCCAGATACGTCTTCAACAGCGGGATTAAACGTAAGTTTATTATCAATTAAATCGATTTCGATGTTAAGTAAACTAGATGGACCCATCGTTCCTCCACCATGAAGTGATTGGAATATTGTATTTAAAGAATTTTTTGCACATATAAGAAATGCTTCTTGTAACAGTTCATCAAATTGTTTAATGTAATCGAGCCATTCATCAGTCATCTAAAACAAAAATATAATTTAAATGCCCTCATATGAAAAAAAAAGTACGAGATAATTGCAAACGTTTTATACTTACATTATCAATCTCATACTGAAATCCTTCGTACACGATCATAATATAATCAAGGAAATTTTGATAATATTTAAACAGTTGTTTCGACATCTCCTTTCGATATTTTTTTAGATTAATTTCAAACTCTTTTAAAGTAGTCGGCTGGGTACTTGTGATCTTTAGAATCGGAGTATCACATATCTTCTCACATGTTCGCTCTACACTTAAATTCGCCATTTTATAAATGTCTAAAAAATCTTGCAATTCCGCTGTATATTTTACACATTCGGCAATGTATGCATCACTCAAATCACCACCCCATGACAATTTATAAATTCCCGGTGTAATTTTTCTTTCACACACCGAGATTAGAGCTCTGAATAATAGCCGTTCTTTAGTTGATAGTGCAGCTACAATTCGATTGTAATCTAGTACAACCGTTATAACATTTTCGTAAACATTTTTTATTGTGGCCGATTTTGAACTCACTTGCATTATATTAGCGGGACACTGCAATCCCATTAAATTAAAATAATGAGCTTCGTTCAAAAGATGTAAAATTAACCGATCAATATTACACTCAAGAAGTCCACCATGCGTAACACTACGACACATCAATGGACGCTGTAACCGGTCCATTAAATTAAGCCCCATCGAATCAATCCAATCATCGTTAAGTTTCGAAATATTCTCTTTGATACTTTTTTTCAGATTATTGAATGCATCCAAAGCATTATATGAATTGGTATTGTGAGGTAACCACTCTGCTTCTGCGAGTAAATTTTTCAACCTTTCCAGTCGTGCCAATTTAATTTTTAAAATTATTGCGCGTCCTGCATACAATGGTAAGAATGAAGGATGCTCGTTATAGTGATCTAAAATTTCCCGATTTGTTGCCGCAATGGTATCGGTAAAGTCATTCCATAAACTTGAAGTTTTTCTTATATAAGCCAAGCGTAATGTTTTACGAAGAGCGAAATTTTTTAGCACGTAGAGTGCCTCTAGTGCTTCTTCGATATTACCGATATTAAGAAAAATTAGCGAAATTAAATTTTCGATAATTTCGTCGAGATCCCTAAGTAATAAGCGAAATGTGGCCACACTGTCGTACCACGAATTATCATGAACTTCAAGTATGGAATGTCGAACTGTTTGAATTTCACCAAGACCAGTACTAAAATTTTCTTCAATTTGTTCGCAAATTTTTTCAAATTCCTTGCCACGTTTACCACCAAATAATGGTTTCGGAATCAATTCGGTTTCATCACATCTACCAAACACAATCATCGCTTCGCATATTTCAATCATATCGACAAGGCGTTGTATAAACGCATCTACCTGATTAAAAATAGTGGGATAATCAAGATCCCAATTGATTTTTGGATCTCGTTCAATATGATACGCACGAACTTTTTTATAAATTTCCCTATATGCAATACAACAATCGATCGACATATTACACATTTGGATACCACTCCGCGTAAATCCAAATAGTACTTTATCAACATCAATTTTCTTGCGACAAAATGTAATGATTAGATTACTTAGCGATTGAAAAAGGCTTGTTATCGTATCTTTTGTGTTGTAATATTCCGAGTTTAGCCAAATCACACGAATTATATGCATTATTCGTGCCAATTGCGGTGGAATTTCGGCCGGAGTATTTGATTTTTCGATCATAATCGATGGTTCGATAATCACTTGTAAATACTCTAAATTTGATTTGGCTTTTTGTTGCTCAGCATGCAATTCCTTGATTATATCGAGAAATTGATTTAAATATACTGATTGAGCTCCTTCGAGTACTAATAGTACACGTTGAACATCGACGTGGTTTAATTGATGTTGCAGACCACATAGCGCTTCAACTAGAATGATATCATTATTGAGTGAAAGAATTATAAAATATAGCTCAATGCTTACAGCGATAGGACCAAAAGTCATAAACATCAGTTGGACATACTAAATCAAAAGGCACGAATGGTTTTGTATCATTCAAACACAACCGTATTTGATTCATCCAAAAGTGAACAACCGTTTCAATTCGCTTGAACATTTCGCGATCATCGATTATTTGTGCCGGTTCCAAATTGCATCCTTCGAATGGTATATAAAGCACACAAATTCCGTTTATTTTATAGTGAAGTCCAGTTAAAAATGACAAGAAAGAATTTAAATCATTACACATGCGCGATTTAATATTATCGGGCCATACTGTGTTACAAAAAAATATAGGCGCGTATACATTTTCAATTAGTCGTAGTAGACTACCATCGATATCTTCGTGTAGTTTGCCAAACAAAATTTCATCGTGAAACCCGTCGACTGTAAATATAAAATTTGGTTTACGTAAAAAGTATGTAAGGTCGTAGACAGGTGCTAATGGAAATGTTAGAATGGCTGTTAATTCATCACCATCGTAGAAAATAGTTAGCATTAACTCATTGACCTCCAACAACCATCTTTTTATCATGGCCGTGTTTTTATCATTCCAATCGGTATCCTCTTTGTGGAACAGCACTGTCATGTCTTTTATGTAGCGAATCAAGTTTTCAAGATCCTCTTCGGAATATTCAGGTATTGGTATTTCTGGACTTGTATCCACAATTTCCTCTACCACAACTTTTCCTACATCGACATATAACAATTATGAAATAATCAAAATACAGAAAAATATTTACGAGTGCATACCTTCTTCATCCGAATCTGTTATATCGGACATTAAGCTATCAGTTGCATCCATTTTTAATTAAAAATTTCAGTGAAACACGATATAAATCGACTGAACTATTCAGTCGTTAGTTAGTTTCTAACTAACAAACAAAATGTCAGCTATAGCAACCAAATGGTAACTGAGATGAATTGTCTTGTTTGTTATAGTTACTAGAATATACATTGTCGAGTAGCGACTGAAACTTTTATTTAAAAGGACAATGACACCACTGATCGATGATGGCCTCAGCAATCAAATAAAACAATATTTTTGTTAGAATAATAGTTTATTAGCGTTAATAGTAGATATAGTAAAAGAAGCAGACCATATTAAGGCATGTCATTTTCACTATATAAAATTAATTCAAAATGCAAGTGTTAAAATTACATCTAAGATTGTAAAATAGACTAGATTAATTTTTTTTGAAGGAATATAATATCGTGTTACTACAATAAATTAAGGCGTGGGTAGGGAGTACATACATAATAATTACTATCATTGGATCGTTAGTTAAAAGCAGCATAAACAAATATGTATATATATTTAATCAATATTGGTTAAGTTTTTTAAGTATAACGTTTTTTGGTTGTGGTCGGACGTGGTATAGATCCTGAGGTTCGAGGTCGTGCCGACTTAGCTCGCATCGGTTCTGCCAAATTATCTGTGTTATAACTCAAATAGACGTGTGATAGGTCAATGAAATCAGGTTCCTTAGTCGTAACTTTATTTTCCTGGATACTTTTCCGCATATTATTACCCGTATAAGCAACACATCGCAATTGCCACTCTCCAATATCTTCATTCCAATGCGTGAATTGCTCAATCATGCTTTGGTATTCTTTCGGGATATATGAATTTAATACTAGTTCGCATAGTGCCAATTCTCGCGATAAGCTTCGAATATTATCGTAGATTCCTTCTTTTTCACGTTGCTGTTCTTGCTGCTGATCTGCCTGCTCTGCTTTAACACTCATCAGCATTTGCATGACTCGCTGCAGTTTTTTGGTTTTTCCAATACATTCTTCTTGAAGCGATGAGTATCTTTCTTCAATATCGATTCGTTCTGCCTCTTTTTTTTGTAAGGATTCCTTTAGTTCCTGTTCATTTTTAGCAGCCTGTTCCAGTTCAGCAATCGAATCCTCCAACAATTTGTCCTGAGCATTTGCCTTCTCTAATAAATTTTCACCACCCACGAGAATTTTATTTTCAAGAGACATTAATTTTGTTCGAATTTGATCCTGTTCTGTTTTGGCCACTTTTAATTCTTTTTCATGTTCGGCTTTCTTTTCTAGCAATTCTTTTTCCGCATCCATTTTTTCTTTCTCTTTTTCATCATCGGCCGCCTTTTTCTTTTTCTTTTTTTTCTTTTCTGTATTCTTATTATCCTTGTCGTCATACTCGTCAAAATTGTCATCATCATCACCACACTCTTCATCATCATCTTCTTCTTCTTCTTCTTCGTCTTCTTCACCCCCCGATCCAATAATACCATCAATTAAACCTTCTTCGAGTTGCCTCTTTAATTCAGCAATTTCTTCTTGGAAATGTCTAAGCAAAGCATCTTTAGGTTCATCATTAATATGAGCACGATTCTGAATATTTTTAGCCCGACTAGCATATCGCAATGTTGATATAGTTTCTACATAATTGGAATCGGCAGGACTTACACTTGCGCACATTACCGTTTTAGAATTACCACCCAACGAATCTTGTAACAAACGTGTCAATTTTGAATTACGATACGGAATGTGTGTTGATTTACCATCGACTAGTGCACTGATTACATTTCCCAATACGGATAATGATAAATTAATTTTTGTTGCCTCTTTTAGTCGCTGTCCTGTCGCCTGTGTTTTATTTTGTCGCTCGGAACCAGCTAAATCGACTAATTGTAATTTACCCATTTTAATTAATTGTTCACCCAATTCATCGGTTTCACTCGATTCGATAGTAATTGCAAAAATTGCATGTGAACGTGACGATTCTACATTCATCTTTGTCGCACCAACAGCACGATTTTTGTTACCGATTCGCATAATATTTTCCAAATCGTCAGCGTTGTGCACAACATAACCACTTAAATCTTTTACATACACACCAATATCGGTTCGCTCTTTAACTTCTAAGCTTTTTGTTATGTGTTTCCCAAGTAAATCGCGAACTTCTTCATTGTAAATTTCCATGTAACTTACACGAACAAGAAATCTGAAAAGAAATGTTATAATAATAAAAAATGTAATAATGTCATGAAAACTTAAAACCATTAGTTGTTCTTTAATTATTGACTAGATTGGATTGTGTGTCTTTTGTATGATTCTTTTCCTTAATTATAAATTATAAATTAATATCTTATTTATTTATTTATTTGTATTTAGAATTTAGATTTAAGAGGAAAAGCATATATGGAAGCAAATATAAAAACATCAAAACCGACAGTTGCTTCCATTAGGCTCTTGAATTTTTTCAAATCCAATTCACCCCATACAGCACACCTCATTTTGAGCTAGAGCTCATTTATAATGAAATGCGCTACACGAGATGAAGTAATAATAATAATAATAATAAAATAACAAGTTACATAAAAAATTTAAAAAAAAAAAAAAAAAAAAAAAAAAAACGTATTGCCAAACAGCCACGCCACTCTAAAAATTTTGACCTAAATAATTTGGACGAACCTAGTCTTTTAATTACAAGTGGAATTGAATTCCAGAGAGAAATTCCCTTACGTAAAAGGATTTGTTTAACGATCTACACAAATTTTTTGGTGGAAGTAACCGTAAGTTAGCCGAATAAAACCTACTAAACAACAACTTCCTATACTAACAAAATGGCTGCTTAGTTTTAAGAAGTTTGAAAATAAAAAGACAAACGCGAAATTCAAAAAAGGTAGATAAACTACATCCTAAAACAATATTAAAATAAGGAGAAATATGATCGAATTTTCTAATACCAAAAATAAACCTAGTACAAGCATTGAAACATCTTTGGAAAATACTCATATTCTCCTGAAGTAATCCAAACAAAACTACATCACCATAAATAAACTGAGAGAGAATATAAGACATAAACATTCTTTTCTTAAAATGACTATCCGTAAACCCTACTACTTTGTACAAACAACTAAGCATGCCCAACACCCTTCTACTAATATTAACTAAGTGGTCACCCCATGTAAAAGATTTTCGGATTTTATTAACGGTAATAAAATACCGTTATTAATAGAATCGAAGGCCTTGGAAAAATCTAACAAAGTTAAAGAGGTGAATTTCTTATTACTCATATTACACCTAAGAGAACTTAACATACTTATTGGTCGGAAATGAGATAGTTCAGAAGGATTGCTAATCTTTGGGATAGGAATAATTTTACTAAGCTTTCCACTGGTCAGGAAAGGAAGAGGACGTAAGGATAACATTAAAAATATGTAACAAGTACTTTGAAACGAAAGGGAAAACTCGTTTTACGAATTTTAAACTGATATTATCTAAACCAGAGGATTCCGACTTAACCTTCCAAATAGCCAAATATAACTCAACGAGCGAAATATTTGAGAACGAAAATGAATTAAAGGACTCGTCAGAAAGAAATTCGACTGTATTACTTACTACCAGAGTTCAGATCGGAGCTAAAAAAACTATTTAATTCATTTGGCTTGAAAACTTTACGAATGATACTCCTGCATCTACCAAGTAGAATACATAGCGCGATTGCCACTATTTGGAGACTATTTTGATGAAAACTAAGAATTTTACAAGTTATTCAAACAGATAATTCACTCCATTGCCATTAACTAGAATCACACAGAAATATAGTCTATATACACCATACAGGACCTCATAAAACTTTTTAGGTGATTCAACTTCAGCATTTTCAGCTAAATTTTAACTATAACTAATTTCAATAATTTCTTATATATTGTCCTTAATACATCATTTGGTCTGAATTGCTGCCATTATATATGATATTTCAACGTAACTAATAGTTCACTGAATAGAATATTCCATCAACCGTTTTCGTATCAACTACCAATCGATTCTGACGATTAGAAAATCGTCTCTGAACTATAGTTTCTAAATTTTGAAAATAATTTGTAATAAATTTAATTCGAAATAATTAAAACAATAATACCTAAAGTATTTTGAATACATGATTTAAATTACGTCGCCATGAACCAGCTAATCTTATTGTTGTAATAAATTACTAATTTATACGTAATTTAAGTATGCATTAGTCATTGGTCATAAAAAATTAAATTAATAACCGAAAAAAAAACTATTGCCGAATTTAAATTAGGCTAGTATATTAGTAATAAATTCGCGATGACTAATTACTTTAAATAATAATAAACTTACTTTTGATTTTCACGTCCCTTCGCAATATGACCAAATATATGCGCAAATGTATTTGGTATAATGCCTTTGGTTTGAGGTGATTCATAATTGCCCGACATCGTATAGGTTTTACCAGCGCCAGTTTGTCCATATGCCAAAATTGTACCATTATAACCTTCTAAAACTTTGTCAACAATTGGTCGTGCCGTATCGACGTATAATTCAATCTGTACAGAAAATAAAATTAAAAAAATTAATTATTTTGTTAATTATAAAATTTATTAGTAATAAATCTGATAATGGTTTCATTTTAGTTTAGTTACGGAAACTTTGACATTGAAAGAGGTACAATTAAAATCGACATTGAAATTATGATTTTTTAAGCCATATTAGACTCGGATTTAATATGGCTTTGTACATAAAATATCTTGATTATATATCATATCGTTATTATTCAAGTGAGTGTGGACATGCATGCTAATTAATTTACATTTAATTTGTTTTAAGATACTAGTAAACTGAACGCAGTTGTAATCAGCGCACACAACTTTTTTGAATTATATTGTTACCATTACGTCATTAAAACGTCAATAGAATCCAATATTTTTCAAATCTACTATTTGTTTGTCAAATAAGACAATGTTGCCTTTAATTTTTAATGTGTGGTTTGGTTCAAACAAATGGCACTTAACTATTATACTTAGTAAGTTTTAAAAATTAAAATTAATTCCGGAGTAAGGCAAAAGGGAGTTATTATAATGATATAATATGACGGTCGATGATAACAATGAAATTCATTATTTATTTTAAAAATTTTAAGTGATTTCGATGTGATGCATACTTTTAATGAATATTTGTAACTGAATTTATGTTTAAACTGACTTAATTTTTTTTATTTTTATTTTAAATAAATTGATTTTATTTATTTTATTTTATTACAATCTAGTCTCCTGGACTAATGAGCAATTTGTTTCTGACTTAATTTACTAAGATAAATATATCTATGACTCCACCCATTGGCGTTTCATAGTTTCTGGTAAGTTGTTATACCACATCATTATTGTGGCTCTAAATCAGCAAGCCGCTGTTTGTTCTAACAATTAAACCAGTTCAAAGGGTTTGGTTCTTTTCAGTCTGTGTATAATATTGGTGTTGCTTAATAGCTGAATTGCCTCTATATTCACATGTTGCTGGAGTCTTTCTTCGTTTTCCTTGCATTTTTTTAACTTCAATTAAAACGGGGTCCACTTTAAAGTCTCTATGTAGATCACTATTCCTGACGTACCATGATGCATCGACGGAGTTCTTTAGTACCATGTTCTGAAACCTTTCAATGATATTAACGTTGCTGGGTTTTGTACAACCTCAAAGTTCAATACCATAAGACCATAGTGGTTTCAGAATTTGCTTATAAAGTAGCAGCTTATTGTATGATGATAGAGAAGAGTGTCTGCCTATCAGCCAATGCATTTTTCTATATTTTAGTTTTAGTTCTTCATATTTCTTTTTGACGTGAATCTTCCTTCTAAGTTTAGCAACCAGGGTATTGCCTAGATACTTAGCTGCATTCGCATACGGTATTATTTCTCGAACTGATTGAACTGATTTAGTTTCATTTAGCTTAATTCGCCATCTTTTAGTCCATTTATATACTTCGGAGATAGCTGATTGTAATTTTTATGTTGATTCTTCGTTGCTTTTTCTAACAGCTAGGATCACACTGTCATCAGCAAAAGTCGCCACTGTGTTGTTTTCTAATTCAGGTAGATAAGGCGTGTATACTAAATATAAAATCGGTCCTAATACACTGCCCTGTGATATTTCTTTCACCTGCTTTTATTTCTTTCAATTCAAAATAAGTTTCAGCCAATTTAATTATAAAGAATCTATCTTTCAAGTATGATTCCAGTATTTTAGCGAATTGCATTGATAAAAGGTTTCTTAACTTATGATAAGGTACTTTACGCCAAACCTTGTTAAAAGCTTGCACCATGTCTAAAAATATCGTGGAGCAGACATTTTCTCTTCAAGTGCTTTCTCAATTACATTGATTATTCTGTGTACTTGTTGTATTGCTGAGTGTTGACGACGAAATCCGAACTGATGATTTGGGATTAAGTTATTCCTTTCGATTATCGGATTTAACCTTTTAATCAGTAGTTTCTCAAAGAGTTTAAACATAACTAGCAACAACGAAATTGGTCTATAAGATGCAGTTTCGACAATTTTCCTCAAACTGGGCTCAAATTTGGTTCTAAATGCTGCATTGATAAGATAAGTTAGCTTACCTAGAGCCCTCCTTGTAGTTCTTTTAAAATTTATGTGGTATTAAGATCATAACCAGGAGCTTTTCTCGAATTCATAAATTTTATCTCATGCATGACTTTTTTGGTGAAGTCAACAGAATTTCTTCACTTTCTTTTTCAGATTCCACCGATATTATTTGAGATTCTAAAGTTTGATCATCATGTGGTTGGAATATTTTTTCGAGGTGCTCCGCAAAACATTGAACTGTATTTTCGTTATTTCGAGCCCATTTCCCCTCCCCCCCTCTATTCTTATTGGAGGGTTCTGCATTGTTGGTCTTTTATTTTTTTGTTTGCTTTCCAAAGTGAAAAATCAGTCCCGCTATCATTAGTTAGTTTTTTTAGACAGTTACTGATTCACTCATCTTTTACTTTTTGGATTTCCCTTCTTACTTGTGGAGTTAAATTATTAAACTTAGTTGTATATTGAGGAGCTCTTGTTTGTTGTCATATTCTTCTCGCTCTTCTTTTTTCTGCCAAGAGTTCTCTAATTGTTTTAGGGTAGTTGTTTCCTTTTATTTTATATTTCATTTTTTGGGTACTTTCCCAGGCTGATTGTTGTATATCATTTACAAATTTTTCAACTTTGTTTTCTATTTGCTCCTCGCTTTTTAATGGAACATTTAGGTAATTTTTTTCTTCTAAGGACTGCCTAAAGTATTCCCAACAAGTGTGTTTATTTATTAGGCTTGGATTTATTTCTTTTTGAATAATTTGTTCGCTTAATGTCAAAAGTATAGGAGAATGGTCCGAGTTTAGGTCTCGACTTTCGTCTACTTGTATATAGTTCATTAATATATTTTTGATTATAAAAAAAATTAATTAACTGACTTAATTAATAAGATTTTAACATCTACTAATTTAAGACATACTTAAATCTTGAAATTGAAATTACATTTTGAAGCATATTAATTTATAGTAATTATTTGATGAGCTAATAATGAATGTTATTACACCTGAGGGATGATGTTGCGAAACGAACGTAGCGAGTTGAGTATTTCACTCTGAGGGAGTAATAACTATTACTCGCAAGTTAAATACGATACGCAAGTTAAATACGATTGAATAATTTTTCTCCATTTCCGAGTCAGAATCCATATTTTAGAGACAATTAAAATTTTTAAAACAAGATATGAAATTATTGCGATTGACTAAGGCTCCGTTCGATTTCCATAATTATTATTATCTTTGTAATAATTTTGACATAAATGAAATAATTGTCTCTTCCATATTTTGTAATAAGCTCGTTTGCTGTTCGAATTCTGTAATAATTTTGTCTGTTGTAATTGTGACGTTACAAAATAAATATAGCTAACAATTTTAAATGAATCAAAACTATGATTTTATTCAAATATGGCTTTATTTATGATCACTTCTGGATATATGAATTAAATGTGAATAACACACGGAAATCAGAAACAGGTGCGATATGTACATCTGGTGTCAATATAGGTATTCTACCTCGTACTCTAAAATGTATTGTGTTTTAAACTGGATCTGTAATGTTATGGATTTATATGGATTGCATTGAGGCGACCAACAATGTATACCATGCTTTCCACCAGCAATATTATTAATTCTATTTTGACGATGATCAGAATGCACCTAAGAATTTCAATCAATTCATGAAATTGGTAGTTCTTGATTTAACACTATGATTTAATTCAAATATGGCTTTATTAGTTTATTTATGATCACATCTGGATATATGAATTGAATGTAAATAACGCGTGGAAATCAAAAACAGGTGCGAAATATACTAACGTACATCTGGTGACAATACAGGTATTTTACCTCGTACTCTAAGATCTATTGTGCTTTACACTGTATTTGTAATGTTATGGATTTATATTAATTGCACTGAGGCGACCAACAATGTATACCGTGCTTTCCACCAACAACATTATTAATTCTATTTTGACGGTTCAATGATCAGGATGAATCTAAGACTTCCAATAAATTCATGAAATTGGTAGTTCTTGCCAAAAAATGTTATTACCACTAATAACCTAGTTTATTATCCAAGATGGAAATATCAATAGTTTGGCTGTGGTTGGCCAGTGACATAATATACAGGATGTAGAAAAGGAATCAACATTTTGGGATCTATATGTGCATCGTTCAACAAATTATTTGACTTTACGGTATAGAGATGATAATGGCACAAGTGACAACATGGCCAAACAATGGTCTGACTTTATATTTTTATAATTATTACTGCATTTATTACCGTATAAATAATTATTCTATAATAATCAGAATAAAATTATCATAAATAAATGTTATGTACGCGGCGTATTATTTCGGAAATGTCAAAATTATTTCATGTAGCTACTGTGATAATTTGGTTGCATGCAGAATGCTGTTAAAATTATTACAGGAAAACAAATGTTAACAGAAATCGAACGGGCCCTAAATGTCAATTTTCAATAAAAAAAATTCATTGCCTACTTATCAAACATTAAAAACTGTTTTTTATATTAAAAACTGCATAGGAATTAAGCACGACTTTTAGTGATTAAAAAAAAATCCATACAATTTCTTGTAATTTGCTAGAGACACGTATGTCTAAAAACACTACGAAATAATTTCTTGTACTTTGCTAGAATGTCTAAAAACACTTCTGTTTATTGTTTGTATGCTTCTTTTTGACATTTACTTATGTTGTTGTCAACACAAAAATAATTATTTTTTGCTTTGCTAAAAATTTAAATTTGATATATTTATTTGTCTTTAAATATTAAAATTATACAAAAATAAATATAATATAATAACATCTAAATATTTAAATTTTGTTATTTTATTCTCTATGTTGTATTTATTTAATACTTATTTTTTATTATTATAATTTATTTATTTTTTAATAGTTTTATAAAACCGTAAATTTGTTTTTGTAACAGACTATGTGATAGACGATTTACGTTTATCACATAGTCTATTACAAAAAGAAATTTAGTTTTCCGTTGTTTAAATATTGTTCGGCGGTTATGTACAAATTTATTGATCAATTCATTTTTAGTCGGCAAAGTTCATATATTATATACAATAAATAAATAAAAATAAAATAAAACATTGTATGATATGTATTTGTAATTCATAATATCTTTTATTTATTTTAAATATTGCATATTTGTTATCAATTCTATAATGATTTTTTTTATCGACTAGTATGGATGTACTCATAAAATAAATTTTGTATAGTGATTTTTTTTGGTATCATGTAAATCCTCCGTGTTTTGAGTTGGTATCATGTAACCTTATTGTAGCAGTATTAATAATTATTTTTGGTTAGTGATTTTTTTTAATCACTAAGAGTCGTGCTTAATTCCTATGCTGATTTCTTAAAAAATTATTTCTGTATTCCCCATGAGTATTTTTGCATATTTCTCATGTGCCGCGAGAAAATGAATGTCATTTCTAAATAATAAACTAATAGGTTATGATCGAATTATTCAATGGGATTGGAAAAAAATATGTATGCTTATTTGTCAAACAGTTTCGGCCAAAAAATTTAACTTTTTTTTAGTCAATTAAAGTGAAATTCGTTTTACTGAAAATTCAGTGCACTGAACCTTACTATAGTTGTTTAATGTTTGAATCTAAAACGATTTCTGAAAGTAATTCGACTATTATTGGGTTGGTAAAAAAAGGTGACTGAGCTATAGTATATTTTGGCAACCGTACAATAAGAACATATTGTGCAATTTGGCTTGAATCAAATAGTGATCGACCAGGAAACGATACACCAGTGCCTTTCTAAAATTTTATGTATCGATAGGAATGATTTACCTAAGGCGACTGATGTTATTTTGTATTAGAACTCGAGCTTCCCGCAAACCCGTAACAAAATCATGTCGTTGCGGCAGTAATGCAAGTAAAAAAAACCCAAGCAATTAAAAAACAATCGAAAACTGGACACTCGGTATTCAAGAAAAAAAAATGCTTTTCAAAATATTTTTAGACCAGCCCAATCCATATCTAAAAGTTAGGTGCTAATATTATATATTTTTCGTAAATGCGTAAATTTAAGCTGTAAAGTTTGATACTATCGCTTAAAATTATTCATTTGACAACAAACAATACCTAAACTTAGGAAAATTAAAAGTTATTTTGATTAAACATTTTGCAGAATATCAAAATTAATCCCATAATTCATGGTCTTAAGTAATCGAGTAGCAGATTTATACCGTTGTTTTAAAATTAAATTTAATTTCAAAGCCGTAAGGCAAATAGATGATTTTCATTTATAAGAAATGTTGTTTGAAATGCGTCCGAAAAACTAAGAAGAATGCCAGAACCAATGCACCATTCAAGATGATGGCCGGATTTTAAATTAAATGGTACCGAATAGAATGTTATAACATACATTCCAAATCAAAGAGAAAATAAAATGTATATTAAAATAAAGTTTTACTGTGGCCAAAATGGAGTTTCAATTAATTTCCCATCAAAATACTGTAGGCGTTTGCTTCACTTAACCTACATGTAAATCTGTAAGTCAAGTTAGTTCGTTAGTATTTATTGTGACTATTGTAGTGCTTATTAAAATTACAATTCATTGGTTATTAAACCACAACTTATACAAAATATTTCTATATATGTTCAGTTAACAAAAATTGTAGATTGCTCTAAAGTCCTGACTGGAAATTTCAATTTGTGATGAACTCGTATTTTGTAAAGTGATTTAATTTTATTTGAATGGTTTCAAGTAGTCGAAATTCTAATATTAATAACTAAGCCGGCCCTCTCTTTGTTGTATTGCTATGTGAAACTAATCACTGACTTTTAACCTGACGACACTGGAAACAATATGCTGATCTAACAGCTTTTTTTTTTTTTTTTTTTTGGTTGAAACTTTTATTTATCACTACGGATCTAAATTGTCCATTAAGGACACCATGTTAACATTTAACATTTCTTACCGTTAAAATTATTTTACAAAATGATATTTTTTTTATTGTAGATGATCAATACAATACAACTAAAAGGAAGTCAACAATACACTTAGAAATTGCACTGGTTTCAATGGTTGCTTAAATATATAAACTAAATATATAAAGAGGCACCAGTCTACTCAATGTATTCCAATTTATTATTTTTTGTCCAAAAATGTATAGGCCTCACAAAACTAAGAATATGTCAATGTTTTAAGAGGGCTTAGGCAAAAGCAATTCAGAGATAATGTTCCTCGGGATGCCGTGATTCTAATATGTATATTATTTTAATATGATATAAATTGTTTAACCACTGACAAACTAATCCTTGTAAATTTATACAATAATCAGCAAAAATTTGCCCTTCACTTGGATCAACAAAAATGGCCGACTATAACCTTTACCTATATAATTGATAAACAAACATTAAAATTAGACGTACAGATGTAAATTATAAAACAAAACTTCCTATTTATGAGCGATATTATCTAACCTTTTTCAATGAAAAAAAAAAGTTAAACAATAACACTGAATATGTAAAAAAACACTAAAAAACTAAATATAATTAACAACATTTACCACAATTTATTATTATATTGTAACAATCGTAGTTTTTGATACAAAAACAAATATTTTAATTTTTTGATTTAACAATTGGCTGAATTCATTTCAAATTACGACGACAGAATAAGACTGTCGACAAGTATGATTGTTTGTTGTTTACGGTTAATATATTTGCATATTATATGTACATACATATAATATATATGTTACATACATATATGTCGTAAATATTTAACATAATATAAATTAAATTAAAATTCTTAAATCATACATGCAATTATGTTTTAAATTTAATAGCAATTCTAATTTTATTTTTATGTAAGCGCTATAAATATTTTTTAAGTTATTTTTACCCATTTCGGGAATATTTTTATATGCATGTCGCAAGAGTATATACGTAATTATATAATTTGCATGAACGCATGTAAATTAGATTATTTAATTTATTTTATAAAATTATATTTCGTAACATAATAAGTTCACAAAAATTTAAATTAGTTAAATTAATAACGAAGATGTGTAATTATTTTTAAAATCATAAGGTTTCTAAATTTATAACACAGATTAAGGACTATCTTTCGGATTTTATTTTTTACCAATGACTTATTTAAAATTTCATTCGACACTTATCACTTCTATTTAAACGTAATTTATTAATTTAACACTACGGCTTCTTATTTTTCAACAATTCGATACATTCTGTTAATTATTTGGAGATTGAAAGTTTAGCTTTTTACCTTCTTCTACTGAAAGTAACTTTCATGTTAATGGTTTTATAAAATTCATTTATTCTGGTTTATCATTTCATTGATTTTCTTAAATCTGTAGGACCCCTTTAAGTATTTACATATTTTTATGCTCCAAAATAACTTACGAAAATGCCTAAATATATACTGGGCATTTATGCTGGGATTGAGAGCTTTTGATTAAGAAGGTATCATTCATCACAATTGGACTACATTATGTGTTTTATTGACTAAATTCATTGATTTTCGTTAGTCGACTAACTAACCCCTTCACGGGGTTAATTCATAAATTAACCAAACTTGGACAGAGGAGAGTAAATTGTACATTTAAATAAAAACAGTTTGAGCTTAGTAAATAAACTGTTCAAGCGAAAAAGTAGGTAAAGGTTATTAAAGGACATCACTGATACGGACTGCAAAAATTATTTATTTTTGAGATTATAATTGCATTTTATATCATGCAATAATTTTAAAATGAGGCTGAACCCGATTTGACCTTAAATATAAAATCAAGTGATGAATCTATATGAAATCACGTGACAATTCTATATTATTCAGTCGTTCTTAAATATTTTGGAACTATATATGTATATAAAGGGTGTTTTTTATAGAGTTACACAAGTTTAAATCACAATAAAACAAAGAAATATATTTTTAATATCAATGAAACGGACTTTATTGGATTTTATAATATTAATATTTAAATATGATTTCGGCCATGTGGCCGCCACGGCTGGCACGTACAAAGTGCCGTATTTCACCAATAACTCTTCGAATGTTGATTTCTAGGTGTTCAATTGTCTCTGGTTTATCGACGTAGACAAGTGACTTTACATAACCTCAAAGAAAATAATCCAATGAGGTTAAATCCCACGATCTTGGCCAATTAATTGGACCATTACGCGAAATTATTCTTTCATCAAAAGTTTCTTTGAGTAAATCAATTGTAGCGCGCGCTGAGTGGCATGTGGCTCCGTCCTGTTGGAACCACATGTCAGCAAAATTAATGCCAGCTAATCGAGGTAAGAAAAAATTTCTAATCATGCCCCTATATCGCTCACCATTGACAGTAACATTCTGACCATCATCGTTTTTGAAAACATATGGACCAATGACCCCGCCAGCCCATAGAGCGAATCAAGCAGTAATTTTCTGTGGATGTAATGGTGTTTCGACAAGAGCTTGTGGATTATCCTTACTCCAAATCCGACAATTCTGCTAATTTACGCACTCATTCAACCAGAAAGAGGCTTCATCGGAGGTGGCGCATACCATGGTCGTTTGGCCTTAATTCCTGCACAAGTTGAATCTTGAAAGCTTTTTAAGCCAAGATCATTTAGTAAAATCTTCTATAAAGTGGAAGGATACAACCCCAGTTGCTGAGAACGGCGACGAATTGATTGATATGGATCTTCTTTAATGCTTTCCTGTACAGCGACTATAGATTCTTCAGTGCGCACTGTTCGGCGTCTCACGGAATGCACATTATCATTAAGAGTATGCGTGGTCCGAAAACGATCTATTGTTATTCGAATTAGCCGCTCTGAAGGACGATTATGTGCGCAAAAATGGAGAAAGTGCCCGATAAGTTTGACGAACAGAGCCATTATCTTGATAAAAAATTTCAACAATTTGCAAGTGTTGCTCTGATGTAAGTCTATCCTAATGAAATTTCAAACCAAACTAAACAAAAAGCAACTATCAGCTGTTAAATGGGTTGTCAAATAAAGCAGTGTTGCCAACTCATAGTCGTGAACCTTTAAAAAAACACCCTTTATATTTTTTTTTTTTTTTTTTTTTAATTTTTAATCCCTACAATCTTGTTCTGGGGCCGAAGCTCACCCAACTCTTTCGCGGTTATTTTAACGTCCTTACTTTACGCCAACGAGGGCCAAATCGAGGACGCACGAATACAGGTTCGCGATTGTTGAATATCCCCATCTGCGCAATGCATTGCTCCAAGCCAGCCTGTACTGACATGGACGATGGTTCGGCCCATAGACTCTGCACTCCAACGGGGGGTCATAGTTGTGTTCATCGTCATCACCGATCGTAATCAAGTGATGAAAAATCCCTTTTGCAACCCTCCCCCATTGGGATTCGAACCCGGTACCTCCCGTCCCAAACACCGCAGCTTTAACCACTGCGCCAATTGCTCGGTACCCTTTATATTTCTTTCATCATGCATGAACGGAAAGTGTTTTTTTTGTGGACATTCTATTGTCTCAAATTAAATAGAAATCTCTAAGTAATCTACAGAGATGATTGAAACTATTCTACAAATTTGGAATAATTTGGGATTTATGTTGTGTTTTTTTTTTGTTGTTTCTGAACTCTGCAATCTGTTCTGGGGCCGAAGCTCTCCCAACTCTTTTGCAGTTAATTTTTAACGTCCTACCTTACGCCGTCACCAGCCAAATTGAGGACGCACGAATACAAGTTCGATTTTAAATCCATCTGCACATTGCATTGCTCCAGCCAGCCTGCACTGACATGGACGATGGCTCGGCCCATGGATTCTGCACTCCAACCGGGGGTCATAGTTGTGTTAATCGTCATCACCGATCGAAATCAGGTGATGAAAAATCCCTTTTGCAACCCTCCTCCGTTGGGATTCGAACCCTGGTACCTCCCGTCTCAAATGAGATTTATGTTATTTACTAAAATGTATTGAAGCTTACCTTAGAGGATAGTTAAAGATCGTAAAATTAAACAACAGCTTAGAAACAAAAATTAAACAAAGTAATGATCGTTGGTGTAAAATCATTTTTATTTTAAATTAATTATTTCGCAGGTCACCGGTCGTCTAGTAATAATTAAAGTGTTGGTTTCAACACACTGTTCGATCTTCATCACTAATCACACACTGTGTATAAAATCGTTCGTTAAGCCGACCATCTTTAACGGATACCAATTGTAAAATATGGTAAATGGTCAACTTTGGCCTGTAGAGTTGTTGATTTTTTAATTATTTCTAAATATATTCAAATGTAAAATAATGAAGTTTACCTGCTAGCTTCGCACTTAATATATAATTACAATCTTACAAATTTTTCACGTATAATTGAATTAATCGACCTTGAAATTACATTTGCAACTATGTTCTTATTTAAACGTTTTTTCAACTTTAGTTGTGCCAAGATCAACTTTGCGTTAAGATTTCTAAATCTTAACACGAAAGACGCTTTTTTTTATTTTTAATGTTTAGTAAGTTTCCAACATTTTCGGATAAGGGACTAAGAATCGGGAAAATAATTGTTTATGATGCTAAATCACTCTGTAATCTCTGTGATGTTAAGCACTCTGTAATGTGTAGGCATTAAATTGCCAATAATTTTTGAGATTCAGATTTGCGACTTTAATTTAATTTTAGTTGATTTAAATGTGTCTATAGTTGTGCAAACAAATGTTTATCGTACTTTGATTTATTTTATTGTAGCTGCATTTTTGTCAGTCGCATACATATTAAGTTAAAGATTTGCAGGGACCTATATAACTATGTCATAAAAGATAAAATGAACTAAATTTAATTAATATATTTTGTGCCTCCCAAATATGGTTAACTATTTTATATTATAGTTGACAAGCCGCGGATATAATACAGTTTCATAACAAAAATAGTTTATAATTGGCATATATGTGATTATTGACTCATCACACTTATACAAAATATGTATATGGTTAAAAAATTTATTAATTTAAAATTAAACATTAAAAGCATTATGATAAGTCAAAGGTTATTTTCGAAAATTACAAAGATTCGTCTATATCCTATTAACAAATAAAATCATTTCCTAATCAAAATTATATGTTAAAATTTAATTGATTGCCTATTACCTTGAAATGAAGCTTACATCAAAGTAATGTAAAATACTTTTAACATAATACTTATACTAAGTAAACAGGTTTTTGTATTTAAGTGATGTATTATTAATCATTTTTCGAACTTTTGGTGTTTGGTTAATAAATAATATGAAATATATTAATTAAATAGGACATACCATGCACAACTTAATGTTCTACTTAAGCTTTCTGGTCTTCAAGATGGTTCAGAGTTTTTTTCATCGTCATAATCGTAATCAAGTGGTAAAAACTCTGTTTTATATACCACCTAATTGCTGGCATTCTAAACCGAGATCTCTCAGTACGCCAAATGTCCAGTGACAAATTTAATTATCTTAAGTATAAATGCATCTTCTCAAACATTACTTAAATACCATAAGTCAATAAAATGTCTATAAACGAATAAAGCGAATATAACCAAAAAATGTGACTCCATCTCCCGAAAATTTATTTACTTAAATCAATTAGTTTATATAAATAAATAAGAAATATTTTATACGTCTTGAATATGTATATAAATGTCTGTTTTTAGCAACTTGTTATTTTTATATTCACCACTTGTTGTTCCTCCAAACTACGATTAATACATTTAAAGAAAAATTTATTCAAGAAAAATTATACGAAGCAAATCAAATACCAAATAACTTCTCTCACTTGTTTGGAACTTTAATTCTGTATACATACAACTGAAAACATAACAACGTAATTGTCAAACAACCAAGCCCATAAATTTAAATCGCTTCGCACTCGCTCGTTTATACTTTATATATATATATATGGTGAACTATCAAAATGGTAACGTCATAAACTTGTTGAATATATACAATAATTGCGGAATTGAGTCTCTCAAATTCTCTGTTTTGTTTCTGAATATTCTCATTGCATTTTTTATTTACACATGAACGTATTATTGTTTAAAGGTGGCCATACAATACCATTTTTGCGCCAAACTACTAACATCGGAGCCGGTTACAACCAATTAAAACCAGATCGGATTTTTTTTTTTTTTTTTTTTGTGATAGTATTTTCTGTTATCGTATACATAAAATTATTTTCGATAGTGGTTTTAATTTTCTTTTCTCAAAAAATTGGATTTGCTCAACTAGTTACTGCAGATAGGTATTGACTTGATTTTTGCAAAACTTTTCAAGTTTTAGTTACTGTTTAACAGTTTATTTGATAAAATTCATTTCAAATCGAATAATAAAAGTCTTAAAACAAAAACCTAAATCTGACATTTATTAAGGACACTTCCCATATATTTATTGAGCTAAAAAAAATTAAAGTAGCAATACAATAAAGGTGATGATACAAGTGTAATTTTTGCCTTAACGAATACAACGTCTGTGCGCGGATTGGCCAAAAGTCGGACTTCTCAAAACATATAAAATACAACTTTCATATCTTCAAAAATTGTCAGTAAGTGACTTTTATTTGGACGCATTGTTAAAGTTCTTTTAATTTTGAATTTTAAAACTTAAATGATCAACGTTTTGTGTCTTCAAATTATATGACACCTAAAATTGACGAATAAGTTTTAAATTCCACTTTTTCATATCAAATAAATGTTAAACTTATTTCTATGAAAAGCATGCTATTAAAACAGAAAAGTCATTAAGTCAGCTATAGATTTGCTGTAAAGATACCCAAATCTTTAGCCAAACAATATAAGAACAAAATTTTGCTACTTTATTTTATTTTATTTTTATTTTTTTAATTCAACGAAAAATAACGATTCTGTTAGGTTATCAAAGTTAAATCTTAACAGATTAAGACAATTCTTACAAAACATTTTAGAATGAGGGAAGTAAAAATAAAAATAAATAAGTTCAAAAATTAATCTTAAAAATATTTTTGAAATTATTTAGACATTTCCAGCCTGAACTTTAAAAAATTTTGTATTACAAACATTCCACTCTAATTTGATTTGATAAAACTCCTAAGACTGTGTCCGAAACCTATGATAAATATTTGTGAATACAAATTTTTGTCATTTATTTGTTACCGAAGACATCCAAAGTGGGTTTTGGTGGGTCGAAAATGTTGTAAATGTTAGCGATCTCTGTAGTTGGAGTTGAGATTGCAGGTTGTGTTTCGAAAAAGGTAATGGCTTGTTTTTCGCCATAGGTGGGTTAAGATTGTTCGAAAATGTTGTTACATTGCAACGGTGACATTTTGTAGTGTATTGGGGTGATTGTTGGAACGTATTCTGTATTGTTTGCAGAACAAGCTGATTTTTTCTTGAAATCTTATTGAAAGTTTTGTTTTCATATGTTTTAGGACGCTCTTTTGAAGCAGAGGTGCTTCTGATTTTAGTGTAGATGACAATTTAGTGGGGATCACAGGAAAATCATTATATTATTATGTATATTAGTGACTTCTAGCAGCGTGGAGATGAAGTTGTTGGTTTGTGGTTTGCTGGCGAAGTAATGCTATTTATTACAGGTCGCAGCTAGGAGCAGTTGGTCCATTAAAAGATTTTGTTTTCAGCGAGCCTTTGCAGAATGCAGTTAGATGGTGGCACGCTGGAGTTAAATGGATGATGGATTCAAAGGGTTGAGTGGTTAATAGATTTTGTTTTCAGGGAATCTTTGCAAATTACAGTTGAATAGTGGCATGCTGGAGTTGCGGATAAGAGATGACAGTGCTAATAGTAGTTTGAATATTGGCTACGGAGAAACCGGACCAATTCTGTCATTACTGATATACCTTTCCTTTCCTTATCCCACCAAAAAAATACTAACTATCGATTGCTTAGGTATTTGTAACCGGGTCAAGTCCGGGTGGTGCCCGGCATTCCGGGAGATCCTGGATAATCCTTGGCATAAAAAAACATATAACGCGGGAAAATATTTCAATCAATTATTATAATTTTCGGCCAGCGTAATAAAAAATTGGGGACGTAAGGCAATATTTTTCAAATAAATGTTAAATATGTATAGTCACACATATTTATAATGGGTTTCGAGCACAGTCTAAGTAAAGTATATTTCTAAAGACAATTAGACCAATCCAATTTACTATGTATTTACTGTTAATTGCTAAAAAGGCTAATTGCGTTCGTAATATTTTGTTTTTACCAATCGCGCAATGTATATAATAAACAGTTTTGGAATTGATTTTTGAACTGTTTTAACTAATCTGGTTTTCAACTAAGCACCATCCATTGCCAAATTAAAAGGATTAAAAAGATGGATAGAACAACACAGAAAGCGATTAGACCACTGATGCAAGAAAATGCAAGTTCTTGAAAAATGTGAGAGGAGGAACAATTAAATCTTACTGGCGAAAATGTTATCAAAACAGAGGATTGAGTTTCATTGTAGGTTTTATCAAATATCACTGATATTTGTTTAAAATTTAACTCAACTTAAGTATATATGGCCTATACCAGAAATTGGACTTTAGACAAAGGTAGCGATCTCGAAATGCCCAACAGATTAAGCATAGTAAAATTAAACAAAGTGATGGAGCACCCTTTACAACTTTATTAGCACCTTTTGATAAATTCAAAAATGTATAGGAATCGAAATAATTATATAAAATATTTCTTCTAAAAACGGACACTTTCAAACTAGCATTAAAGCATATAAAATTAAAGCATATTGTTTGGCATAATACCGAAGGGCTGGCCAAATATAACTTCTTCAAATTGAACTACCAATATTGATTTACAGCCAAGTAAGCTTGTGAACAACATTTAACTATCAAAAAATTCCAAACCGCTCACCCGCATTCATTAAATTTATTATATTCAACGTTCTTAGACTACACACTGTATAGTAAACTATTAATCTCTTCGAAACAAAACAAAAACTATAAACTCTCTGTATAGCATGTAAGTTTCGTACCACTCGTACATACATAGTTAAATTACAACTTGTTTGGTGTATTCCTCACAAATATCTTGTCTGTCACAACATTTCTATACGGTCGAGCGTTCAAACGTGAAAAAATTGTTTACAAAAATTTAAATAAAATATATAAGTCGCTATAAATTTAATATACTTATAACGTAATTTTTTTAAGTGATTTTTTTTTTATTTTATAAGTAAAAAGGTGTGATAATATAAATAGTTTATAAATTATTTAGTGATTTATTTAATTTAATTTATGTTTTTGGTAGTGATATGAAATAATTAAATCAGAAAGGAAATATGTTCTAATTAATCGAAACAAGAAAGAATATTTGAATAATTTATTATCTGAATTAGAAATTTTATTTAAAGTTTACTATGGGTGTTGGCTTTTTTTTTATCTGTGTGTGTGTGGAATGGTTAATTCTTAAATGCGCTTATGATTCGCTAAATATGATGCTGGCGAAAATTTACCATGATAAATTTAATGTATCAAAACATATTTTAAAGTCCGCCAATAATATGTAGATAACGCTAATCAAATCAAAATATTATTCAGTTTAACGTTCTTTCTAAAATTCTAATTTTATTCTTAGAACTGGTTTTTGGATTATGTTTTAACTTATCGTGCGCTATCATAAGAATATTTAATATACTCGTAGAATGTTAAATAAAAAATAAAGTATTATTATAATAATATCACGTACATATCGAAATAATATTATATTATGCATTTTATTATGTTATGCAAATCAGTAATGTACAACGCAAACAATATTGATAATTCTAAGATCAAAATTCACCTTGGTACAAGACATAATAATTAATGTGTTAATTACGATAGCTAATTTTTTTTTCTAAAACGTGAATCATGTATTTATACATTTTAGTTAATAATGATCATAAAATCAACCAATATGTAATTTTGATGTAAGAAAATCTTAATTACTTTCAAGTGAATTCAGTCTACCTAGTTCCAAAATTACGCATCATTTATGAACTACACTATTTTAAGATGTGCGGGCGTTAATCATTTTAATTATGTGATGCAATTTTAAAACGACATTTTATATTATTTAAAAAAAAATAAACCTAATTAAAAAGTTCATAAGTCGTAATATTATTTTATTTATTTAATTAGTGTTGAACAACTATATTCGGTTATCGAAATAGATAATAAACATTTATATTCAATTGACACAAGTGTTTTTTGTAGTTTATTAGGGGACACAACAAAATATTTACAAAAAAATGTGGGAATAGTAATTTAAAATACGCACTGAAATTGTAAATTAGTAGTCTAAATACGTTCGGACATCGTTTAATGCAATGATAATATGTAATTAAATATTCAATCTATATTTTTGATGTCTTCAAAAGATTGTTGATTGTCTATTGTATTATGTATAAGTAACACATTATTTCATAAACTTTGAGTAGTAATTTATAGTAACTATATGTAGGAGGTGTTCCATTAAAATAATTATTATGGTCCCATAATGTCTATGGAAATTAATAATTACCAAAAGCGATATTGTATTAAAATTTGTATTAAATTGTATTAAAATTTGCCCTTATTATTGTCTATATTATTGTCTGGAATAATTATTGTCTTATTTCAAAATAATGTGGCAACAAACTTTAATTGGGTTACAAGATCTTAGAAAATATTCGTTCTGTAGGTGAAAGTCGATTAGGATAACATCGCTACAAAAAAGCAATATCACGTTTTCAAAAAATTCTTTATTTCTTCGACATTTTTATTTTCTAAACCACTACACTTTGGTAGTTCAATAAAATTGGAACTGAATTAATCAGAAGTTGCATAAAATTTATACAAAATTCAACGGCCACAATTTATGAATTAGCATAAGTTACTTACGTTGCTAGAAGATTAAATTATAAATCTAATAAAAATTAGCATACAATATTGAGAGAATGAAATTTTTATAAATTTAAAAAAATTATTAATTTGCATATTTAGAATAAAAATTAGAATCGTATTGTCCCCTTTCAAACTGTAACGTTGGCGTAAAAAAATAAGTACCGAAATTATTTTTTGACAAAATATAACCAGAATATCTATTTAATTAGCGTGAAATTGACATATAATTGCACACAATACCACATTCATTGTCTATACTGAAAACCAATTAGTTCGTGTTGTGATGTCTGACTTATTTAATTTTTTTTTTATATTTCTGGTAAAATACAAAAAGTATGGTTAAAATTTGTTAGGCCAAAATTATAACCAGAATGTTAAGAATCTATAAGCACAAAAAATATCAAGAAATACATGTTTTTATAAGGCAGATTATGTATATAAATTTTACAAAGATCGTTACCTGATGAAAATGAAATTAATTGGTTAATTTTTTTTTTTTTGTTTAATTTATAAAAAAAAAATCTATTTAATAGTGACCTAAACTCATATTATTCATGTTTGATTAAAAAATCAATTAAATTTAACGTTATTACTTCCAGAAGAACAAATCACCATGAATATAGGTAAACATAAGATAAAAGTATTTAAATATCACGTACATAAAATGTAATACTGCGCTAATAAGCTAATCAACAGGTCACATTTATATACCTGACGCAAAATATTAATTATATTTCCAACAGTTGTTAATCAATAATATTACATTTTTAATACATAATATCCATAAATTGATTTAAATATTTAGAACCACAACAATCGAAGTATTAAATTTTTTTTAACAAGTTAAATTAATAATAGTAAAATTGCAAAATAAATAAATCAAAGAACACTTAAAACTGAAAACAACAAATACATGAAATACTACATTTGCATGTCTGTTTGTTTGTTTGTACCAAAAATGTACCTAAAATAATAATGCATGTAACTAAATATTTTAATTATTTTGCCACGATAATTTATTGTTTTGTTTATTATTTATTTAAACTACAATAGAAATCTCAAAAATAAGTATGACGGATGTAGAAAGTCGTCCTTCAACCATGAGTACACAATTTAAGCGGGACTACTCAGAGGGTGCAGGATCATATATACCAATTGTATTAAGAATATTAGAGCTGGTAAGTGATATATTTATCATAAACGTAAAATTTAACTATAAACATACAATTTAAAATGGTTAATTTGTAATACTCGTACATGAACAATAGCCTTAAGCAAGGTAAAATGCAACTTTTATTGAGTTTGTTATGACCTATATATTTAGTAAATTGTATCGATTTGAAACCTATATGGATTTGTAAATAAATAAACTTAGGCATGATACGTTATTGTATAAGTTTATACTACATATTATATCATTAACAAAGGTGCATAATATGTATATAAAATATACGCGTCATATGTGTATGATAAGTGAAGGGATTGAAAATATGTAATGTAAAATTTATTGATTCAACAAAAACATTATTTTGTTGAAATGAAATAGTAAAGTTGCGCGACCGGAAAAGGTGAGAGGAGTGATACAAAGACTTTAATTGGCCTACATACACATTCATAATTTTGTTTTGAATAAGCTATGATTTTTTTTTTAAATTGTATACCAAATTGTAATTTATGTAGTTTAAAAGTTTAATGACCATAAATATAAAAAAAACATTGAGGTTTTTGAAATAGTCGTCTGCCAAAAACTTCAATGAAAAAGTACAATTTATTTATTTTTACTTATCGTTGTTGAATTTTCTGAACCGAAGTACACCTAATCCTTTCCAAAGTACCTTTTAACATCTTCTTCAATGCACCGTGGCCAATGAAATCACTTTTACATCCCTTTTACAAATATAATTTCAATTCTATAATTTCTGTGCGGAGAGCTTAGCTCCTTCTTTGACTCTCATCTTTAATGAAAGCATACGTTCTGAATTTTTTTCTCAATCCTGGAAAATTTTTTTCATTCGTTTCGATTTTTAAATCCGGTAAAAAATGTGATATCAGTAACTATTCTAAAACTTTTCAAAGCTTTGGTACAGAAATTTTTACTTTTTCACGTGAAAATGTTTATTTCATTGCGCGGAAATTAGGTGGTTGCATTCTTACCTTTTGCGATCGTTACTTATTTGTGAAGATTAATGGTAATTCTTCTATTTTATTTCGTGGCACCTCTGGTGTTCCACAAGACCACCATATTGGCCACTTATATTTTTATTATTTCTAATGATTTTAACATGTTTAGCCCCATTGCTAATACATCAGATTGTTTGAAAGTACAAAGTGGTTTGAATAAATTGTGTTACTGTTCGAATTGTGTCACTGCTGTTGATAGAGATCTGACTTAGATTTAATATTCTTCCCTGATCTTTCATACAAAACACATGGACACCATTGTTGCAAAAGCTCATGTTATGTTAGGTTTCATTAAGTGGTAAAAACTTTTGTGATCCACTCACTAAAATATTTGTATGTATCCTTTGTTTTAGAGTACGCTTCTCAGGTTTGGTCTCCATTCTATACATGTCATTCGGACAAAATTGAAAGTATTCAGAAGTAGTTTGTTTTATACACGCTTCAGGACTTACCTACTTTTTGGGTAACCGAATAATTCTCTCACACTATAAAGATCGTTGTAATTTATTAAAATTTATTTATTAATATATGTAACATTAATATGTAACAATTTCACCTATGTTACATAGTCCATCTTGAGCATAAGCCATTCGTGATAAACTATGCAACAACAGGTAACACCATAATAAAAAAATTATAAAAATAAACCACCGGCTACCGCAATTGTCCCGAAAACATTTCGTGACATTTAATTTTGACGATTTTGATAGCCAGAATGACTCACACGTCATTTATCGATCGCTTTTGTTACTGAAAGTAATAATTAATTTGCAGTATTTGCCACTAGAGAAAATTGGACTGTATCGCTCGGTGTTCCCGGGGAAATTGGAAGGTAGAATTAAACGATGTTGTACTCATAGTTTCTACAAACTACTTACTTTCTGATCTTAAATCTTCGCGACTTTTTAATTCTGTTTATATTATTTTAGATTTTAACAAGTCAAGAAATTCTCTTAAAAATGAGTTATTTAAATCTCTTTCTATTAATATTGGAGGTAAATATAAATAAATAAAAAATATTTATACATCCCATCTCCCGTTGGGATTCGATATCGACACATCCTGATCAAGTACCGCAGCTTAAACCATATTTATTTAAAAATAAATTAGAAATTTGTTAAAAGGCTTAAAACTTAACTCAAGCTTCTTTCATAGCGTAAAATATTATACGGGATGAACGTTAAAATTGAACAAAAAATTGTATACTTGTAATCCCAAAAGGTAACAAATCCTGAAACTTTATTAAAATTCCAAAATATCTTTAATTTATTTGTAATTCCCAAATAATACAAGTTTCGGGTCCGCTAACTGTTTGTTGACATCATCGTGTTCGTATCTTAATACATTCCCTAGCGAAATATTTATAGTGTAAAACACCGCAGTTTTAACCACTTCGCCAATTATTTCAGTGAATTCTTTGATTTTGAATGTGAATATCAACCAAAGAATCAGAGATTATCTCTTATCTATATTGTCTTATAATTAAAAGGTGAGCATGTGTATTGTGGTTGGAAGTATTGACCCCTATACAATTTTAGGACTTAACATTTTTAACTCTGAATAATTTTTCAAACCCGTCACCCTATTTATGTTTTATAAATTGTATAAACATTCAAAATTATAATAAAATATGGTCTAGCTTTTAATGGTTGAACCATTTCGGATTCTTGAAAAAATCCACAGTTAACCTACAGAAAATTATTCTATACCAGAATTTCGTATATTAACGAAAAACAAAGCGTAAAATCTCCTTCACCTTGATTCATAAAATGACAAATAGTTTCATTTGTTACATTTTGTACCATGCTCATTGTATTTCGCTTATATAACCGCGTACATTACAAAAAAATCTGAATCATCTAATATCATGACAACAACGATAATATAATTCTTTCATAATTAAATTAACACACTTAATTTACTACTATGGTTAAGAACCAAAACTATACACATACACACAAGAAACAATCAATTTATTTCTTCTTAAATGAACAATAATAAACTATTATAAAAAAAAATGCTGTGTATAATATATTTATGTACATAAATTGTGTTTGACTGCAAAATTGATTACTTATAATTTCCATCATTTGCATCTTATCATATACATAAATGTATATTCGACTTCTAGTGAAAGTGTTGTTACAGACTTCCCAGTTTTTATGATAAAATGATTATTTAAACATATTTAAAAATTAATCTTGTATGTACATACTATGTACGATACCAATACTTTCTAAATATATTTTATCCGATAGTTAACAAAGCATATAAGTTTTAAGTTTAAAGTGAAAAAATAAAATAAATAAGTAAACACTTGTTCTGTAAAAAATAAAACTTGATTTTATTTTAGAAATCTAAATATGTATCGATAGTTGGTATATTGTATTGATCGTATTAATTAGTGTATGGTTAGTATTTCGCACTCTAATCTTGACCTTACACGCGAAAGTTTACATAGAATATGCTAGATAGTCGCTACACTATTCGTAACATGTACATTTTTAGTCAAATTTAGAAGCGTTTGTTAATGGCATGATATGAATATAAATACATATTAAAATTATAAGACTCTAAATATATTATTATAAAAAATTTAAAAAAAAATGCGTAGGACAAACCGTAGTTATACTGTACTCTTGTATTTTCTTACACGATTTTACAATGAAAAAAGAAAGTTTAAAGCCCAAAAAAATTTCATTTTCAAAAATTACAATCACACAGAAAAATCACAATAACAACAGTTACATTACGTTTTTCATTTACTATACTATACATATACGAGATTTAAGAAACTGTGAATACCTCAAAACGAAAAGAAAACCATAGAGTTAATGACCTTTTCAAATTTGTATTCCACTGCGCATAGTTTTGTCACAAGCATACAGTTATTAGTCGAGCTTTATTATTAACACACGTTTTTTTCGAACATAATAGTTTCTAACAACATAATATATTTTTTTTTTTATTTTAGATCATTTCAATCGTATGCATCGGATTAATCGACGATCCATTCATCAACTCAAGATTACGTATATTTATTGAACCACGTACAGCCGCATTAGCATATTCAACATTTTCAGCATTTATAATCATATGCACGGTAACCATACTTGGAAAATGCGTTAAAGAAACATTCCCATGGAAAATTGCATCACTATTATCACTGGTCGGTACAATACTATACATTGCATGTGCAATTGCAATCATTAGTGATTGGTCGGACGCAAAAACAAGACAATTTTGGCCACCAAATGCACAACGATTAGATTTTATGATCGTAACTGGAGGTTTATCGATATGCGGTGCAATCATATTTTTAATTGATTTCTTATTTAATGTACAACAAGGTGTAAGAGGAAATTTGGATTAGGCAAAACATCGAGTTTAGTGTTTAAGTTTATAAATACATATACATAACATAAATTAGATTTAAAACAGTCACCTCTCAAATTTTACAATTTTGATGTTTTCGTAGTTTATGAGGCTTACAAAACAAATATTTTAGAATCTGACTAAATTACATCAAATGCAATATTATATAACCTCATCTTATTTTGTGTATCTATCACACATACAAAAACATATGGTGCCTAATTTAGATAATAATTTTAGAATTTAGATTTTACAAAATATAAATCCGTCCATTAACATTAGTCCAATATATGTCACAAACAATTTAATTATGATTACTAACAAGTAAAAACTTTATAAAATATACATTTCAAATTATTACTATATATACACAATTAATAGTAATAATATTTTAATTTAATTAATTATTAGAGTATTATATACCAAAAAATATAGAATTTATGTATAAAAAATCTTTATAGCCATGTTTGTACAAATTTTAGTTTTTGAAAAATAAAAATATAACGATAAAGTAAATAGTTTTTTAAATTATTCGCTAAATCATCATCTATTGGAACCATTTTGAGAGATTTTCTTTTAAATTACTGTTTTTGTTAAATGCAGGTTTAAGTTGATCATTCAAAATATTGTTAATCGCTAGCTACATTTTTTTTTCATCTTTGGAAAAAGATATCCAAAATATCCAATTATGACTTTGGAGGTGCCTACATCAGAATTTTTTAATTACCTGTACAAGGAGAACCAATTAGGCCGATCTTAGAAAAGATTATTATGGTGTCACTTTCTTTAAAAAATTTCAAATCTACTAGAATTCTCAAGGACCATGCAGAGCTAAATATGAATCCGCTCGTTTAGGTTTAATTTTATAAATCAAAACTTTTAATATTTTAAGAGGAAGTTTTGTGTATCTAGAACTAATTTACTAGTACGTACAAACTTAGTTTAACTTCCTATATTAATTTTTAGCTACATCAAAATCAGATCTGAGCATTGCAATCATTTGTAAATATAACAAGTTTATAGTAGTAAGTGTTCTGAATATAAAGACTGGTTGCTGGTAAAAACAAACACACCCTAAAATATGTGGCTAACTACTAAAATCTTTATTATTTTAAGCATACAACAATAGGAAGTATACTTCGAAAAATTTCAGAAATAGTTTTAATTAACTTAAGAAAACTAAAGAAGTATCACGAGTTAATGTAATATGTACTGAATAGGAGATGCTAATACAAATGGCATTAGCAGATGTGCCTCAACGTAAACTTAACTAAAATAAATATGAAATTAAATCTCTTGTAGTTTTAGTTCTATAGAAACGAACATTACAAAGCAAAATAAGTAATTAGCATTAACGTTATGTCCTAACTTCTAATACAACACAGCATATACAGGATCTATTTTAGAATCGTATTAAAAATAAATTTCCAAAGAAATAATGTGGAATAATAACCTTTTTATTGTAAACCATATAAAAGTCAAGACTTATTCTTTTAATTCCATAACGAAACTGTTATTTGAACCAGAAACCAAGAAAACCTTTATTCAGAAATTTCAGCTTTTTATTCTTAACTTAATTTGATGAATTTTGAATGCCCGTGAGACAGTAGGAAAAGCATCAACTGTAATTTAGTCGAATAAGGCCCACAGCATAATCTCTAATTTTTGGCAACTAACCAATCAAAATAATTTCATGTTGTTTAGGGTTTAATCTAGAATATATTTCCAAGCGATAAAGTGGATTTTAACAAATTATGTCTCATTTAGTTAATACTTTATATGAGTCACATAGTTAGATACTTTAAAATAAACAAACCAAGGTTAGATGAGCCAAATTATATTATTAGTATGTATTTTAATTAAGTTATTCAACCTTGTATGAATCGAAAACCAACTCCATCACAGAGTTGCGAATCAAATTATTTAATAAATAAAATAAAATTAATCCCTGCAACAAAATAATAGTTTTGTTGTGCAATGTAACTTAGAGCATGACAAATGTTCAAATTCAACTTTCGATTCTTACTCCTAAATGTGTCATGTTTTCATAGTCTGCACAAAGTTAAAAACTATTAAAACAAACTTGACCAACTTAATCAATAATTTACAATTTTAAAAACTAAAACAAACACTTTAAAGAATTATACATATTTAGATATTATAATACATAAGGAAACGATAAATCACGTACCTGTGTTGATTCTTTACCAAAAACATTATCAAAATAATAAGTTTTCGGTGGTTCGGCCGGATTATTAGCTCCAGGTTTTGAAACAGTAATCGATTTATTCATTTTATCTAGTTTAATAATATCCTGACTTCCCGTTTCAGTTTCACCTTTATCCATAGGTCGTACTCGAACAACGACACGGACATTTTCAATTTCGCCAACCTGCTCATCTAATTCGTCCTGTACCATAAAAATGTACATTTTACAAATCACCAACTAAACTTTTTATCATTTATTAATACTTACAGGCATTTCGATAATAAAAAAATGGTAATTACTATTAAAATATATAAATTATTAATTTATAAATAAAATTATTTTAAAATTTCTCCGTAAATGTTTTCGTTTCGAATGTTTTGTGAAATTATGTTTTTTTTTATTTTGACAGCACATTCAATACAATGAAGTGAGATGTTCATTGTACAATTTGTTTTTTCTTTTTTATGATATCAGCGAAATTAGTGGTGAAATTAGTAAGTATTTTTTTGAATTGTATAAATTTTATTGTTGTGACGGTTTAACTAATATGCAAAATCTTAACACTTTAATTTTTTTTTTGGAGATTGGAGATTGTAACAAAATTGTCCATAATACTAATTAGTTGTTTCATTATTTGGCATATAGTAAAAATATGGCCTTTTAGCGTTTGGCGTGTTTTCATTTTAAAGAAACTTCAGTTCTAAAACTCCATTTTATGCTGCACTATTACAAAAAAGAACATAATCGAATTTATTAAAGTTAAAGACAAATTGGTTATTTACGAATTTTAATTAATATATCACTATATCAGCCATAAACGGTTATCGGTATGTATCACTATATTAGCTATAAAAGAGTATGGTGAAAAGCTAAAGACTTGAGAGTATAACAACTCCGCAATGAGCCCTTTTAACGTAATTTATTAAAAAAAGTCACCAGTCTGTAACATACCTTCAGACCTAGAATTAGATCTACTCTATTATCAATCGAACGTGCATGGAAACTTTCGTGTTAACATCGATACGATACTCGACCCTGGGAAGAAACATTTCTCTGATTATTCGATTAGTAAGGCAAACTGACGAGGTTATGCCAAACGAAAAGAAAGTGATCACGTTATGCTCTATATTCGTTCGCTTAAAATGCGAAAACTATAACGGCATACAAATTGTTGCTGTATTTTATGTAGGAGAGAATTATTCCGAAAATTGCAAGTGAAAAATTGCTGGACCAACTTGCTTCCATATTCTCAGCTTTATTTTGTCTTAAAATTAATGACTCTAAAACCAAATATATGATCACAGGTTTTAGAATTCTGATTACTTATTACTGTGTAAGGCAAACGAAAAAGCTAGATAAGCGTAAGTAACTCGTCAAGAA
This sequence comes from Tipula confusa, assembly GCA_963556175.1. Taxonomy (NCBI): domain Eukaryota; kingdom Metazoa; phylum Arthropoda; class Insecta; order Diptera; family Tipulidae; genus Tipula; species Tipula confusa. Next base: position 203,993,387 of record OY744476.1, on the reverse strand, counting down.
TTAAAAGCAGAAGTGAAAAATAACCTGAATGACCGAGCAATTAGCACAGTGGTTAAAGCTGCGGTGTGTGGGACGGGTACCGGAGGCAACGGGGAGGGTTGCAAAAGAGATTTTTGATCACCTGATTATAAGATCGGTGATGATGATGAACACAACTATGACCCCCTGTTGGAGTGCAGAATCCATGGGCTGAACCATCGTTCATGTCAGTACAGGCTGGCTGGAGCAATACAATGTGCAGATGGATTTAAATCGAACCTGTATTCGTGCGTCTTCGATTTGGCTGGTGACGGCATAAGGTAGGACATTAAAAATTAACCGCGAAAGACTTGGGAAAGATTGCAGGGTTCAAACACAAAAAAAAAAAGTAACTTAAATGTTAAAAAAGCCCCAAAATATGACTAAATTACTTGTCAAATTATTAAAACTCTACCTCATAAAGGATTTTTTAAGCTTTTATACATTACTAAAGCGACTATCGATTGAAATACGTCCCACTCTTATTGAAACCGGAAGTAATCATATTAGCAAAATCTGATAAACCACCAACTGCATTCAGGGCCTTCAGGCCCATTTTCTTGCTGCCAATGGTGCCTAAACTTTACGAACTAAAGAGACTTAAACCAATAATCGAGGACCGACATCTTATTCCTCCACATTAACTAGAATTCAGAGGAAAGCTTTCTTCTATAGAACAGTTGCATAGAACCAAACATAATTAGAAGTACCAACCATAGTTGAAAGAATTAAAGTCACCTTTAGAGATGACACTGCATTTATGGCAATATTGGAAATAATGTCGCCGATGCATCAAGCAAATTCCAGAGAAAGACCAGTGTGGTTTGTAACTGGACAAAGCTTTGAAGAATCAAAATGCCCAATCATCTACCAATAGGAATCAACTCAAGCAATTGCCATATGCAAATACAGCTTAAGACCTTGGAATGACTTTCGATGACAAACTCTGAAAACCAAGTATAAGTCTTCGTAGCATGATAAATGCTCCGAGGTACACAAGAAATACGGACTTTCACAGGGACCTACTGATGCAATGACAATTGGTTTAACAATTATGGGACTAACCACTGGGTTACACTGCAAGAAAAAAGGATTTCATTAGAAATGTACAAATGTATTTTACCTAGTTCTCTTCTCTTAAATGCCTTTTAAATGGTAACAAGACGGAACTTGTAGTGGAGAAAGGTGCCTAAGAAAAAGTAAATCTAGAGAACATAGAATTGCATAGAATTGAAAAATTAATGTTGCCTCGAGATTCTAAATTCTTCGAAATTAAAAAATTGTGGCCGATATATTGGAAAGTTGTTAAGAAAGCTTGCGTATTTAAAACTGAAAAATTCAAAGTGGTATTGCTAAAAGATTTTACTTAACCTAAACTATGGTAGCACAAAATAGATTCTAGTTCTGTTATAATAATGTCATCTGGCACTCAAATGTTCAGTTAAAGAAAGAAGTGATATCATTAACATAGTTTAAAGTTATAAATTCGGGCAATTTAAAATAATTATTTTATATATCCAAATTCAATTAAGGCACCTCTTATGCGGTGTGTTGAGCCACTTGCTCCGAATTTCAGTAAAAAATGTAAATTTCTCCAGATATATTATACAATATTTGTACTTGCATATAATGCACAATTATTGTGCATATAAGAACGAATAAAGAAAATAACAAATGAAAACGGGGAAATAAAAAAAAGTCATTGCTCCCAGTCTAAGTTGCAAGTCCATAGCGATATTTTATGTGCAATTACACTTTACAGACATACTATCACTCCTTATAAATAAAATGCAAGTACATATATTTATGGCATTGATTGTTATCAAAAAAATAATAAAAATTATCGTCGTCGCATAGACTCAACTATTATTATGTTGAGTATATTTTATTCAATATCTTAAATCGTCATTCGAAATTTTATTTTTTTTACCATTCGCGAAGAATACGTGTAACACATAACACTCAACACTATCGAGTAGCAGAAATGGAAAATGAATGGACATTTTTATCAAAAATCTATCAAATGTTGTTGGACGAAAATTATTTAAACACGCAAAGTGATCAACAGGCGAAAGTTGTTAATTTTATATATCCAGATGAATTAAAAGTGATTATATTATTAAAGTGCTGTGAATTGTGATAAAAAATAATTCCCTTACTCTTTTCCAAATTTTCTTCTTTGTTTTTTTTTTTTTTTAGAAAATTATCGATTTTTCTCTTAATTCAGAGAAATCGTTGTGTGAAAGCGAAATTGAACGACTGTGTAAAAGCGTATTGAAATATTCGGTTAAAACAGGACATCCTCATTTCCATAATCAACTGTTTGGTGGCATCGATCCATATGGTTTGGCCGGTTCATGGATTACGGAAGCGTTAAATACCAGCCAGTATACATACGAGGTTGGACCTGTTTTTACTTTGATTGAAACATATGTGATACAAAAGGTACTAAGTTTGTTTAATTATGAGAATGGTGATGGAATTTTTACACCCGGCGGGTCAATTTCAAATATGTATGGAATGGTATTGGCGCGATATAAACGTAATCCGAGAATAAAGGAAGATGGTGCATTTGGTACACCACCACTTGTTGCATTCACATCTGAAGATGTAAGCTATTTATTCTGACTTTTTTTTAACGGACGGAATTTATATTAACCAACTCTATATTATAGTCTCATTACAGCATTAAAAAATCAGTACATTGGCTCGGTATTGGCACAAATAATTTAGTTTTAGTTAAAACCAATGATCGTGGTCAAATGATTGTGACCGATCTGGAGGAAAAAATTAAATCTGTGTTAAACGATAAGAAAGTGCCATTTTTTGTAAACGCAACGGCCGGTACCACTGTTCTCGGAGCATTCGACGATTTCAACGAAATTGCAAAAATTTGTCAAAAATACGAAATTTGGATGCATGTTGATGCATGCCTCGGTGGGACAGCAATTCTATCAAAAACACATAAACAATTATTGAACGGTATCGAAAAATCAAATTCAATGTCGTGGAATCCACATAAAACTTTAGGTGCCCCGCTACAATGTTCGATATTTTTAGTGAACGAAAAAGGTTTGTTGCACGAATGTAATTCAGCCAATGCACAATATTTATTCCAGCAGGATAAATTTTATGATGTATCATACGATACTGGTGACAAAAGTGTTCAATGCGGACGTAAAATTGATGCCTTTAAATTGTGGATGATGTTCAAAGCACGTGGGTGGTTATATTTTGAGGAACTGGTCGATAATGCGTTCGAGCAAGCTGAATATTTTTTTAATCGAATTAAATCGACACCAGGATTTCGATTAGTTTTAGATGAATTTCAATATACAAATGTAGCATTTTGGTATGTTCCACACAAGTTACGAAATTTAAACGAGACTGATGATTGGTGGAAAGATGTGTACAATATTCCCGTTAAACTAAAACAGATCATGGTGGAAAAAGGTACGATAATGGTGGGCTATACACCTTTGTCACACAAGCAAAAAGGAAATTTCTTTCGTATGGTTTGCACATGTAATCCACGTCCAACGAAAAAATCGATGGATGAAATCATCGATACAATTGCAAACATGGCGGAGGATCTCTATTCAGTGTAACATTACCATTGTAAAACGTTTATTTAAATTCATTGGGTGCGTCTATACTAAATCTCGATAGACACTTTATATTTTATTGAACCACACAAACAATAGGTAATTTATGTCTACACGCAGTAAATAACATTTTTATGATACTCGGCTACTGAAGATACGATAAGATTATAAAAAGGTAATCGTTTTTGTAAAGAACTTAACATATTTTAAAATGCATACCAGACAATATCGTTAGATAATAAAATTTATTTCATATTTACAAATCACTTTAGAACTGTTGTTGTAACTTATAATTTGATGGTGTATACTGGGGAATTGTAATTAGCACGCATATTGGAAATTGTTGTGTGCTGCCATCACGTGTCGTGACTGTTTGTTTGAAGCACAATCTATAACCATCATCATTATTCATATTTGAATAATGATTGTTTCGATTATATGGTCCTACTCCTACTGGATACGACGAGGGATATGAACCAGAACCATAATATAATCCTTGCGGTGCTGTTGATCCAGATACTGCATTATTATCTGACATTGTCCATGCAGGTTGTGGTAAACCGATTCCACTCATTGGTTTTGCAATTGGCGGATCGGATTCGTTCTCTTCTAAGCTGGACGAACTATTTTCTACATTACGAACAAATCGAATTGATTTGGCATCACATGGTAATGCAATTAGCACGCAACAAAAAAACAAAACTAATTTAAACTTCATTTTAATTTTTATAACAACCTAAACCGATGAAAAACTTTTTAACTGACACCAAAATATTTTGATTTAAACATCTTATCAATAGTTTGAATTCTGCCCTGGCCGCGAGGTTAACAATGATAAGGATTATGAAATAATTTAAGCTGTGCAATATGTGATTTAACCCTATCAAGTTTCTATCTCAACTATGGGTATTCTACTTACACACAGTCGATTAGTTATGGTTGTTATTCAAATTCAAATTTAGATTACTAATACATTGATATTGATTAAGTTTGAGTTTGCGAAGACTGAATTGCTATTTCTGCCCCGTATCAACCATCAATTAGTATCAACATAGGATTGGTCTAGATACCTACAATTATTGACTGCTACATTTCGTACTCATCCACCTAATACTTCTCCATAGTAGTGAACTTAAGGAATTCAAAGCACAGTTACCAATATCAGTGTTTCACACATGCATACGGAAGAATAAGGAACCTGAGGTATCGGAAACTCAATAATATTAAGACCACTGATGTTCAGTAACCTGTCAACATACCCTAATCTACGAGTGTTAAATAAATTCAAATGGCAAACGAAATGGAGGTGAACCGATCTAACCGAAGCAAAACAAATAGAAAACGACGAAAAAGTCCATTAGACGCTCTATGCTCCTCAAATCGAAAATAAAGAGATAACAATTGAGTACAACATAAAGAAATGTTCTAAGCAAGTGTACTACATCGATGTCAATCGAGATGGTATGGTTCATTCTGACGACTTCTTTGCGGAAATACACGAATTGCTCTTATTCCCGAGTAGTTGTACTCTTAGGATATCGGACTTCCACCAAGAGGGTGATAAGAGTATCTTGCTTTGAATTAAATTTAATGCTGATAAACTCAACAATATTTAACTGATAACTCGCTAGACACAACCAATAACAAATTTTAATCTCAATTTTTAAAGATCTACATTAGTAACTGAAAGTCGTTTAAAATAAAATGACCACATTAAAACTAATTTTATTTGTAATATTTGCGTGCACATATTGTTCTACAATAAATGGATATCCATCCCAAATATGGCCTGCTGGTTATGGTACCGTAGTACCATCACCACCAACAAATTTTGAAGTTGATTTTAATATAGGACAACGATTAGAATTGCCATCTACATTTCCAACAATTACAGATGATTCGCAGTTACCCGCAAAAAAATCAACGAAATTATGTTTTAAAAAAATTTCTACTGTTATATCATCATGGCCCAACTTTAACCATAATGAGCCACAAACAATTTGCATTAATATGCCGTTAGACGAAACAGATTTAATATCATTTAATGTCGTTAATACAAGATCTTATCCTGGTTCGATAGGATAAACATTTATACAAAAATAAAATTGATAATCAAAAATTTGTCTTTTATTTTTTATATAACATATAGATAACCTCTTTAGCCAAAAGAATAATCATTAAAATATAAAAATTTTAATTTTAAATTTAGTTGAGCCTATAGATGCGGTTACACCATACACAAAATGTTTTCAATAAAATTTATATTTGTTTTTTTGATCGTATTCGGTCTATCGCAATGTACATCTGAACTGTTTCCTGGAGGCAACCCAGCACCAATAGTTTCGGCTACACCATTTATCACCGAAATTAATTTTAATTTGGCCAATGACTTTATGAATAGTGCTAAAAGCGATAAGTTTTGCTTCAAGAATCAAAACCAAAATTTGCTAAATGAAATTTGCATTAACATACCAGTCGATCAATTGGATTTGGTGTCTTTTCAAGTGGATAGAAATAATTAAATATTATATTTAAATAAAACTATTTGTGTGAATTATTTTATTATTATAATTGATTTTTATTTAACAAAAACTATCGTGATAGTGATTTAATTCGTTAGTAATAATTAATATTCATCGACATTTGTACAGTTCTAAAAAAATGGTTGTCCACTTTGACGAACAGGTGTCACCCAAAACAATGTGAATTTATATTTATCAAATTTCTAACCTACAAAAAGTCAAAACTAAGATAAATTATAATGAAGGCAATCGTTCAGCGAGTTACGACAGCTAAAGTGACCGGTATATATAAAAACTATTAAACTCAAAATAAAAATAAAGCATTCAATTAACTTTTTAGTTACCGATGAATTAATTAGTTCAATTGGCCGAGGACTATGTGTATTAATTGGAATTTGCGCCGACGATACTATCAAAGATGTTGAATATATCGCACGAAAGTTGCTCAACATACGATTGTTTGAAGACAATGGCAAACGATGGATGAAATCGGTTAAGGATGACAAACTCGAAATTCTTTGTATTAGCCAGTTTACATTGTACCATCGATTAAAAGGAAATAAACCAGATTTTCATTTGGCTATGCAAGGGGTAGACGCACAAAATTTATATAATACACTTTTAATCGAAATCGGTAAAATGTATGATCCCGCCAAAATCAAAGATGGTAAATTTGGAGCCTATATGCAAGTACACATTCAAAACGATGGTCCGGTCACAATTGAAATTGAATCGCCGACAAAACAAAAAACAACTGATGATTTATTTATTTAATTTAAATAAATAAATAATTTATTTAAATTAAAAATTAAATTTGAATTCGTCGACGTCACTACATATAATTACTATAATCAATATCCGCTAGTTCTGCGATAGTAGTAGCAGGTCCTTGTAACTGTCTCGAAACGATATCATCGATATTCGGTGTTAACAATCGTAAATACTCTGGATCATCCAGTAGCATAATCGAATGTTTATTGATTGGAAATTTTTGTTCACAAATTATGCAAACACTTTGAATTATAATTAACGATACGATAATAAAAAATAAATTTATTGTATGCATTTTGCGTACTCAGTAAGTCGACTGAAAATATTATATGTAACTGAATTTGTGCAAATTATTAAAAAATTTTTTTTTAAGTTTCGCATATTCTTAAAATGTGTGATAAGATTAGCGTGTGTAGTTCGAGGGTTCAAGGATTTCAATTTATTTTCGGTGAAAGTTTTTTTTTTTTACTTTTGCTGAGCTTGCTGATAGTGTCGTCAAAGTTTAAACTACAATTTATTTTTTTTCTTATGATTGCTAATTTTTAATATACGCATTGTACTTTACTTTTTGTAACATAAGGGCAGGCTTCTAAATTACTACTACTTTGTATAACAATTAGCTGGATGTCTGATTGTGTTGTACGGTTTTCTGATAAACTTTACTGGATTTAACTCGACCAATATCTTCAAATGGGCATTATATTATTAGAATTTCACTACAGTATTCCTTTGCTTGGATCCATCGGCTGACGTCTCATCCTAAAAACTCAATAGACAATACTAACAATTTAACCAATCCCCCGTTTTTGTACGAAATTGAAAATACTGTGGAAAGGGTAGTCTCTGAACAAGTCGGGTTTGCGGACTTATCTTAGCCACGAAAAAGTATCCGGCAACCTTAGTGCTGACCAAAGGCATGACGTTTAGAGTCACCGTGTAAAAGGTATAGCCACTGAAAGGCGGGTTTACCGGTCTTATCTTAGCCATAAAATGGCTAAGATAAGTCCGGTAAACTTTGATGAGATACTTTAAACAAAATCTCTCGATATAAGCTTAAATACTGCTGCAAAATATTCGCACATTTCCATAAATAATTTCCAAGCATAAAATTTAGGTAAGGGGTTGTTAGCTCACAAAATTATTAATATGCATTAATTTTGCAATAAAATAAATTCCAAACATGAGCTTCGAATTAATATAATCAACCACAGAACGGTTTCTTTAGTCTGTATGATCACCGTGACTTCCTCGTATAATGGGCCCTCTTAAGTACCTAGTTAACACTTTTGTGAATTTTTACAATTTATAAGCACGACATTCAGATGCTCTGTCCCATATACGCTTTCGTGTCAGTATTCATGATTGCATTAAAAAAAAGCAAAAGCTCTAAGCATTTAGAACTAGTTAGGTGTTGCTATCTAGGAAAGTATGAAGAGAGTCGTTTATTTCCCGATACATTCCATTCTTAGTTTAACACAGCAAGAAAAATATTTGTTTCGATGCCACCAATAAAATTATCGATATCGAACTTTAAAGTTTACTGTACCTTAAAATTCATTTATCTGTCCACCAACATGTTAAACTATTTAACGAATTAAAAACAACGAAATAAAATAACGAATATACTGTATGCAGCCAAAATCATCTATAAATGTCAAAATAAATGGCGTATCTCATTTTCTGATAAGACGTGAAAGTATTTGTCTGTGTGCCGTAAAAATAAAAAATTTACAATAGATGTTTGTTTTGTTTAATTAATCAATAAAAAATGTATAAATCTATAACAACAACCGAATTATTTATTAATTTGATTATGTTATAAGGTAAATATATCAAATCGGTGTACAATATGTGTAATTTTAATTCAAAATAAATAGACAAAAAAATGTTGTCCTAAAGAATTTGACGCCATTTTGACATATATGGAATTTATTTTTGTTTTTATTTTTTTTTTGTGTGTCATTTTTGGAATTTTTTTCTCTTTTATTATACATATATTATACATATTATCGTTTGAAATTAAGATTAATTAAATGCAAATATGTTTTTTTTATAATTTTATAAATTTATAATGTTCTGGTGTGTTTAGTATTCAGTGAGGTGACAAATATAATAAGATTTTCTTTTTGTTTTTTTTGGAATTTGTGTGACAAATTATTTTTGGGTATGTAACTTAAGTGTTTTGTGCTTATTTCAGTTGTTAACTTCTTAAAATGTTTAATATTTGATGCGCGCGAGTCTGTATTTGTCATTACCCAAAATTAATTTGGCTTTTATATTTTTTTTTTGCTTCGACCTTTGATTAATTAGGGACATAATTCGATTGAATTGAGCGACACTATTGCAATTTAATAGGATTTTAAATTTAACTGAACCTGTAACATGTCTGCAGGCTGTGCACAAAATTTCTAACAATTAAAAAATTGCATTTTCTAATTGGATCGGATATGAGTTTCACACGTACATACCAATTAGACATTCTTCAAATCAATGCAAACATTTTTCTCGAGAAAACTCGTTTTTCTATTATGTTTTTTTTTATATAAATTATTTTTTACCAAATAAATATTATTGGAAATGGAATGGAATTTTCATCTAAGGTATGCTGCTTTTTATATTATTCTATTTTCATTATTAGTGTGTTTGGTCTGCGGCATTGGATCAATATTTTAAATGATAGAAATCAGAATTTTTGTACAACAAACAAATGATCGATAACGCAAATCGTTTTGAACTCCATCTAAAAGTCTAATCTGTTTAGATTAGGGACAGGATGTTGTCCCAACTTTTTTGCAGTACACTTCTAACGTCTTACTTTACACATTTTCCAACCAAATTGCGGACTTGGTTCCCTTCAACACAGCGTTAGATTTGTGTTAATCGTCATCATCAATCAAAATCAAGACTGTGCCACTAGAATAATATAAACATTAAGTTAAAGTTTTTATCTGGTTAACAGTTTTTAGATAGAAATAAGCAGAAAAAGATTTTCGCTCCATGTTTTGCTTGGGTTAAAGTGCTCTCTTACAGGTCACTACTGGCCTTCCCACATTTTTTTTACTCTGTGGATTCCACTCTAGTGACATTTTGGTTATGCCACTAGATACTTTTTCCAGAGTGTGCCTATTTGATGGATGATTTGGTGTGCTTGGCACAGAAGTTCCGTTTTCGTTAAGGTATTCGACTTAAAACATTTTATTATTCGCCTGAGGCATTTGTTCATAATCACCTGTAGTTTTTTAGTGGTTTTCATTACTATGCTGATGTCCCTATTTAGTCTTATAGCCTTTGTCCTTCGTATATTTATCTTGAGATCGACTTAATGTGGCAAATCCGATAGCTTCAAAACTTTTTTTGGGTATATCATCTATATTATCGAGATAGTTTAATAGGCTTATGGGATCCCTCTAAATGCTGTTTGGTATTTCGGTATCTAGCTTAGACATGACATTATCCATTACTAAGCGAATCAGTAGTAACATAAGATTACCGAGGTTGGTTTTAAAAGCTTGTGTAATCTCTCATTCCCTTTAGAAAGGACAAAATGCATTTCGTTCTTTAAGCATATATACTAAAACCAGTGTTCCACTTAATCAACTCCATATGACAATCACCTAATCCAAATTCACTTTGTAGTTTTTATCACGAGGATGGAACCTATGCAGTCGGCCGAAATCAATCACCTATGAACTGTGCATATCTTAAATAACGACTGACCTTTAGTCGCTGTTCCATAATTTGTCAGACAGAGAAGCGTGTAAGATAGGATGTTAACATTTAAGATAATCAATTGAGGTATGTGTCTACCTCAGAACAGCAAGTTAGATACATTGTTGATATGGACATCACATCTTCATTAATTATTTAGACGACTACGATTGGAATTTGCAATATTGGTCGATCGATTCCTTTAGTAACGCTTTCGTTTCGTTATGACTATGTACTTATATAAATAATTTCGATTAGTTTATCTTTACTCAAAGAATATGCTCCAATTTATAAATAAAACCCCCCACTTTACTACCCCGTTGTTTCGATATCATTTTCATAAATTTAAAAAAAAAAAAATATTCAATTAGCATTAAACTAGAAAACTTCGTGTTTAAATCATTAACTTTAACTAATCTAATTGATTTCTTTTGTTATTTATGAATAGAAATTGTAAAGCATAATATTTAGTTGTTTCGGATAAATCGAGATACAGACAAAACGATAATATGGAATTAAAGATATGGGTAGAAGGAATTCAGCGAATTGTTTGTGGAGTCACTGAAACGACAACCTGCCAGGTAATTCCCGAAGGCCATTTATAAATTGATATAAATTAAAAAATTATATACATTTTTTATTTTATTATATTTAAGGATGTGGTCTTTGCACTGGCTCATGCAACCGGTAAAATTGGTCGGTTTACGTTAATCGAAAGATGGCGAAATAATGAGCGACTTTTAGCTCCAACAGATAATCCATTGAAAATTCTTATGAAATGGGGCGAATATTCGAGTGATGTTCAATTTATATTGCAGCGTTCGGAACAGCAACCCACTATACCGCTTAATATACTAAATAATCAATCGAATACGAATCAACAAAATCAATTGACAAAAATTCATCAAACCCCTGTACCCGCAGCAGCACTACAAACTCAGTCGGCACAACAAATAACGCCACCAAAATCAAATGTTCAACTTCAGAATAAAATGAAAGTAAGAGATAAAACGAACGAGGAAAATTTAGATAAAATAAAAGATAATATTAAGAAAAATGGTTATTGTGATAATAAAGAAATTGGAATAGTTAAGGGTGTTCAACAGCAGAAACCACCGTCACCGATAAATAATCCATTATCGCCGCCCGCCGCATCGATCCAGCACGATCGTAATTCGTCACAGACATCAAGTGAATTAAATATAATCAATAATAATTTAAATAATAATCCAAATATTCCAGAATATGCTTATGTTACAAAAAAGCGACCAGCTAATAATAATAATAATAACATCAATAATAGCAATAATAGTAATAATAATAATAATAGTAGCGAAATTGAATTCAATAGTGCCGATGTACGGAACTCGCTCGATAGGAAAATTAATTTAAGTAATGAAATTTTATTAGATGTTGTATTCAATAGTCGAACAAATAACTTAGATACAATTAAAGCGCCCGTTGGTATATCAGCGAATGGAGCACTTGTACCGCCACCGTATCGAAATCCGCCGCCACCACGTAGTAGCCCATTAAATTATAACAGTAGCAGTAACAATAGTAATAATAATAATAACAGTAATGCAAGTAATACTAGTGGTAGTAGTGATGTAAGCGAATTTAGTGATGTGCTACTAAATAACGCGCACTACAAAGATCTAATCCAATTAATAAAGTATCAAAGAGAAAAAATTAGTTTACAACAAGCTGACTTAACAAAAGTAATTTAATACAACATTTTTTACCTTTAATTAACATTAACCGGTCGTTTTTATAATTTGTGATTATTTTTTATTTTAATACATTTACAGTTTGATGCCGAAATTGTATTTCTAGAGAATAAGGAGCGCGATCAAATGCAACAACTCGAAGCAATCGCAAGAGAAATCAATAAAACCGATCAAATGTTTCGCCAAGGCAGTGAACAATTACAAACTCTTCAATATATCGAAGAAGAAAATGAATTAGTTCGTCAGCAGGAGAAAACACTTAAATCGGAAATAACGTTGCTCCGGTCGAAATTAGCAAATTGTGAAACCGAATTGTTACAGTGTAAAAATAAAATTCGTATGCTACTCGATGAAATTCAACTTGAGCAACGTGTTCTTAATCGACAATACGATAGTCGGCAACAAATTGAAAGACACTTTTTAACCGAAGTGGAAAAAATTCAAATCGAAATTGATCAAGCGGTTCAACAGGCGGATTCAACAAATCGTACATCGGATAATTTAAAACGTGAGGTGGCGATTATCGAGAGTGCGATTGCCGAAAAAAAGAAGCAAGTAAGATTTAAACTACATATAGTATGATAATTTTTTTTAAAACTCTTATTTATATAAATAATTTCGATATTTTATGAATTTATTTATATATTTTTTTAGGTCGAACAGCTTGTTAACGAGATGAAAGAGGTGAATTTGAAAAGTTTAGCGGTTGCACCATCCGAAGAAATTCGCCATCTATTGGAGAGTTCAAATCGACCGGGTAGTACTAGACGTATGATTGGATCACCACGTCAGTTGGAAAATGCTGTGCCCACGAGTAAAAATCCTCATGGCGTATGGGTGTAAAGACAACATGTTGTGCAATAATTTATATTGTTGAATTTTTAAAATTCCAACATTTCATTTATTTCCAAGAAATCTAGTCTAAAAAAAATGCCATTACACTACTTACATCTTAGCATAAAATTTTAATAAAAGACACTAAAATTCGGCATCAAACACACGCAGGCACATACATAAACACGAACACACACACACACACACCATTTATTATTTACTTTATGCAATTTATTATTAATTTTTTTGACATGTACTGATTATTAATTTTATTTTTCGTATCTTTAAGATTTATATTTTGTAAGACTCTACACAAAACACATTCCAATATAATTGCCTTTCGTTATGCAATATATTTTCGTTTAGAATTTTAGGCTTAGGTATTTCATTAGAAAGTAAAAATAAAAAAAAGAATTTACGTTCGATTTAATTAATATTTATACATACACATATACAAATACACGCATACACAAAACTATTCCATTTCTATATAGACATTCGATAGAACTTTAAGAAGACATTTATATCGTAAATCCCCTATAATTAATTATATAATTGTTAAATATTTATATAGAAAATATGTACTTATATTTAAAAGGACACATAATTTAGAAAATTTAGTAAAAAAGAAATTCTATCTGCATACATCTATAAAAAAAAACTATTAAGAAAAACAACCGTTTATAGTTTTGTTTTAATTGTGGACAAACGACTTAATCAAGACAGTAAACGAGATATAATTTAAATAACATCAAATCCAAAAGTACGCATCATTTCTAAAAATATATAGTTTAACGCAACGTAATAGCAAAAACTATAAGTGTGTGCCTTAATCGACTAAACTAAATTATAAAGAGTTAGTTCATGCTATATTTTGTAAAAAGTTACAGAAAAAATATACTTTTTATCTACCACCTATGAGGCAATAGCGGAAGCTTAAACAATATGAAAAGTTTAGTTTGAAAAGTCGATTAAGGGACACAGCATTACCACAACAATTCAATTCTGCACTATACGAAATAGGAACGCAATATGGCAGACACTTTGTGAAATAGGATTTACCAAGATCATAGTTGTCAAAGGTACTGAGGAAAGTAGATCACTACTGAAATCGATTTACCAAATAAAAAAATAAATAAAAGTTGTCACTATAAGGAAAATTTTACAACAAAAATATAATTTAAATTAAAACATTTGTTTAAATAAATAAATATTATAATAGTGACAAAAGATAAAAGAAAAATTCAAAAAAAAAATGGAAAATTACCATTTAAACACAGATAAAACAAGGATGCCATGGGGATGGAATCCGCAAGGGGAAAGAAAAGTCAGAAAGCCAGCAAAGCCTTGGAGAAGAACTGTGCTAGCAGAAACGGAAGAACTTGGTAAATCATGATTAGAAATGAAATTAGAAATCCCAATAGAGTAAAATGATCCAGCCTAGTAGACACCATATGCTCATAAATTGGAGATAAAGGGAAAAAACCTTATCAACAGTAAAACGTTTTATATGACTTCAATATTAAGTGATCAAAGATTTATAAATTCTGTTTTGGTTTATTGATTTTTGGACCAATGTAAGCTGATATTCTTGACTTGCCAACTGTTGAAATTTTCGAAACGGGGTACCCACTTTTACTAGAGCTTTCTTGATGCTACTAATACAATATATTAACATATTATTAACAAATTGGACCTTTTCCCATTTTACGTTCTCAAAACATTTCAACCCTTTCCTCGGAAAATTGCACCTCATCACTATCTACTTCTGAAAATTGACTTTCCGACATAAAATGGTATTAGTTTAAGTGGCTTATTTGGTGGTAAATTTATTACCCGTTTAAGCTGTTGAAAAACTTATTTAAATTTTCCAAAATTCACTGAAGCATTGTCAGCTGCATAGGACACTAATATATTACGAGTCCGTCTAGTTTTTTCGAAACACTTCATCATCGTTGTTGCGTCCGATGTCTCATAATTAGATTTGTAAAGATCATTAAAATATGTTGTTGCAATCCTGTTACCATTTATGAAATGATTGCCAATCATTGTTCCATTTTTAGGTTGTATAATCGATGGTTGCATATGTTTTCTCCTTACAATTTAAAAAGTTACTCGCATTTCTAAAGGTAGGAATCCTTTACCCTAGGACTCAACTGGTAAATGCTGTAGATATTCCTCAAAGTAGCATGTATTAACAAAGAGCTCTACACTGTGAGGATAAGCACATTATGATACTTTCAGGTTGTTCAAATCTATTGATATAATAAAGTTGAATAACCTAAAAGTTCCATTAACCAATGAAGTAAAATCTTTAGGTATCCATCTCTAGCGCAAAACATAATCTAAACTGCGAGGAATCTTCGTCTAAATGAGAAAATCAATGCCTAATAATACTATGCCATAATAATAATAGACCATTTTTGTTGACCTTATCAAAAATATGGCTCCATCGGTTTCATTCGTTTAGAATCGACTCGCAGAACATGACCGAGTCAACGTACTCGCATTCCTTTTACTTCAATAATGACATAATAAAAAACGGAAGAGCAAGGTGGCAGAATTCTTAAGAGTCCAACAAGTCACCGGTGAGCACAATTCAGGTAATTTATTTAAATGGATTACCAGACTGCACCGTGCCTTCAACATGTTTCAAATACAGCAAGCGAAAGTTACCAAATACAGACCACGACAGAGATTAGACCGTTTTCCTGCATTTTAGTATGGTAAATTATGCCTGATGAATGGAAAGTTCGCTTAAATGTATAAACTATTATGGCATGACAAGATTTTCAGCAAGCGTATGACACATTCCATCGAGTGTTGATCGAAAGTTGAAAACAAACTATCAAAAAACTGTCCAATTAAGACTAAAGTGGCAGATATTGTTGTAAAATAACTACCCAGTGGATGCACTTGTACTCGCAGCTTGCGTTAGTTTCAAAAGCATTTTGACTTAGATACTAAATAAAATTACAGTTTTCCGCTAAGTAGGACCCCTGTCGTTTATAGAAATTTCTACTAGCATTCATAAGCTTACGATGTACTGTAAAGTACAGTCATGTGCATTATACAAATATGTTTCCAAACGAAAGTTCTCTTCAATCGTTCAAAGTTCCTGATATTGTTAACAATTTAAAAGGACAGAGAGTTCGTTGCTTCAGTTACGGATCGAATCCAATGAAGCTGAAATGACCGATTTAGTAATAGTTTTTGATACGGGAAAATGTCCACCGAAATAGTTTTAATTAAAAATTATAATTTTACTATTCGCATTAAAATTATTAACTACCGGAAAATAATTAAACGAAATCTGCGCGTGTACGTTAATTTTGTTTCACTTATCATTAGTCGTTAAATTTCAATACATTCTTTTGTTTTAGGTCGGAACGATTTAAAGAGACCGATATTTATGTGCAAAAGATAATTTTTACCATGATTAGGTTTTGAACAAGTATATAAGCTAAGCTCGCGATTCAATCTGTCATCAGTTCCATTTTCGATTTTAAAACAATTTTTAAATTCGATTCAACGATGAAGCTCTTGTTCGCCGTATTATTTTTCGAAGGTGTATTGTATTTAACCAACGGACATGGTATGATTTTAGATCCGGCAGCTCGTGGATCACGTTGGCGTTACAATAATGCGGCACTACCAAATTATGATGATTCGGGGATGTTTTGCGGTGGATTTTGGGTATTTATATACAATTTTTTATATTTATCAATTAATTCTATACGTATGGCTTTAATTCGTAGACACAATGGGAGAAAAATGGTGGAAAGTGTGGACTTTGCGGTGACAACTACGCTGATCCTAGACCACGTGCCAATGAATTGGGAGGGAAGTATGGTCAAGGTACTATCGTTGGAACATACAAAAAAGGTGGCACTATGACGGTTGGAACAATGGTCACCGCAAATCATGATGGCTATTTCTATTTTTATTTGTGCGATTACTCGACATATGGTGAGAACGAAGAATGCTTCCTTAAGAATCGTCTAAAAACATTAGATGGTAAAGATAAATATGTAATACCGTCGAAAGCTGGTGGTTGGTACAATGTCACCATACAGTTGCCAACAAATTTATCTTGTAAACATTGTATTTTGCAATGGACTTATAATGCCGGTAACTCTTGGGGTGTTTGTGAAGATGGAAGTGGTGCAATGGGCTGTGGTGCTCAAGAAAACTTCAGAACATGTTCCGACATATCGGTTGTTTAATAAATAAAAATGTTTGATCAAATAAAAAATATTACGTAGTTGTAGCAAGCAAATTAAAAATAATTATGTTTTTTACTTACTTTCACACCAAACAAACTTTGGCTAAACTTTACTTACAGGGGGTAACGGAAAACTCAGGTAAGGAGGGTATTTTTTGATAAAATTGTTTTACAGGATTGTTTATCTTAATTTTTAAGGAGGTGCAAGCCAATTTTTCTGGAAAAATTATAACATTTTCCGGGAAAATTTTAACACTAAACATTTTAATTTTTTTTTTTAAATTGTTTTTAATAAAGGCAATATATATTGTTTGATAATGCTTTAAAGTATTATTTTATGTCTGATGCATTTACAAAGTGCAAATCAATTTTTCCGGAAAATTTTTTCACATTTTCCGGAAAAATTTTCATGAAATGTTTTTTTTGCATTTTATTTAATCTACTTAAAAATGTAGAGTTTCTATAGAGGTTTGGATTCTATAATGTTCTAAGAGCAGGGGTTTTGGAGCTGCAGCCCCCATCCTCTAAGATATAAAGCGAATTAAAAAAACAGCTATTATGAAGATTTTGATTTTAAATTGTTTTAAATGCGGAGGTTTGAGAATAGTAGCCATCCTTTAAATTTTTCTAAAAAAGCGGGGGTTTGGGGGCGGCAGCCCCCATCCTCTAAGGTATAAAACGAATTAAAATAACCTAAAACAAATTAATTTAAATTTATATTTTTGGAATTGTAGTATTGAATTTTATATAATCCGTTCCTACGTGTGGCTTGTTTGTTGATTCCGGCTCCTACGTCTCTTGAAATTTAAATCTAAAGCCTCTTGGAGGGCACGCGGGGGAGCGAAGCGACCTCCCGCGTGCGGTATGAAAATGCTTTACGATTGCGTTACTATATTACGCAGAGGAGTCAAATGCTAAGATTCTTTGAGGAGTTCTCAATTTTAGTATGAGTATTACTAATAATAATCCAACAAATAAAAATTTTAATTGAATAACATTTTAGGGTAGTTGTTTATCATATTAAATATCAATATTTTTGTATTATAAATAACGCATTTTTGTTATGTGTAACGCATTTTAGTGCATTTTGTAAATTAAAAAGATGGGAAAAATAAATTTTTTTTCGGAAAATGTGATAATTTTGTATTATGTAAGTCGTTACAGATTATTGTGCATTTCGTCGAAATAAAAAAATGAAAAAAGTGAAAAATTTTCCGGAAAATGGGTTAATTTTTCCGGAAAAATTGGCTTGCACCTCCTTAAAAATTTAGATAAACAATCCTATAAAATTTTTTTTTCAAAAAATATATTCCTTACCTGATTTTTCGATTACCCCCTGTAAGTACAATAATGCCCAAACTTTTTGTTCGATCCAATTTTTTGTTATCCAAACTTCATATTTATTGTACATTAAGAAATTTTTATAGAACTTTTATCTCCATTAAACTATAAAATGAAACTAAAAACTAAAACCAATTTGATTTTAGAGCTAATTTTTTAATTGCATATCGTTCATAAAATTTTATAAAGAATTGAGTTACCGAACATAAATGTTTATAAAGCGCCAAGTTGGCAAAAAGATTCCGGTGTACGGTAAAACTAAAGTTATCTACATCGGGTAATTCTACAATTGAAGTGAATATACATATTTCAAACGCAGTAACTTTTTTCTTTCAATTGTGACATTTTGTGAATTCAATTTTTCACTTTATAATTCGTTGCTCCTAGCACCTCTACTTTTCCTATAATGTTTAAAATGTGGGTTAGAGGAGCGTCCAGACTTTAAAATGCCCGGAACATGTACTCAGTGATCAAAAAATTGATTCGCGAATCAAGGGGAAACTTCTTTATTTTTCGTATTGAAAAATATTCAAATTTCCCCTCCTGAGTTGAAATAATTTTAACTTTGGGCACATTTTTGACCGCAAGCATCCAACAAGAGTTAAAATTATTTCAACTCAGGAGGGGAAATTTATATATTTTTCAATATGAAAAATATACAAATTTCTCCTTGGATCGTGAATCAATTTTTGTATCACGTACACGAACCGGACATAAATACCTAATTCCAATAGTGTCTTTTCTATTACGGAAACACTAGGTAATAACTGTTGCCATCTACACTGCAGTAATGGAATCGACAATCCGTCTTAAATTTAATATTCCTCATATCTATAGTGGCTGCCATCTTTGAACGGATATGGTCATAATTTTGTGTCTACTACATGCATGCACCTATTGTAAAAGCATTTAAGGCGACTTTATGACATCGAATATTGTGCTAGAATATTAAATTCATGTTCTCGCCCCTACGAGTTAAAATGTTTTTAACTTTATACAAAATATTCAACTTTATACCATTGGCCAATCCGAATTTGTTTATTATTATAATGAAAGAGAGATGGCATTAGCATTAAGTAAAAGGAAATTTATCAATTTATTCGTGTCCAAATGCTCATTGCCAGGGGACGCAGCTTAAAGTTAAAAGATTTCTGGGAAATAACTAGGATGTTTTTGAAATTCGAGTTTATATTACTTTATTGTAATCAATTTGTGGTCAACGGTTGTAATATTTATGCTGCTTTCGATAGCTACTGATTAGTGTATCTGTCATTATCATCAAGAACTTTTGATAAAGCAGTTTTAGTCATCACAATCGATAACCAGCTTGTTGATGTAATGTCGTTCTAAATAGGATTGCCAGCTAAATATAATAAGGTTCCAAAAACCTCAACATATTTCCACAAATATATAATTTTTTGATTTTATAAAAGTAAATAAATTAGTGTTAAGATAGAGATAACACGACATTGTTAATTTGAGGTTTCGAGCTCTAACTCCTGCTGGTTCAGTAAATATAAAACTGGGTTAGGTAAAAATGTTAAGTTAGAGGTGAATGACTCATTATCCAAGTTTATAGAATTTTTTTATGTTAGTTAATAGTTCGAGTACATCAATTTGATAACAATATGTAGGATATAAGTGTAAAAATATAACTTGCGATTTATATCGACTATCGGATGTTGAAGTAAAACAACTTTTTTTATAAATTAACTAAAAATATTTAATAAATCATTTAAATTTACGACTTTGGCAGAATTTCTACATCTGAACATGTTCTAAAATGCTCTTGGGCCCCACAGCCCAATGCACTTGTACCATTGCCACAATTACCCCATGAATTTGCTGTGCGATATGTCCACTGTAAAATACAGTGCTGACACACGAGATCAGTTGGTAGCTGAAGTGTTACATTATACCAACCAACGTCGCCTGAATTAAGATAGTATTTATCACCACCATTGACCACTTTTAATTTATATTGCTCGAAACATTTGTCAGTTTCACCATTTTTGCTAAAATCACATAGTTGGAAATAGAAATAGCCCAAATGGTTGGCAGTAATTAATGCAGCTACTGGTAGTATAGCACCCTGTTTGTATGTTCCAACAATAACACCTTGCCCATATTTACCACCAAGCTCATTTTCACGTGGTCGAGGATCCGCATAATTGTCACCACACATTCCACATTTTCCACCATTTTTACCAAATTGCGTCTGAACATTATACAATTTGATTATTTGCTACCACTGTAACGTATTTAATATTTATTACCTGAAATCCACCACAAAATAGTTGATTATCTTCGAAATTTTCAGGTGCGGTTTTATTAGTACGCCATCTTGATGAGCGGCCTGGCGGTTCGAGAACCATTCCATGACCATGCACCGCTAGTAAAAATCCATTTAATAACAACCCAACCAATAATAATATCATTTTTAATTTGTTTTTTTACAATTAACCACTTGGAACTTTAAGTACTGTCTAACTTGTTTAATTAGACATCGAGGTAATTTATATAGAAACTTTGTTTTTTTTTTTAATTGTCTTATCACCAGGTAATTAGTTTAGTTTTAATATAAACAATTTTTTTTTTGCGTTTTATTAGGGAATTTTATTTTCTACGATAGCTATTACTATTTAGATGCAACTGTGGTTTTAGGTCAAATAATGATGACGAAATGATGTTTCCAGATTCTCAACAACTCACAATACTTTTCCTTTATTGACAAAAAGTAGAAAGTCTCTAATTACTATGTGAATGACCAAATATCACTCATATTTGCAAGGGTTCACATTTGACTAAACAACGAAACACGTACCACCGTTTTTTTAGTTTTACTTTAACAAATAACTTCGGTACCCTCTAATAACATATGTTACAATGATTGGCTATTATTTTCATGCTAAACCCCACTTATGACTTTGTTTGTTTGTTTGTTTGTGCCATAGATTTTCCGTCATAGATTTCTTGAGTTCAATCCCCGCCGCTGACCACAACGTCCTGGCCAATTGTATGTAAAAGCGTTCATTAGGCTGACCACTTACAACGATCACCAATTGTTAACATATGGTCTGAAAGATCTTGTAATAGATCTGCAATAAAGGGTCAACTTTGGGCCGTAATTCTGTTGATTACTATATGTGGTTCCGAATTCGCATCGACTCTAATAAAGGCTCAAAACTGTCGAACGATCAAATAATTTATAAATAACACAATTAACGATAATTATCTCACACCCAGAGAACCTATAAATAGTTTACTATTATGCAACAAATAGAATCATGTCTATCAAAATTTAAATGTTACCGTATTTCCTTAAGTTCATTTCATATATAACCCGCAACACGTCACACGATGCTTCTTATCAATTTGGCCTCTATGAACCTCATGTTTAAATTTAGGAATATAGAAAAAATAAAAACACATTATCGCATCTTGTCTAAGTTACATTTCGAATTTTGATTGTATCAGTCGGCTCTACAAATCGTTGTGCAAAATATGGGAAAAGACAAAGTATTGCTTGCTTATTCTGGTGGTCTTGATACGAGCTGTATATTAAAATGGTTGCTCGAAAAGGATTACGATGTTATTTGTTTCATGGCCGATGTCGGTCAAGAAGAAGATTTTGAAGCAGCTCGAGCAAAAGCTCTTAAAATTGGTGCAAGCGACGTTATCATTAAAGATTTACGAAAATCGTTTGTCGAGGATTATATATGGCCCGCCATACAAATGGGATTAATATACGAGGGACGATATTTGTTAGGCACGTCAATAGCTCGACCGTGCATATCCGTCGGATTAATTGATTCGGTTAAAGAAAAAGGGGCGACATATATTTCGCACGGTGCTACCGGCAAAGGAAATGATCAAGTTAGATTTGAATTTTCAGCATACGCTCTGTTACCATCGATTAAAGTAATAGCCCCATGGCGTTTACCCGAATTTTGTGACCGATTCCAAGGTCGAGTAGATTTAATTGAATACGCAAAAAATAATAATATTCCGGTGAGTGCCACACCATCCCAACCATGGTCAACGGATGCAAATATTTTGCACATCAGCTACGAATCAGGAGTTCTAGAAGATCCCGCACAAATAGCGCCAGACAATTTATATCAAATGACAAAAAATCCGATAAATGGACCAAATACACCAACACGGATTGACATCACTTTTGAAAGTGGTTTACCAGTAAAAATATCTATCCCGTTGACGGGTCAAACATTTAACGATCCACTTGAAATTCTACAAAAATTGAATAAACTTGGTGGTGAACATGGAGTCGGTCGCATCGACATCGTTGAAAATCGTTTCGTCGGTATGAAATCGCGTGGTGTCTACGAAACTCCAGGTGGTACAATTTTATATTGTGCCCATCACGATTTGGAGGTATTCTGCTTAGATCGTGAAGTATATCGTGTGGTGAAAACTTTACGCGATAAAATGGCCGATTATGTTTACAATGGATACTGGTTTTCGCCCGAGGCGGATTATGTTCGCACTTGTCTTGTAGAATCACAACGAAACGTTAATGGTTCGGTTATTGTAGAAATCTTTAAAGGGAATGGTAAGATAATATATTCAAAGTGTTAAACAAAATTTAAAATGTTGTACTTTTTTTGGCTATAGTGTGGGCGATCTCACGTCAATCCCCAAAAAGTCTTTACAACCAGGAGTTGGTGTCAATGGACGTACATGGACAGTACTCATCATTGTCAGCGAGTGGATTCATTGAAGTGAATGCTGTACGTATTAAAGAGTATCAACGTGCATACGGTTGGTCGAAAAAATAAAAATTTTCAAAATTAATAAAATATACGTCATTACTATATAATTTGGCCAGTTTTTCGAGTGTTCTTAAGCACGTATATGAGCACATACATTAATGTGTCAACAATGCAAGTAGACAAAATATTTTCGAAATGATCGGAACGATTTCCTAAAATCAAAAAACTATTCAACACAATAACATGAAACGTAACGTTATCTCCATTTCCGTACATTCCATTTATATGATTAGATTTATTGGTATGATCCCGAACTCATTCGTTTTATCAATTTTGTTCGAATACAAAACAAACAAATTCAAATCACTTCAAGTCATAATAGCTATCTTGATTGAAATCCAGTTAAATTGCGATAAAGAAAAATGTAAATGCAAACAACATAATAATTGTGTCAACTTTATTGTTTAAAGTGACTATATACCTATGATTTAAGCACTTGTTATGTTTACGCAAAGTATAAAATTAAATCACATTATTCGATGGCTACAATTTAAGATCTATAATCAAATAGCCTAACGACAATCTAATCAGTTCAAAATTATGAAGATACTTTTGTACGAGTATGTATTAGTATCTTAAACGAGGAATAAATATACTGGGTGCCTAAAAAAGCACTTTTGGTGTTATACAGGGTGTCCTATTGCCTGGAAATGAACCGTTACCTACTTGAATGGCATTCAAAATATTTAGCACGGCACAATGCCTTAATTTTTACTCTACTAAAAATTAAAATAACTTAATTATTTTTTCTATAATTTTAAAGGCACAGAGTGCTTCTTAATTTTCTGGAAGTAAGAATATCATGCATTGCGTTTTCTTTAAAGAAAACTTTGGTGGAATCAAACAAATTTTGCGATAAATAACGAAAAAATTCATTTAACTCATTTTTTCTCGAAAAAATCACTTATTATTTTTTTTTATTTCAAATTTAGATTTAATAGACGATCTACTAAAAAAATTGTCTAAATGATTTTTATCTAATCACGCATAGTTTTCGACATATTAACATTTCAATTTAGTACTTGTTTAAGTAAAAAAATTTGTATATGAATCTCTAAGTTTTCAACTTCACAAACAATTTTCAAAGTGCATAGTTAGTTGTCTTTTAATGGCAGCAACCATGTTGAAATTTTCTAAATTTTCTTTTAGTTTGTGGCTGGCATTATTGATAAACTGTTTCGTTCAAAAATTGAAGATCGTTTCCTGAGTTCAATCTTTCAGGTAGTAAAATTGGCCCGATAAAATTATTTCCAATTATACCACACCATACATTAACACTAAAACGTCTATGGAATGATGATTCTCGTTTAACGTGTGGGTTTTCTGGTTGACACTCATGAAGATTGTGGAAATTTATTATTCCATCCCTCATAAATGTCGATTCATCTGTCCATAAAATGGATGACAAATATGAAGGATTATGTTCCTCATTGTTTAACAATAAACGTCAGAAATTTGCTCTTTTTGTTAAATCGACCGGTAATAATTTTTACACTGGAGTGTAGTGGAATCCAGACTTTATTTTTGCTAATATCAAGTTGTATCGAAATTCGTCTCGTGCTAATGGTGGGATCTCTTTGTACAGAATTCAAAATATGTTCGTCAAGGAAACAATGTTCCTCGTTCTCGTAATCTTCTGTGAACTCTTTTAAACATTCTATGGTTTGGCACCAACCTACCTGGGTAACGGTTACATATATTCACGCATATATATATTCGGCATATTCACGCTCCACCGCAGCTCGTCTATTTCCGTTACATAAACCATAAATAAAATTAATATCAGCGAGTTCTTCGAATGTATAGAGTGGCATTTTTTTTATTAGAAACGCGCAAACAAATTTTTTTAAAAAGATCAACAACGATTTTAGCAATACGTTTACTAACGATTAAAAAGATTTAACAAATGCAACATTCAATTACTAAATATTTGTTTTTGTTTAAAACGATTGCTGCTTTATTTAAAAAGAGTTGTACAATACAATAAATTTTTTACTTGAACAAGTACTAAATTGAAATGTTAATATCTCGAAAACTATGCGTGATTAGATAAAAATCATTTAGACAATTTTTTTAGTAAATCGTCTATTAAATCTAAATTTAAAAAAAAAAAAAAAACAAATGAAATGCAATTCAAGTAGGTAACGGTTCATTTCCGGGCATATGCGTAGTGGAATTTTTTCCATAATATTGATCCAGCTACACGCCCTATTCGTTGGGACTCGTCCCAATGGGACACCCTGTATTTCACTTTTCCGAAAGGTCATTCTGAAAACAGTAAATGAAAAATATTTGTATAGTCTATTGATATTTGAGGTGATTCATTGAATGCTATGATATGATATGATATAATATGACAAGATAAAGAGATATACAGAAGTACAGGCTAACCTTAACAGTATTCCTAGGTATAACTAGTATAAGCATAGCACATACCTGGAATATCTACAACCAGATACAAAGCTATTCTGAGTGCGAGATATATTCCAGAATTTTGCGGGCCCAGGCTCTGTCTACATCCTCGACAGATACGATGCATAATACGAAAGGATGTTACTCATAGAAAAAAATAGGGCGAACCGCTACAGTCATTTTCTAACTATCCAAATATTTTAAAAATGTTAGTCTTAATTAAATTCACACTCTAGATAAGATGTTGTTTGGTTAATAATTTGGTTTTGTTGTGCGTAGAGTAAGGATTTCCCGAAATGATGAAAATTTGAACTCTTGCGATTCGAGGATTCTCTGAAAAGAATTCTTGAGAATTCTCGAGCCATCTAGTGAATTAAAAAAAACCTGTAACAATCCTAAAATCAGTTACTTTTTATTTAACTAAGAAAAAAAAATTAGAAGTAAAGTAACCAAGGGCTTTACTGAACAATACTTACTAAAATAGAATTTCAAAAAACACCGACTGTCAATGCCTCCGACTGATAATCGCTTACGCTTTTGCGATATAAAATTCCTCGGTATTAAAAAATTGAGCTCATTTTGAGTCGACGTTGGCCTAATTGTGCTAAATGCGTCGATCAGTCTTTGAACGTTTTGTGTTTTCTGTCCACTTTTAGTTAGTTTGTTGCTTGTTTTACAATGTTCGTTTGATGGTGATGTTAAATATCCGTTCAAATAAGGCATCTGGCCATGATAGTTTGTCACCTCTAGTAATCAAAATCCTTTTAATAAAGACATCATGTATCTATTAGCAATATTAAACGCATGTATTCGGTTTTCTTACTTTACTTTAGTATGGAAACATGCCAAAATTTTTCCAATCCACAAACCTAATAAGCCATCTTTAGATGTGTCCAGCTTTAGGCTAATCAGCCTTATTTCAGTTCTAGGAAAAATCCTTGATATTCCGTTTTTGATGAGCATGATATTGATGAGAGATTCAATGGCAGAGCAACGGCAAATACCATCGTTGTACTTTAGATTCCCGTCTGACATTCGAGCTTCGTATAAATTCTAAAGTTAGCATTATACGCCATTTACGCACTTTTTTATTCGCAATTAATACTTAATCAAACTAACAAATTATTACTTTACAAAGTAGCCATTAGACCTATAATACTAACATATGCATGCGCACTTTGGGCTAAGCGCATATTATATTAACAAAATGCAAGTAGTCCAAAATAAGTGAATCAGATCAGCTCTATCATTACCTAAATCCACTCCTATCCATAAACTCCATTAAATTAGTAATTTAGTTTCCAATTCGACATCCTTTTAGTATCCTCACTAGGTAACACTGAACACACAACCAAAATAATAATAAAATAAGGTGTTTGAAACCGGGTGGTTTCTATCATGCATGAAAATATATTTATAGAAATATAAATATATGAAAATCCCTCCTATCCTACCGTAAACTTGACAAGAGCTTGGTCTCAGTCTCATCAATTTTTAAAAAATAAAAAAAGCTTTAAACTATTGGGATAAACCTGAAAAATTTGTTCGCTAATGTAAAACACTATATATTGCAGCCATATTGTTGCGTTAAAGTTGAGAGCTCGTTAAGAAAAGTTTTCAATTAGCTCTGGCGTACGAGAAGGCGATAATTTGCTTGATATAAATTCATCTTTCGTAAAAATGGCAACAACATAGGATGATAAAAGAGAACAATTTGGTTTGCGAAAAGTTGATAATTCTCAATAATACATCAAGCAACAATTAGTGTCCTGTTTCGAAATGGCCAGTAAATAACTTTTATTGTTTGTAATGTATCTCAATATGTATATAAATTATTAAAAATATTTAATTAATATTTATATTATCAAAATAATATAACTTAAATTAAAACAATAATAATAATAACAAAATAATAGTAAAAACAATTCTAATATTAAGGAAACTTACGTTTTATTAGCGTCCATCTTACTTTTTATGCGTATCACTTACAAACAACAGTGTTGAAAAAAAAATTTCAATTGATGTTTATCGTTTCATACGACTGGAATATGGCATCATGTGATAGTTATCACACCAAACGATAAACGTCACTTCGATCGACTAAGAGAATATCAAAATGCGATTATCACATCATGTGATACTTACTTATCACAAGTATGAGAATAGAGGGGAACCGCTCAGAACTGTATATTTTAAAACTGGATATTTCAAAATAGGATTTGACAAAACGAGATAAGGTACAAAACGAGATATGGTACAAAACTGGATATTTCAATACGAGATAAGATACAAAACGAGATATGGTACAAAACTGGATATTTCGACATGTGATTTAAACTTAAAATGATTTTTTAGGAAAGTTCTGGAATATGGCAAATTAGGGAGGAACTCGGCAAGTTCTTAACCTATTATGATGAAATTCGACACGTAGGATGAAAATGGGATTTAAAAATGATTTTTTGGGAAAGTTCTGGAATATGGCCAGTTAGGAAGGAACTCGGCGAGTTCTTAACCGATTATGATGAAATTCGGTATGTAGGATGAAAGTTCTGGAATAAGGCCAGTAAGGTTCCATACTTGAATATTTCTAAGGAGAGAAATAGAATTTTCCTTCACTTATTTTTTTGGCCAATAAGGTTTCATACTTGAATAATTTTAAGCAGAGATAGAATTTTACTTCACCTAATGGTTTTTTTTTAATTGCTGCTTTTCCCATCTTATTAAAATAATGATTGACTTGATCGAGTTTACTGTCAGTAAAATTTATCTTTATCTATTTTTTATTCTTCTACTTAATATAACTTTTCTTCACTTTAGAGAATCTATGTGAGAAAAATTAATTAATTTTCATCAACATTTTCATCCTACGTATCGAATTTCATCATAATCGGTTAAGAAATCGCCGAGTTTCTTCCTAATTGGCCATATTCCAGGATTTTAAGTTTAAATCACATGTCGGAATATTCTGTTTTGAAATATCCAGTTTTGTACCATATCTCGTTTGTACCTTATCTCGTTTTAAAATATCCAGTTTTGAATTATCCTGTTTCATCAAATCCAGTTTCGACCGGTACCCAGAATAGAGATGTTTAAGACTCATTCTTAGACAAGCAGAAGTATTATACAAGACGCAAATTTAAATTAAATGTTGAGAACGTCCTAGAACTGAAAACGGTTAAAACAAAACTCAACAATTCAATTTACTAAACAGTTTTTTCATTTTTTTTTTTTTCAAATATTTTTCATATAATATATATTTTTTTTTGTTTTTCATCCATTATATAATAAATTTTTTCTTTTTTACCATTAATAATTAATTCATTTTTAGTAATATTTTTTAATATAATAATCATAATAGTATGTATATAATAATAATCATTTACTTGTTTATTTGTAAAATAGTTTTTTTTAATTAATTAATTTTGTTTAAATCTGTTTTTTTATTAATCGTAATGTAAATTCTATGTTTATTTTAATAATAATTATTTTTATATAAATTTTACATTTATTTCATTAAAAAAATTTTTTATATAATATATATATATATATATATATATATATATATATATAAATATATAAATATATATATATATATATATATATATATATATATATATATATATATATATATATATATATATATATATATATATATTAATTTATATATGTAGTAATATAGTAATATTTTATTGAATTGAAGATTATTATTGTTAAAATTAATATTTAATGTAATTTTATTTATTCTTTTTTATTTAAATTATTAATATCTTTATTACTCACAAAAATCTAATGGGTTATATATATATATATATATATATATATATATATATATATATATATATATATATATATATATATATATATATATATATATATATATATATATATATATATATATATATATGTATATATATATGTATGTATATATATATATATATATATATATATATATATATATATATATATATATATATATATATATATATATATATATATATATATTATATAAGTGTGTTTATTTATTATTTAAAGAAAATGTGTAAAAATTAGTCAAATAATTTAAAAAAATTATATAATTAATATATTTACATATATTTTTTTTAATTTGTATGTAAATATAATAAATATACATTTTTTAATTACTTGTTACATATTTATTATTAGTAGATAGTTGTTTTTTGTTTATAAAATATCCAAATATACAATTAAAATGAATTTGTTTTATTTTATTAATTAAGCAATATTTATTTATAATAAATATATATATATATATATATATATATATATATATATATATATATATATATATATATATATATATATATATATATATATATATATATATATATAAAACATTACCGATTAATTAAAAATATTTCCTGCAAAATTTTTTTTTAAGTTATGATTAGTTTAATTAAGATGTTATTAATACATTTTTTTTTTTAATAAATTTCATTTTCTAATTTATTTCTATTATAAAACGATTTTGTTTGTTTGGATTATATTTATCTATTTAAGATTAATTTTTTTTAGAGATATTTAATTAATATATAACTTTTTTTATTTATTTACATTGATCTTGTGTGTGTGTGTGTTAATGTTTAAATAAATTTCAATTATTTGTTTAGTGAAACTCTTAATTTAAATTTTTTGTTAAAGGGGCCTCTCTTAATTTAATATTTTTATTAAATTTTCTGTA
Source organism: Tipula confusa (assembly GCA_963556175.1). Taxonomy (NCBI): domain Eukaryota; kingdom Metazoa; phylum Arthropoda; class Insecta; order Diptera; family Tipulidae; genus Tipula; species Tipula confusa. The sequence continues at coordinate 203,962,729 of OY744476.1, read as the reverse complement.
TGATTTTAACAAACGTTTTTATCTTTTTTTGTTGGTAATTTCAATTAATAATAAATGGAGTATTTAAATTAAATAAAAATTAGTTAAAATTTAAGCTAATTTTTTCGTTATTATTTTATTTATTAATTATTAAACTTTTTTTTTATAAAAACAATTTATTTTTATTCAAATACTTTTTTATTATTTCAATATAAAATACATAAAAACCGATAAAATTTATTTTGTTATTTTTAAAATTTTATTATTGTTTAATTTTTTATTTATGTTACTGCATTTAGAACTAAACTCTTACCATTTACAATATAATAATTCAGTTTTTTTTATTAAATTATTTGTTATATATAGATTGTGTATTTTATCAAAACTGTAATACATATTTTTGTTAAAATTAAAAATAATTATTATCATTATTAATTATTATAATAAATTTTTTGTTTATATATATATATATATATATATATATATATATATATATATATATATATATATGTATATATATATATATATATATATATATATATATATATATATATATATATGTATATAATTTAAAATTAAGAAAACCCTCGAAATGTGTTTACTAAAAAATAGATTAAAAAAACGGTTGTGGTAATTAATTAGTAATTACTACTTAAAATAAATATTAAAAATAACATCGAAGAATTTTTAATTATGTTTGTCTAAAATTTTCGTATTGTGAATAAAAAATTAATTCCCAATCAAATTGTTTTTTTCTTTTAAATTATTAAGTAAATTTAAAAAACAAAATTAAAATAAAATTAAAGTGTAAATTATAATTATTATATTTATTTATTAAAAAAAAAACTTCCCATAATATTTTTTACTATTTTTAAATTCTTAAAAATGTATATAATTATTTTCATTATATATTAAAATTACATAACAATATACTACAATTTAATTACATAGAGAAATACAGAGTAATAGAAAATAGAAATTAATTTAATCGGTCAAAAGTGTTCTTTTTTTTAAATTTAATATGATTAATGTGTACTGTTGTTAAAATTACTAATTAATTTAAATAAATAAAAAATTAAAACACATAGTATTTACTTTTTCATTTCGTTTTTTTTTTGTCTATCTTTAAATTTATAATATAACTTTTTGTTTAAATATTTTCTAATTATAAATTTAATTTGTATGTTTATATTTTTAACGTAATTAAAGCTGTCAAGTTTATTTATTTTTAGTTTAGTAATTAAAAAATTTTTTTTATTTTATTTATAAGAATTTTAACTGTAATTTTTTATTTAAAAGGTATTACTAAGAGAAGAAAAAATAACTTTTCATGACCATTACTTATGATTAACATCACAGGAGTCTTCAAATATTTCTATTTATATTCGGTAGTTTAATTTAAAAACATAAAAAAAATTAAAATTAAAAAAAAAAAAACAATTTGATTAGTTTTGTGTATTTTCCAAAATCATAATAATACATCTTCGATCTTATTTCTATATATTATATATATATATATATATATATATATATATTCTTGCGGACCATTTTATGTGTTTGTTATTTTACTGTATATTTAAAGCCTACAAATGTAATTTAATTTTAACTAACGAGGTTTTTATTTATTTTTCCTGGTTTTCTAAGTATGTAATATATAATTAAAATTATAATTAGAATTAATTTTAGGATTTTATTTTTTTAATTATTTATCATTTAACGTTTCCCTAAATTTTTAAAAATTAAAAAGTCATTCTAATATTGTGATATAGGTTTTTTTATAGTAGATATTATTTAAATAGTACATAAATATTTTTAAATATAATTATAGTTCCTTTTATATAATTAATTAGGTACTTCGTGTTTCAATTACATATTAACAGTTTATTATGTCTTTAAAATAAACTTGTATTATATTTTGTTTTAATTTTGGTTTTTTAATTATTTCTTACACTTCGAACAAATTAACATTATTTTAACAGTTAAATTTATATAGATTTTTCTAATTTCCTTAAGATTTTTTATTTGTTTGTTTCTAAAATTAATTTTATTTATCCTTTGCAATTTAATATTATATAATCGTTCCATTGTACAAAAAAAATTAAAATTAAATAACAAAATTAAAAATTCTTAATTTTAATTATATGGAAGAAATATTATAATTTTTTGTTTATATAATAATTAATAATAATAATAATTTAAATTTGATGTTTTTGTTTCGAACTTAAATTAGTTAATTTTTTAATAGGCTAGTCATTGCTTGCATACTCAGTAAACAATTGTTTTAACACGAAAAAAAAAAATCGTGTGCTCAATTGTATGAAAAAAAACCTACAAAAAAATGTTGGTAACTTAAGTTCAAAATTTTCCAATTGGCTGTGTAATTTTATCTTAAATAGTTAATGTATAATTTTAAGCTTTATTTCATATTTTATTTTTAAAAATTACTTTCACTTAAAAATAGTCAACAAATTATAATTTCTTAATTTTTGTGTATTTTATTTTATTTTAACCGCGTAATTATTTTTAGTGTTTTTTTAATTAAATTTAAAATTATAAAAATTAAAAAAAAAAAGCAACAAAAAAACATAAGAAAAAATAGTTTGAAATTTTGTAATATGTTCTTTTAATTTAATTAATTAATACAAGTGTAAAAATAAAAATATATTTTTTAATTTAATCAGTTCAAATGTCTCCTTAATTTAAATTTAATTTTTAACGATAACACAATTAAGTCTATTTTTATTTTTAGGTAGGAGATAAATCTTTATTTATTTTTAAAATTATACATTAAATTTTAATTTATTTTCTTATTGTTACAAGAAAAACTCGTATATATTAAAACCATATTTTCCTAGACATTTTATTTTAGATTCTGTGTTTCTTTTAATTAATATATTTTTTTTTTTTTTTTACTTCAAATAGTTAATAATCTTAAGGACGTAGTTTATTTTTTCTTATATAATTTCATATATTTGTTTGATTTTAAAAAGTATTTTTGTTTTGTCGTCATAAACAAAAATAATAAGACAACCTCAAAATGGTAAGAGCTTCAATAATATATTATTTGTTTTTTCGTTTCGTTTGATTAAATGTTTAGCTGAAAAATTTATGATATATAAAAATTTAAAAATAATATATATTTTAAAAATAAATCCTCATTCAAATTCAGTGTTTTAAAAAATAATAATAGACGGGCCTACACTTACAACTATAAATAAAAATATATGTTTTGTTATTTTTTATAATATATTTGACAGTAATTTTAATTTTAATAAATTTTATTATTAATACAATAATTTCAGTATATATATATATATATATATATATATATATATATATATATATATATATATATATATATATATATATTTATATATATATATATATATATATATATATATATATATATATATATATATGTATATATATATATATATGTATATATATATATATATATATATATATATATATATATATATATATATATATATATATATATATATATATATATATATATATATATATATATTTTTAGTTTACAAATAATCAATAAAAAAAATAATAATTTTTAATTTATGGGAACTATCTCCAAATAAACACCCCTTATCCAAACTTATATATTTATTTCATCACTGAATTTAAAGAGAATTTATGAATTAAAAATAAAATAAAAAAGTTAACAAAACAACTTAAGCGTTAAACGAAAAGCATTCAAATTCAAACAAAACAATTTCATTCAATATTAATTAATTTATATATATATATATATATATATATATATATATATATATAAATATATATATATATATATATATATATATATATATATATATATATATATATATATATATATATATATATATATATATATATATATATATATATATATATATATATATATATATATATATATATATATATATATATATATATATATATATATATATATATATATATATATATATATATATATATATATATATATATATATATTTATTTATATTTAATACCATAATTGATCTAAATTTCATTTTTAGAATAGTAAAAAGTACAAAAAAATTAGGTCCAATAAACAATAAGCCATTTTCTTTTTTTTAATTACTACAATAAGTATTTTGTTTTAAATAGTTTAATATGTTCTTTTATTTTTAATCAGAGCAGCATTACCCACATTTTTGTTCTATATAAAACAAATTATCAATATAATATTTTATAAATTTCACTAAAACTGATCAGGAAAGTAAACTAACTTGTAAATTAAATTAACACGAATAAAAATCCTTATACAATAAATCTAAATATAATATATAGATATTTTATAATTACTGCTTTATTGCTATTTTATTGTGTTTTTTCCTTTTTAACTTGTTTAAATAAATTAATTAATCAATAAATATATATTTAATTAAAAAAAATCCTATTTTACTTGATAATTTGTTTTAGTCATAAATAAAAAAAAATCATTTCTAAACTATGTATCTTATTTTAATTTATATTTATATAAACGTGTTTTCATTAAAAAATAATAGTTAACTATTTCAAATAATTTTTTCTTTTCATCTTATTACAAATAAATTAAAATAAAATTATCATTTTAATTAAACAACAAATCGTTCTATGTTTTATTTAAATTTATCAACTTATGTTTTTAATTTAAGTTACCGAAAAATAGGAAAATTGTTTCCCCTTTTTATTTATCTAACCATTAATTTTAATTTATATATTTTTTTTTTTAATTGACTGGATCGAATAAAAATATATATTTACAAATACTTTAAATATATTAGCGCGAATTTAACCAATTTTAACAATTGAGCAACAATAAAAAAAATCCTTATTTTATTTTGATTTATATATATATATATATATATATATATATATTTTTTTTTTATATATATATATATATATATATATATATATATATATATATATATAAATACATATATATATATATATATATATATATATATATATATATATATATATATATATATATATATATATATATATATATATATATATATATATATATATATATAAATACATATATATATATAAATATACATATATATATATATATATATATATATATATATATACATATATATAATATAAATTATATGGATAAAAAAATGTACGATTATATATAATTTATATAATTAATTATTATGTTACTCCATTTTTATTAACATACAACGAAAAAACTAAAGAACATATTAAATTATTTTAAATTTAGTATATTTAATACTTTTTACATTTAAATATATATAATATATAGGTATATATATTTATATGTAGGTTATTTGTTTGTGTAAATATTTTTCTTTTGTTAATATTTTATCTAATTATTTTTTAAATTTCTAAAAACAAAAAAAATCTATTACAAATAGAAAACAAAAAATTGTGTTATCATAAAATAAATTTGCCACCTTGATTTTTTTGTATTTAATTTTTACGGGAAGTAATCCGTCCATTTTTCAATCAAAACAAAATAAAAATGTATTGATAATTAAATTTAAATCGAAAAAATATTATTAATTGATTTGTTTTGTGTGTAGCCAGTGGTATTGTAGGTGGATGGTCTTTTATATATATATATATATATATATATATATATATATATATATATATATATATATATATATATATATTATATATATGTTATGTATATATATATATATATATATATATATATATATATATATATATATATATATATATATATATATATATATATATATATATATATATATATATATATACATATATATATATATATACATATATATACATAATATACATATATATATACATAATATACATATATATATACATAATATACATATATATATACATAATATACATATATATATACATAATATACATATATATACATAATATACATATATATATATACATAATATACATATATATATACATATATATATATACATAATATACATATAACATACATATGTGATGTTTGTTAAATAATTAGAAAAAATTAAGACACGTTACACATATATCGTTATTATATGCATGTAGTATTTATATATAAATCAAGAAGTTATATATAATCAAAAACAGAGGCTGGTACTTTCCGTCATTTAATTTTTTTGTATAAGTTGTTTTATTAGTTTTTTGTAACGTTTAATGTTTGGTTTGATTTAGAAGAGCTGCCCCATTTAATTTCGCGTTAATATTGCTTTAAGAATTCGTCTGAAAAATGTTTTTTCAATCAATTATAAATTTTTCATCATCAAAAATACCGTTCTAAACTTGGGACAAAGGAATAAGAACTCTACCTTGTGGCTGGGGTGTTGGATAAGGGGGTTGGGATGTTCCCTCGTTTCCATAACCGGATCTTGGGCCATATGATGAGCTTTGATCGTTTGTATAATTTCCTAAAAAGCCTAAAACCAAAGATTGTTATGAATTACTAATTAAATAACTATTTGTTGTAATATTTTGTTTACCGTAACCAGTTCCATATCCGCTATAGTCGGAACCGGCTTTTGAAGCACTGTTTCCTGGTCCTGTTGGTGGCATACCAGCAGCTTGACCTGAGCCAGATGGGGCCCCCGGTCCTGATTGAGCCCGCGAATACATATCACCTAAAAGTTAAGCTGCTATTTAGAAATTTATATCGGGCAATTAACTATTTAATGCAAAAATAAAACCTCAATAATACTAAACTAAATATTCCCGAAACAACTTTAAACTACTTAAAGTATGTCAAGTTATAAATGATATAACCATTTTTTAAGAGGTTTTAAAGAACTTTAAAATATCTTACCGGAACCGCCACCGCCTGCTGAGTTTTGCGGCATATTCCATGTATTCCAGTTAGCACCACTCGAAGCTCCGCTAGGCCCAGTTGTCGAATTATACATGTCTATACCATATAACAGACAATACAATGAATAAGAAAATAAAAAATTTAACTAGAAAAAAATTACTGAAAAAAATGGTTATAACAATTCATTAACTCACCATAGCTACCGTAACCTTGAGTTTGTGGAGCGGTAGCTGCATTATAACTACCCCATTGTGGAGGTGGTGGACCTTGAGGGCCTGGTGGAGCACCCCATCCTTGGTATGAACCAGGCGCACTTGGTGTACCATAACCATAACTTTGTTGTTGTGGTGAAGTTCCCCATCCTTGATAACCTTGCATCATGTTTGGTGCGCCCATTGCCATATTCATTGGAGGCCCACCCATTTGCCCATTGTGTCCTTGCATCATACCAATTGGAGCTCCTTGTGGAGGACCCCACTGATTTGTATCGTTGTTCATTTTATTAGCATTAGAACCGTCTCGGGGTTCAGCTTTCTTAATTTCAACTTGTTTACCATTTAGATTAATGTAATGTTCATTTGTGACACGTTCAACCGCGGCCTCATCTTCAAACGATAGAAATCCAAAACCTACACAAAATTTATGTTAATTTATTTATACATACATTTAATTTAACAATATTGTAAAAAAATAAATAAATAAAAGCTCATCATAAATATACCTCTTGATTTTTTCTTTTCTTGATCATACATAATAACAACTTCCATTACTTTACCATATCTACCGAAAAATACACGTAAATCTGTTTCTGTAACATTAGATGGTAGTCCGCCCAAAAATACCTTTGGATAACCTCCACCTTTTTTAGGTTTTTGTAAAGTTCGTGGATTACATGGTTTTGGGTCAATTGTGCTATAAAATTAATTTTAAAAACAAAAACATTTATTTTCTTTCAACAATAAAAAATTTATTTATTATATTACCGTCCATCAAGCGTATGAGGACCACTTTGTAAAACATGATTTACATTTCCAGGATCGGCAAATGTCACAAAACCGAAACCTCGTGATCGTCCCGATTCATTATTTTTCATTACTACACAATCAATAACTTCACCATATCGACTAAAATATCTTTGTAGATTTTCTTGTGTGGTCTCCCAAGATAATCCACCAACGAACAATTTTCTAAAAAAAAAAATTTAATAATTAATATTATATAAAATTATAATTTGCGCTTTAGCAATCACATCGAATTTCGACGAATATTAATTAAATAGCAATCTGAGATTAACCAGATTGCTACTTCTTGGTAGGAATTTTCGTGTTTAATTTAAATTTAATAAAAATCATTATGCATAACTCTATTTAGATAACTAACATTCATATTATTAATTAAAATATAATTCATATTTTACGAGGCAGTTTGCAATAAATATATTTAGAATTAAGATGAATTTGCCACAAATTTGAAAAGTAAAGTGACCTATTGAGTCTCCAGCTAGCAGCTCAACAAAACTTAGCTATCAAAATATTCTAGGGTTCAGTGTTCTTTTAAATGATATATTTACAACTTGTATCGGTACCGAATTGAATGTAATAAATCGTTCGTGGGACTTTTCATATCAAATAATTTATACGATCTAATTAAGAAACGTGATGAGAGACGGTTTTAACATAGATCCGCTATAGATTATTATTACTTTATCTAACATAACTTTTGATTAAATTAAGTTAATAAAAAGCATTTGATGTGTTTTACGTTATTTTTATCAAGCATTTAATTATATTAGCAAATATATAATATATTGTAATTTTCATTTAAAACAAATAAAATAATTTTAATAATAATAATTAATAACATAAGTGAAGTTTGATACGGTATTTATAAAAATTAAATGTTTTTAATTTGGATAAGAGCTTGATTTAATTAAATCCAATTATATTGCTTTATCGAATTATTATATAGATTAATCTAATTAAGCATTTTATAAAATGTTTACTAATTTCCTGAAACAAATAATTTCTAAGTTAATAAATATTTTAACGCCTTAATAAGGTTAATAAATAACCATTTTTTGGCTTTATATAAATTAAATATTAAATTATAAATAAAAGTAATAGTGCTTGAAATATTGCTCCTATATTTTAACGCCTTAATAAGGTTAATAAATAACCATTTTTTGGCTTTATATAAATTAAATATTAAATTATAAATAAAAGTAATAGTGCTTGAAATATTGCTCCTATCTATTTTTAGAGACTAGATAATTATATGATAATTATCTAGTCTCTAAAAATATTTCTCTATACATAGTATATAATAATGCAGAATAATAAGTTTGACAGAGTGTTTACATTTAACATAATACCAAATAATTTATTTATAAATTGTTTTAGAAAGTAAGTTAACTCGCTGGTAGGCTTATTTAAATAAATTTGACTATATAGAAGTTACGTCCAGGGCAGACATCAACTAATGAGATATTTCTCAATTTTAGAATGATATCTCTTGTAGACTATATGTGCACTAAGCATTTGTATTATTGTTGTAGTAAACATCCTAAAATCGGTCATCAAAATTTTAAAATTTTATTAAAAAAATCAATTTTTTTATTTAATTTGATTAAGTCAGATCGTTTTGTGGTATGCATATGTATTATTCATAGCTTACAAACGGGCACCCAAATAAATTCTTTATATTTTGTATGTACATATATCTAGTTTTACTAATAGCTGAGAAATCACAATAATAAATGATATTTTTACTTACAACACTAATCATAGTTCACCTGAACTCAGATAAATACAACTTTATTTAACTTTCGGATTATTCAATACTTTCGTAACGAATTAACGGTTCTATCGTATTGAATTAAATCACAATGACAATTGTTTATTTGAAGCTTATATTATGATAATACATATCATCAAATGCGCAGGATTGCATGTCATAACATTTTGACATTACTAAAATATTTTATGTTTGCCTACATGTTACACCAGCAGTAGTCATAGAATCATAACATAGTTTTCAAAGAAAGCACGCATAATGAAATTAAGAAAACTTTTTCCCATTCGCGGCAAACCATGTGTGAATATAAATAAATTATGTATCATAAATAATTATAATCCAAGTTAATGAAATTCATCGTACATATTTATGAACATCTCGTTATTTTTCGAGATTATAAAATGTATACATAAACAATGCATACAAATACTAGTTACCTATCTTATTATGATGCATACTAGTTTTCTTATATACATAATTTCATTATATATTTTTATATTTCAAGTTTATATAACCAAACACTCTTATCGATTAGGAATATTGATAACGAACGATTTTAATTACTTAAATGAAGCATCTGTTTTAATACAAAGAATTTATTAAATTACAACACAATTTCTTTAACGAATTGAACGGAACATTGGTGTAGTGTATATATGTATACACAATACAAAAAATGTAAAACAGCAAATTTAAAGCGTAAGAAACGATTTTGAGAATAGAGTTAAAAAAAAAAGAAAGAGGTCTTTGGCCCTTGATTTGCTATAAAGGCTTATAGTAATATTTTTATAAACCGGCTTCTTAAAAAATCGCATAATTGTATATACAATTTTCATACAAAATTACAAACATATTATGGAAACCATTTTAAAATGTTTACCAATTTTGTTGATCATTTTAATATTATTGAAATTAGACAAAATAGTTTTAGATCGAACTTATTTAAAATTAAATACACAAAAAAATTTACAAAATACAATAAATAGACGTTCGTATAATGTTAACGCATCTGAACAAAAACTTTTTTTTCTATATGTAATGGAAGAATGTAGATACTATATGAAGAAAAAAACGAGATGCGTGTCACTAGTTTAGATTGTATTTAAGAAATTTTTTAGCACGTATAAAATGTTATAATTAAAACTGATCCGATCTAAATCCGATCGCAATACAATTATTATGATTTTAAATAATTTACCAAATTGTTAATATTGCTGTACCTATTTAACGTGAAAATCGGAGCTGTATTAATTAAGAAATACTCGATTAACTACTCGTTCGGTGTCTCAAAGATAAAGCTCTAATTTTATAAGCAATACAACTTTCACCATTTCGATTAATTACACTTTACATATTAAATGTAGCATAAACCAGAGCATAATATCTTTTATAAATTCTCTTATTATAAATTATAAGAAATCTTTTTCCGCTTCATTTTTTCCTTTCTGCAAAAATTTTTCATAATGACGTAGTAAGTCACATTTTTAAATTATCCCACCATATTTTCACTATTATTATTCATTTTATATTGTAACAAATGTTATATTTTAATATTTTGACCGAAAATTTTTATCGAAGTGATTACGTTTTTCTTTTGGTATTAAAATATACATACCCCTTTTCATCATCGTCCATGTCTTGAGTCATACGCATATTATTTTATAGGTACGTACAAACAAATAACCTACACCTTATATTTTTAATGGATTTTTCTTAAAAACTATTTATATCTTTTTAATAATATAAAAAGAACGTTTTTTTTTATGTAAAATTAAAACCTTATAGATTAACGCTTAATCTTAATTCTAAATTAATATTAACTAGAATAAGTGCTGTGTTTCTAATGTGAAAACCACAAGCACAAGCGTACAATTATCAAAAAAACTTATAATGTAATGGCTATTGTCATGCTTCCGGTTGGTTGATGTGCTATTTCCATTTCATTTTATTTTAATTGGAAATATACCAAAATGAAGTGCCCGATGAATGTTTTTTAGTTCATCGTGTATACGCTGATAAATTGCATAAAATCGAATTATATTTCCAATTAACTTCTAATTATTATCACAAATCATAATTGGACAATTTAAAACGTAACCATTATAATAAAAATAAATGAAGATATAAGTGGATGTACATAAAAAATAAATACCTTGAATTAGGACAATTTCCAATTTTTAAAAATGATTTTTTGACCCAATAAGCAAAAACCTAAACTTCGTCTGGAAAATGACAGTAAAATTAATTACTTTTATTGCTTTAAAATGATAGAAGGGACCCTTCTAGTAGTACATTTTGGCTTGTGATGTTGATACATGAACACATTATTTATATAAATAAGAAAAGTGTTTTCGTAAAATTGTATTTAATTAATTTTTCTTTATTAAATTGATAATAGTGGATATGGAAAAAATACATATAATGTTGAACATACTAACTTTTATTACATCTTATACATTTTGAATATGTTTCATGTTAAATTCTAAACTATAAAAATTCTCAGTTACATCTTAATTATCATTTTTGATATGTGTCAAGTTTTATTTAGCAGCTCAACTAGAGGTAATTTGCTTTCTTTCGTAAAATCGGAATTAAGAAAATAGTTCCTAATAAGTTTTATCACGTGTGGAATAACGATAAAAACAAACGTCTTCCTGGCTTTAATACTTGACGATTAGGATTCATAAACCGATCGAATTTTTCTCCCGAATGTAAAGAGAATTCTGTGTGTTGAAAATCCAATTTTCACTTTCGTACGTTGACCCGAATCATTTAATTATTTTCATTATAGTTGACCTGAAGTATTTAAAGTTTTCCACGCAGCTCTATTCATGGTCATCAGTTCCGAAATTAGAACTAGAAACATTGGCTTATGTGAGTTGATTTATAACCCGAGTCGTCTATTATTTCGGGCCAGCGGTATTAGATTATTGATGATATCATCTTCCTGTCACAAACCCGATATTCTTACAAAGGGATCAGATAATCATCCTTCGATTACATCATTTTACAAGTAGACCTAGATGCAGTTAATTTGCATGTAGAGATGATTTTCTCTGAGATACATAGCATTATGAGTTCGGATCAAAGATTTGCATAGTTTATGATATCATAACCTTGTCGTAAATCGAAGTAGAGTGGTTGCATGCTGATATTGTTAGTGGTTTAACGGTTGGATCAAAATCACACTGCTAATCTCTAATAATTGCTTCAGTGAAAGGGATGAGTCTAGCAAAGAGCGATATACCATGGTAAATTCCTCACATTTTACGGTCTCCTTTTTAATGTAATGGGCATATAAGTGTTACTTTCCAAACTTACAGAAGCTCTTCTTGACTCCAGATGGTGACTAGAACGTAGACCTGAGTTGCAAGAGATGCTCCTCTGTTTTTAATGAGCTCTAAGGTGGTTCCACCGTTCTTTAACTTATCGATAGCAGTCCCTACCTGTTTTACTACTGTGAAGTGTGGATGAAAGGATGGAACTGGTCATCGTATCATTCTTTGCGAACTCTCGGACCTCGTTGGTTATCTTTCGATAGTTGTTCGTGCTGTGGATGTGAGGGATGACTTTAATATTAGCCACTGCTTCTGGATATTGAATGAATTTTCAGAATGGGCTTGATATTCTAAGTATTCTATAATAAATAACCGCTGTCCATGTCGGCACCTCTAAAACATCTAACTTCTTATGCTGGTGGAGTTTCTCTTTGGGATGACGTATTGACTTGATTTGAAGTCCTTTCATCATTCGATCATGTAGTTGCTTCGGTGGATGCAAGAATGTTGACGATCGTTATGGTAAATAATCTGAGGTCTTGCTGAGCTAACACGTTGAGTGGGTAATAATCCATTTAATAGGTTTTAGAGATCTTCAAGCATTCGTTCGTTCTATTTTTCGAATTCAAACCTTTGTACACATTTAAATGAGTCAAAATAATAATTATAGGCATAGGACCTTGTTCAACCTTAACAATTCTTTAAGTTACTTCTAACTAAAGTCCATATGACATGTTTGTAGGGTTGTTATATTCAAAATTATGTGCTAAAACTAAAACAAAAAATACAACAAATAGTACATAATTTTAGTACAAAATGGATGCACGCCGGCCAACCGGCAAAATTTTTCCATTTGCCTCTTGTACAATTTCACGATTTCATCATAATCGGAAAAAGGGGAAAGTTGATTTCGTTGATTGTCGGCTTTCGGCCCATATGTTTTTGTGATAAATATAATTTTTTTATTAGTTCATTGATTGACGGACTTGATGTTAGTTGAATGCAACGGTACGGTTGGGCAATTTAATAACTACGATCTCGTGGCTTTCAATTTTGCAAATAAGAAGAAAATAATAAAAATTTAACTTTAAATATATGATTATAGTGCCTTTTTGTGGAACATATTAGTGAATCAGGAATTAATGTTTGTGCGTGAAATGTTGTGAACTTAAAGTTTAAAACTTAAGTGATATTTAAATAATTAAAAAAAAAAAGTTAAAGTGAGTAAAATTACTAAAAGCGTTTTCTTTGTATATATAAATTTAATTTTTGTAATTGCGTAACAATTTAGTTTAAATTTTTTTGTGATATTCTTCTTTGATGTATATTTTCGCTCTTTGTGGTGAATAGTTTTTTTTTGTCAGCAAATTTTTTGTTTTGATTATTGTTTATTTTAGTTTATATATGTAATTTGATTCTTAATTTAAAAATTTTTTTTTTTTTTGACAATAATTTATAATGGTAATGTACAAATTTTGTATGTCATAATTTAATTTGTATTTAAAATAAATGTCACGTTTCGCTTACTCTCCGAAAGAGAAGAAATTTTTCTATAAAAATTTCGAATAGATTTTTCTATGAATGAAAATATTTCTGTCTATTGTTTGTATATTGTATCTAGTAGTAGTCAAGCTGATCTGAAGTCAAGGTCAATGACATCGACTTAAATTAAAAAGGAAATAAATAAAATTTTAAGGAAACGAATATTAGCGAAACAAAATATTTAAAATCCATAAAGTTTTGTTACATTTTAATGACGTAATTAATTGTTTAGCGAATTGTGTAATCGCAATTGAGTGTTAAATCAGTTATTAAAATAATTTGTTGTTGGCCATGTGATTTTTCCATAGATTTTTCTAATACTTTATTTACGATAAAGTATTAGAAAAATCATTGGCACTATATACTTTAAAGTACGATGATACTGAGCCGAATCTTACAGCGTTAGTTACTGCGAATATCTAAAAAATTTTGTTTGGCAACTACCCAAAGCTGTGTTGAAAATCACATCAGTCTGACGTAACATAATTCTGGCTACTTATTTCTATAAGGTATTACATATATCGAAAAAATGTATGACCCCTACTCACGTTGACGGATATCCGGTTTAGGATTTCCACGTGGAATAGTCACTGAGGGACTAGTTGCTAATTATAATTGTATGGAAGAGGACATAACACGCGTCTTACATTAAGCAATCGTGGTTTGCTTTACGTTCGCTACTAAAGTGTTAATACCTTGCAAAAATCGAAAGGCTGAAGCTGTATAAGGTACAGCTGAGTATGAGTGAGTCATACTCAAGCTATACAGCACCGAACGCGACGAAGGCGGTACTTACCGAGTTCTCTTCCCCCACGAGTGCAAGGTTTTTGATGATAGCGATTACGTTGGCTCAGTCACGTTCGGCGAGCCAATCGTAAACTCACCATTTGAACGATGTAGAGGTCATCCGCTTTTTAATTTATAAATTCGGGCTTAGTGGTATGTACTTAAGCATTATACAGTTATTACGTCGTTATAAATAAGTTCATAAATAGCCAGTTAAAACTACTTAGTTGTAATCTTATTGTTTTCTTTAAACAATTTGCAAACTATTTTAGTTCTAATGATGCCCGTCTACCAATTTATACCACCTCAAAATATCGCAAAATTAAAATTTCTTAAGAAATTTAAATAGCCTGGTCTGAGCAATTCCAAATACAAATAATACCACAGTAAGTTCTGTAAGATATTGCAACAGTTGTTTTCATTCTCATTGCAGTCTTCATTGCAAAATTTCAAATCTTTCTAGAATTTTGTCAATATTTAAATTGTATATTTATTAAACAAATAAATATATTATTTGCTTAATAGAACAATAAAATCGCTTATCTTTGTTTTGTAATGCAAACTTTAATTAAGTTTAACAACCGTCAGTACCAACCAAAATCTTTGCTAAGATAACAATTTTGAAGTTGATAAAAACTGAAGATTGGAAACTGAAAAATGGATAAATGTAAACATGCAAATATTTGTTGCTTTCTCTATTCAAAGTTGTAAACTCAAAGAGGTTTTCTATAACTACGTCGTTTAGTTAAGGTTTAGTATTGAAGAAGAAAAGAAGAGCAGGTTTACCATACTTCCAAAAAAGCCGATATTTGGTAGCTGCATCACTGTTTCCATTCTCTGTAGTTTATAACTACAGACCCCGTAGATTCGTCAATGTTCCCACCAACAGCCAGTATCGTCTGCAAATGTTGTGATAGTAGCATCATCCATGGGAGGTAATTCTCTTGTATAGTGCAGGTAAAGTATCGGTGCTAAGACACTTCCTTGTGGGGCACCTCAGGAAGCTATTTAATTACTTGCCCCGTTATCAGGTTATACTTTGGATCTTTTTTAGATTTTAGATTGTTGATTTCAGTTTTTAGTTCTTTCAGTGTTACTGCCTTTACGTCAAGATAATCATTTCTTCTAGTAATATGACACACATTTTCATCAGCTGTTTGTTTGCTTAAAGACTGGAAAGTTTCTTCCGAATGTAAACAGCAAATATATTAGGTTTTCCCTTTGCACTTCTAGCCCATCTCCCATCGTTTGTTTTGATTGGAGAAATTTGCACTTTTGTTGATTTTCAGAGCCTTTCAGAGCGAGTATTCCATATTATAGTATTCCGTTTTTCCTGCATTTGATCCCTTATATTCTATTGGGTATATTAGTGATTTTTCTTTCCTGGATACTATTCTTGGGTGCTTTCTCAAGCTGCCATTTGTATAATATTTTAAGACTTTAAGGTCTATCCACTTCAACTTCTATTACATTTTGCTTTAGATTGTCACCTGATGTTCTACATTTCCTGTCCTTGTTTGCTTAAAATGTAAACAATTTGTTTTACTATTTGTGAGTTGTGGTGGATTTTTTCTTTCTATTACCGTTTCTTATTGATTGTTTCTTATTGATAATTCCCACAGATTTTTGGGAAATATTTTCTTTAACTATGTGTTTTGTTCTTAGTGTTAAAGGTGTAATAAACATTATTTATTTCCTTTATAGTTTTTGTATAGTTTATAGGTTGTCCTTATAGTTTAAATTATTCAAATATTAACTTGTTTAATTTATTTCGCTCTTAAGAACGCTCTTATGGTGGAAAGCCTCGTTTGTTATGCTATCCTTGTTTGCACGAATCATCCGGTTTTCTGACTTTTTACGTGCTTGGTTCCATATTTTCAATAGTTGTTTGGCTACTTCACATCCCCGATAACTGGCTGGGTGCTGCCTGTTGCAATGCACGCATTTTGGTGTTGGATCTCTTGTTAGTTCGTACATTTCAGTTGGGTGATTTCCAGCAAATTTGACACGTCTTGTTTTCTCATCTACAGTATTTTTGCGTATGGTTAAAACCTTGCCATTTTTTGCACTGTGGAATTTCCGTCGAAGTTCTTAAATAAAATGGGGAACTCTTTTTTCTGTCGCAGTTTCTAGGTTATCCTCTCATTTGCCTTTATCTTTTTTAATAATATTCACAGCATTCAAAATTGTGAACCCTTTATTTTGAAGGTCGTCGGCTATGTTTTAACTTGGACAAGTTCGGTGTAGTTCTCTAGCCATAACTTTGATAGGGCGAACATTTTTACCCTCGTATGTGTGCCACTGATATATCCCACAATTCAGTTTCTCTGTTAAATTTCTGTACACATTCGAGTCAAATGTGTTGGTTTTCCATACGTTATTGTTCAAGACCGTAATTTTATACTCCTGGTCCATTACATAATTCATCGGCGCTTGGTTTTTCGAGAAGTTAGTTACTCCTAGGATATTTACCTGTGGTGGTAGTTTATCTTTTGGTAGTACCTGCGATTGTTGTGCCCTTTTTTGTTCCGGTTCTTCCTGCTCGGAGAAAATTCTGCTTTCCTTTTTGTTTCTTTTGTTTGGCTTATTTTTCTTAATGATCGTTGGTTTCCCTTTCTTAATCTTTCTCAACAATTCTACATTCGTGGGTTGAGTACCACAATCGTTCGTTCAACAGTACATTGCTAAGGTTACGTCCGTATCAATTTAGAGTACTTCATTGGAGTGGTCAATCTCTTCCCCCACTTTTATAAACGATGAATTAAAACATCTCTGCCTAGTTCTTGAAAAGAACTCGATAAGTTTCTCCTTAGTCGTGTTTAGAGCCATACATTATGCGCATAACTCTTCATCAGAGTCCAACTCTCGTACAAATATTATTCGCTTTCTTTACTTACAATTATGAAATCAGCGATTTCCTAATTACGATTTATATAAAGAACTACAATTAGTTAGTAATGTGACCTATTTATTTGAACATTGATAAATTCATTGGGTATATAGATGAAAATACGTGCCTTTATTTATCTGGTACTATTTCCCATTTTTATGTAGTAAAATTAAATATTACATGTTATCATTAAATATAGATATCAATATTTAAAATAGATCTGACGTTATTTATTAGCTGCTTCCCCTTTTTCCATTCTGTCTGGTTACAAAACTTTATATATTCTACTTTTATAAACGATGAATTAGTGTATTCTGTCCACCACAACTTCTCTGGCAAACTCTACCTTTTTTGAGTTATCAAAACCATTAATGCAGTCTAACGTTGTTGTGATGAAAGGTGATCCTGTATATTATTTCCAGCTTTTAATTGCCATTAACAAATAAAATAACAATTATTATTTCTGTATTAGTTATAGTGAATAGTTTCAGTATATAATTATACTAAATATTATGTTTATTGTTACCGCAAAATATTGTTGTGATTGTATTGAAAATAATTAATTTAAGGGCGCACCCACATCTAGTTGTTGCTGGTCCCACACAGCAAACTCCATTCATGAAAATGTATAAATAAAATATTCTAACGATTTATTTGTTTGTTCGGGATAATTATGTTTGTTTTAGTTTTGAACGAACAACTTTAACAGAAATTATGAATGTACAAATTTTAGTAAATTAATTTTAGCCACAACATAAATAGATACTAAAGTTAAATTATACATTGTATTAAATTGGTTTGAGATAATGAGTTTGCCCTATATATTGATTGTTTAATACTATCTTTTCGATTTTTTGTAATTGATTGGTAATATTTACTTCATAACATTAAAATTGATTGATTGAATTAGTTAGACTACAGGGATGGCGAACCTATTTCCTATGTTGGGTCGATTCTAGACTAAACAAATATTAGCATTGCACCGCGGCTCATTACAAAATGTTTACATATTAATCTTAACTAATTCATATAAATTTATGGATTATTTGCAATTTTTTCTCAGAAAAAATATGTATTGGTTTAACAAAAATAAAGTAAATAATTTTTGTATCGTGGTATATACGTAGACGTCTTTAGTCCAACACACGCCACGCTTAAATCGGTCCCCAAATGATTTCTTGCAGTTGATTTAATATAGTTCATTGTCGAAAATAATTGTTCACACGTATGTGTGGAACCAAATATCGTTAAAAGAACTCTAGCCAGAGTTTTCATATTAATAAAATTATTAGGTAGAGAATTCCACTTCTTTAAAATTAAATTCTGTTTTCGTATCGTTATTTTGTATTTGCGTGTTATAATTTAAGTTTTCTTCAATTTTAAAATTGAAATTTTTAAATTTCAAATTCCAGATGCAGCTTTGTTAAAATTCAATTAATTCCATTTTCAGGTTATAGACTTTTAGCCACTCTAACTCCGATAATTAAAGCATTACATATTTAATGGAATTTCTGCTTAAAAGTAATTCTCTAATTCGGTTCACTATTTTGTTTTTGTTGGAAAAATCGTTAAAAAGATGCTCTGAGCATTTTAAAAATCCTTCTCTTAAGTATTCACCATCCAAGCGGGGCTTTTTTTGTTGTGCAATAACATGCGACGCACGACAACTAGCTGCAGTGATATGATTTTTTGGCTTAAACATAATATTAAATTGAGCAACATGATCCTTTACTTTTTTCGCGATTTATTCATTTTTCTCGCTGCCCGAAATTTTTTTTGATTGATTTAGAATGTACGACCAATGACTAACCAGGATCTCCTGGATATTTGGCCGGACCCACCGTACATCCGTTTTACATAAACTTGGAAGGATAAGGCAGGATATTAGTTAAATTATTGAGATCGACCCGGTTACAGACACCATGGCGGCCAATAATTAGTAAATTTTTGTTGGGGTAGGGAAAGGAAAGGTATGTCAGTAATGACAGAATTGGACCGGTTTCCCGGTAGCCAATATTCAAACTACTGTTAGCATAAGACAATCACAATTTTACTGAACTGCTCTGAATTTGGGCATCTCTTGTCAGCAACTCCAGTGTGCCACCATTCATCTGTTATCTGCAAAGGTTCCCTGAAAACAGAATCTATTAAATAACTAATTGCTCTTAGCTATAGGCTGTAATAAATTGAATTAGTTTTCTCCTGAAAGTACAAACTTATTAATTTGTTCCATAACTTTATATTAATATAAGAATATAAAACTAAAATTTAAGAAATATAATAATAAGTTCATTAAATAAAGTTCTCGGATTGTTGTATTTTCAATCCAACAATTCCATTTAATGACCCCATAACTCTTAACCTTACCGTTATTAAGTGAGCTCCTATTTATATTTACTTAAATAGAAATAATATTACCGAAATCAACTCAAATATAACTTTAATAAAACAATCGAACGTTCGAATTCCGATTTCTCCGATATCAAAAACAAAAACACACCCAATAACAATTTGATTCGGTGCAGCCAACACTGTGGAGATTATAAGTAGTACTAAATAGCCCGAGTAACCAAAAATTGTAAACACATGCCCGAGTAACCAAAAATTGTGATCACCACATGCCGAGTAACCAAAATTTAAATTTTATATGAGTCAAAATGGAAATTTTTATACAAATTTGTACTAATAATAAATTGACGAACTTTGAAATTTTCGCGGGTCAGTTAAAACTAGCTGGCGGGTCACTATGTGACCCGCGAATTGAGTTATTCACGAAAAGAAACTCGATAGTAGTTTTAATCAAGAATCTGACGATACCAATCGTCGTGTTCTGAAATTATAGACATAATAAATAAAATGCGCCGGGTTTTTATTTAATAACAAGAGAGATGCTGAAAAAACTCTCCAAAAAACGCAATTATTAGGCTTACCAAATTAATCTATGATATATTAGAATTAAACATAACTGAGAGATACTTTAGAATAAAACAGTATACGAATATTTTAAATTAAAAACAATTTTGACTGGAATTTCTCAGGGAGTGTTTTGGGAAAGCTTTTGTACTTATTTTTTTTACATATAATATACCAACACCAATGGAAGAACGAAAGATAGTTGCCAAATTTGCTAATGATACCACTATAATTGCAGAAGGAAATAATATTGAAGATGTTACACTTAAGCTACAAGCATGCATAGACCAAGTTTACCGCTAGACTATAAAATGGCGAATACAAATAAATAATCTGTCATGTAGATTTTAGTCATTTTGCTAACAAAAAAGTAGATCATATAAGACAGTATTTATATAAATATGAAACAGATTCAATACGATAATACAGCCAAGTACTTCGGTATGACACTAGACACTAAACTACGATGAAAAGTCCACATTAAGAAGGAAAATCCAGAACTACGTCTAAAACTCCGTAAAGTGGATTGGCAGGCACTCCGAAATATCTACAAGTAATAAACTATTGCTTTATAAGCAAATCCTTAAATCCGTGTGGACCTACGGAATAACGCTCTGGGGCTGCTGCAAACATAGCAATATCAGAATTAAAGCTAGCAATAAGCTAGGATTAAATTACTAATTAGTGCTTTTATGTAATATATGTACTTATGTATTGGTAATATTGTAATAATTCTTCTAATAAAATAATAATAAAAAATAAATCTATAGTTAAATCGTTTAATGTACTAAAAATAGAGATAAATAGAGCTAGATAAATTAATAAAATTAAAGTTAATGGTAGAATCACGACCTTGTTTTATATTATAAGCTTCCGTTTGTTAAATTGGAATCGTATGGTTCAGTTCCGATAGTAAAAATTTATGTTTTGAAAATTATCACCAGATTTTTTTAATTTAAGGCAATAAACAATTCTACTAAAACCATTAAACGCGGAATTAAAATTAGTTCCTGATCAACTATCAAAATATTAGTGATCTTGTTTTTTATTATTGTAAGTAATCAATGTTCATTAGAAACAATTAAAATGGAATAAATGTCTTAAAACGTTACGAACAAAAGTATATGAACATTACCTGTTTTCCTTAAGCATATAGTTATTTCCAATTATGTACTACAAAGATTATACTGATAGTCGTAATATAATTAGCATGATTATTGTGATTAATTTATCAACTTTTTTTTTTTTTAAATTAATCGTTTCTTGATTTAGCCATTTAGAATGTCTGGAAAGTGTAATAAAATCAATATACATATATGTACTTAGTAAGTTGTATAGGTGTTGTTCAGTGATACATGCCCGAATTAGTCAAGCAATAAAATTATTTAACCATCTTCATAGTTTACTAATCGATAGTGTAAGTGAAACTGTATGTGGTTTTGCGCTTTAACTTTCAAGAAAGATTTTTATATTATACAACCGGTGAAAAGCAAATCAGATTGCTAGACTTCATCTCCACATACTGTCCTAATCTGTCATTTCTCAGTGATCCGTACTTATAGTTATTATTTTTACTAACGGCCTTCTTATAAAGTATTTAAATACTTTCTTTACATTTAACTATAATGTTACTCTGGAGGTTATTTCCTCAAATTATTCTGCAGAAATTCATAATTAAAATTTTATTTTAATCCACTTCGGAATATTTCAGAAAACCAACATTGGGGAATTCCTGCTGATATTTGTTTTAGTTCTTTTTCTTCATGTTTAACGTGGAAATATCGGTTAGCAATATAGGATTTCAGAATATGAAAGAATTCGTTTGGTAAATCTGTGTGCAATTTATATTCCAACTCAGGGAGCCATACTTGATTGAAGGCTTCGATGCAGAAAGATATTTTGAAGCATATTTTATTATTTTCCAGCACATCCTCTATGATGTTCGTGATCCTATCAACTTGTTCAATGGTATTCAAATTAATATGTTGTTAAAATATTATAGGCTTCATCCTTTTGAGGAGCAGCTTAAGAGGCTTGTTTGTTTTCGGTATCATAATAATTTTAGATACTTTCCATTGCAGAGGTACACGTTTGAGGAGAAATGATGGGTTAATTATATGAAGCAGTTTTCGTATCACTTTATCAGGAAGTGATTTTACTAAGTCACTTGTAACCTGGTTATGCCGTAACTTGGTTATGATTAATTTTATCTTTCAACTCCCGTAGTCTTACAGATGGTGGTTCTTTATAATCCTCCTTATATACTGGAATTATATTCTCTTCCGCTGGTTGTCTCACGAGTGGTTAAAGTTTACTTTTGTTACCCAATTTCCTTCGCCATTTTAAATTGGTGGCATTTGTTAATTTGGTCTTTTTAGTGCTTCTATAGCTTTCCATCGAGGATACACAGTATGCTTATTGCAAAGGTAATTAAGTATTTTTTTGTGGTGATCTGTTTCTTTGCCATGTTTTTCTTGCTTTCCGCTTTTTACTAACCAACTCCCTGATCTCAACTGGATAAGTGAAATAATTACGCTTCTTATTTTTCATTTTTGGAGTGCTATTCTTAGGCTCTACAAACTTTCAAATTTAGCTTATAATTAAGCTTAAAACTTATTTATTTTGAATGAAAGCTTATGGCTTTTAACATATAATTTGACCTTTAAACTCTGTAGTTCAATGCATAAACTTTTGAACGAGCTTTTAGTTTTTCAAAAATTTGGCCAAATGATAACAAATTATGAGAGCTTTCAAATCAAAGAGGTAACCGTAGTTTCGTAAGTAAAGCTGCATTGAGCTTAGTTCATCAAAGAGTCGAAAGATTAATTTTTAAATTATAAAGCATAATGTTCATTCAACATAAATAAGTTGAGCTTAAATAAAAACTAAATATGGAAGCTCGTTTTATTAAGAAATTAAGTAGCTTAACTTATAAAACTTAAGTTACCTTTTTGATTTAAAAGCTCTCATAATTCGTTAATTTTTGATCAAATTTAAATCAACTTTTGGTTTATAAGTAAAATGGGTAGCTCTTAGCTGCAAATTCCATTTTGTTTTCTAGCGATAGTAGTATTTTATAATAAACAAACTTTTAAAGCTTTGTAATTTTTTTTTTTGATTGTCCAACATTAATTTGATCGCCTCAATCAAAGGGTTTTGAAAGTGTGACGAAATCGCCAATTTTATTTTGCCCTCTAACGGTAGTAACATTTTAACATATACCAAGCTTTTTTGCAGATTTTAAAAATGTAAAGGGCTTTTTGCCATTTTTGATTCTCATTAAATTGTCCCCATTAAATGATTTTAAAAGAGTGAAGGATTAGCTTTGATCATTTTAACC
Source organism: Tipula confusa (assembly GCA_963556175.1). Lineage (NCBI taxonomy): Eukaryota > Metazoa > Arthropoda > Insecta > Diptera > Tipulidae > Tipula > Tipula confusa. The sequence continues at coordinate 203,938,409 of OY744476.1, read as the reverse complement.
ATATCTGCTTTGCCGTGTCTCTTTTGTTTTTAAACCCCATATAACTTAAAGTTTAACCTTATGATTCAATGAAAGAGCTTTATTTAACTTATCTAAGCTCAACTAAGCTTAACTTAACTCAACGCAAAAGTATTAAAAATTGATGTACAAGCTTTTAATTAGATTAGTACCTTAATTTAGAAAACTGCTTCTAAGTTATGAGCTTAAACTTAATATTTTAAGTTAAAAGCTTTCATTATTCGTTGATTTTTAAAACATTTTATTAAGCTTTCGGTTAATAAGTAAAATAGTTTTCAGATCTTTACCGGCACTTTTTTGAGGGTTGTAAAAATTTAGCTTACACAAAGCTTTTAAAGTATGTAAAGTAGTAAATTTTTTCAAAGTAGATGCGGCTTTTTTGTTTTTTTTTTTCAACTTTCGTTTAATTGTCACAATTAAATGGATTTCAGTGTTAATAAACTCTTGATAAACAAAAAGACTTCAATACGACTCTTGATCAGCTCAATACCTAATTTAATTTGAATTAAAGCTTATGTCATATAACTTAAAGTTTAATCTATAAACTTTTTGACTAACTTAACTCAACACAAAAGCTTTAAAAACTTAACGTACAAGCTTTTAATTAGATTAGCAGCTTAATGCACAAAATTAGTTCTAAGTTAAGAGCTTTTGTTAAGTATTTTGAGATAAAATCTTTCGTAATTATATGCTTTTGGAAACTTTGATTGAGCTTCTGTCAAACCAGGTAATTGTAAAATAAGTGTAAGTTTTTAAGATTTTTAATCTGAAAGCTTTTTTATTCAAAAAGCTTTTAACTGGTGAGATCCATCGTAGTATAGGAGTACAGCTTCAATTTAGGATGATTTTGGACAAAAACGAGCTTTCATGTTAAGTTTGTGTTTAAGCTCAAAGTTTATTTATTTTGAATGAAAGCTTATGCTTTATAATGGAAAATTTTAACTGTAAACTTTGTGATTAATTTCGCTAAATGTAAAAGCTTTCGAGCATTTATAATAAAGTTTAGTAGCTTAACTAACACAGATACATTTATTTTTTGAGTTAATAGCTCTCGTTATTTGTTATCTTTTGGTCAAATTTGAATTAACTTTTGCTTAATAATTAAAATATTTCGATTTTTAAAGTTTGACAGAATTGCTTCAAATATAACTTTTTAAACATAATAGTGTCTTGGTTTTTCTCATTGTCTTCAAAAGCAAGTAACTCACAAATACCAAAAAGCTTTTATTTGAGAATTTCATTAGACTCCATTTAATTTCTAAGGAGATTTACCGTAATACGAGCTTTTATATAGTTTCAAAATTTATTTATTTTGAATGAACGCTCACTAGATAACTTAAAATAATCTTTTATGTAGCTCAATCCAGAAGCTTTAGGAAGTTTTCTAATGCAAAAGTTTAAAAAAAAACTTTTGTAGCTTAACTTACAAAACTGATACTAAGTTTAGGGCTTAAGCTACGTTTTCTTGAACTTTTGGTTAATAAGTAAAATAGTTGGATCTTTTACGCAAATTTTATTGTGTCCTCTAACATATAGCATAAATTTAGAATAAACAAAATTTTTAAAGCCTTGAATAATTTTTTTTAAGTTCATCTAGGTTTTTGGTTTTCTCAACTTTGGTTTGATCGCGGCTCAGATAAATTATTTTCAAAGTTGGAATACAAGCTTTTAAGATTTTCAAATATTTTGGAGATTTGACGGTAATCTACAAATTAGTTATAGTTTTTTTAATACTGAACAGAGCTGCTTAGGCAAAAATAGGTGGCCCCTGGCAATGATCTTTATTGGGCGGTTCTTTTTATTTTGTATGTATAGAATGTATGTATAGATTTTCCATATATCGTTGTTCAATGGTTTTGGACTGGGAACTACTCTCTTCTTTATTTGCTTTAACGTTTCTTTGGACTATACATTCTGTATCTTTTGTTAGCGCCCCCTCATCGGTATGAAACTCTAGTTTCATTAGTAACTTGAGGTTTAACATTGGCTTTGGTTATATCCTCTTCCAATTTTTCATTCATCAGCTCCAAAATTTTCTTGTTAAGCAGATTTGTCATTTTTTCAATTTCATTAAGTTTTGAGCGAAATTCTGCATTTTCCTTGTCAAACTGTAAAGTGTAACCAGTTGAGGATGGTCGAGTGAACCTTACCATTGTTAAGCTTGGTTTAAATGGTGTGTATGTTTCTTCCATTGGCTTTGAATTTGGAGTTCGCATACTAGGAACTAAGCATCCCCTTAGCCATGCCGCTTTCGGCGTAAATAGTTCCATCTTAGCTTATTGAGTGTTACAGTTTTTGGTCCATTCCGATTTCCCCAGGACCTGCCATAATGGTGGGTTTTCCCATGTCCACCATCTGGAGAAACTCTTGATGGAAGAGAACCAGTCAAACCTCTACACGAGTAAATAAATGGGGCGATGCATTTTAAATGTAAATGTAAAATTTAACAAATTTTTTCGTGGCCTTTTGTCGAAAACGATTCGTGTTATGAAATATATACTGCAACATTACCGAAAACCAAAATGTCTACCTAGCAATTGGCGCAGTAGCTAAAGCTGTGCTGTTTTGGTTGGCGACGGCGTAAAGTAAGACTTTAAATTAATCGCGAAAGATCTGTTAGAGCTTCGCGGTCCAGAAAATGTTGATGGATTAAAAAATATAAAAAATAAAGTAACGAATATTTATTTACATTTCTTTCTCATTGGGGTTCGAACCCGATATCCTTCGGACGAAACACCGCAGCTTTAATTATTGCTCCAATTACCATGAACCACTACTGCGTAGTAGGGTTTTGAGTTACTAGATAAATGTAGTTTTATGTACTCGACTTGTATTAAATGAATCAGAGTTGTACGAATTGGTTATCATTTTGTGTTAAAAATAGATAACAAGTAGGGGCAAATTCGTACACGCGTTTAGATTCGCAGTAATTATGTTGTTATACAATCGATAATACAAATGCGTGATAAAAGTTTGCATTTGTGCTATTGGACTCTTTAGCACAGTATATAACAAACATAAATTTCGCATGTCATATTCGCAAAATATAATTGCAAATTGCTCGTTTTAAATATATTTGATAAGGTTACAGTAAGCGCGTGATAGTATTTACACATTATAAATTTATTACATTAGTTGCGTCGGCCTTGTCTCATCCATGAAAAAGTTTTGGTTGCTTTTTGTACTATTCGATGGCCAAAAAGAATAGGACCATGTGTTCCAAGGCTTTATGTGTTTTTATATTGATTATGTAATCTTGGTTAATAAATTTTAGAAGATCGTATGTTTAAAGTAGCTTTACTCGAGCAACTAACCTAACTGTTCAATCAACTAATTTTATACTTTTCAATTGATTAAAAACGAGGGAACCTACTAACATTTTGTTAGCACTATTATTGTGAAAACCATTCATCATTCCGCAGGACACAGCAAAGCAATCCTTGCTAGGCGAGTTGCTTAGAACTTGCAGACAAAATAATCGTAAATTGTGGATGAATGAAGTTATTTCGTGAAAAGACCCAGGCTTCTTTATAATTTTTGACTTTTTCGTCTATTGCCATTCACAAATAGGGATAGACACGCGGAAAGAACATTTACTTATTACATTATCGCTGGCGATATGAACGTATGCCACACAAATTGTGGTAACAAAACAATCGTGGAACAAAACTAAATTTTTAAACTACAATTAAAAATTAAGGTGTTAATCGACAAGAGCAAGGCATTCAAGTTTGTTTGGCTGGATTGCTATTCAAAAATACACAAATTAAATTCGACCAAGACCTGATATTCCTGCTAATCGAGATACTTTATGGGCGTAAATTTGTTACGATAAACGGTCATGAAACATCAACGATCATTTATAATAATTTTAACGGATTACAACATGGCAGTATTACCGCACCTATACTGTTCAATCTGACCACATGAGTCCTAATTAGTAGTGACATGCTGAAAAGCAATAGTATTTCCACGATCGTATATGACCTTGTCGTATATTCGGCGTGTATATTCGGCGCGATCCTTGCTAGCCGAGTTGCTTAGAACTTGCAGTCCGCAATCAATTATCTCATCGATCAGCTTCATACTGGGTGGATTAGGGTCAATCAACCTAAGTATGTAAGCTCATTATAGTCTAAAACGCTTTTCAGTATGACCGGATATGGCGGGATACTCGCTTAAACTGTAAAAAATTAAAATCAATATTACTCACAAATATCTTGCCAGAGCCGGATATTTTAGGCCAAACACATTTCAGAGCATGTAAAAGTAATTTGTTATCAGTTTCTGATACGCCCTGTATGTGTCTATGTTAGTACATAAATCAAGTATACATAGAAAAGCTGTGTATCTTCGAACGGCAGTGTATACGAGCGTATCGGCAGATATGCAGAGATTCGACGACAGACTACAAATCCGGATAGTATCGACGTACACATTATACTGAAACTTGTACAGAATCAGATCAATCGTTCTACATCATCTGAATCGACAAATTCCTTACTGTTTCGGTAGGGTAACTAATTTTACAGTTTTGATAGGCTAGTCATCTTGTTTTTTCTGGATTTTGGAAAATTTCGATTTGTGGCATAATTTTACATGAGCGACAATAATTACCTTAAACAATCAAATAATGCTTACAATATTCGAGGTTCCGAGGTTATCTGGGTTGCATTCAGAACCAATATCAAGCACCAATCATTTATCATACTAATCGTAGACCAAATGAGAAATGGTTCGATCACGTGATGTTCGGACATCCGGCAACCATTTAGCGACACTTACAGATTAGCGACAACTTCACCTATACTACGACATTTTCACACCACAAATTGTGTGCCTGAGTCTTAATAGTATAATGCCCTCAGTGTAACGAAATATAACAGAATAAATTTGTAAAAAAGAAAAAAGCAATCGATTAAAGGAGTGGGGACTTAGGATTACACATTACCGTAGTTAACCGTACTTTGTATAGCCTACGTCCGGTACTGAAGTCTTAATATCTTGTAAATGAGAGTCCACATTTGGTAGGTGCAAAGCTTGCGATCTATAGCAATATAATGACGATGATTTTGTTTGGAGTAGAACGACTTTACCTTTTCTGGTTGTCTCCTAGCACGATACGAAGTGGTGGCTCAGGATCGAATACGAAAATGATCTTGGTTCCATATTCATCATTGCTTGCCATGGTGCTGGCCGTGACCATTTTAGATAACAGTATAATAAAATATTTTGTCTCCGTTGTCTGAAACATAATTGCATTCTAAAATTAGACAAAAAAAATTTCGATTAACTTGTCATGTAAATCACAATACAATCGATACATTTAATGACGTTAAATTAATTTAAATTCGTATGACTGCAAACATGGCTTCCACTTCTGTTGACGTTTATATTTCCATGACAATATTATAACATATATAATCGAACATGTGCTTACTGTAATTATTATAAACAGTTAAATCATAGTTATACAACTGTCATATTCGAACACATGTTGCAAATAAAGACGCTAGTTTAAAGGTTCGCTTTAATTTACTTTTTGCTTTCGGATAACGAACCATGTAGATACAGCTGTTTTAACCATGGCGTCACTTACTTGTAACATATTATCAATTATCTTCTGATAACAGCTCCATTGGTATGGTACTTGGCATTTATTGAATAAATTTTGTCATTTCATGATAACAGACCATAGTCCATAATAACACAGGCCATAATACATTATTAATTGGTTTGTTTATTTCCCAACATAATTGATAAATTAAAAATCTACATAAATAAGATAGATTCAGTAAAGACGATTGATTCCAAACATTGTACACATAAATATATACGATTAATTTACATTTATTAGCATCAATTTAAATAATAAAAATAATTTTCGGTTTTTACAGGCCATTCCTGGCCCATATAGGATTAGTGAACTATATCATAAATCAACTCCCATTTCGTACGATGGGCCCACTATGCACATCGTAATGGTCTGTAATTGAAAACTTTTATCTACATCCGATTTACCCAAGGCCCATGATGAAACCCATACTCGTTGAAACGCCCAACAATTTTTTCGTCTCCTACAAGTAATACTGTGTTGCGAAATATTACGGGACTTGCGAATGCCCCGCAATCACAGGGGCCAATTAAAATATATAAGTATTCTTGTACTTATGAAACTGTTATTTATGGTTCCGTAATTGCTGATTGATTAGTGATAAAGTCATAAAACTCTTATCTAAACTATAAATCAAAAATAGTGTGGCCTGCGATAAAAATATTATGTCACATATTTTGTTGCACAAAAAGTCTAAAGTTACATTATATTCGAATATACAATTCAAAAATGTTCAAAGATTACCAATTTTTTGACAAGTGCTGATAACTCAGCATTATATTTTGGCTTAATTGAAAAATTATAATGTTCGTTGCAAATTAAACACAATAATGAATTTAATGTATTGGTTAGATTAAATATGTATACGATAATTATGTATATTATCGGTCACATATACTAATAAAACTATTACATATTCTAATAAATTTTGTATGTCGTAGTACTCACCAGATGACACCAATGAGTTTGTAATTTTATCGCAAATATGTTTTTAAATACTTGAATTATGAATCATGCTGTCGATCATTGGTTCAAAAATAGAATTAACTATTTAGTAATTTTCATTTTCTATAGTTTTCTAGAATCATTCCAGATATTAAAAAAATGTTTTTAGTTCGTAATCTGAACAAATCGCTAAGAATATGATACTATTTTTCTCTTAGTTATAAAAAATATTTTATCATTTTATACAAACGCCACCCCCTTTTTGACTCGTTCAAAATTTCAAGATGTTGTAACTATTTAGTGAAATAGAATCATTACTAGTTTTGTTAGTGAGCTAAGGTTCCACGACACTGAATATGTCGCAAACATAGAAAAAGGCTAAACGTCAAAATTAGTTCAAAAAAATTTAATTTGTCTATTTCTGCTAGCACAGTTCTGTTTCAGGTCATTACTGGGTCTTCCGACTTTAATTTTCCCTTGCAGATTCCAGCTCAATGTCATCCTTGTTATATCACTTGGCGGTTTTCTTCAAGAAGCACTTCAATATTTGCCGAAAGCACATATTGAAAAACACCTGCATTTTCCGTTATTTTTCGTATGTTTCCATCCCACAGTTCAGGACAAAGATATTCCAATTTATGTTTGGATACTATCCAATACGATCAGGAAACAGCATTGGTGAGAATATGCATCGTTGCCTTACTCCACAAGTTGTAGTGTTATGGAATGTTTCACTTTGATTGGTGAACCTGCATCCCGTTACATTTATTGTATGCAAAAACATAACTAATGTGTTGTTTCCAAAATTGGTCTTATTCGTTTAGCCGCTCGAAAAGAAGTGTATAGTTGCCTCTTCATAATTGAGTGATGTAAATCCAGAAACTCTATAGAAATGAGACTTGACGGATTTAATGTTCAACTCTTATAATTCTCCAAAATGTGGTGCATGGATTGAACTTAAATATGATTTTCTGTGGAGATAGAACTTCGTTCACTACTTTTAAATGACAATCAGATTTAAATAGATCGTAGAGGATGTATAATCCATTGCGGTGCCTACAAAATTATTGCTATTGTCACAATGTAACTTATATGGAATTCCACGGCGTAAAACAAATCGTTTGAGACCGACAATGAAAGTTCCCAACGTCATATCAGTTATACGAGTTCTATGTCGATAGCTTTAACGCAGAGACTAACAAATAATGCTATGTAATATTAGTCACGTTGCATTCCCCTATTTTTGGTTCTTGATATAAACAAGACGTGCATAGTCGACACCAGTATACAGGAAAGATCAACCAATACTAACACGTTCTTTTAGTAGATCAGCCATGAGCTGATCTGTCTTTTGCTTTGCATGAAGCATAAGATACATTTCTTTATGTGTCATCTCGTCATGTGGTGGCATCCCATTATCCAAAACCTCTGGCAAATGATAATTGTTAGTAATGTTGATCCAGAGTGTGAATTTCCACGGTGGTATTTGACAATTACATGTTTGCTGTACGCATGATTTTGTGGCAGAATTATTGGATGTTTATGACGATAGTTTGCTTCCTTTTGTAACCTCATCGTATATTGCTAGATGTTTTAGGTAATCTGAAAATTCTTCCACTTAAGTTTCATTTTTTCTGCTTTAAATAATCCTCTGGCATTTCACATGAATCTATAAGCCATGCTTATTGCTATAAGAATCTATAATTTTGTAAGAATTTTTGTCAAACTTCAATCTTATCATCTTCGAATTCATTAGCAGGATTTCGTGACAGCATAAATGTTGGCTAGTGTTGATTATCTTGCAATACAAAAATGAGGTCCTGCCCACCACAGCGAATTTGCAATGAGAGAGTTTTGCGTCAGGCCTCTAGAAGCTGAGTCAGGTGGAATTTGCCTTGAAGGTCTCTTTTTCTCCCACTTGTCTCTTTTTCTCTAAAATATATGACATACTGTTGCCAATGAAACAGTCCTACCGTTGTGCAATATCTGACAACCAACCCAAATCGATTTATGAATCTGACCATGCATAGATCAAGTTATAATCCTATAATCAAGCATAAATCGTTTTTTCCTATCCATAGGCAATTTGTCATCCCAGTTTATCTTTTGCAAGCAGAGCTGTTGGAATAAAATTTGTAATAGTATTGTGCTGGGTGACAACCATCCTAGTGAGTCAAATATTCGAGATGCCTTTGATAGAATCTATTACCACCCTGAAGGTAAAACTATCAGTTTGAGGATCCCATAGTAAACCAAGAGTCTTTATTACTGAATTCCCTTCGAATTCCAAATAATCCGAAGTTTGGTCTGATTGTTGTAAACGTTCAAATAGATCTTGGCCATTTGTCATCCATTTTCGCAGTGTGAATCCGTCTGTTTTTAATAATGCTGTCATGTTCTCGTATGAAGTGCAATGACTTGTTTTAAATCATCACAACCTGTAAGCATGTCACCAATATAAAAATCGGACTTCAAATGAGTGGCAGTATCTGGATGCAATTTTTGATAATCATTGGCAAGCTGATGTAGAGTGCGACAAGCTAAGAATGGAGCACTTGATGTTTCGTACGTTACAGTTGTTAAACAGAATTCTTTAATATCTTGATCAGATGAGTCACACTAGAGGATACGCTGGAAACCTCGCAAGATGAACTATCATGGTACATTTTTCAATGTCCACTGCAACGGCCATTTTGTCCGTGCGAAAACGTAGTAATATCATTATAAGATCGCCTTGAATAGTTGCTCCATTTAGAAGCAGGTCGTTAAGAGAATGGCCCCTTTACTTTTTACGGGAAACGTCGATAACAACTCGGAGCTTTGTGGTACTGCTTATTTCGTTGAGTACGTAATGATGAGATAGATTTGATGATGGTTCGATAGATGTTCTTTATCTTCACTTGACTCCAATATGGCCAAGTGCTTCATCTTCCTGCATACATTTTACGTAGTCAAGTTTTACTTGAGAATAGTTGCCGAATTTTCTCGAGGACTAAAAATCTTTTGTTGGCTTGATGAAAAGTTGTTCATAAGTGTTCGAATGACGCTTTGAATGGTAATCTAACTGTAGATCGTCCGCACCATCCGCTCTAGTGGTGTTTCGAATATAGTGTTTTTCTTCACACTCGTCTTCTACAGATTTAGGCATTGTTGTAATATTTACTTCTTCCAGTTCCCAAAATCGCTGTAGTAATTGGATTTCAGCGTCACTGCTTGTGACTGTCGTATGGAAAACTGTGGAATTTGTAAAATAATAATTTATTAGACCCCCAAGCACCCAACCAAAAATAGTCGATTGAGCAAAGAAATGATTAGCAGCAATTTTCATTTTCAATGGCAACAATATTTCATAAAATATATCATTGCAGAAGATAACGATAATGACCCAAGGCATAGCGTAATATGGGTCAGGCAAACTAAATTTGTTCAGAATTGGCTAGTTGTAGGTATCTACTATTACTGTGGACACTCCATTGTTTGCTGGTCTAACGCTGTTCTTGCGTTCTTTAAGTTTGAGTCTCTGTATTCCTGTGTCATGGAGAGAGTGTTCTCTCTTCAGTTTTGCAATATTCGTGGATTGCGGACAAACTTTGCAGCCGTGGAACACCATACAGCTTCCATAAAACCAGCGGTTCTACTTCTCACCGAGACCAAAGTTTTGGATTTCGGTGATTGTTCGGCCATCGGTATTAAGGGTTACTCCTTAATCCATCGGCTTATTCACCATAGGGGGCTGGCCATGTATATCCGCTACGATATACCTTTTTCCATTCCCAGTTTTTTTAAGCCAAAGCACGAATAATGAGTTCAGCTTCATTTGGGTTGAAATTCATGTCTCAAAACACCCCCTCTTCCTGTGTGGTCTCTATCAAAGCCCAAATATCGCAAACAGCGCTGCTCATTTTGGGTTTGATACTCTGTCTGACTCCATTGCTGAAATCGCTGTGGCAGGTGATTTCAATGTTCACAATAACAAGTGGCTTCCTTATTCTAAGTCCGTAACACCGGCTGGTGAGGCGGCTGAAATGTTTGCAGCTTTAAACCAACTCACACAACTTGTAGATCAGCCTACGAGGATACCAGATCGGGTCAACGATTCGGGTCATTTACTGGATCTGTTTTTAACTTCTCATGCGGAGAAATACAGTATCTCCGTCAGTTCTCGTTTGGGAAACTCGGACCATCGGCTTATTACAGCGGAATTTCCAATGTCATGGTCGTGCCAAATGAATGATCCGCCTAAACGTCGATTATGGCACTGTAAAAATGCAGACTGGCAAGGAATGAACAAGTTCTTTCAAGAGTTCGAATGATACTTTTGTTTTGCCTTCGGTAATATGGACAATGCAGCCATTCTGGTTTCGACTGTCATTCTCACGGGAATGGAACAGTTCATTCCTTCTAGTCGCTCTAAGCCAAATAAAAAAAATTCAGGCAATCCTTGGCATGACTGTAGAACAACAACCGCCAATAAAGAAGCCTCTCACCGCAAATATGTTAAGAACCCGTCAAATGAAAATTTAGCTATATTTAAGGCGGCTAGAAATCTGGCTACGCAAACAGTGTCCCAAGCTAAAAAAATCGAGAAGAGTTGCGGCAGGTCTTAAAGCAGGGCAATATTAATCGGACCTTTTGGTCCTTTGCCCGCCAAGTAGAGGAAAACTTCTTGAACAGTAGGAAATCATCAATACCACCTCTGAAAGATGGGGACTATATTTTATCTGCAGCTCAAGAAAAATCCGATCTCTTCGCCCGAAAATTTGTAGCAAACTCTAATTTACCTGATTCTAACTTAATACCCCCGATTATCTCTCTAGCCAGTTCATCGATACGCCGCATTAGATTTAGATCTAGAGTTGTCGCTAAAGTCCTTGCAAACATTACAAGTCAGCCGGTCCGGATTGTATTCCCCCAATTGTCCTCAAATATTGCTGTAAATCCTTGTCTAAGCCACTATCATGTCTGTTTCACCGATCTATGTCTCCTGGCATTTTCCCTTCCATCTGGAAAACAGCTAACATACATCCTGTGCCAAAAAAGGGCAGTAAATCGGACCCTTCAAATTATCGCCCAATCGCTATCGACTCGGTGCTTTCTCAAGTACTTGAGACCATAATCAACTTCCAGCTGATGAAATATTTGAAAGCTTATCATATAATTTCTGATCGTCAGTATGGATTTCGCGGAGGGCGTTCAGCAGGTGATTTAATTAATGTTGTTACTGAACAATGGAACAGAAGCATTCATCAATCTGATGGATCTCAAGTCATTGCGCTCGATATCTCAAAAGTATATGATCGCGTGTGACACAAGGGTTTGCTGTGTAAATTGAGGGCAGTTGTTCTTCACGGTTCGTTAATTTTATGGATTGAGAATTTTCTTCTTTGTCGCAAAATCCATGTGGTGGTGGATGGTGTGACTTCCGATCAACATCTTATAAACGCTGGTGTTCCTCAGGGATCCGTCCTTTCTCCAACCCTTTTTTTAATTTTCATCAATGATCTTCTATCAGCAACTCTCAATCCAATATACTCCTATGCTGATGACAGCTCACTTTCCACCTCTTACAGTTTACCTTCTTCTTCATCGCGAAACGATGTTCTCGCAAAAAAAATGGCTATGAATGACCGCCTTACTCCAGATCTCAATTCCATTCTTAAATGAGGTAAAGCCAACAAAGTTGAATTTAATCCCAACAAATTACAATCCCGTGTTTTTTCTGGTTGAACTGATGGTTATTCACCATCTTTTCTGACTGGTGAATCCAGCTTGGCTACGTCTGACACATTTGAGATTCTCGGTTTAACTATATCAAAGAGAATATCTTGGGCTGAACAAATAAACAAAGCAGCGATTGGTGCAGCAAAATGTTTTGGATTTCTACGACGATGTAAGTTTTACTTTAATCCATCCGAAATACTTACAATATATAAGACCTACATAAGACCCAGGTTGGAGTATAATTCTTATATTTGGGCTGGACCACCGAAAATTCATTTAACTGCACTCGATCGGGTCCAAAACCGAGCATCTCGAATGATTGAAGACGTAAAATTATTATCTGATCTTGATTCTCTTTCCCATAGGCGTAATGTGGGAGCCTTATGCGTGTTTTACAAGTACTTTCATGGTCATTGTTCATCGGAACTTTATGAATTTACGCCTGGTTTGTCAAAGCCCGCGCGTTATTTAAGACGCCTGGTACACCGATACAATCTGGAAATTAAATTCGCGAAGACCAATAAATTTGAAAACTCATTTTTTGTTAGGAGTACGGGAATGTGGAATAAACTGAACGACGAGACGTTTCCCTTGGAATACAATTAGACAGAGATTTAAACTTAATATCAAAAGTAAACAACTAGAAGGCTGAAAACATTTATTCCTTTTATTCCTCTCTTCCTTTTACCTTTTGCAGTAGTGCTGTGTGTTTGTTGCTAAAACTTTCATATAAAGGATATACATACCTATATCCTAAGTGCTCTGAACATTTATAAAAAAAAAGATCTAGCTACTTGGTAGGTAACATGGAAGTTGGATTGCTGAGTATCACCGAACGTACGCTGATTGAATTTTCGGCAGAAATTGAAAAATCAAGCAGGTGAGTAATTGTAGGAACCTCAACATTATTGGGATGCCTGGCCCATGCGTGCTGTGTTTCTAGATACGATTTCTTGGTTACGGGATGAATTAACCAAGGATTGAAAGCCTCTCATTACTTTGTAGGATGTGTCGTAGATTGATCTTAATTTGTTTGCAGCCATCAATCAATTCAATGAGTTTCTTGATCGATCACTTCTTGCTGAACTGCGTTCTTAGTTTTTAGTTTTTCCAAAGCCAATATGTAGTTGGCTTAAGCCAATGCCATTTGCCTAATCAACGATGCAGCTTCATTCTTCAGTAGGCTTTTTAGGTATTGAAACTTGTGGATATTGGACAGATTTTCCTTCTGGTGAATTGATGTGTCAAACTGGTGCTCAAAAGACCGCCATTTTCGTCTCCCCTGAATTTTTCTATCATTACACTTGGTAATCGCAGTTGCGATGCCTGATAAGTTTATCGTTCATATGAATTATCTATCGTTGATTTTACGTCCTTGGGAACATTTGCAGCAACACTAATAGGTGAACGGGCATTTAAATTTATCTTCGAACTCTTCACCTTCAGATGATTCATCAGAAAGAAGCATCTTTTAAGCCGGGGTGCTTCTATTTTAATATATTTTGTTATTATTTTTTGTTTTAAATAAAACAAATTATATTTTACTTTACTTTCAATAAGTATCACTTTCGTTAGAAAATGAATTTCAGCAAAGTGATAAGCTGGTGGTTTTCTTATTTCTAACCTAAATAGGCTTAAATATTATCTTAAAAATAAATATAGATGTTATTATTTAATTAAAGACTAATGTCTAAAGTAAAAAAAATGTAATCATTGTATGGAGTCGTATAAGTGTTTAAACAAAGCTTAATTCTAAACTTTTTAATTTAACAAATTAACTAAACTAATAGTCATATAATTGAAACAAACATATACTTTTTGCTAGAATAGAGTAAATCTGATCCAATTTTTTAATTTGTTTTCGTTTTTTTTTTATTGCAGATAATATTTTTCAAAGGTAGCCTAATAAAAAAATGGAAAATCATAAAAATATAAAAGAACTGCCCGAATGTCCTCGAGAACGTGCTAACTTTATTTCATATCTTAGTTTTTGGTGGGTGATACCTGTATTATTGAAAGGCTATAAAAAAGATTTGGATGACGATGATTTTTACCAGCCGCTCAAAGAACATAAATCAGGTTAGGATGATGTTTTATTTAAATTTATTTGTTTATTATTTAAAGCCTTAATTATTAAATTTTAGATGTTTAATTTTAGGAATAAATAGTTTGTAAAATTATCAAAAAAATATTAATGTTTTATATATGCAAAAACGATGTTAACATAAGACTTTATAATTAATATGATTAGAAGTACTGTAGACTGTTGCTATCGTATTGAAAGCTGACGGTGTGGTATTATTCGTTTGATTGCCGAAGAATTCACCAAGGAGTATCAATGGTTGACCGTACAAAAGCTTTGGTGGTGTACATTTAAGATCTTTCCAAAACGAATTGATGCAGAACGAATTCCATTAAAAATAATTGGGATCTAATCAGCCCAATTTGTTGGATTTTCGTGAGCTCTATTTGATGCTTTTAAGTGCCTAATTTTAAATTAAACCGTTTCCAATATCCAATATCTACATTCATTCCACGCAAAAAGTATCTACTGGAAATAAGTTTTCTTGTTCTCTTTTACACAAGGAAGCGAAATTTGATGAAATATATCGAATACATATCGTGTCTGTTCTTCTGACACATATGATCTAGACGAGTAGCCATACGTTTCACATCATAATTTTTCCTTGCAGTTTTTGAATGGGATGTGTTCAAGAATGAATTTCCGAGTCAGATAGTCGATTGGGATTATTGATCATTTCTAGTAGTTCTATGTCTGTTTTTTTTTAGATTAACCAAATAATCGAGAACTAGAGTAGAAATACAATCTGTCTTTTGAATAGCTGATTCTGATCCATGGTTGCTTGTAGGCGACAGCACGTCCACGAACCCTTTGTATTCTCCCTTTATATGACGTATGTCCGTTGTCATTTGACCAATATAGTCCTAATGTCTAGTTTGTCATGGGGAGCGATTTTGCATAAATGCAAAATTCACGACCACTTACGAAGTAGCGGAAATGTTTAATTGATGAAACTTTGCGGAAGGAAGCATTTCTTTGAGGTTATTAATTGCTTTGTCGCATTTATCAGGTGACGTCAATACTTTGGTTATTTTTACTTGCATGTTTCGTTTTTTAAGTAAGTTCCCGTTTTGGGTTTTTCGCTCAACTTTTCGTATTTTCTTTCCTAATCATATGTAAGCTTGCCAGTTGATTGTATTTTGGTGACAACAATTCGGCAATATCTGGGATAAAATGATGGTAATACTTTATCATCCCGAAGAATTGTTGGGTTTGGCGAATAGACGTTGTACACCCACACAAATTCAAACTTTTGAAAAATTTGAGGGATAAATCTCTGAAATGTTTGGGCACCATTACGTAAAGTAAATTGAGTTTTTAAAAAATTAAACAAAACGGGATGTTATGAAATTTAAAAATAGTGCAGTTATATAGATGTGCGGTAAAATCGTGTATGTGCGGTGTAGAGTATCGGTCTGGTATGGTTACGTTATTTAGTCTGCGATAATCTCCAGATTTCCTTTTTTCTCAACTAAGTGTAAAGGAGACGATACTGGTCAGCAGGTCCGAAGAAGGTTGTAATTCTACTTTAGCTGTGCGGAGTTTAATTAGTTTGTTATTATTTTGTGAAGAAAGTTGTGCTTAACGGACAGGTTGAAATTGGACTCGGAAAATAATGAACGGAATTCTGCCAGTATGAAGCCATATGTGTTGTCTATACTGAAAGATTTGAGTAACCGCATATTACAAAGCTCTGTTATTCCGTACTCTTCTTGAACTGTCAATGAGTTTCTCAGTGATTTGTTGTTTAAATCGATAACCAGTTTAAACTTTGTTAAAAAATCGTTAAAAAAATAATTAAGAATCAGAGGAATGATAAATTATTTTGAGTATGTATCACAAATGAATAGTAAGACTGCTCTATTTTCCCGTCTTATGTGATTGGTTGTTATTTGGATTGGGAAAGGCACGTATTATGAAATCACACGATGATTGCAGTTTTTGGCGCGGGGACCGTATCTCGATGATAATGACAGAATATTTTTCTTCTAGATCGAGATCTGGATCTAAATCGAATATTTCTGTTGGCTATATTTAAAGCCATTGTGTTCGAAACCTTTTCTACATTTTAGATTTAAAAACGTTGATTCTGCAACTTCACATGTTGTTGATGTTTTGCCAGAATCAGTGACTGAGCTACTAGCGATCCTCTTTGGGAGCTGCATTTAATATATTTTGATTTAAAGGGTGGTAACCTCTGCATCCATAAAATAGATAATAACGGTTTGTTTACTATAGTCGAGTCTTCACCTAGTTTATGTAATATACTAATATCGAATGATCCATCCTCTTTATCTAAATTAATTAAACCGAACCAAAATACTAAACCAATTTTATTATTTTCAATTTCAGATTATTTAGGAAATAAATTGTGTAAATCGTGGGAGTACGAAATCGGGCAATATGCAAAAAAAGGAAAAAAGCCGAGTTTACTTCGAGCCACAGTTCGCGTTTTTGGTTGGCGTATCATGGGCATGGGTCTGGTACTATTCCTAATCGAATTTCTGTTCAAGTAAGTTATTAACGAAAATAATCTAATTACTTCAAACATTATAACAACAAGCCTAAAATACAAAATATTCTAAAATTAAATTTAGATTACAACAACCATTTCTATTGGGAAAATTAATTTTATATTTTTCAAATAAGAATATCACGTAAATATTCTTGTTTTTCCTTTTTTTTTTGTTAGAGTTTTTCTTACGTATGACTTGTTTGTGAGTTTGTCAATCATGTCGATCATTTGCACGTGAATTCAAACTATATATGTTAACGATACCATTATTTTAATAAAGATAGTTTAGTTCGCGGAATTTCTCTTGCTAACGATTCTTAGAGTGTTTTTTTTTAATAGTTGAGCAAAAAAAAAAAAGAACAAATCATATTTGCGAAACTAAAACCAAAATCGATTTTTTTATTATTAATCTCACACGAATTTATTTATTTTAATAGAATATCACAACCATTATTCTTAGGTGGGCTAATTCGGTATTACTCTGCTGGCGGAGATAAAAGTAAAGTGTCCGAAGCGTACATGTATGCTGGCGCTGTAATATTTTGTACATCGATGACCGTAATTGTGACGCATCCGTTTGTGTTGTCCACGATACACATGGGAATGAAATTACGAGTAGCCATGTGCAGTATGATTTATCGAAAATCGTTACGTTTAAGTAAAACTGCGCTTAGTCATACAACATCCGGTCAAGTTGTAAATCTGTTATCGAACGATGTTGGGAGGTAGGTTTGATTTAATTTGATAATAATACAAATCTTATGAATATAATTTTTTTTTATTTCATTTAATTTAGATTAGATATAGCTGTAATATTTTTGCATTACCTATGGCTTGGTCCATTGGAAACAATCGTGATTACATATTTTATGTATCGTGAGGTCAGTACCTAATTTTATTCCTAAATTAATATTTTTATAAATGGCTTGACTAAATATTCTATTAATTTGTTATCATTTCAGATTGGTCTTGCCGCCATATTTGGTGTTCTATTTTTATTAGCATTTATACCGTTCCAAGCATGGCTTGGTAAAAAAACGTCTGTTTTACGATTTCGAACTGCCCAACGAACCGATGAACGTGTACGCCTAATGAACGAAATTATCCAAGGTATTCAGGTTATCAAAATGTATGCATGGGAAAAACCATTCGGGAAACTAATCGAATTAGCACGTAAAAAGGAAATTCAAGTTATACGTTACACGTCTTATATTCGGGGTATTCTTCTGTCGTTTATTTTGTTTACGACACGTGTTTCGGTTTTTATTAGTCTTGTGGCATACGTTTTGCTAGGTCATGCTATAACCGCAGAAAAAGCGTTCGTTATAACATCGTTTTATAGTATCATTCGACAGACGATGACTGTATTTTTCCCTCAAGGGATTGGACAGTTAGCCGAAACATTAGTATCGATAAAACGAATTCAAAAGTATATGATGTACGATGAAATTCCATCGGACGGGAAACTATCGGATGTCGACGATGCGGATTCAGCTTTGTTTACAGATAAAAGTTTGTATAGCACTGAATCGACAATAACTAAATCGGTTGAAGACGCAGGTTTATTGCTAGGGAAACAACAAATTTTACTACCAGCAGAGAAAGATTTAGAAATAGGTCATTCAATTTCACATTTGTCGGAACCAGGAGTCGTATTGAGTAATATAAAAGCAAAATGGGATCCAGTTGTAACCGAATATACATTGAACGATATAAATTTACGAGTCCAGCCGGAGACTATTGTAGCGATAATTGGACCGGTTGGTGCGGGAAAATCGAGTTTAATACAATCGATACTAGGCGAGTTACAAATTGAATCGGGAGACATGAAAATCAATGGTGCAATATCATATGCATCGCAAGAACCATGGCTGTTTTCCAGTACGATAAGACAAAATATACTGTTCGGAATGCCAATGGATCGGGAGCGATACAAAAAAGTCATAAAGAAATGTGCTTTAGAGCGAGATTTTGAATTATTCCCCTATGGTGATAAAACTGTAGTTGGGGAACGAGGACAATCACTGTCTGGTGGTCAAAAAGCTCGTATTAATTTAGCTCGTGCGGTATACCGCCGCGCTTCTATATATTTGTTGGATGATCCTTTAAGTGCCGTCGATACTCATGTCGGTCGACATCTATTCGATCAGTGTATGAAAGATTTTCTGAAAAATCGCATTGTAATTCTGGTCACCCATCAGTTACAATACTTACAAAATGTTGATCAAATTGTGATATTAGAGGAGGGTAAAATCAAAGCGGTTGGAACTTACGAAAGTCTTAAGAAAAGTGGTCTTGATTTTGCAAAATTATTATCGGACGGCGTGCAGAAAGAAGATGAAGACGAAGAGTCTGCGTCAAATTTATCAAGATCAAGTAGTAAAGGGAGTAAATTGTATCTCCGCAATCAAAGTGAAACAAGTCTAAATTCGATGGACGAAAAAGAACCGAAAGAGAATCCAATGGTTGTCGAAGAGAAAACATCCACAGGCGAAATATCATGGAATGTTTATAAGAAATACGTCAAAGCCGGAGGTGGTTATGTAACGTTCTCCATTTTAAGTTTATTCTTTATAGCGGCACAACTACTTGCATCAGGCGGCGATTATTATGTGACATATTGGTAAGTAATAAACCATTTTATTTGTTAAAAGTTGACTAAAAAAACTGTATAATTGTAGGGTAAACAAAGCTGAAGCAGGACATTTTAATACGATGATGAACAACGGGACAACATCTGGAGAATCGGTACTATCGAATCACACGGTAAATGATACCTATCTTAACTCAATGGCACTCGAAAACGATAATGTGACCAGACTGAGTTTTTTGGACGAGACTAAAGAATTTTTTAGTAACATACAAAATGATCCTTACTTCGACATCTATATTTTCACCGTCCTTATCATTGCAACTGTTTTTGTAACACTAACTCGAAGTTTTCATTTTTTCAACACAGCGATGAGATCGTCAACAAATTTACATAATTCTATGTATGTCGGTTTGACACAAGCTGCAATGTATTTCTTTAATACAAATCCTTCGGGTCGAATTTTAAATCGGTTCTCCAAAGACATTGGTCAAGTTGATGAAATACTACCCTCAGTTATGATTGATGTTCTTCAAATTTTTTTGTCATTAGTTGGTATTATAGCAGTTGTGACCATTGTTAATTATTGGTTACTGTTACCCATGATTGCTATAAGTGTAATATTTTACTACATGAGGAATTTTTATCTAAAATCGTCACGAAATATTAAGCGAATGGAAGCAAAAACTCGATCACCTGTTTACTCACATTTATCCTCATCGCTTACTGGACTCTCAACAATTCGAGCTTTTCATGCCCAAAACATATTAATCAGCGAATTCGACAGTCATCAGGATCGAAATAGTTCATCGTTCTATTTATCAATTTCAACGAGTCGAGCATTCGGATACTGGCTAGATGTGTGGTGTGTTATTTACATTGCGGTGGTCACCTTAAGTTTCTTTTTAGTAGGCGATTCGTATGGTGGAAATGTGGGACTTGCCATTACTCAAGTAATGGGTATGACAGGAATGGTGCAATGGGGTATGAGACAATCCGCTGAATTGGAAAATAATATGACGGCCGTAGAACGGGTGGTCGAGTATCAAGCAATCGAAGCCGAGGGAGAATTTGAAAGTAAACCAGATAAAAAACCACCAAAGGAATGGCCAGCCGAAGGACGTATCAAATTCGATCGGGTATCATTAAAATATTTCCCAACCGAAGATGCCGAGTATGTTCTCAATGATCTCAAATTTGATATTAAGCCAAAAGAAAAAATTGGAATAGTAGGTCGGACCGGCGCCGGCAAGTCATCATTGATAAATGCAATATTTAGACTATCGTACAATGAGGGCAGCATCATTATTGATAACCGAAACACAGAATCAATTGGATTACATGATCTTCGATCGAAAATTTCTATCATACCACAAGAACCGGTACTATTTTCGGGTTCAATGCGATATAATTTGGATCCATTCGATGAGTACACGGACGATAAATTATGGCGTGCGTTAGACGAAGTTAAACTAAAAGATGTTGTGTCTGAACTAGCAGCCGGACTACAAACTCGTATAGCTGAAGGTGGTAGTAATTTTAGTGTTGGTCAACGACAATTGGTATGCTTGGCACGTGCAATTTTACGTGAAAATAAAATTTTAGTAATGGATGAGGCAACCGCAAATGTTGATCCGCAAACAGATTCGTTAATTCAGCAAACGATACGAGATAAATTTAAAGATTGTACTGTACTTACGATTGCACATCGATTGAATACGG
This sequence comes from Tipula confusa, assembly GCA_963556175.1. Lineage (NCBI taxonomy): Eukaryota > Metazoa > Arthropoda > Insecta > Diptera > Tipulidae > Tipula > Tipula confusa. Next base: position 203,917,201 of record OY744476.1, on the reverse strand, counting down.
TGATGGATAGTGATAAGGTATGGTGGCAACTTTATTTTAAAAGCTTAAAATTGCTTTGCTAAACCAAATTTATTTGTAATTTTAGATTTTGGTGATGGATGCTGGTCGTGTTGTAGAGTTTGGTGCACCATATGATTTACTTACAGCTGAGACAGGGCCAAAAATACTCACATCAATGGCGAAACAAATGGGAAAGGGCACGTTTGATGTTTTACTAAAAATATCTGAAGAGGTAAAGAAATAATTATATATTTTAAGATTTAAAGTTATAAGACTCTCAATTTAAGTTTTTAAGACTGTGTCCGAAACCCATGATAAATATTTGTAAATACAAATTTTTGACATTTATTTGATAAAATCGAAGACACCCAAATTGTCACGGTCAGTTGCTATGATAATTTTTGGCAAATACCAAATTTTCTTTAATAAAAGCCAAACTAATCGCATAGCACACTCGGATAAACAAAAAAATTTAAAAATCACATAAGAAAAATTTGAACTTTTTCGTTGCTATGACAATTTCAATAAACAATACACAACATTAAATGTAATTTTACACTGTTGGTATAATGTAGGGGAATTGGTAATGTAGGGGGATATTTTTCAAATAAATGTCAACAATTTTATTCATAAATTTTATCATGGGTTTTGGACACAGTCTTAAATATTTTTTTTTTGTATGTTATTAATAATAAAATTTTCAGGCTCTCCATAAAAATCAATAAAATTCAACTCATCTATGTTCAAATAACATTCCAAAGTAAATGGAGAAAGTCGACTGGAATTGGTTTCATACCAATTCAATTGTCTAATGTACATAAAACATGAATACATGAAACGGTCACTTTAAATACTTAATGTACTACAGTATAAATATAAATATACTAGTTACTACAGTTATTTTATGTACTATAAATAGGTTAGAAATTAAGTTTAAACTAAAAAAAAAGTTAATTTTTATAAAAAAAAAAATCTACAGAATCTTAGTCATAATTCAAATTTAAGAAACAAGATGCTAAATAAATTCCTATATAGAAATATTTAAAACATAATTCTTAATTTTGGTACTATAAAATATTATCATAGTTATGAAAATTTGTTTTTTTGTAAAACACAAAAACTACCCACAAAGAATCCCGATGATGAATAAATAGTTCAGGATTTTTACACGATAATACTAATAAATTATAATTATTATCGTTTTGTTTTTGTGTTCGTTTTAATTATTACTTTTTTGCACAAGTGCCTGAACATATTTAAGGAAATTTATATATATTTTTTTTACAAACAATTTCACTCAAATTAATAGGTATTTATTTATGTCAATTAAATTATAATTTAAATATTTTTGTTATGTGTTTGATAGAATTTTATGATTCTATTATATTATTCTGAATGTACTTAATTCTAATTTTATTTTCTTAAGATGTTTTGTCATTGTTCAATTACCATGTAATTGTCTCTTGTTGATGAATGTAAGTTGATACGAAACAAAAAAAAATTAAGTAAATTAATGATTTGTTTCGGTTAGAATTATAAATTTAAATACCAGAAAATAAAGACAAATTTGGCTTAGTATTTTAACTTTATTAAATTTACAAAATTACAATTTCTTAACGGTTAGAATTATAAATTTAAATACCAGAAAATAAAGACAAATTTGGCTTAGTATTTTAACTTTATTAAATTTACAAAATTACAATTTCTTAACGAATTGTACCAATCACAGATAATTAAATCAGATTAACGTTCTGAGGTTCTGAGTCAAACTATTCAACAATAGCCGAAAAAAGGATTACTTCAGGTTTGTGTATACGGGGTATACGGTACAGTACAACAATGACATGTAAAAACTATTATAATTATAATCGTGTTTAGAATTAGAGAATAATTAAAGAAAACGAGACTGTCGTAAGTATTACTTGATAACGCAACTAACTTAGCAATGTACTAATTAGAAATAATTCAGTACTTATCTATATTTGATTAAAAGTGTAGCATAATATAATTTGAATGTATTCGTAAAAAATCTGGTTTGTAAAGATTGGGCAGGCTTATTAGAACATCAAATTTCATTTGATTGTTACTTTAATACTCAGTTAGTCTATATACATATATATTAAGGTAGGTTAAAACTCGTTAAACGTTATCTGTTATTTAACTATGTAAATTAAATATTTGGTGCAATGAATTAAAAATCTCCGAACAGCATAAAAGTGATAAGTTTAATTACCGTGGAAATAAATTGTAAAAAAAAAATATTTGTGAGATTTATCTGAGTATTGTGTCAATGTCACAATAAATTAAGTTATCAATCGCCTCTATTCAATCATTAGAACTAGACTTATAATTAGAACTGTGGTCGATAATTTTATTTAAGTTAAACATTTGGCCATGATTTGATTCAGTGTATTACTTCACCTTGGCCTTGATGTTAATTTGCCTTCAGAATTAAATTAAATACATTTTGAGTTCGTAACTTAGATTATTTTTTTTTTTGCTAAATCGTTGACCAATTCTAAATTGATGATTATACAATTCACAAATACTGTTGACGCTCACGATTGTTTTATCGTGAGGATAATTGATATAGAAAACTAGTCTGTACGATTTGAATGTTGTAATACAAGTGAAAATTATAATTTGTAGAATCCAGTTTTTAGTATAACTGTTTTTTTTGTTGATGATGTCTTTAACCAATGCATAGCCAACACTACAGTGTGGCACGCAGAACCTTATGTAACGTTAACATTTTTCCCGCCTTAAACTAATTGTTCAATCTCTGATGTTTCAATTGGCAGCTGACAGATTTTGTTCGTAACCTGATAAACCAGTGATGAAAATTGCAGTCGACCACCAATGCGAATAATACTTTCCTTATCTGGAAAGAGCGATAGAGATTTCAGGTTTACATCTTTGATTACCCTTGCTTAGCTTCTTAAAAATGTCTTCATAGCACTCATGTTGAACTAAATACACATTGGGTTGTACGCCAGCCTCATACGATATCGTAGCAACCCCCTTTTGGTAGTCGTTTCTGTGGTTTATACTATCCAGAATTTGAATAGTGTTATTTGTACACTCGGGTGAGTGTAGGAATGATGAACCATAGTTCGAAGTCTAATAACTGAACAGCTCTCATCTCTCGAAATAATTTGTTGGTGTACCGTGAATCCAATTTAGAGCAAGTATCGATTCATACCAATAAAACACCCACAGTAAAACCTTACAAATTAGTTGTGCAAGAAGAACAGCAGTGCATAGTTCTAGGCGGGCAAATGTTGATTTTTGAATTGGTGCAACGTGTATAAATATCCGCACCGCACGCCTTTTCGCTGGCATTTGCAAATTCGTGTAGTTATGTTTCCCCAATGTTACCAAAGATATGTCGAGGAACGATTAATCCCCGTAAATGTTGTAACTCGGACCGAAATATTTGCCATTCAGTGTGGAGGTGCATAGACCCTACTGATAGTGAATCGTTGAGGAAAATCGGAATTTCGCCATGTTTGATGAGTTACCAAGAGTAGCTATGGAGTTTCTGTAAATGGCAAGCTAAATACTATTTACTTACCATTTTGCTATATTATCATCATTTTGTAACCCGCAGCTTTATATTTGGCCTGGCGAGGTTGGATATACTTCAAACATTTCAGTATGCTATTGAATCGGGTTTCAGTATGCTATTGAATCACCACGGCTTTGAATTCACCTACAATGATCATCTGTTGATTTTTTTTATTTATACCAAAAGTAAAAATAAAAATGTGTGCAACGCGTTCCACACCGGTCATGATAACAAATAGCTCTTTACATTGCTGAGTGCTTATTCTTTTATAACGAAAATGTTATCTTCGAAATAGTAATTTTTATGCAAATAAACTATAAACAAAACCTATTACTAATTCTTATCTACATCTTAATTTTAGTGTTATTCAAGATAGTAAATTTAAAAAAAAAATTGTAATTGAAATAAAAAACTAAATCTCTTCTTTCGTAGACATAAGAGTTGACACCTGTATAAAATGGAAAATAATAAGAATGAAAAAGAATTGCCAAAGTGTCCGCAAGAAAATGCCAGTTTTTTATCGAAAATAAGTTTTTGGTGGGTAATATCACTGCTTTCGAAAGGATACAACAAAAATTTGGACGATAATGATTTTTATCAACCGCTTAAGGAACATAAATCAGGTAAGATTTTCACAGATTATATATTAAAAATTAAATTTTAAAATATACGTAAAGTCTGCTAGATATTAAAGTGCCTGCTAAACGACTAATCTTTCCACTAAATTAATAATTAATAGTAACAGATGAAAGTAACAGTAATTTCTAAAAGTTCAACCCCAGAATACAGTTCAACCCTGAAAATATGTATTTATAGTCCAATAATGCCACGGATTTACGGTACAACTCCATTTTCATTATTTTGTCAATAAACGTCTACTACCTTAATTTCCGAGAAGTTTGCTGATCCCTGCCCCACCCCCGCCCTCCCCAAATTTAAAGGTTTTGTAAGATCGATGGTATTCATATCTATCTTCATATCCCAGTGTAACCATAGAAGATTTCAAAGTCTTTTCGGATCGTTTGATTAGTGACGCACGCAATGATAGCCCTTTGTTGATTACGGGCGATTTTACTGTCTTCGCCGTTTAATTGGAAAGCGTAGCTTCTAATAATAGATGTAAATCACTACTTCTAGAGGTAATGCTGAAGGTTGATAGAACCTCCACATTTCGTAGGGGTAGAGCTAGCTCGATAGTTGATCTCACATGGATTAGTAAGTGTCTGCATATTGGAAGATAGAGTTTGGTCAGGGAATGCAAGAAATCAGGTGTTTCAAATTATAGATTACACTGTAATAGCTTGTGACGCTGCAATGCCACGAAGATCAATCAAAAAATTAACAGCATTACAGGCTGAAGTTGACCCTTCACTGAGTCTTTTGCAAGAAATTACTAACTACTTTATTAGCAGTAGAGTTTTATAGTATAAGAGCAATGGAGGCACAAAAGTTATCATATAACTAGAGGAGTACCACAAATGGCGATGCTAGCTCCTAAGTTGTGGAACGCCAAGCATTACGGCATTTTTTAACTGCTGACACCAGAAGAAGCAACAATTGTTGGGTTTGCAGTTGAAACAGAAGTTTGCAGTTGGAACAGAGTTCTGTAACAGAAGACGGGAATAGTTCTGATCTCCAATAGGAAAAGGATGGAAAGCATGATGGTTAGAATGGGTCGACAATCAGAGTCGCAGATTATTACTCAGTAAAGTTGTTACAACTATTCTGGCGTGTGGCGCATTAATTTGGGCGAGTGGTATGGAAAAGTGCACACATATAAGTAGAAACTGTCTTTTGTTTACAGGTTAAGCGCCTTAAGAGTAGTTTGTGCATTCAGAACGGTCTCTGATGAAGCCGTGGGGATGAGAATAAGAAAGAAACTCGTTAACATTATCCGTGCGGAAACTGTGAATGAGTGGCAGGTGCGATGGGACAATTCGCAGAAATGACTATGGACTCATCAACTTTCCCTTCGGTGATTAAATAGACAAATATGAGATATGGAGAGGTGGATTTTTAGCTCAACTAGTTCCTAACTGGGCATGGCTGTTTTCGTGCTTATCTATATAAATCCAAGCAAGTAAATTCATAATTATTCTCCATACTGCCCTGAGTGCCAAGGTAAATCTGAGAATGTGTTTTGAATGTCTGCGCTTTGGCAATGAAAGATCTCACCTACTTAGTTCTGTGGGAGTCAACCTAGTACCATTAAATATTATTGACAGCATGCTGGAATCCGAGGGAATAACCTATTGAAGAATGATATGTGGTATGATTTCAAAAATTATGAAGAAACAACTACACTTAGAGAAGTTAGAGGGGATTATGCAGGTATGCTAATAGTTAAAAATAGTGACAGCTTGAGCTGAGCTGGCTTCACGAAGTAATACTTATCGGTAGTTCCACGAGGTCAAATAGCAAAGGAAATTGATGGTTAAGGTTAAGTCGGTAAGAATCCGATACTCTTGCAAGATCATGATGGTCTTTTGTAAAGTGTTTGAAGATTCCTTCCTCCATCGAAACAAATACATATACACTATCGCCGGCGACCCCGAAATGATTCGATTTTAAACTTAAAATTAGTCAGACTTTATTGAAATTCGTTTTAACCTCAAAAAAATTGTGACAGTGAAAAGTGGCGATTGCTGTGTAGCTGTACAGCTTCCGTCGTTATTTTGTTGTTGCAAGTACATTACTGGACATGTTAATTAAAGTAATTTTCTGAAAGTATTTTCTGAGTATTCAAATTTCTTTCGTTTACGTTACTTGCAATCAATTTTTTGCAAACTTTTGTTAGTACATTTTAAATAGTAACCAATCTTCTAGTCCTGTTGAATTAAAATCTAACAATCTCTTCTAGACTATCTAAGTAATAAACTATGCAAATCGTGGCAATACGAAACCGATCAGCATGCACAAAACGGCAAGAAACCCAGCTTACTGCGAGCCACACTGCGTGTTTTTGGCTGGCGAATTTTTGGCATGGGAATGGTACTTTTTCTGATGGAGTTTCTTTTCAAGTAAATTGTAAGTTTTTTTAATATTAAATTATGTTCAAATTGATTTCTTTTTTATAGAATATCACAACCAATATTCTTAGGTTGGCTCATTCGATATCATTCCGCGGGCGGGGATAAAAGTAAATTGACCAAAGCGTATTATTACGCGGGAGCTTTTATTTTTTCTACATTGATGACAGTTATGATATTGCATCCATATATGCTATCTGCGATGCATTTGGGCATGAAAATACGATTAGCAATGTGCAGTATGATTTATCGCAAATCGTTGCGGCTAAGCAGAGCAACAATAAATAATACAATAGGCGGACAAATTGTTAATCTATTGACAAATGATGTTGCAAGGTAAGTTTTATTTTATTTATTAGTGCTGATAATTTTGTTTCGCCGTTAATTTAGATTAGATATTGTTATGATGAATCTACATTTCTTATGGGTTGCGCCATTGCAGACCTTAGTAATTATGTATTTAATGTACCTTGAGGTAATTACCTAAGGCTTTTATTTAATATATATTTTGTTAGATTATAATTTTTGTTCCAGATTGGCCTAGCCATATTTGGCGTTTTATTCATATTAGCATTTATACCGTTTCAAGCGTGGCTTGGTAAAAAAAACTCTAGACTACGATTTAAAACTGCTCAACGAACCGATGAACGGGTTCGGCTAACGAATGAAATTATCCAAGGCATTCAGGTTATTAAAATGTATGGATGGGAAAAACCATTTGGGAAAATAATCGAATTGATACGCCGAAAAGAAATTCGTGTCATCCGATTTATATCGTATATACGTGGTATTCTACTATCGTTTATCGTATTTACGACTCGTGTATCAGTTTTCATTAGTTTGGTGACATACGTTTTACTGGGTCATGCAATATCCGCTGAAAAAGCTTTCGTTATAACATCGTTCTATGGTATTCTTCGAACATCGATGACGGTATGTTTTCCGCAAGGAATTGGACAGTTTGCCGAAGCTTTGGTATCAATTAAACGAATCCAAAAGTTTATGATGAATGATGAAATTCCATCGGACACAAAATTTTGGGACGTAGACCATCCAATTTCAGCGGTTACCTCAGATAACACTATATTTAGTATAAAAGATAGTGTTATCTGAGATAGTGTTATCTAAAGATTGGGCAGGCTTATTAGAACATCAAATTCCATTTGATTGTTACTTTAATACTCAGTTAGTCTATATACATATACATTAAGGTAGGTACTCGTTAAATGTTATCTGTTATTTAACTATGTAAATTAAATATTTGGTGCAATGAATTAAAAATCTCCGAACATCATAAAAGTGATAAGTTTAATTACCGTGGAAATAAATTGTAAAAAAATATTCTGTGAGGTTTATCTGAGTATTGTGTCAATGTCACAATAAATCAAGTTATCAATCGCCTCTATTCAATCATTAGAACTAGACTTATAATTAGAACTGTGGTCGATAATTTTATTTAAGTTAAACATTTGGCCATGATTTGATTCAGTGTATTACTTCACCTTGGCCTTGATGTTAGTTTGCCTTCAGAATTAAATTAAATACATTTTGAGTTCGTAACTTAGATTATTTTTTTTTTGCTAAATCGTTGACCAATTCTAAATTGATAATTATACTCATCTAATTATTGCTCTTTGTAAATCAATTCACAAATAATGTTGACGCCACGATTGTTTTATCTTGAGGATAATTGTGGCACGCAGAACCTTATGTTAACATTTTCCCCGCCTTAAACTAATTGTTCAATCTCTGATGTTTCAATTGGCAGCTGACAGATTTTGTTCGAAACCTGATTAAGCCAGTGATGAAAATTGTAGTCGACCGCCAATGTGAATAATACTTTCCTTATCTGGAAAGAGCGATAGAGACTTCAGGCTTAGCAATCCCCTTTTGGTAGTCGTTTCTGTGTTTTATATTATCCAGAATTAGAATAATGTTATTTGTACACTCGTGCTCGGGTGAGTGTAGGAATGATGAACCACAGTTCGAAGTCTAATAACTGAACAGCCCTTATACCTCTGGAGATAATTTGTTGGTGTATCGTGAATCCAATTTAGAGCAATTGTCGAATCAGACCAATAAAACACCATTTGCCCAGTAAAATTTATGTTGTCTAAAACCTTGCACATTAGTTGTGCAAGAAGAAGAGCAGTACATAGTTATAGACGGGCTAATGTTGATTTTTAAATTGGAGCCACTCTACCAACGTGTATAAATATTCGCACCGCACGCTTTTTAGCTGGCATCTGTAAATTCGTGTAGTTGTGTGTGTTTTAGTTCCTCAATATTTGGTGTGGAAGTGCATAGGTAAAGCTTGATCCCAATCGAATGAATAGTTTTCTAATAGGACAACTATCGGAGACAAAAGGCCGATTGGATCGAAGATGAGTCCTACTTTCGAAAGCACCGTACGTTTTGTTATACGTCCGTTTGTAGAATTTCGGACGTTAAATTTGAAAACATCATTCTCAGGTTTCCATATATAATAATCCTAAGGTCTTAACGAAGGAATTGTCATCACTATTAAGTACTTTTTCACATTCTGACTGAAATGTCATGTAGTACCGCGTTTAAGTTCGAGACCCATTTCTGAAGAGTGATGGCGCCTGAATGAAGAATTGCTGCTATCTCGAATCTCATATGTATGGCCAGTGCAATTGATTTTACGTCAGTCAACAGATCGTCGACATAAAAGTTATTTTGTAAAACAGAGCTGCCTGGTGGAACACGAGTCGAATTTTCCAAAGCCAGTTCAAGCAGACTTTTCGTATGCTTCAAGACTCTAAGTTGGGTCATCACGCCAATTTATATATTGATAGCAGCAGACATCGCCTTGCAGTCCAATTTGTCTGTACAATTTTACAATGTCAGCACTGCTCGCGTAGGCGTGAGACCTGAAACGACAAAGAATCAAAAATAAATCAGTTTGCACTACATACCCTACTGATAGTGAATCGTTGAGGAAAATCGGAATTTCGCCATGTTTGATAAGTTACCAAGAGTAGCTATGGAGTTTCTGTAAATGGCAAGCTAACAATAAATCTGCCATCAATGCCTCTTGCATGTGTGGCCGCAAAGTGTTTGTCAACCTGATGATCAAATGTGCTGATAGCCTTGGTAATAGATGCTGATAATAGATATTATTATCTTTATTCCAACCGAACGGGCACAGTATGGTACACAAAACCCCACGCATCGCCAACACTACAGTGTGGCATACTGAACCTCTTGTATAGTTAACAAATACATTTAATTTTAATTTGTCTATTTACTTACCATTTTGGTATATTATCATCATTTTGTAACCCGCAGCTTTATATTTGGCCTGGCGAGGTTGGATATACTTCAAACATTTCAGTATGCTATTGAATCGGGTTTCAGTATGCTATTGAATCACCACGGCTTTGAATTCACCTACAATGATCATCTGTTGATTTTTTTTATTTATACCAAAAGTAAAAATAAAAATGTGTGCAACGCGTTCCACACCGGTCATGATAACAAATAGCTCTTTACATTGCTGAGTGCTTATTCTTTTATAACGAAAATGTTATCTTCGAAATAGTAATTTTTATGCAAATAAACTATAAACAAAATTACTAATTCTTATCTTAATTTTAGTGTTATTCAAGATAGTAAATTTAAAAAAAAAATTGTAATTGAAATAAAAAGCTAAATCTCTTCTTTCGTAGACATAAGAGTTGACACCTGTATAAAATGGAAAATAATAAGAATGAAAAAGAATTGCCAAAGTGTCCGCAAGAAAATGCCAGTTTTTTATCGAAAATAAGTTTTTGGTGGGTAATATCACTGCTTTCGAAAGGATACAACAAAAATTTGGACGATAATGATTTTTATCAACCGCTTAAGGAACATAAATCAGGTAAGATTTTCACAGATTATATATTAAAAATTAAATTTTAAAATATACGTAAAGTCTGCTAGATATTAAAGTGCCTGCTAAACGACTAATCTTTCCACTAAATTAATAATTAATAGTAACAGATGAAAGTAACAGTAATTTCTAAAAGTTCAACCCCAGAATACAGTTCAACCCTGAAAATATGTATTTATAGTCCAATAATGCCACGGATTTACGGTACAACTCCATTTTCATTATTTTGTCAATAAACGTCTACTACCTTAATTTCCGAGAAGTTTGCTGATCCCGGCCCCACCACCGCCCTCCCCAAATTTAAAGGTTTTGTAAGATCGATGGTATTCATATATATCTTCATATCCCAGTGTAACCATAGAAGATTTCAAAGTCTTTTCGGATCGTTTGATTAGTGACGCACGCAATGATAGCCCTTTGTTGATTACGGGCGATTTTACTGTCTTCGCCGTTTAATTGGAAAGCGTAGCTTCTAATAATAGATGTAAAGCACTACTGGAAGCATTCTCGTTACTTCTAGAGGTAATGCTGAAGGTTGATAGAACCTCCACATTTCGTAGGGGTAGAGCTAGCTCGATAGTTGATCTCACATGGATTAGTAAGTGTCCGCATATTGGAAGATAGAGTTTGGTCAGGGAATGCAAGAAATCAGGTGTTTCAAATTATAGATTACACTGTAATAGCTTGTGACGCTGCAATGCCACGAAGATCAATCAAAAAATTAACAGCATTACAGGCTGAAGTTGACCCTTCACTGAGTCTTTTGCAAGAAATTACTAACTACTTTATTAGCAGTAGAGTTTTATAGTATGAGAGCAATGGAGGCACAAAAGTTATCATATAACTAGAGGAGTACCACAAATGGCGATGCTAGCTCCTAAGTTGTGGAACGCCAAGCATGACGGCATTTTTTAACTGCTGACACCAGAAGAAGCAACAATTGTTGGGTTTGCAGTTGAAACAGAACCCGTAAAACACAAACCGACTGAAATGTAAAAATTCTTCCCTAGGACGGTCTAATGCCGGTCTCGATGTATCGAAAATAAAATATTGTCTTTAGTCGTATTTGAGGCCAACTACAACCACTTATAGACTGGATTCGGTACTGAAAATGGAATTTATTTATCGGTTAAATGACTGGCTTACAATTACTGGTTTTTAACGTTCTCAAATGGGTCCCAGTGTACCGAAAATATAATTTTCAGTCGTATTACGGGCGAATTAAAACCAAATATAGACTGAATTCAATACTAATAATGGAATTTAGATGTCGGGGGAATGATTCAGTTTCATCACATAATTTTTCATCCAATTAAATTATCATATTCATGATGAACAAATCACGTGATATACCGAATGGATTCTAAGCCATTGAAAAAATAGAATTAATTTATACGAACACGAAGGTTTCGATTAACCGTTTCTCTTCCATATATAATTTATTCTTATTTAATTCCCAGCTAATTCGTTTATTAGAATCATTTTTAACGTGCTTCTTTCTAGAGATAGAACAGCGTAGACGCTGTGGGTATACAAAATTATTTTTTTTGTGGTGTTTAAAGTGTTTATAAGTAAAGAAGTGAAGTGTTTATAAAGTGAAATATAAATTTTTAAAAATTAAGGATTGGGTAAAGGTAATTTGGGTAAAGGATTGGGTAAAGGCGTGATTTGTTATTTTAAATATTATGTATAATATTAATTAAGTTCATATTTCTTTTATGAGGATTTCCATAACTTAATATTTTTAACTTAATATTTTTCTCCATTTAGGTGTATTTAATTTTTATCGAGAATTTAAAAATTTCAACACATGGGGTATGTATTTTTAATTAAAAATTATATGTCAACATCTACAAATCATTTATTTTTTGACAACTAGATTTACAACATTCAAGACGATCCTGCAAATCATCTTGGACGTTTTAAAACGGAGAAATCCAAAGGCCATAGTAACGCCAGACGATGTAAGGCATGCGGTTCAGGAGTTCCTCAAAAGAACATAAAATAAGTATATATTACGCTTATTAATTACTATATGTATATGTGAAATTGATGTAAAATTATAAATAAATAATACTTTTTAAATAATGTTTTCATTTATAGGAAATCGGTTTTAAGATCCACTAGTTTAATTGTTCCACTAACGATTAAAATGCAGCATTCCAAAACTAGCTTACGTATAATGGTATTCTATCGACTTATAAAGTGCGTTTTTAGACGCACTCAATAGGTTCTATTAATAACTTAAATGACGTCTAAATCCAGTTGACTAATGACGGTTTATTATCGACTTATAAAGTGTGTTTTTTGACCCACTGAACGAGTTCCAACAATAACTGAAATTGCATCTAAATCCAGTTTACTAATGACAGTCTTCTATCGACTTATAATGTGCGTTTTCAGACCCACTAAATAGGTTCTATTGCTAACTGAAATGGTGTCTAAATCCAGTTTACTAATGACGGTCTTATACCAATTCGTTACCCACCTAAATTTTGGGTCGGGTCGAAGACTGGAAGCATCCACGTTTTCTGACGGTCTTATATCGGTCTAAAAACCGACTTACATTCCCGACCGAAATCAAGTTTAGTTCCTATACTCGGTCGTAAAATGTACTTTGTGTTTCACGGGGAAGTTTGCAGTTGGAACAGAGTTCTGTAACAGAAGACGGGAACAGTTCTGATCTCCAATAGGAAAAGGATGGAAAGCATGATGGTTAAAATGGGTCGACAATCAGAGTCGCAGATTATTACTCAGTAAAGTTGTTACAACTATTCTGGCGTGTGGCGCATTAATTTGGGCGAGTGGTATGGAAAAGTGCACACATATAAGTAGAAACTGTCTTTTGTTTACAGGTTAAGCGCCTTAAGAGTAGTTTGTGCATTCAGAACGGTCTCTGATGAAGCCGTGGGGATGAGAATAAGAAAGAAACTCGTTAACATTATCCGTGCGGAAACTGTGAATGAGTGGCAGGTGCGATGGGACAATTCGCAGAAATGACTATGGACTCATCAACTTTCCCTTCGGCGATTAAATAGACAAATATGAGATATGGAGAGGTGGATTTTTAGCTCAACTAGTTCCTAACTGGGCATGGCTGTTTTCGTGCTTATCTATATAAATCCAAGCAAGTAAATTCATAATTATTCTCCATACTGCCCTGAGTGCCAAGGTAAATCTGAGAATGTGTTTTGAATGTCTGCGCTTTGGCAATGGAAGATCTCACCTACTTAGTTCTGTGGGAGTCAACCTAGTACCATTAAATATTATTGACAGCATGCTGGAATCCGAGGGAATAACCTATTGAAGAATGATATGTGGTATGATTTCAAAAATTATGAAGAAACAACTACACTTAGAGAAGTTAGAGGGGATTATGCAGGTATGCTAATAGTTAAAAATAGTGACAGCTTGAGCTGAGCTGGCTTCACGAAGTAATACTTATCGGTAGTTCCACGAGGTCAAATAGCAAAGGAAATTGATGGTTAAGGTTAAGTCGGTAAGAATCCGATACTCTTGCAAGATCATGATGGTCTTTTGTAAAGTGTTTGAAGATTCCTTCCTCCATCGAAACAAATACATATACACTATCGCCGGCGACCCCGAAATGATTCGATTTTAAACTTAAAATTAGTCAGACTTTATTGAAATTCGTTTTAACCTCAAAAAAATTGTGACAGTGAAAACGAGTGATTGCTCTGTAGCTGTACAGCTTCCGTCGTTATTTTGGTGTTGCAAGTACATTACTGGACATGTTAATTAAAGTAATTTTCTGAAAGTATTTTCTGAATATTCAAATTTCTTTTGTTTACGTTACTTTCAATCAATTGTTTGCAAACTTTTGTTAGTACACTTTAAATAGTGACCAATCTTCTAGTCCTGTTGAATTAAAATCTAACAATCTCTTCTAGACTATCTAAGTAATAAACTATGCAAATCGTGGCAATACGAAACCGATCAGCATGCAAAAAACGGCAAGAAACCCAGCTTACTGCGAGCCACACTGCGTGTTTTTGGCTGGCGAATTTTTGGCATGGGAATGGTACTTTTTCTGATGGAGTTTCTTTTCAAGTAAATTGTAAGTTTTTTTAATATTAAATTATGTTCAAATTGATTTCTTTTTTATAGAATATCACAACCAATATTCTTAGGTTGGCTCATTCGATATCATTCCGCGGGCGGGGATAAAAGTAAACTGACCAAAGCGTATTATTACGCGGGAGCTTTTATTTTTTCTACATTGATGACAGTTATGATATTGCATCCATATATGCTATCTGCGATGCATTTGGGCATGAAAATACGATTAGCAATGTGCAGTATGATTTATCGCAAATCGTTGCGGCTAAGCAGAGCAACAATAAATAATACAATAGGTGGACAAATTGTTAATCTATTGACAAATGATGTTGCAAGGCAAGTTTTATTTTATTAATTAGTGCTGATAATTTTGTTTCGCCGTTAATTTAGATTAGATATTGTTATGATGAATCTACATTTCTTATGGGTTGCGCCATTGCAGACCTTAGTAATTATGTATTTAATGTACCTTGAGGTAATTACCTAAGGCTTTTATTTAATGTATATTTTGTTAGATTATAATTTTTGTTCCAGATTGGCCTAGCCATATTTGGCGTTTTATTCATATTAGCATTTATACCGTTTCAAGCGTGGCTTGGTAAAAAAACATCTAGACTACGATTTAAAACTGCTCAACGAACCGATGAACGGGTTCGGCTAACGAATGAAATTATCCAAGGCATTCAGGTTATTAAAATGTATGGATGGGAAAAACCATTTGGGAAAATGATCGAATTGATACGCCGAAAAGAAATTCGTGTCATCCGATTTATATCGTATATACGTGGTATTCTACTATCGTTTATCGTATTTACGACTCGTGTATCAGTTTTCATTAGTTTGGTGACATACGTTTTACTGGGTCATGCAATATCCGCTGAAAAAGCTTTCGTTATAACATCGTTCTATGGTATTCTTCGAACATCGATGACGGTATCTTTTCCGCAAGGAATTGGACAGTTTGCCGAAGCTTTGGTATCAATTAAACGAATCCAAAAGTTTATGATGAATGATGAAATTCCATCGGACACGAAATTTTGGGACGTAGATAATCCAATTTCAACGGTTACCTCAGATAACACTATCTTTAGTAAAGAGTCGATAGAGTCCATATTAGTTGAAGAAACAGATGCATTGCTGGTACAACAACCTTTTATAAAATCGTACGATAAAGATTTAGATGTAAATTGCTCATTTTCACATTTATCCGAACCAGGCGTTATACTAAGTAAAATAAAAGCCAAATGGGATTCAAATATGGTAGAGTATACGTTGAATGATATTAATCTGTGTGTACAACCCGAGACTATTGTGGCCATTATTGGACCAGTTGGATCGGGTAAATCAAGTCTGATTCAATCGATACTGGGCGAATTACAAATTGAATCGGGAAACATGAAAATCAATGGCACATTATCATATGCATCGCAAGAACCGTGGCTTTTTTCCAGTACAATAAGACAAAATATACTGTTCGGTATGCCCATGGATCGAGAGCGATACAAACAAGTTATAAATACATGTGCATTAGAACGAGATTTTAAATTATTGCCCTATGGTGATAAAACTGTAGTGGGAGAACGAGGGCAATCATTGTCTGGAGGTCAAAAGGCTCGTATCAATCTAGCTCGGGCAGTATACCGCCGCGCTTCAATATATCTGTTTGATGATCCTTTAAGTGCCGTTGATACTCATGTCGGCCGACATCTATTCGATCAGTGTATGAAAGATTTTCTGAAAAATCGCATTGTGATTTTGGTCACGCATCAATTGCAATACTTACAAAATGTTGATCACATTGTGATATTAGAAGAAGGTAAAATCAAAGCGGTTGGTACTTATGACAGCCTTAAAAAGAGTGATCTTGATTTTGCAAAATTAATATCGGACGGTGGACAGAAAGCCTATGAGAACGAAGAGACTGCGTCAAATTTATCACAATCAAGTAGTAAAGATAGTAAATTATTTATCTGTAATCAAAGTGAAACTAGTTTAAATGTAATGGACGACCAAGTACCGATAGATACGCCGATGGTCGTTGCGGAAGCAACAGCTACAGGCAAGATATCATGGAATGTTTATAAGAAATATGTGAAGGCCGGTGGTGGTTATTTAACGTTCGCCACTTTGATCTTATTTTTCTTGTCAGCCCAACTGTTGGCATCTGGCTGCGATTATTATTTGACATATTGGTATGTAAAATAATATTTTGATGCTCTTATCATGTAATATCGTAAATTTAATATGATTCTAGGGTAAATAAGGTCGAGGCTGGCCGTTTTAATGCAACGGTAACAAACGAAACTATGACGAATAACACTGTCCTGTTAAATTATACGTTTAATGAAACATATCCACATACAATGACAGCCGCAAGTGATAGCGCAATAAACGATTTCTTTGACAATGCCAAAGAATTTTTTATAAACATACAATCAAATCAAAATTACGATATTTTTATCTTCTCCATCCTTATTTCTGCCACAGTTCTTGTAACACTGGCTCGGAGTTTTCATTTTTTTAAGACATCGATGAGAGCTTCGAAAAATTTGCATAGTTCCATGTATACTAGTCTGACACAAGCTCCAATGTATTTTTTTAATACAAATCCTTCGGGCCGAATTTTAAATCGGTTCTCCAAAGACATTGGCCAAGTTGATGAAACACTACCGACTGTTATGATTGATGTGCTTCAAATTTTCTTAACATTGGCTGGTATCATAGTGGTTGTGACAATTGTCAAATATTGGTTGCTCTTGCCCATGATCGTAGTCGGTATAGCATTCTATTATATGAGAAATTTTTATCTAAATTCATCGCGAAATATTAAGCGAATGGAAGCAAAAACTCGATCACCTGTTTATTCACACTTTTCTTCATCGTTGATTGGTCTCTCGACAATTCGAGCGTTTCATGCCCAAAAAATATTAATCAGCGAATTCGACGATCATCAGGATCGTAATAGTTCATCGTGCTATTTATCGATCGCAACAAGTCGTGCATTCGGATACTGGCTAGATTTATGTTGTGTTATTTACATTGCGGTGGTCACCTTAAGTTTTTTTGTTGTTGGTGACACGTATGGTGGAAATGTGGGACTAGCGATTACCCAAGTAATGGGTATGATTGGAATGGTCCAATGGGGTGTGAGACAATCCGCTGAACTAGAAAATAATATGACGGCCGTAGAACGGGTCGTCGAGTATCAAGCAATCGAGGCGGAAGGAGAGTTTGAAAGTAAACCAGATAAAAAACCACCAAAGGAATGGCCAGCTGAAGGACGTATCAAATTCGATCGAGTATCATTAAAATATTTCCCAACCGAAGATGCCGAATATGTTCTTAATGATCTCAAATTTGATATTAACTCAAATGAAAAAATAGGAATAGTTGGTCGGACTGGTGCCGGTAAATCGTCCTTGATAAATGCAATATTTAGACTATCGTATAATGAGGGCAGCATCATTATTGATAACCGAAACACAGAATCAATTGGATTACATGATCTTCGATCGAAAATTTCTATAATACCACAAGAACCGGTACTATTTTCGGGTTCAATGCGATATAATTTGGATCCATTCGATGAGTATACGGATGACAAATTATGGCGTGCGTTAGACGAAGTTAAACTAAAAGATGTTGTGTCTGAATTACGAGACGGCCTTCAAACACATATCGATGAAGGTGGTAGTAATTTTAGTGTTGGTCAACGGCAATTGGTATGTTTGGCACGTGCAATTTTACGTAAAAATAAAATTTTAGTAATGGATGAGGCAACCGCAAATGTTGATCCGCAAACAGATTCGTTAATTCAGCAAACGATACGAGATAAATTTAAAGATTGTACTGTACTTACGATTGCACATCGATTGAATACGGTGATGGATAGTGATAAGGTATGGTGGCAACTTTATTTTAAAAGCTTAAAATTGCTTTGCTAAACCAAATTTATTTGTAATTTTAGATTTTGGTGATGGATGCTGGTCGTGTTGTAGAGTTTGGTGCACCATATGATTTACTTACAGCTGAGACAGGGCCAAAAATACTAACGGCAATGGCGAAACAGATGGGAAAGAGCGAGTTCGACAATTTATTGAAAATATCGGAAGGGGTAAAGAAATTATTATTTAGAAGCAGTATGTAGAAGGAAGCATTATAATTAATAAACTTTTCAGGCTCTTCATAAAAACCAATAAAATTCAAATCATTCAATAAATAGAGGAAGTCAACTGGAATTGGATAATCAGTTATATCCTAAAAAATATTTTCAAAATCTTAGTCATAATTCAAGTTTAAGAAACATGATACAAAATATTTAAAACTTTAATTCTTAATTTTGGTACTATAAAATACTATCAGTTATTTTTAATTTGATTTTTTGTAAAACACAGAAACACCCTACAAATCCCGATGATGGATAATTATGGATTTTTACAAGGTGATCCTAAATTATAATTATTATCTTTTTTAAAGACATATTTAGGGAAATTTATATATGTATATATTTTGTTACAAATAATTTACTTAAATTTATGGAGTATAGGTATTTATTTATGTTAATTAAATTATAATTTAAATATTTTTGTTAAGTGTTTGATAGTATTCTTTTTTTCTCCCAACTCTTTCGCGGTCAATTTTTAACGTCCTTACGCCGTCACCAGCCAAATCGAGGACGCACGAATACAGGTTCGATTTTAAATCTATCTGCACATTGCATTGCTCCAGTCAGCCTGTACTGACATGGACGATGGTTCGGTCCATGGATTCTGCACTCCAACAGGGGGTCATAGTTGTGTTCTTCGTCATCACCGATCGTAATCAGGTGATGAAAAATCCCTTTTGCAGCCCTCCCTCGTTGGATTTCGAACCCGGTACCTTCCATCCCAAACACCGCAGCTTTAACCACTGCGCCAATTGCTCGGTTATTCTTTTTTATTATGCTGAATATACTTTAGTCTAATTTTATTTTCTTAAGATGTTATGTCATTTTTCAATTACCATGTGATTGTCTATTGTTGATGGGATCTACTTAAGTGGTAAAACCAATTCTTGGATATGTATTCTTGGATAATAATTAAAATATTTCGATTTTTAAAGTTTGATAGAATTGCTTCAAATATATCTTTTTAAACATAAGTGTCTTGGTTTTTCTCATTGTCTTCAAAAGCAAGTAACTCACAAATACCAAAAAGCTTTTATTTGAGAATATCATTAGACTCCATTTAATTTCTAAGGAGATTTACCGTAATACGAGCTTTTATATAGTTTCAAAATTTATTTATTTCAGCTCAATAGATAACTTAAAATAATCTGTTATGTAGCTCAATCCAGAAGCTTTAGGAAGTTTTCTAATGCAAAAGTTTAAAAAAAAAACTTTTGTAGCTTAACTTACAAAACTGATACTAAGTTTAGGGTTTAAGCTACGTTTTCTTGAACTTTTGGTTAACAAGTAAAATAGTTGGATCTTTTCCGCAAATTTTATTGTGTCCTCTAACATATAGCATAAATTTAGAATAAACAAAATTTTTAAAGCCTTGAATAATTTTTTTTAAGTTCATCTAGGTTTTTGGTTTTCTCAACTTTGGTTTGATCGCGGCTCAGATAAATTATTTTCAAAGTTGGAATACAAGCTTTTAAGATTTTCAAATATTTTGGAGATTTGACGGTAATCTACAAATTAGTTATAGTTTTTTTAATACTGAACAGAGCTGCTTAGGCAAAAATAGGTGGCCCCTGGCAATGATCTTTATTGGGCGGTTCTTTTTATTTTGTATGTATAGAATGTATGTATAGATTTTCCATATATCGTTGTTTAATGGTTTTGGACTGGGAACTACTCTCTTCTTTTTTGCTTTAACGTTTCTGTGGACTATACATTCTGTATCTTTTGTTAGCGCCCCCTCATCGGTATGAAACTCTAGTTTCATTAATAACTTGAGGTTTAACATTGGCTTTGGTTATATCCTCTTCCAATTTTTCATTCATCAGCTCCAAAATTTTCTTGTTAAGCAGATTTGTCATTTTTTCAATTTCATTAAGTTTTGAGCGAAATTCCACATTATTTTTTTCAAACTGTAAAGTGTAACAGTTGAGGATGGTGGAGTGAACCTTACCACTGTTAAGCTTGGTTTAAATGGTGTGTATGTTTCTTCCATTGGCTTTCAAATTGGAGTTCGCATACTAGTAACTAAGCATCCCCTTAGCCATGCAGCATTCAGCGTAAATAGTGCCATCTTAGCTTATTGAGCGTTACAGTTTTTGGTCCATTCCGTTTTCTCCAGGACACTGCCATATTGGTGGGTTTTCCCATGTCAACCATCTGGAGAAGCTCTTGATGGAAGAGAACCAGTCAAACCTCTACACGAGTAAATAAATGGGGCGATGCATTTTAAATGTAAATGTAAAAGTAAAGAAATTGTTTAGTGGCGTTTTGTCGAAAACGATTTGGGCTATGAAATGATACTGCAACATAACCGAAAACCAAACGATCAACCTAGCAAGTGGCGCATTAGTTAAAGCTGTGCTGGGTTGGTTGGCGACGGCGTAAAGGAGAACGTTAAATTAACCACGAAAGAGTTGTTAGTACTTCGCGGTCCAGAAAATGTTGATGAATTAAAAAAAAATAAAAATTTCTCATTGAAATTTTTTTCCTCGGACGAAACACCGCAGCTTTAATTATTGCTCTAATTACCATGAAATACTACTGCGTAGTAGGGTTTTGAGTTACTAGATAAATGTAGTTTTATGTACTCGACTTGTATTAAATGAATCAGTGTTGTACAAATTGGTTATCATTTTGTGTTAAAAATAGATAACAAGTAGGGGCAAATTCGTACACGCGTTTAGATTCGCAGTAATTATGTTGTTATACAATCGATAATACAAATGCGTGATAAAAGTTTGCATTTGTGCTATTGGACTCTTTAGCACAGTATATAACAAACATAAATTTCGCATGTCATATTCGCAAAATATAATTGCAAATTGCTCGTTTTAAATATATTTGATAAGGTTACAGTAAGCGCGTGGTAGTATTTACACATTATAAATTTATTACACTAGTTGCATCGGCCTTGTCTCATCCATGAAAAAGTTTTGGTTGCTTTTTGTACTATTCGATGGCCAAAAAGAATAGGACCATGTGTTCCAAGGCTTTATGTTTTTTTATATTGATTATGTAATCTTGGTTAATAAGTTTTAGAAGATCGTATGTTTAAAGTACCTTTACTCGAGCAACTAACCTAACTGTTCAATCAACTAACTTTATACTTTTCAATTGATTAAAAACGAGGGAACCTACTAACATTTTGTTAGCACTATTATTGTGAAAACCATTCATCATTCCGCAGGACACAGCAAAGCAATCCTTGCTAGGCGAGTTGCTTAGAACTTGCAGACAAAATAATCGTAAATTGTGGATGAATGAAGTTATTTCGTGAAAAGACCCAGGCTTCTTTATAATTTTTGACTTTTTCGTCTATTGCCATTCACAAATAGGGATAGACACGCGGAAAAAACATTTACTTATTACATTATCGCTGGCGATATGAACGTATGCCACACAAATTGTGGTAACAAAACAATCGTGGAACAAAACTAAATTTTTAAACTACAATTAAAAATTAAGGTGTTAATCGACAAGAGCAAGGCATTCAAGTTTGTTTGGCTGGATTGCTATTCAAAAATACACAAATTAAATTCGACCAAGACCTGATATTCCTGCTAATCGAGATACTTTATGGGCGTAAATTTGTTACGATAAACGGTCATGAAACATCAACGATCATTTCTAATAATTTTAACGGATTACAACACGGCAGTATTACCGCACCTATACTGTTCAATCTGAATATATGAGTCCTGATTAGTAGTGACATGCTGAAAAGCAATAGTATTTCCACGATCGTATATGACCTTGTCGTATATTCGGTGTGTATATTCGGCGCGATCCTTGCTAGCCGAGTTGCTTAGAACTTGCAGTCCGCAATCAATTATCTCATCGATCAGCTTCATACTGAGCGGATTACAGTTAAGTATGTAAGGTGATTCTAGTCCGAAACGCTTTTCAGGATGTCTGGCGGGATACTCGCTTAAACTGTGAAAAATTAAAATCAATATTACTCACAAATATCTTGCCAGAGCCGGATATTTTAGGCCAAACACATTTCAGAGCATGTAAAAGTAATTTGTTATCAGTTTCTGATACGCCCTGTATGTGTCTATGTTAGTACATAAATCAAGTATACATAGAAAAGCTGTGTATCTTCCAACGGCAGTGTATACAAGCGTGTCGGCAGATATGCAGAGATTCGACGACAGACTACAAATCCGGATAGTATCGACGTACACATTATACTGAAACTTGTACAGAATCAGATCATTCGTTCTACATCATCTGAATCGACAATTTCCTTACTGTTTCGGTAGGGTAACTAATTTTACAGTTTTGATAGACTAGTCATCTTGTTTTTTCTGGATTTTGGAAAATTTCGATTTGTGGCATAATTTTACATGAGCGACAATAATTACCTTAAACAATCAAATAATGCTTACAATATTCGAGGTTCCGAAGTTATCTGGGTTGCATTCAGAACCAATATCAAGCACCAATCATTTATCATACTAATCGTAGACCAAATGAGAAATGGTTCGATCACGTGATGTTCGGACATCCGGCAACCATTTAGCGACACCTACAGTTTAGCGACCAATTCACCTACACTACGACATCATTTCACCACACAAATTGTGTGCCTGAGTCTTAATAGTATAGTGCCCTCAGTGTAACGAAATATAACAGAATAAATTTGTAAAAAATAAAAAAGCAATCGATTAAAGGAGTGGGGACTTAGGATTACACATTACCGTAGTTAACCGTACTTTGTATAGCCTACGTCCGGTACTGAAGTCTTAATATCTTGTAAATGAGAGTCCACATTTGGTAGGTGGTAGGCTTGCGATCTATAGCAATATAATGACGATGATTTTGTTCGGAGTAGAACGACTTTACCTTTTCTGGTTGTCTCCTAGCACGATACGAAGTGGTGGCTCAGGATCGAATACGAAAATGATCTTGGTTCCATATTCATCATTGCTTGCCATGGTGCTGGCCGTGACCATTTTAGATAACAGTATAATAAAATATTTTGTCTCCGTTGTATGAAACATAATTGCATTCTAAAATTAGACAAAAAAAATTTCGATTAACTTGTCATGTAAATCACAATACAATCGATACATTTAATGACGTTAAATTAATTTAAATTCGTATGACTGCAAACATGGCTTCCAGTTCTGTTAACGTTTATATTTCCATCATAATATTATAACATATATAACCGAACATGTGCTTACTGTAATTATTATAAACAGTTAAATCATTGTTATACAACTGTCATATTCGAACACATGTTGCAAATAAAGACGCTAGTTTAAAGGTTCGCTTTAATTTACTTTTTGCTTTCGGATATCGAACCATGTAGATACAGCTGGTTTAACCATTGCGTCACTTACTTGTAACATATTATCAATTATCTTCTGATAACAGCTCCATTGGTATGGTACTTGGCATTTATTGAATAAATTTTGTCATTTCATGATAACAGACCATAGTCCATAATAACACAGGCCATAATACAATTATTAATTGGTTTGTTTATTTCCCAACATAATTGATAAATTAAAAATCTACATAAATAAGATAGATTCAGTAAAGACGATTGATTCCAAACATTGTACACATAAATATATACGATTAATTTACATTTATTAGCATCAATTTAAATAATAAAAATAATTTTCGGTTTTTACAGGCCATTCCTGGCCCATATAGGATTAGTGAACTATATCATAAATCAACTCCCATTTCGTACGATGGGCCCACTATGCACATCGTAATGGTCTGTAATTGAAAACTTTTATCTACATCCGATTTACCCAAGGCCCATGATGAAACCCATACTCGTTGAAACGCCCAACAATTTTTTCGTCTCCTACAAGTAATACTGTGTTGCGAAATATTACGGGACTTGCGAATGCCCCGCAATCACAGGGGCCAATTAAAATATATAAGTATTCTTGTACTTATGAAACTGTTATTTATGGTTCCGTAATTGCTGATTGATTAGTGATAATGTCATAAAACTCTTATCTAAACTATAAATCAAAAATAGTGTGGCCTGCGATAAAAATATTATGTCACATATTTTGTTGCACAAAAAGTCTAAAGTTACATTATATTCGAATATACAATTCAAAAATGTTCAAAGATTACCAATTTTTTGACAAGTGCTGATAACTCAGCATTATATTTTGGTTTAATTGAAAAATTATAATGTTCGTTGCAAATTAAACACAATAATGAATTAAATGTATTGGTTAGATTAAATATGTATACGATACAAAACCCTCTTTACTACAAGCCGTATTGTTTGCATACTCATGCTATACAAAAATATATACTTTGATTGTATTGTAAGTAGAAAATCGTGTCGGGATATGATAGCGAATATTGTGTAAAAGAAATAAACAATAAAATCAAATAATGCGCATGCGTTTACAATTTTTTTTTTAAATTTTTATATGGAGTTTTGATATTTACTAATACATCTTAAGTATATATTTTCACTAATACATTTTAAAAATCCATGATGATGTGTGTCAAAGAAAGTTACAAGACGGCTTGTAGTAAAGAGGGTTTTGATACGATAATTATTTATATTATCGGTCACATATACTAATAAAACTATTACATATTCTAATAAATTTTGTATGTCATAGTACTCACCAGATGACACCAATGAGTTTGTAATTTTATCGCAAATATGTTTTTAAATACTTGAATTATGAATCACGCTGTATACGATCATTGGTTCAAAAATAGAATTAACTATTTAGTAATTTTCATTTTCTATAGTTTTCTAGAATCATTCCAGATATTAAAAAAATGTTTTTAGTTCGTAATCTGAACAAATCGCTAAGAATATGATACTATTTTTCTCTTAGTTATAAAAAATATTTTATCATTTTATACAAACGCCACCCCCTTTTTGACTCGTTCAAAATTTCAAGATGTTGTAACTATTTAGTGAAATAGAATCATTACTAGTTTTGTTAGTGAGCTAAGGTTCCACGACACTGAATATGTCGCAAACATAGAAAAAGGCTAAACGTCAAAATTAGTTCAAAAAAATTTAATTTGTCTATTTCTGCTAGCACAGTTCTGTTTCAGGTCATTACTGGGTCTTCCGACTTTAATTTTCCCTTGCAGATTCCAGCTCAATGTCATCCTTGTTATATCACTTGGCGGTTTTCTTCAAGAAGCACTTCAATATTTGCCGAAAGCACATATTGAAAAACACCTGCATTTTCCGTTATTTTTCGTATGTTTCCATCCCACAGTTCAGGACAAAGATATTCCAATTTATGTTTGGATACTATCCAATACGATCAGGAAACAGCATTGGTGAGAATATGCATCGTTGCCTTACACCACAAGTTGTAGTGTTGTGGAATGTTTCACTTTGATTGGTGAACCTGCATCCCGTTACATTTATTGTATGCAAAAACATACCTAATGTGTTGTTTCCAAAATTGGTCTTATTCGTTTAGCCGCTCGAAAAGAAGTGTATAGTTGCCTCTTCATAATTGAGTGATGTAAATCCAGAAACTCTATAGAAATGAGACTTGACGGATTTAATGTTCAACTCTTATAATTCTCCAAAATGTGGTGCATGGATTGAACTTAAATATGATTTTCTGTGGAGATAGAACTTCGTTCACTACTTTTAAATGACAATCAGATTTAAATAGATCGTAGAGGATGTATAATCCATTGCGGTGCCTACAAAATTATTGCTATTGTCACAATGTAACTTATATGGAATTCCACGGCGTAAAACAAATCGTTTGAGACCGACAATGAAAGTTCCCAACGTCATATCAGTTATACGAGTTCTATGTCGATAGCTTTAACGCAGAGACTAACAAATAATGCTATGTAATATTAGTCACGTTGCATTCCCCTATTTTTGGTTCTTGATATAAACAAGACGTGCATAGTCGACACCAGTATACAGGAAAGATCAACCAATACTAACACGTTCTTTTAGTAGATCAGCCATGAGCTGATCTGTCTTTTGCTTTGCATGAAGCATAAGATACATTTCTTTATGTGTCATCTCGTCATGTGGTGGCATCCCATTATCCAAAACCTCTGGCAAGAGATACTTGTTAGTAATGTTGATCTAGAGTGTGAATTTCCACGGTGGTATTTGACAATTACATGTTTGGTGTACGCATGATTTTGGATGTTTTATTGGCAGAATTATTGGATGTTTATGACGATAGTTTGCTTCCTTTTGTAACCTCATCGTATATTGCTAGATGTTTTAGGTAATCTGAAAATTCTTCCGCTTGCACTTAAGTTTCATTTTTTCTGCTTTAAATAATCCTCTGGCATTTCACATGAATCTATAAGCCATGCTTATTGCTATAAGAATCTATAATTTTGTAAGAATTTTTGTCAAACTTCAATCTTATCATCTTCGAATTCATTAGCAGGATTTCGTGACAGCATAAATGTTGGCCAGTGTTGATTATCTTGCAATACAAAAATGAGGTCCTGCACCACAGCGAATTTGCAATGAGAGAGTTTTGCGTCAGGCCTCTAGAAGCTGAGTCAACTGGAATTTGCCTTGAAATGATAGGGGGCTGGCCGTGTATATCCGCAACGATATACCTTTGCCGCACACCGGCTGGTGAGGCGGCTGAAATGTTTGCAGCTTTAAACCAACTCACACAACTTGTAGATCAGCCTACGAGGATACCAGATCGGGTCAACGATACAGGTCATTTACTGGATCTGTTTTTAACTTCTCATGCGGAGAAATACAGTATCTTCGTCAGTTCTCCTTTGGGAAACTCGGACCATCGGCTTATTACAGCGGAATTTCCAATGTCATGGTCGTGCCAAATGAATGTTCCGCCTAAATGTCGATTATGGCACTGTAAAAATGCGGACTGGCAAGGAATGAACAAGTTCTTTCAAGAGTTCGAATGGTACTTTTGTTTTGCCTTCGGTAATATGGACAATGCAGCCATTCTGGTTTCGACTGTCATTCTCACGGGAATGGAACAGTTCATTCCTTCCAGTCTCTCTAAGCCAAATAAAAAAAAATCAGGCAATCCTTGGCATAATCATGACTGTAGAACAACAACCGCCAATAAAGAAGCCTCTCACCGCAAATATGTTAAGAACCCGTCAAATGAAAATTTAGCTATATTTAAGGCGGCTAGAAATCTGGCTACGCAAACAGTGTCCCAAGCTAAAAAAATATCAAAAAAAAGTTCGAGAAGAGTTGCGGCAGGTCTTAAAGCAGGGCAATAGCAATCGGACCTTTTGGTCCTTTGCCCGCAAAGTAGAGGAAAACTTCTTGAACAGTAGGAAATCATCAATACCACCTCTGAAAGATGGGGACTATATTTTTTCTGCAGCTCAAGAAAAATCCAACCTTCGCCCGAAAATTTGCAGCAAACTCTAATTTACCTGATTCTAACTTAATACCCCCGATTATCTCTATAGCCAGTTCATCGATGCGCCGCATTAGATTTAGATCTAGAGTTGTCGCTAAAGTCCTTGCAAACATTAACATCAAGTCAGTCGGTCCGGATTGTATTCCCCCAATTGTCCTCAAATATTGCTGTAAATCCTTGTCTAAGCCACTATCATGTCTGTTTCACCGATCTATGTCTTCTGGCCTTTTCCCTTCCATCTGGAAAACAGCTAACATACATCCTGTGCCAAAAAAAGGCAGTAAATTGGACCCTTCAAATTATCGCCCAATCGCTATCGACTCGGTGCTTTCTCAAGTACTTGAGACCATAATCAACTTCCAGCTGATGAAATATTTGGAAGCTAATCATCTAATTTCTGATTGTTAGTATGGATTTCGCAGAGGGCGTTCAGCAGGTGATTAAATTAATGTTGTTACTGAACAATGGACCAGAAGCATTCATCAATCTGGTGAATCTCAAGTCATTGCTCCCGATATCTCAAAAACATTTGATCGCGTGTGGCATAAGGGTTTGCTGTGTAAATTGAGGGCAGTTGGCCTTCACGGTTCGTTAATTTTATGGATTGAGAATTTTCTTTTTTGTCGCAAAATCCAAGTGGTGGTGGATGGTGTGACTTCCGATCAATATCTTATAAACGCTGGTGTTCCTCAGGGATCCGTCCTTTCTCCAACCCTTTTTTTAATTTTCATCAATGATCTTCTATCAGCAACTCTCAATCCAATATACTCCTATGCTGATGACAGCTCACTTTCCACCTCTTACAGTTTATCTTCTTCATCGCGAAACGATGTTATCGCAGAAAGAATGGCTATGAATGACCGCCTTACGCGAGATCTCAATTCCATTCTTAAATGAGGTGAAGCCAAAAAAGTTGAATTTAATCACAACAAATTTCAAACCTATGTTTTTCCTGGCTGAACTGATGGTTATTTACCATCTTTCCTGACTGGTGAATCCAGCTTGGCTACGTGCTGACACATTTGAGATTCTCGGTTTAACTATATCAAAGAGATTATCTTGGGCTGAACAAATAAACAAAGTAGCGATTGGTGCAGCAAAATGTCTTGGATTTCTACGACGATGTAAGTTTTACTTTAATCCATCCGAAATACTTACAATATGTATATAAGACCTACATAAGACCCAGGTTGGAGTATAATTCTTATATTTGGGCTGGACCACCGAAAACTCATTTAACTGCACTCGATCGGGTCCAAAACCGAGCATCTCGAATGATTGAAGACGTAAAATTATTATCTGATCTTGATTCTCTTTCCCATGGCGTAATGTGGGAGCCTTATGCGTGTTTTACAAGTACTTTCATGGTCATTGTTCATCGGATCTTTATGAATTTATGCCTGGTTTGTCAAAGCCCGCGCGTTATTTAAGACGACTAGTACACCGACACAATCTAAGACCAATAAATTTAAAAACTAATGTTTTGTTAGGAGTACGCGAATGTGGAATAAACTGAACGACGAGACGTTTCCCTTGGAATACAATTAGACAGAGATTCAAACTTAATATCAAAAGTAAACAACTAAAAGACTGAAAACCTTTATTCCTTTTATTCCTCTCTTCCTTTTACCTTTTGCAGTAGTGCTGTGTGTTTGTTGCTAAAACTTTCATATAAAGGATATACATACCTATATCCTAAGTGCTCTGAACATTTAAAAAAAAAAATCTAGCTACTTGGTATGTAACATGGAAGTTAGATTGCTGAGTATCACCGAACGTACACTGATTAAATTTTCGGCAGAAATTGAAAAATCAAGCAGGTGAGTAATTGTAGGAACCTCAACATTATTGGGATGCCTGGCCCATGCGTGCTGTGTTTCTAGATACGATTTCTTGGTTACGGGATGAATTAACCAAGAATTGAAAGCCTCTCATTACTTTGTAGGATGTGTCGTAGATTGATCTTAATTTGTTTGCAGCCATCAATCAATTCAATGAGTTTCTTGATCGATCACTTCTTGCTGAACCGCGTTCTTAGTTTTTAGTTTTTCCAAAGCCAATGTGTAGTTGGCTTAAGTCAATGCCATTTGCCTAATCAGCGATGCAGCTTCATTCTTCAGTAGGCTTTTTAGGTATTGAAACTTGTGAATATTGGACAGATTTTCCTTCTGGTGAATTGATGTGTCAAACTGGTGCTCAAAAGACCGCCATTTTCGTCTCCCCTGAATTTTTCTATCATTACACTTGGTAATCGCAGTTGCGATGCCTGATAAGTTTATCGTTCATATGAATTATCTATCGTTGATTTTACGTCCTTGGGAACATTTGCAGCAACACTAATAGGTGAACGGGCATTTAAATTTATCTTCGAACTCTTCACCTTCAGATGATTCATCAGAAAGAAGCATCTTTTAAGCCGGGGTGCTTCTATTTTAATATATTTTGTTATTATTTTTTGTTTTAAATAAAACAAATTATATTTTACTTTACTTTCAATAAATATCACTTTCGTTAGAAAATGAATTTCAGCAAAGTGATAAGCAAATGGTTTTCTTATTTCTAACCTGAATAGGCTTAAATATTATCTTAAAAATAAATATAGATGTTATTATTTAATTAAAGACTAATGTCTAAAGTAAAAAAAATGTAATCATTGTATGGAGTCGTATAAGTGTTTAAACAAAGCTTAATTCTAAATTTTTTAATTTAACAAATTAACTAAACTAATAGTCATATAATTGAAACAAACATATACTCTTTACTAGAATAGAGTAAATCTGATCCAATTTTTTAATTTGTTTTCGTTTCTTTTTTATTGCAGATAATATTTTTCAAAGGTAGCCTAATAAAAAAATGGAAAATCATAAAAATATAAAAGAACTGCCCGAATGTCCTCGAGAACGTGCTAACTTTATTTCATATCTTAGTTTTTGGTGGGTGATACCTGTATTATTGAAAGGCTATAAAAAAGATTTGGATGACGATGATTTTTACCAGCCGCTCAAAGAACATAAATCAGGTTAGGATGATGTTTTATTTAAATTTATTTGTTTATTATTTAAAGCCTTAATTATTAAATTTTAGATGTTTAATTTTAGGAATAAATAGTTTGTAAAATTATCAAAAAAATATTAATGTTTTATATATGTGAAAACGATGTTAACATAAGACTTTATAATTAATATGATTAGAAGTACTGTAGACTGTTGCTATCGTATTGAAAGCTGACGGTGAGGTATTAGTGGTTTGATTGCCGAAGAATTCACCAAGGAGTATCAATGGTTGACCGTACAAAAGCTTTGGTGGTGTACGTAAGATCTTTCCGAAATGCAGAACGAATTCCATTAAAAATAATTGGGATCTAATCAGCCCAATTTGTTGGATTTTCGTGAGCTCTATTTGATGCTTTTAAGTGCCTAATTTTAAATTAAACCGTTCCCAATATCCAATATCTACATTCATTCCACGCAAAAAGTATCTACTGGAAATAAGTTTTCTTGTTCTCTTTTACACAAGGATGCGAAATTTGATGAAATATATCGAATACATATCGTGTCTGTTCTTCTGACACATATGATCTAGACGAGTAGCCATACGTTTCACATCATAATTTTTCCTTGCAGTTTTTGAATGGGATGTGTTCAAGAATGAATTTCCGAGTCAGATAGTCGATTGGGATTATTGATCATTTCTAGTAGTTCTATGTCTGTTTTTTTTTAGATTAACCAAATAATCGAGAACTAGAGTAGAAACAATCTGTCTTTTGAATAGCTGATTCTGATCCATGGTTGCTTGTACGCGACAACACGTCCACGAACACGTTGTATTCTCCCTTTATATGACGTATGTCCGTTGTCATTTGACCAATATAGTCCTAATGTCTAGTTTGTCATGGGGAGCGATTTTGCATAAATGCAAAATTCACGACCACTTACGAAGTAGCGGAAATGTTTAATTGATGAAAGTTTGCGGAAGGAAGCATTTCTTTGAGGTTATTAATTGCTTTGTCGCATTTATCAGGTGACGTCAATACTTTGGTTATTTTTACTTGCATGTTTCGTTTTTTAAGTAAGTTCCCGTTTTGGGTTTTTCGCTCAACTTTTCGTATTTTCTTTCCTAATCATATGTAAGCTTGCCAGTTGATTGTATTTTGGTGACAACAATTCGGCAATATCTGGGATAAAATGATGGTAATACTTTATCATCCCGAAGAATTGTTGGGTTTGGCGAATAGACGTTGTACACCCACACAAATTCAAACTTTTGAAAAATTTGAGGGATAAATCTCTGAAATGTTTGGGCACCATTACGTAAAGTAAATTGAGTTTTTAAAAAATTAAACAAAACGGGATGTTATGAAATTTAAAAATAGTGCAGTTATATAGATGTGCGGTAAAATCGTGTATGTGCGGTGTAGAGTATCGGTCCGGTATGGTTACGTTATTTAGTCTGCGATAATCTCCAGATTTCCTTTTTTCTCAACTAAGTGTAAAGGAGACGATACTGGTCAGCAGGTCCGAAGAAGGTTGTAATTCTACTTAAGCTGTGCGGAGTTTAATTAGTTTGTTATTATTTTGTGAAGAATGTTGTGCTTAACGGACAGGTTGAAATTGGACTCGGAAAATAATGAACGGAATTCTGCCAGTATGAAGCCATATGTGTTGTCTATACTGAAAGATTTGAGTAACCGCATATTACAAAGCTCTGTTATTCCGTACTCTTCTTGAACTGTCAATGAGTTTCTCAGTGATTTGTTGTTTAAATCGATAACCAGTTTAAACTTTGTTAAAAAATCGTTAAAAAAATAATTAAGAATCAGAGGAATGATAAATTATTTTGAGTATGTATCACAAATGAATAGTAAGACTGCTCTATTTTCCCGTCTTATGTGATTGGTTGTTATTTGGATTGGGAAAGGCACGTATTATGAAATCACACGATGATTGCAGTTTTTGGCGCGGGGACCGTATCTCGATGATAATGACAAAATATTTTTCTTCTAGATCGAGATCTGGATCTAAATCGAATATTTCTGTTGGCTATATTTAAAGCCATTGTGTTCGAAAGCTTGTCTACATTTTAGATTTAAAAAAATTGATTCTGTCAACTTCACATGTTGTTGATATTTTGCCAGAATCAGTAACTGGGCTACTAGCGATCCTCTTTGGGAGCTGCATTTAATATATTTTGATTTAAAGGGTGGTAACCTCTGCATCCATAAAATAGATAATAACGGTTTGTTTACTATAGTCGAGTCTTCACCTAGTTTATGTAATATACTAATCGAATGATCCATCCTCTTTATCTAAATTAATTAAACCGGTCCAAAATACTAAACCAATTTTATTATTTTCAATTTCAGATTATTTAGGAAATAAATTGTGTAAATCGTGGGAGTACGAAATCGGGCAATATGCAAAAAAAGGAAAAAAGCCGAGTTTACTTCGAGCCACAGTTCGCGTTTTTGGTTGGCGCATCATGGGCATGGGTCTGGTACTATTCCTAATCGAATTTCTGTTCAAGTAAGTTATTAACGAAAATAATCTAATTACTTCAAACATTATAACAACAAGCCTAAAATACAAAATATTCTAAAATTAAATTTAGATTACAACAACCATTTCTATTGGGAAAATTAATTTTATATTTTTCAAATAAGAATATCACGTAAATATTCTTGTTTTTCCTTTTTTTTTGTTAGAGTTTTTCTTACGTATGCCTTGTTTGTGAGTTTGTCAATCATGTCGATCATTTGCACGTGAATTCAAACTATATATGTTAACGATACCATTATTTTAATAAAGATAGTTTAGTTCGCGGAATTTCTCTTGCTAACGATTCTTAGAGTGTTTTTTTTTAATAGTTGAGCAAAAAAAAAAAGAACAAATCATATTTGCGAAACTAAAACCAAAATCGATTTTTTTATTATTAATCTCACACGAATTTATTTATTTTAATAGAATATCACAACCATTATTCTTAGGTGGGCTAATTCGGTATTACTCTGCTGGCGGAGATAAAAGTAAAGTGTCCGAAGCGTACATGTATGCTGGCGCTGTAATATTTTGTACATCGATGACCGTCATTGTGACGCATCCGTTTGTGTTGTCCACGATACACATGGGAATGAAATTACGAGTAGCCATGTTCAGTATGATTTATCGAAAATCGTTACGTTTAAGTAAAACTGCGCTTAGTCATACAACATCCGGTCAAGTTGTAAATCTGTTGTCGAACGATGTTGGGAGGTAGGTTTGATTTAATTTGATAATAATACAAATCTTATGAATATAATTTTTTTTTATTTCATTTAATTTAGATTAGATATAGCTGTAATATTTTTGCATTACCTATGGCTTGGTCCATTGGAAACAATCGTGATTACATATTTTATGTATCGTGAGGTCAGTACCTAATTTTATTCCTGAATTAATATTTTTATAAATGGCTTGACTAAATATTCTATTAATTTGTTATCATTTCAGATTGGTCTTGCCGCCATATTTGGTGTTCTATTTTTATTAGCATTTATACCGTTCCAAGCATGGCTTGGTAAAAAAACGTCTGTTTTACGATTTCGAACTGCCCAACGAACCGATGAACGTGTACGCCTAATGAACGAAATTATCCAAGGTATTCAGGTTATCAAAATGTATGCATGGGAAAAACCATTCGGGAAACTAATCGAATTAGCACGTAAAAAGGAAATTCAAGTTATACGTTACACGTCTTATATTCGTGGTATTCTTCTGTCGTTTATTTTGTTTACGACACGTGTTTCGGTTTTTATTAGTCTTGTGGCATACGTTTTGCTAGGTCATGCTATAACCGCAGAAAAAGCGTTCGTTATAACATCGTTTTATAGTATCATTCGACAGACGATGACTGTATTTTTCCCTCAAGGGATTGGACAGTTAGCCGAAACATTAGTATCGATAAAACGAATTCAAAAGTATATGATGTACGATGAAATTCCATCGGACGGGAAACTATCGGATGTCGACGATGCGGATTCAGCTTTGTTTACAGATAAAAGTTTGTATAGCACTGAATCGACAATAACTAAATCGGTTGAAGACGCAGGTTTATTGCTAGGAAAACAACAAATTTTACTACCAGCAGAGAAAGATTTAGAAATAGGTCATTCAATTTCACATTTGTCGGAACCAGGAGTCGTATTGAGTAATATAAAAGCAAAATGGGATCCAGTTGTAACTGAATATACATTGAACGATATAAATTTACGAGTCCAGCCGGAGACTATTGTAGCGATAATTGGGCCGGTTGGTGCGGGAAAATCGAGTTTAATACAATCGATACTAGGCGAGTTACAAATTGAATCGGGAGACATGAAAATCAATGGTGCAATATCATATGCATCGCAAGAACCATGGCTGTTTTCCAGTACGATAAGACAAAATATACTGTTCGGAATGCCAATGGATCGGGAGCGATACAAAAAAGTCATAAAGAAATGTGCTTTAGAGCGAGATTTTGAATTATTCCCCTATGGTGATAAAACTGTAGTTGGGGAACGAGGACAATCACTTTCTGGCGGTCAAAAGGCTCGTATTAATTTAGCTCGTGCGGTATATCGCCGCGCTTCTATATATTTGTTGGATGATCCTTTAAGTGCCGTCGATACTCATGTCGGTCGACATCTTTTCGATCAGTGTATGAAGGATTTTCTGAAAAATCGCATTGTAATTCTGGTCACCCATCAGTTACAATACTTACAAAATGTTGATCAAATTGTGATATTAGAGGAGGGTAAAATCAAAGCGGTTGGAACTTACGAAAGTCTTAAGAAAAGTGGTCTTGATTTTGCAAAATTATTATCGGACGGCGTGCAGAAAGAAGATGAAGACGAAGAGTCTGCGTCAAATTTATCAAGATCAAGTAGTAAAGGGAGTAAATTGTATCTCCGCAATCAAAGTGAAACAAGTCTAAATTCGATGGACGAAAAAGAACCGAAAGAGAATCCAATGGTTGTCGAAGAGAAAACATCCACAGGCGAAATATCATGGAATGTTTATAAGAAATACGTCAAAGCCGGAGGTGGTTATGTAACGTTCTCCATTTTAAGTTTATTCTTTATAGCGGCACAACTACTTGCATCAGGCGGCGATTATTATGTGACATATTGGTAAGTAATAAACCATTTTATTTGTTAAAAGTTGACTAAAAAAAACTGTATAATTGTAGGGTAAACAAAGCTGAAGCAGGACATTTTAATACGATGATGAACAATGGGACAACATCTGGAGAATCGGTACTATCGAATCACACGGTAAATGATACCTATCTTAACTCAATGGCACTCGAAAACGATAATGTGACGAGACTGAGTTTTTTGGACGAGACTAAAGAATTTTTTAGTAACATACAAAATGATCCTTACTTCGACATCTATATTTTCACCGTCCTTATCATTGCAACTGTTTTTGTAACATTAACTCGAAGTTTTCATTTTTTCAACACAGCGATGAGATCGTCAACAAATTTACATAATTCTATGTATGTCGGTTTGACACAAGCTGCAATGTATTTCTTTAATACAAATCCTTCGGGCCGAATTTTAAATCGGTTCTCCAAAGACATTGGTCAAGTTGATGAAATACTACCCTCAGTTATGATTGATGTTCTTCAAATTTTTTTGTCATTAGTTGGTATTATAGCAGTTGTGACCATTGTTAATTATTGGTTACTGTTACCCATGATTGCTATAAGTGTAATATTTTACTACATGAGGAATTTTTATCTAAAATCGTCACGAAATATTAAGCGAATGGAAGCAAAAACTCGATCACCTGTTTACTCACATTTATCCTCATCGCTTACTGGACTCTCAACAATTCGAGCTTTTCATGCCCAAAACATATTAATCAGCGAATTCGACAGTCATCAGGATCGAAATAGTTCATCGTTCTATTTATCAATTTCAACGAGTCGAGCATTCGGATACTGGCTAGATGTGTGGTGTGTTATTTACATTGCGGTGGTCACCTTAAGTTTCTTTTTAGTAGGCGATTCGTATGGTGGAAATGTGGGACTTGCCATTACTCAAGTAATGGGTATGACAGGAATGGTGCAATGGGGTATGAGACAATCCGCTGAATTGGAAAATAATATGACGGCCGTAGAACGGGTGGTCGAGTATCAAGCAATCGAAGCCGAGGGAGAATTTGAAAGTAAACCAGATAAAAAACCACCAAAGGAATGGCCAGCCGAAGGACGTATCAAATTCGATCGGGTATCATTAAAATATTTCCCAACCGAAGATGCCGAGTATGTTCTCAATGATCTCAAATTTGATATTAAGCCAAAAGAAAAAATTGGAATAGTAGGTCGGACCGGCGCCGGCAAGTCATCATTGATAAATGCAATATTTAGACTATCGTACAATGAGGGCAGCATCATTATTGATAACCGAAACACAGAATCAATTGGATTACATGATCTTCGATCGAAAATTTCTATCATACCACAAGAACCGGTACTATTTTCGGGTTCAATGCGATATAATTTGGATCCATTCGATGAGTACACGGACGATAAATTATGGCGTGCGTTAGACGAAGTTAAACTAAAAGATGTTGTGTCTGAACTAGCAGCCGGACTACAAACTCGTATAGCTGAAGGTGGTAGTAATTTTAGTGTTGGTCAACGACAATTGGTATGCTTGGCACGTGCAATTTTACGTGAAAATAAAATTTTAGTAATGGATGAGGCAACCGCAAATGTTGATCCGCAAACAGATTCGTTAATTCAGCAAACGATACGAGATAAATTTAAAGATTGTACTGTACTTACGATTGCACATCGATTGAATACGGTGATGGATAGTGATAAGGTATGGTGGCAACTTTATTTTGAAAGCTTAAAATTGCTTTGCTAAACCAAATTTATTTGTAATTTTAGATTTTGGTGATGGATGCTGGTCGTGTTGTAGAGTTTGGTGCACCATATGATTTACTTACAGCTGAGACAGGGCCAAAAATACTCACATCAATGGCGAAACAAATGGGAAAGGGGACGTTTGATGTTTTACTAAAAATATCTGAAGAGGTAAAGAAATAATTATATATTTTAAGATTGAAAGTTATAAGACTCTCAATTTAAGTTTTTAAGATTGTGTCCGAAACCCATGATAAATATTTGTAAATACAAATTTTTGACATTTATTTGATAAAATCGAAGACACCCAAATTGTCACGGTCAGTTGCTATGATAATTTTTGGCAAATACCAAATTTTCTTTAATAAAAGCCAAACTAATCGCATAGCACACTCGGATATACAAAAAAATTTAAAAATCACAAGAAAAATTTAAACTTTTTCGTTGCTATGACAATTTCAATAAACAATACACAACATTAAATGTAATTTTATACTGTTGGTATAATGTAGGGGAATTGGTAATGTAGGGGAATATTTTTCAAATAAATGTCAAAAATTTTTATCATAAATTTTATCATAAGGTTTCGGACACGGTCTTAAATATTTTTTTGTTGTATGTTATTAATAATAAAATTTTCAGGCTCTCCATAAAAATCAATAAAATTCAACTCATCTATGTTCAAATAACATTCCAAAGTAAATGGAGAAAGTCGACTGGAATTGGTTTCATACCAATTCAATTGTCTAATGTACATAAAACATGAATACATGAAACGGTGACTTTAAATACTTAATGTACTACAGTATAAATATAAATATACTAGTTACTACAGTTATTTTATGTACTATAAATATGTTAGAAATTAAGTTTAAACTAAAAAAAAAGTTAATTTTTATAAAAAAAAAAAATCTACAGAATCTTAGTCATAATTCAAATTTAAGAAACAAGATGCTAAATAAATTCCTATATACAAATATTTAAAACATAATTCTTAATTTTGGTACTATAAAATATTATCATAGTTATGAATTTGTATTTTTGTAAAACACAAAAACTACCCACAAAGAATCCCGATGATGAATAAATAGTTCAGGATTTTTACACGATAATACTAATAAATTATAATTATTATCGTTTTGTTTTTGTGTTCGTTTTAATTATTACTTTTTTGCACAAGTGCCTGAACATATTTAAGGAAATTTATATATATTTTTTTACAAACAATTTCACTCAAATTAATAGGTATTTATTTATGTCAATTAAATTATAATTTAAATATTTTTGTTATGTGTTTGATAGAATTTTATGATTCTATTATATTATTCTGAATGTACTTAATTCTAATTTTATTTTCTTAAGATGTTTTGTCATTGTTCAATTACCATGTAATTGTCTCTCGTTGATGAATGTAAGTTGATACGAAACAAAAAAAAAAAATTAAGTAAATTAATGTTTTGTTTCGGTTAGAATTATAAATTTAAATACCAGAAAATAAAGACAAATTTGGCTTAGTATTTTAACTTTATTAAATTTACAAAATTACAATTTCTTAACGAATTGTACCAATCACAGATAATTAAATCAGATTAACGTTCTGAGGTTCTGAGTCAAACTATTCAACAATAGCCGAAAAAAGGATTACTTCAGGTTTGTGTATACGGGGTATACGGTACAGTACAACAATGACATGTAAAAACTATTATTATTATAATCGTGTTTAAGAGTAGAGAATAATTAAAGAAAACGAGACTGTCGTAAGTATTACTTGATAACGCAACTAACTTAGCAATGTACTAATTAGTAATAATTCAGTACTTATCTATATTTGATTAAAAGTGTAGCATAATATAATTTGAATGTATTCGTAAAAAATCTGGGTTGTAAAGATTGGGCAGGCTTATTAGAACATCAAATTTCATTTGATTGTTACTTTAATACTCAGTTAGTCTATATACATATATATTAAGGTAGGTTAAAACTCGTTAAACGTTATCTGTTATTTAACTATGTAAATTAAATATTTGGTGCAATGAATTAAAAATCTCCGAACAGCATAAAAGTGATTAGTTTAAATACCGTGGAAATAAATTGTAAAAAAAAATATTTGTGAGATTTATCTGAGTATTGTGTCAATGTCACAATAAATTAAGTTATCAATCGCCTCTATTCAATCATTAGAACTAGACTTATAATTAGAACTGTGGTCGATAATTTTATTTAA
This sequence comes from Tipula confusa, assembly GCA_963556175.1. Taxonomy (NCBI): domain Eukaryota; kingdom Metazoa; phylum Arthropoda; class Insecta; order Diptera; family Tipulidae; genus Tipula; species Tipula confusa. The sequence continues at coordinate 203,876,972 of OY744476.1, read as the reverse complement.
GTTAAACATTTGGCCATGATTTGATTCAGTGTATTACTTCACCTTGGCCTTGATGTTAATTTGCCTTCAAAATTAAATTAAATACATTTTGAGTTCGTAACTTAGATTATTTTTTTTTTGCTAAATCGTTGACCAATTCTAAATTGATGATTATACTCATCTAATTATTGCTCTTTGTAAATCAGTTCACAAATACTGTTGACGCTCACGATTGTTTTATCGTGAGGATAATTGATATAGAAAACTAGTCTGTACGATTTGAATGTTGTAATACAAGTGAAAATTATAATTTGTAGAATCCAGTTCTTAGTGTAACTGTTTTTTTTTGTTGATGATGTCGTTAACCAATGCATCGCCAACACTACATTGTGGCACGCAGAACCTTATGTTAACATTTTCCCCGCCTTAAACAGATGTTCAACCTCTGATGTTTCAATGGGCAGCTGACAGATTTTGTTCGTAACCTGATTAAGCCAGTGATGGAAATTGTAGTCGACCGCCAATGTGAATAATGCTTTCCTTATCTGGAAAGAGCGATAGAGATTTCAGGCTTAGCAATCCCCTTTTGGTAGTCGTTTCTGTGTTTTATATTATCCAGAATTTGAAAAATGTTATTTGTACACTCGTGCTCGGGTGAGTGTAGGAATGATGGACCCAAAAACCACAGTTCGAAGTTCAATAACTGAACAGCCCTCATGCCTCTGGAGATAATTTGTTGGTGTATGGTGAATCCAATTTAGAGCATGTGTCGAAACAGACCAATAAAACACCCTTTGCACAGTAAAATTTATGTTGTCTAAAACCTTGCACATTAGTTGTGCAAGAAGAAGAGCAGTACATAGTTATAGACGGGCTAATGTTGATTTTTAAATTGGAGCCACTCTACCAACGTGTATAAATATTCGCACCGCACGCCTTTTAGCTGGCATCTGTAAATTCGTGTAGTTGTGTGTGTTTTAGTTCCTCATTATTTGGTGTGGAAGTGCATAGGTAAAGCTTAATCCCAATCGAATGAATAATTTTCTAATAGGACAACTATCGGAGACAAAAGGCCGATTGGATCGAAGATGAGTTTTACTTTCGAAAGCACCGTGCGTTTTGTTATACGTCCGTCTGTAGAATTTCGGACGTTAAATTTGAAAATATCATTCTCAGGTTTCCATAATAACCCTAAGGTCTTAACGAAGGAATTGTCATCACCATTAAGTACTTGTTCACATTCTGACTCTGGAATGTCATGTAGTACCGCGTTTAAGTTCGAGCACCATTTCTGAAGAGTGATAGTGCCTGAATAAAGAATTGCTGCTATCTCGGATCTCATATGTATGGCCAGTGCAATTGAGTTTATGCCAGTCAACAGAATGTCGACATAAAAGTCATTTTGTATGACAGAGCTGCCTGGTGGAACACGAGTGGAATTTCCCAAAGCCAGTTCAAGCAGACATTTCGTATGCTTCCAGACTCTAAGTTGGGTCATCACGCCAATATATATATTGATAGCAGCAGATAACCAAGCAATTGGCGCAGTGGTTAAAGCTGCGGTGTTTGGTACGGGAGGTACCGGGTTCGAATCCCAACGGGGGAGGATTGCAAAAGGGATTTTTCATCATCTAATTTCGATCGGTGATGACGATGAACACAACTATGACCCCCTGTTGGAGTGCAGAATCCATGGGCCGAACCATCGTCCATGTCAGTGCAGGCTGGCTGGAGCAATGCAATGTGCAGATGGATTTAAAATCGAACCTGTATTCGTGCGTCCTCAATTTGGCTGGTGACGGCGTAAGGTATGACGTTAAAAATTAACTGTGAAAGAGTTGGGAGAGCTTCGGCCCCAGAACAGATTGCAGAGTTCAGAAACAAAAAAAAAACAAAAAAAAAAATAGCAGCAGATATCGCCTTGCAGTCCAATTTGTCTGTAAAATTTTACAATGTCAGCACTGCTCGCGTAGGCTTGAGACCTGAAACGACAAAGAATCAAAAATAAATCAATTTGCACTACAGGCCACACTGATAGTGAATGGTTGAGGAAAATCGGAATTTCGCCATGTTTGATGAGTTACCAAGAGTAGCTATGGAGTTTCTGTAAATGGCAAGCTAACAATAAATCTGCCATCAATGCCTCTTGCTTGTGTGGCCGCAAAGTGTTTGTCAACCTGATGATCAAATGTGCTGATAGCCTTAGTAATAGATGCTGATAATAGATATTATTATCTTTATTCCGACCGAATGGGCACAGTGTGGTATACAGAACCCCACGCAGCGCCAAGACTACTGTGTGGCACGCAGAACCTCATGTATAGTTAACAAATACATTTAATTTTGGCTTGTCTGTTTACTTACCATTTTGGTATATCATCATTTTCTAATTAGCCGCAGCTTTATATTTGGCCTGACGAGGTTGGATATACTTCAAACATTTCAGTATGCTATTGAATCCCGTTTGTCACCGGTCGTATAGTTATGGTTAAGGTGTTGGTTTCGACACACCACGGTCTTGATTTAGATCGCAGTTACTGACCAATTCTGTGTATTGATTTTTTTTTATTTATATCAAAGGTAAGAATAAAAATGTGTGCAACGCGTTCCACACCGGTCTTGATAGCAAATAGATCTTTACATTGCTGAGTACTTATTCTTTTATAACAAAAATGTTATCTTCGAAATAGTAATTTTTATGCAAATAAACTATAAACAAAATTACTAATTCTTATCTTAATTTTAGTGTTATTCAAGATAGTAAATTTAAAAAAAAAATTGTAATTGAAATAAAAAGCTAAATCTCTTCTTTCGTAGACATAAGAGTTGACACCTGTATAAAATGGAAAATAATAAGAATGAAAAAGAATTGCCAAAGTGTCCGCAAGAAAATGCCAGTTTTTTGTCGAAAATAAGTTTTTGGTGGGTAATATCACTGCTTTCGAAAGGATACAACAAAAATTTGGACGATGATGATTTTTATCAACCGCTTAAGGAACATAAATCAGGTAAGATTTTCACAGATTATATATTAAAAATTAAATTTTAAAATATACGTAAAGTCTGCTAGATATTAAAGTGCCTGCTAAACGACTAATCTTTCCACTAAATTAATAATTAATAGTAACAGATGAAAGTAACAGTAATTTCTAAAAGTTCAACCCCAGAATACAGTTCAACCCTGAAAATATGTATTTATAGTCCAATAATGCCACGGACTTACGGTACAACTCCATTTTCATTATTTGGCAATAAACGTCTACTACCTTAATTTCCGAGAAGTTTGCTGATCCCTGCCCCACCCCCGCCCTCCCCAAATTTAAAGGTTTTGTAAGATCGATGGTATTCATATCTATCTTCATATCCCAGTGTAACCATAGAAGATTTCAAAGTCTTTTCGGATCGTTTGATTAGTGACGCACGCAATGATAGTCCTTTGTTGATTACGGGCGATTTTACTGTCTTCGCCGTTGGGAAGCGTAGCTTCTAATAATAGATGTAAAGCTACTGGAACCATTTTCATTACTTCCAGAGGTAATGCTGAAGGTTGATAGAACCTCCACATTTCGTAGGGGTAGAGCTAGCTCGATAGTTGATCTCACATGGATTAGTAAGTGTCTGCATATTGAAAGATAGAGTTTGGTCAGGGAATGCAAGAAATCAGGTGTTTTAAATTAACATCATTACAGGCTGAAGTTGACCCTTCACTGAGTCTTTTGCAAGAAATTACTAACTACTTTATTAGCAGTAGAGTTTTATAGTATGAGAGCAATGGAGGCACAAAAGTTATCATATAACTAGAGGAGTACCACAAATGGCGATGCTAGTTCCTAAGTTGTGGAACGCCAAGCATGACGGCATTTTTTAACTGCTGATACCAGAAGAAGCAACAATTGTTGGGTTTGCAGTTGAAACAGAAGTTTGCAGTTGGAACAGAGTTCTGTAACAGAAGACGGGAATAGTTCTGATCTCCAATAGGAAAAGGATGGAAAGCATGATGGTTAAAATGGGTCGACAATCAGAGTCGCAGATTATTACTCAGTATAGTTATTACAACTATTCTGGCGTGTGGCGCATTAATTTGGGCGAGTGGTATGGAAAAGTGCACACATATAAGTAGAAACTGTCTTTTGTTTACAGGTTAAGCGCCTTAAGAGTAGTTTGTGCATTCAGAACGGTCTCTGATGAGGCCGTGGGGATGGGAATAAGAAAGAAACTCGTTAACATTATCCGTGCGGAAACTGTGAACGAGTGGCAGGTGCGATGGGCAGAAATGACTTTGGACTCATCAACTTACCCGTCGGTGATTAAATAGACAAATATGAGATATGGAGGGGTGGATTTTTAGCTGAACTAGTTCCTAACTGGACATGGCTGTTTTCGTGCTTATCTAAATAAGTCCAAGCAAGTAAATTCATAATTATTCTCCATACTGCCCTGAGTGCCAAGGTAAATCTGAGAATGTGTTTTGAATGTCTGCGCTTTGGCAATGGAAGATCTCACCTACTTAGTTCTGTGGGAGTCAACCTAGTACCATTAAATATTATTGACAGCATGCTGGAATCCGAGGGAATAACCTATTGAAGAATGATTTGTGGTATGATTTCAAAAATTATGAAGAAACAACTACACTTAGAGAAGTTAGAGGGGATTATGCAGGTATGCTAATAGTTAAAAATAGTGACAGCTTGAGCTGAGCTGGCTTCACGAAGTAATACTTATCGGTAGTTCCACGAGGTCAAATAGCAAAGGAAATTGATGGTTAAGGTTAAGTCGGTAAGAATCCGATACTCTTGCAAGATCATGATGGTCTCTTGTAAAGTGTTTGAAGATTCCTTCCTCCATCGAAACAAATATATATACACTATCGCCGGCGACCCCGAAATGATTCGATTTTAAACTTAAAATTAGTCAGACTTTATTGAAATTCGTTTTAACCTCAAAAATATTGTGACAGTGAAAACGAGTGATTGCTCTGTAGCTGTACAGCTTCCGTCGTTATTTTGTTGTTGCAAGTACATTACTGGACATATTAATTAAAGTAATTTTCTGAAAGTATTTTCTGAGTATTCAAATTTCTTTCGTTTACGTTACTTGCAATCAATTTTTTGCAAACTTTTGTTAGTACACTTTAAATAGTGACCAATCTTCTAGTCCTGTTGAATTAAAATCTAACTGTTTCTTCTAGACTATCTAAGTAATAAACTATGCAAATCGTGGCAATACGAAACCGATCAGCATGCACAAAACGGCAAGAAACCCAGCTTACTGCGAGCCACACTGCGTGTTTTTGGCTGGCGAATTTTTGGCATGGGAATGGTACTTTTTCTAATGGAGTTTCTTTTCAAGTAAGTTGTAAGCTTTTTTAATATTAAATTATGTTCAAATTCATTTCTTTTCTATAGAATATCACAACCAATATTCTTAGGTTGGCTCATTCGATATTACTCTGCGGGCGGGGATAAAAGTAAACTGACCGAAGCGTATTATTACGCAGGAGCTTTCATTTTTTCTACATTGATGACAGTTATGATATTGCATCCTTATATGCTAACTGCGATGCATTTGGGCATGAAAATACGATTAGCAATGTGCAGTATGATTTATCGCAAATCGTTGCGGCTAAGCAGAGCAACAATAAATAATACAATGGGTGGACAAATTGTTAATCTATTGACAAATGATGTTGCAAGGCAAGTTTTATTTTATTAATTAGTGCTGATAATTTTTGTTTCATCGTTAATTTAGATTAGATATTGTTATGATGAATCTACATTTCTTATGGGTTGCGCCATTGCAGACCTTAGTAATTATGTATTTAATGTACCTTGAGGTAATTACCTAAGGCTTTTATTTAATATATATTTTGTTAGATTTTAATTTTTGTTCCAGATTGGCCTAGCCGCCATATTTGGCGTTATATTCATATTAGCATTTATACCGTTTCAAGCGTGGCTTGGTAAAAAAACATCTAGACTAAGATTTAAAACTGCTCAACGAACCGATGAACGGGTTCGGCTAACGAATGAAATTATCCAAGGTATTCAAGTTATTAAAATGTATGGATGGGAAAAACCATTTGGGAAAATGATCGAATTGATACGCCGAAAAGAAATTCGTGTCATCCGATTTATATCGTACATACGTGGTATTCTACTATCGTTTATCGTATTTACGACTCGTGTATCAGTTTTCATTAGTTTGGTGGCATACGTTTTACTGGGTCATGCAATATCCGCTGAAAAAGCTTTCGTTATAACATCGTTCTATGGTATTCTTCGAACATCGATGACGGTATCTTTTCCGCAAGGAATTGGACAGTTTGCCGAAGCTTTGGTATCAATTAAACGAATCCAAAAGTTTATGATGAATGATGAAATTCCATCGGACACGAAATTTTGGGACGTTGACAGTCCAATTTCAACGGTTACGTCAGATAACACTATCTTTAGTAAAGAGTCTATATCATCCAAATTAGTTGAAGAAACAGATGCATTGCTGGTGCAACAACCTTTTATAAAATCGTACGATAAAGATTTAGATGTAAATTGCTCATTTTCACATTTATCCGAACCAGGCGTTATACTAAGTAAAATAAAAGCCAAATGGGATCCAAATATGGTAGAGTATACGTTGAATGATATTAATCTGTGTGTACAACCCGAGACTATTGTGGCCATTATTGGACCAGTTGGAGCCGGTAAATCAAGTCTGATTCAATCGATACTGGGCGAACTACAAATTGAATCGGGAAACATGAAAATCAATGGCACATTATCATATGCATCGCAAGAACCGTGGCTTTTTTCCAGTACAATAAGACAAAATATACTGTTTGGTATGCCCATGGATCGAGAGCGATACAAACAAGTTATAAATACATGTGCATTAGAACGAGATTTTAAATTATTGCCCTATGGTGATAAAACTGTAGTGGGAGAACGAGGGCAATCATTGTCTGGAGGTCAAAAGGCTCGTATCAATCTAGCTCGGGCAGTATACCGCCGCGCTTCAATATATCTGTTTGATGATCCTTTAAGTGCCGTTGATACTCATGTCGGCCGACATCTATTCGATCAGTGTATGAAAGATTTTCTGAAAAATCGCATTGTGATTTTGGTCACGCATCAATTGCAATACTTACAAAATGTTGATCACATTGTGATATTAGAAGAAGGTAAAATCAAAGCGGTTGGAACTTACGACAGCCTTAAAAAGAGTGGTCTTGATTTTGCAAAATTAATATCGGACGGTGGACAGAAAGCCTATGAGAACGAAGAGACTGCGTCAAATTTATCACAATCAAGTAGTAAAGATAGTAAATTATTTATCTGCCATCGAAGTGAAACTAGTCTAAATTTAATGGACGACCAAGTACCGATAGATACGCCGATGGTTGTTGCGGAAGCAACAGCCACAGGCGAGATATCATGGAATGTTTATAAGAAATATGTGAAGGCCGGTGGTGGTTATTTAACGTTCGCCACTTTGATCTTATTTTTCTTGTCAGCTCAACTGTTGGGATCTGGCTGCGATTATTATTTGACATATTGGTATGTAAAATAATATTTTGATGCTCTTATCATGTAATATCGTAAATTTAATATGATTCTAGGGTAAACAAGGTCGAGGCTGGCCGTTTTAATGCAACGGTAACAAACGAAACTATGACGAATAACACTGTCCTGTCGAATTATACTTTTAATGAAACATATCCATATGTAATGACAGCCGCAAGTGATAGCGCAATAAACGATTTCTTTGACAAGGCCAAAGAATTTTTTATCAACATACAATCAAATCAAAATTACGATATTTTTATCTTCTCCATCCTTATTTCTGCCACAGTTCTTGTGACACTGGCTCGCAGTTTTCATTTTTTTAACACATCGATGAGATCTTCGAAAAATTTACACAGTTCCATGTATACTAGTCTGACACAAGCTCCAATGTATTTTTTTAATACAAATCCTTCGGGCCGAATTTTAAATCGGTTCTCCAAAGACATTGGCCAAGTTGATGAAACATTACCGACTGTTATGATTGATGTGCTTCAAATTTTCTTAACATTGGCTGGTATAATAGTGGTTGTGACAATTGTCAAATATTGGTTGGTCTTGCCCATGATCGTGATCAGTATAGCATTCTATTATATGAGAAATTTTTATCTAAATTCATCGCGAAATATTAAGCGAATGGAAGCAAAAACTCGATCACCTGTTTATTCACACTTTTCTTCATCGTTGACTGGACTCTCGACAATTCGAGCTTTTCATGCCCAAAAAATATTAATCAGCGAATTCGACGGTCATCAGGATCGTAATAGTTCATCGTGCTATTTATCGATCGCAACAAGTCGTGCATTCGGATACTGGCTAGATTTATGTTGTGTTATTTACATTGTGGTGGTCACCTTAAGTTTTTTTGTTGTTGGTGACACGTATGGTGGAAATGTGGGACTAGCGATTACCCAAGTAATGGGTATGACAGGAATGGTCCAATGGGGTATGAGACAATCCGCTGAACTAGAAAATAATATGACGGCCGTAGAACGGGTGGTCGAGTATCAAGAAATCGAGGCGGAAGGAGAGTTTGAAAGTAAACCGGATAAAAAACCACCAAAGGATTGGCCAGCTGAAGGACGCATCAAATTCGATCGGGTTTCATTGAAATATTTCCCAACCGAAGATGCCGAGTATGTTCTTAATGATCTCAAATTTGATATTAACTCAAATGAAAAAATAGGAATAGTTGGTCGGACTGGTGCCGGTAAATCGTCCTTGATAAATGCAATATTTAGACTATCGTATAATGAGGGCAGCATCATTATTGATAACCGAAACACAGAATCAATTGGATTACATGACCTTCGATCGAAAATTTCTATCATACCACAAGAACCGGTACTATTTTCGGGTTCAATGCGATATAATTTGGATCCATTCGATGAGTATACGGATGACAAATTATGGCGTGCGTTAGACGAAGTTAAACTAAAAGATGTTGTGTCTGAATTACGAGACGGCCTCCAAACACATATCGATGAAGGTGGTAGTAATTTTAGTGTTGGCCAACGGCAATTGGTATGTTTGGCACGTGCAATTTTACGTGAAAATAAAATTTTAGTAATGGATGAGGCAACCGCAAATGTTGATCCGCAAACAGATTCGTTAATTCAGCAAACGATACGAAATAAATTTAAAGATTGTACTGTACTCACGATTGCACATCGATTGAATACGGTGATGGATAGTGATAAGGTATGTTGAACTATATTTTAAAATCTTAAAATTACTATACCAAATTTTACTGTTTCAGATTTTGGTGATGGATGCTGGTCGTGTTGTAGAATTTGGTGCACCATATGATTTACTGACAGCTGAGACAGGCCCGAAAATACTCACAGCAATGGCGAAACAGATGGGAAAGAGCGAGTTCGACAATTTATTGAAAATATCGGAAGGGGTAAAGAAATAATTATTTAGAAGCAGTATGTAGAAGGAAGCATTATAATTAATAAACTTTTCAGGCTCTTCATAAAAACCAATAACATTCAAATCATTCAATAAATAGAGGAAGTCAACTGGAATTGGCTAATAAGTTATATCCTTAAAAATATTTTAAGAATCTTAGTCATAATTCAAGTTTAAGAAACATGATACAAAATATTTAAAACTTTAATTCTTAATTTTGGTACTATAAAATACTATCAGTTATTTTTAATTTGATTTTTTGTAAAACACAGAAACACCCTACAAATCCCGATGATGGATAATTATGGATTTTTACAAGGTGATCCTAAATTATAATTATTATCTTTTTTAAAGACATATTTAGGGAAATTTATATATGTATATATTTTGTTACAAATAATTTACTTAAATTTATGGAGTATAGGTATTTATTTATGTTAATTAAATTATAATTTAAATATTTTTGTTAAGTGTTTGATAGTATCAAGTGATGAAAAATCCCTTTTGCAGCCATCCCTCGTTGGATTTCAAACCCGGTACCTTCCATCCCAAACACCGCAGCTTTAACCACTGCGCCAATTGCTCGGTTATTCTTTTTTATTATGCTGAATATACTTTAATCTAATTTTATTTTCTTAAGATGTTATGTCATTTTTCAATTACCATGTGATTGTCTCTTGTTGATGGGATCTACTTAAGTGGTAAAATCAATTCTTAGATATGTATTAGAAATAGGGCCATCAACATACCAATTATCAATAGTAATTAAAAAGTAAAACAGGACTAAAAAAATGGTTAACTAGTAGACACTGAATTTTTAGCATGAAAGAACATTAAGTACATAAGTTCAAATATTTGACTGTAGTATCATTGATCATTACTTCTGACTTCTCTTACCATTACCTGAAAGTTAAATTTAAGCATTATTTTTATTATCAAACTGTAAATAGCTTGTTATGTCTACCATATTCAAATTGGACTATTATTCCGTGTCTTATGAGTGATAGGGCAATTTTTTAGTTACAGTTTTGGTCGCAAAAAGCGACACCGTGAGGGATAAATATTGAAATGTCATATTTTTATATGGGAAAACATGTTTACCTTAACGTGAAAAACATAAAAATTATAAATGGATTTGAAAAAATTAAACTAATCAGATAAGTTTTTTTTCGTGAAAATAGTTTTAATTAATATATTTAAATAAAAATATGTGCAATTTCGTTTGTTTTTAGGCCGCAATTCAACAGTAAAGTTAATCAATTTTTAGAATAAAGCATATAAACAAAACATTTGTCATGTAAAAAAAAAAATAGTGGGAGTGATTTCAAAATGCCTTTTTATTAAAATTAAAAAGATTTTAAATTCAAAAATGTTCAATCGTTTTTTCTGTTGGTCCAATGCCTATTATTATAAATACTGGCCATTTAATCGAGTCAAAAAGGAAATGAGAATTAAAATTGTAAATGTAAATTTTAGATTACATTTTGTTGTTGTTTACCGTCATATTATTACTTGCAAGTGTAAACTACTTAGACTTACAATTTATCCAGTTATAGCGTAATAATGATATAACATCATATAATGATAGTTTTAATACAGAATTTTGAATTATTATACAAATAGTTCTGTTCTGAAGAAAATAAAACGTGCGTTTCATATTAAATGTTCTGTTTGTTTATTTCGAAATAGTATTAAACGCATATTTAATTTTCTTCAGAACTGAACTACTTGTATAAAAACTCGAAATTCTGTATTCAAACTTTATTTATGTGATGTTATATTAGTTTTACGCTATAACTAAAAAAAATGCATATCTAATTAGTGCTCACTTGCAAATAAAATATGACAAAAAAACAAGAGAATGTAATCTAAAATTTATTTCGTAAATTTCCCATACGAATATCACATTTCTCGTATTGTTTATCCCTTTCATACAACTGGTGTTCATCGGTAGAACTAATTGAAAAATTGCTCTATTTAGTTAAATTTAATAAATTTGTGATTTACTGGACACACCTTCGAGAAATTCACTTTACTGTAAGCGGAAGAATTTAATGTGACTATCAGGCAGATCCCATCAAATGCGCCTGGTTTTTTTAATGACTGCACATTCCACGTTCAAAAGTAAAAAAAAATGTGTACAAATAGATTCTTACATTGTTGGGGACTAAAGTGCTTTTCATACCGACGACTTCGACTTTGGACTTTGGAAAACTTCAAACTGTTAAAGTCGAGATGTGGTACGTATCGCACTTGCTTTACAGCTAATTTCAATGCACTGTTTATTTATTTTCACATAAAACTAATTTAACTAACAGTTTAAATGCTTTTTAAAAACTTTTCATTTTTAAAGTTCAAGGTCGTCTGTATAAAAAGTACTTTAATCTTTTAGAACAAAAATGATATCTTCGTTATACTAATATAAAGCAAATAAACTATATATAAAACCTTTTATTAGTTCTTATCTACATCTTAACTTAATTTGATTTTAGAGTTATCATAGATAGTAAATTTAAAAACCGAATCTCTTCTTTCGTAGACATTAGAGTTGACACGTGTATAAAATGGAAAATAATAAGAATGAAAAGGAATTGCCAAAGTGTCCTCAAGAAAATGCCAGTTTTTTATTGAATATAAGTTTTTGGTGGATTATACCTTTGTTATTGAAAGGGTACAACAAAAATTTGGACGATGATGATTTTTATCAACCGCTTAAAGAACATAAATCAGGTAAAGATGAGCGAGTTTATATTTTTTTAATAGTTTTAAAATTATAATTTTTTTACCGGTTATATTAAAATATGTGTATGTGAAGACTTAATAGTACACTGACAGCTAAATGACTAATACAATAATTTGTATTTAAATTTGCATCTAAATTTAAATTTAATATTTAATCGTTTAAGTGAAAGGTAAATTAACTTTTTATCTAAAGTATCTTTACAAAAATTAATATCTGTGATTTTTTTGCGAACAGTTGAACGCTTCAAATATGTAATTATATCCCACTGATTTTTTTTTTGTGTTTGAACCCTGTAATATTTTCTGCGGCCGAAGCTCTTCTAACTCTTTCGTGGTTAATTTTTACCGTCTTACCTTACGCCGTCATTAGCCAAATCGAGGTCGCACGAATATAGGTTCGATTTTAAATCTATCTGCACATTGCATTGCTCCAGCCAGCCTGTACTGACATGGACGATGGTTCGGCCCATGGATTCTGCACTCCAACAGGGGGTCATAGTTGTGTTCATCGTCATCACCGATCGTAATCAGGTGATGAAAAATCCCTTTTGCAATCCTCCCCCGGGGGTTCGAACCCGGTACCTCCCGTCCCAAATACCGATATCCCACTGATTCCACATTTACATGTGAATGTTTAGAAAAAGATAATGTGTTCACTCAACTGACCTATATATAAATCCATTTTTGACAATTATGGATGACTTTTGATGGAACTGAACGTTGAATGGACCATACATGAAATCAATTTTATTGCTCATTAACTTAATTTCATCCATTTATCCGCTAGTATCAATTGCCTTCAAAGAGTGATGCTTCTGGCGAGCGGCGCGTTCTTGTTTGTGATTTGTGCACCCAGTTATTGCAACATCAGCAATTGAAGTCGATTTGTTCTTGATTATTTTGTCTCGATGTACTCTGCGTATCACAATTTCTTGGAAATGTTTCTGATACTGCTTCTTGGTTAGTGTTATATCTTTTTATGGATGGATATTAAACTCTTGTTGGTCGATTATGTAAAAACTGGTTGATATATTTAGATTTCTTTGTTATTAACACAGATGGATTTCATGTGCGTCCATCTTAGTCAATACCATACATTCGACTCCATTTCATAGAGGTCATATATGTATTACACAGTTGATGGGTAATCCTCAACTGATCGAAAACATAACTAGTCGAAAATTGAATTCGATACATAATAGTTAGCATCTTGAACTGTCCTTGGTTGATTAAAGGATATGGTTGGTGGTTGACCAACTGCTGAGGTGTCTATGGTTGGGGCTATTATTACGTTAAATGGAAGCTGTTGTTGTTCATGACACTATCATCAGTGTATCGACGAATCAGCTGAATAGCTGATGGTCGAATCAAGCGATTTCTTCTAACCATGGCAACAAGCCTGGAACCCAGGAGACCTCATTACGGCGGAATTCTTAGCCAAATACTTTTTTCCTAACCTCAAATTGCCTTAATTGTGCCCCTTGGTGCTTGTTAAATTGTTGTTCCTGCATTGTATCTGTTTGGTTTTAGTAGATGTAACTCGTTTTGGATTCTTCTTCCTATAAACAGTTGTGCCGGTGACATGGATTGTTGAGCTCGTCGATTAAACCTTGGACGGTAGAGGAATTTGGTTAAACTTTCCTAGTTTGATACCTTTGATTTCTTGAGTGTCCTTTTTAACGTATCGACGAATCTTTCTGCTCGGCCGTTCGACATTGGATGATAAGGTGGAGTTCTGATATGATTTATTCCCCGTGACTCACAAAATGATTTGAACTTCTCTCTCACAAATTGGGTACGATTATCCATAACTAGATTTTCGGGATTTCCGAATAGTACGAAAAACTCAATGAGCTTTTCTCCACACATGTTGATCATGTGATATTATCACGCTCATGCATTTCGGGGTACAGTGCCTATGAGTCGACACTAATGAGGAACCATTTAGCATCAATCGAACCAATTCGCTCCGTAGGACGCATCGCACGCGGCTCTATTGCAGTAATATCTTAATTGGAGATTTTGCGTTTTCTGAGCAATATGAAAGCATTCACATGCACGCGCACGAGAATGTCATCGAAGTATGCCATTTCACCTTCGAAAACCGTGATCATAAGATCCATTACCTTTTGTCGATTGAACGTGAACAAACCCTTACGCGTATTTATCGTGAGTAACTGCTTTGATTTGTCTTGGACTGATTTGATCTGGAAGTACACATCTGATAATTCTATCTTACTGAAGATTGTACTGCGAGCTGGGAAAACATTTCCTCTTGAGTTTGCAGTGAGTGTGTGTTTTATTCGATACTGGCATTGAGACCCGTGGAATAGGCAGCGCATATTCGTTTTCGTCCGTTAGATCGTTTTAATTGGAAAATTCGACCGGCGATATAATATTGTATCTCTGTAGAAATTCCAATTCGTGTTCTACGCTTTCCAGTGCAGCGAATGATACAGGTCTTTTCGGACGGTAAATCGGATTTTGTATCGAAGCTTTATGTGAATGTGAGCTTTAACAACTTTGTATAAGTCTGTGGTGTCGCTGAAAACTTCACGGAATTGTTGTTGTAGTCCCGTTAAGAATTTATCGGAACTGCTTCCATCGCCACGTATGACATGGCAGATAGAGCTGATGGGCTGATGGGCTTCGCTTCCAATTATTTTCACAGTGACGAATTTTCAGTGGTCGCTGTTTGTATGCTTTTGATCGCCTACGTCACTGTACTGGTGACCTATCCACTACTACAGGTGATATATACGTGAATCATCGACATGAAAGGTGGCCTAAAAACGACATTGAGGGTTTTCATGAGTGCGGTTGTTTTTAAAGAATGTAAATGTGTGGTGATTTGAAGTTTGGTGTCGCCAAAAGCATCAGATGAGGATATTAAGATTTATGTATCAATTAGCTCAATATGACTGCTTAGAATTCTGTACTCATCGGGTGCATTTTCTAACCATAGTAGCAGATGCTCATAAAGGCTACCTCTTTGCTGAAATTCGATCCGTTTGAAGTAGGTAATAACGCGGTATTTCCCAAATGGACTACATTTCTTGAATTGTATAGGATTGACGTTATAACATTAACTAATTTGTTGAAGTAAATTGCCCAAGTAACGACACCCTCATTCACCAAGGTTGTTTTTTGTGAAGACTCAGCTCTCATCCATGCCTTTTGAGTTTATGTAAAATCTTCAAAAGATGTGGCCAGCCTATTTCATAAATTTTCCGTTCTGAAATACCTTAACTTTTTTATATTTCTAACAAACTCTAACCTCATATTGTTCTAGATAATAACAAAAAGCCGTTCTTTCGCGCTTTAATTCATCGTCAACGATCCGGAATATCAAATTCTTGATCTCATAATTAAGGAGAAATCGGTAATTAACGTCACTGTCGCGTTTAGAGCTATATACCTACACATGACTCTTCTTTGACAGATAGCAAATTATCACACTTTATGGTAAAAAAATCACATTCTTTACCATCCGGTGACATATTCAAACATAGATGGCGTTAACACGTCTTTCTGATTTAAAACTAATTGCAATTAGAAGAGTCTATAGAATTTAGCATATCTTTTGCGATTTTTATTAATAAGGGGAATCCCCATTATTGAAGACTCGTAATTCGTATACTAGAAAGACTTGTATACGTAATTAGGTTGTTTGATTTCGTCCTGTTCGAAAAAAGTTGGTAATCTTCTTTAGTCCTGTTGAATAAAAATTGAATTATTTCTAATCCTAGACTATCTAGGCAATAAATTATATAAATCGTGGCAATATGAAACTGAACAATATGCAAAAAATGGCAAAAAACCCAGCTTACTACGAGCCATGCTGCGGGTTTTTGGCTGGCGTATTATGGGCATGGGAATGATAATTTTTCTAATCGAGTTTCTTTTCAGGTAAGTTGTAAGGTTAAAGTTTAACTTGTTGTAATCAAATTTATTATTTTCAATAGAATATCACAACCAATATTCTTGTGCTGGCTCATTCGATATTATTCCACGGGTGGGGATAAAAGTCAACTAACCGAAGCGTATTATTATGCAGGTGCTTTCATTTTTTCTATTTTGATGACAGTTATTATGTTTCATCTAATTATGTTTAATATGGTGCATATGGGCATGAAAATACGGCTAGCTTTGTGCAGTTTGATTTATCGCAAATCGTTGCGGCTGAGCAAAGCACCGATTAGCAATATACCGAGCGGACAAATTATAAATCTTTTGACGAATGATGTTGCAAGGTACTTTTTAATATGTATGATTATTAGTGCTGATTATTTTGTTTTACTGTTAATTTAGATTAGATCTGGTTATGTTGAATCTGCATTACTTATGGGTTGCGCCGTTGCAGACCTTAGCAATTATGTATTTAATGTACCTTGAGGTAATTACCTAAGGCTTTTATTTAATATATCTTGTTAGATCATAATTTTTGTTCCAGATTGGCATAGCCGCCATATTTGGCATTATATTCATATTAGCATTTATACCATTTCAAATGTGGCTTGGTAAAAAAACATCTGGTCTACGATTTAAAACTGCGCAAAGAACGGATGAACGGATTCGGCTAACGAATGAAATTATCCAAGGTATTCAGGTTATTAAAATGTATGGATGGGAAAAACCATTCGGGAAATTGATTGAATTGATACGCCGAAAAGAGATCCGTGTCATCCGATTTACATCGTACATCCGTAGTATTCTACTATCGTTTGTCGTATTTACGACCCGTGTATCAGTTTTCATTAGTTTGGCGGCATACGTTTTGCTGGGTCATGCAATATCCGCTGAAAAAGCTTTCGTTATAACATCGTTCTATAATATTCTTCGAGGAACGACGGCAGTATATTTTCCGCAAGGAATTGGACAATTGGCAGAAGCATTAGTGTCAATTAAACGAATTCAAAAGTTTATGATGAATGATGAAATTCCATCGGACACAAAATTTTGGGATGTTGACAATTCAATTTCAACGATAGAGTCCAAATTAGTTGAAGAAACAGATGCATTACTTGTGCAACAGCCTGTGTTGAAATCGCACGACGAAGATTTATCCAAACCGAGCGTTATATTAAGTAAATTAAAAGCCAAATGGGATCCAAATATGGTAGAGTACACGTTGAATGATATTAATCTGTGTGTACAACCCGAGACTATTGTGGCCATTATTGGATCAGTTGGGGCGGGTAAATCAAGTCTGATTCAATCGATACTGGGCGAATTACAAATTGAATCGGGAAACATGAAAATCAATGGCACATTATCATATGCATCGCAAGAACCGTGGCTTTTTTCCAGTACAATAAGACAAAATATACTGTTCGGTATGCCCATGGATCGAGAGCGATACAAACAAGTTATAAATACATGTGCATTAGAACGAGATTTTAAATTATTGCCCTATGGTGATAAAACTGTAGTGGGAGAACGAGGGCAATCATTGTCTGGAGGTCAAAAGGCTCGTATCAATCTAGCTCGGGCAGTATACCGCCGCGCTTCAATATATCTGTTTGATGATCCTTTAAGTGCCGTTGATACTCATGTCGGCCGACATCTATTCGATCAGTGTATGAAAGATTTTCTGAAAAATCGCATCGTGATTTTGGTCACGCATCAGTTGCAATACTTACAAAATGTTGATCACATTGTGATATTAGAAGAAGGTAAAATCAAAGCGGTTGGAACTTACGACAGCCTTAAAAAGAGTGGTCTTGATTTTACAAAATTAATATCGGACGGTGGACAGAAAGCCTATGAAAACGAAGAGACTGCCTCAAATTTATCACAATCAAGTAGTAAAGATAGTAAATTATTTATCTGCAATCAAAGTGAAACTAGTTTAAATTTAATGGACGACCAAATACCGATAGATACGCCGATGGTCGTTGCGGAAGCAACAGCTACAGGCAAGATATCATGGAATGTTTATAAGAAATATGTGAAGGCCGGTGGTGGTTATTTAACGTTCGCCACTTTGATCTTATTTTTCTTGTCAGCCCAACTGTTGGCATCTGGCTGCGATTATTATTTGACATATTGGTATATATAATTTAACATATCGATGCGTTTATTTCATCAGCAATATATTATCATTCTAGGGTCAACAAAGTCGAGACTCAACATTTTAATGAAACGATAATGAACTTAAGTTTTTCGGATAAAACTGTGTTGTCAAATTACACGTTTAATGAAACCAGAAACCCACATACAATGGCCGTCAAAAACGATAGTGCAATTAGTGATTTCTTGGATAACATACAATCAAATCAAAATTACGATATCTTTATCTTTTCGATCCTTATTGCAGGCACAGTTATTGTGACACTGGCTCGGAGTTTTCATTTTTTTAACACATCGATGAGATCTTCGAAAAATTTACATAGTTCCATGTATAGTAGTGTGACACAAGCTCCAATGTATTTTTTTAATACAAATCCTTCGGGTCGAATTTTAAATCGGTTCTCCAAAGACATTGGCCAAGTTGATGATATACTACCGACCGTTACGATGGAGGTCCTTCAAATCTCTTTTACATTGGCTGGTATCATAGTGGTTGTGACAATTGTCAAATATTGGTTGCTCTTCCCTATGATCGTAGTCGGTATAGTATTCTATTATATGAGAAATTTGTATCTAAATTCATCGCGAAATATTAAGCGAATGGAAGCAAAAACTCGATCACCTATTTATTCACACTTTTCTTCATCGTTGACTGGACTCTCGACAATTCGAGCGTTTCATGCTCAAAAAATATTAATCAGCGAATTCGACGGTCATCAAGATCGAAATAGTTCATCGGGCTTTTTATCGATCGCAACAAGTCGTGCATTCGGATACTGGCTAGATTTATGTTGTGTTATCTACATTGCGGTGGTCACCTTAAGTTTTTTTGTTGCTGGTGACACGTATGGTGGAAATGTGGGGCTTGCGATTACCCAAGTAATGGGTATGACAGGAATGGTCCAATGGGGTATGAGACAATCCGCGGAACTAGAAAATAATATGACGGCCGTAGAACGGTTGGTCGAGTATCAAGAAATCGAGGCGGAAGGAGAGTTTGAAAGTAAACCGGATAAAAAACCTCCAAAGGAATGGCCAGCCGAAGGACGTATCAAATTCGATCGGGTTTCATTAAAATATTTCCCATCCAAAGATGCCGAGTATGTTCTTAATGATCTTAAATTTGATATTAAGCCAAAAGAAAAAATAGGAATAGTTGGTCGGACTGGCGCCGGCAAATCGTCCTTGA
The DNA here is from genome assembly GCA_963556175.1 of Tipula confusa. Classification (NCBI taxonomy): domain Eukaryota; kingdom Metazoa; phylum Arthropoda; class Insecta; order Diptera; family Tipulidae; genus Tipula; species Tipula confusa. The sequence goes on along the minus strand of OY744476.1, from coordinate 203,857,517 downwards.
TAAATGCAATATTTAGACTATCTTACAATGAGGGCAGCATCATTATTGATAACCAAAACACAGCATCAATTGGATTACATGATCTTCGATCGAAAATTTCTATCATACCACAAGAACCGGTACTATTTTCGGGTTCAATGCGATATAATTTGGATCCATTCGATGAGTATACGGATGACAAATTATGGCGTGCGTTAGACGAAGTTAAACTAAAGGATGTTGTGTCTGAGCTAAGAGACGGCCTTCAAACACATATCGCTGAAGATGGTAGTAATTTTAGTGTTGGCCAACGGCAATTGGTATGTTTGGCACGTGCAATTTTACGTGAAAATAAAATTTTAGTAATGGATGAGGCAACCGCAAATGTTGATCCGCAAACAGATTCGTTAATTCAGCAAACGATACGAAATAAATTTAAAGATTGTACTGTACTCACGATTGCACATCGATTGAATACGGTGATGGATAGTGATAAGGTATGTTGAACTATATTTTAAAATCTTAAAATTACTATACCAAATTTTACTGTTTCAGATTTTGGTGATGGATGCTGGTCGTGTTGTTGAATTTGGTGCACCATATGATTTACTTACAGCTGAGACAGGCCCAAAAATACTTACAGCAATGGCGATACAAATGGGCCAGAGTGAATTCGATAATTTACTGGGAATATCTAAGGGTGCCTAATAATTTGGTATCTTGGCCTTTTATGCTTAATATTGAATGCTTAATATATGAACGGAAATGTTAGATTTAATCCAAATATAGGATATTTGTCATACTTAGAATATTTATTTATGTAATTAATAATTGTTCAAATAGTATAATAATCGGTTTTTATAGACTATTGCTGACTCGTACCATATCAACCGAAGCGAATCTTATACGAAAAAGAAGTGAAGATATATCGCTCCGTTTTCATGACGAGATAATCCAAGTTAATTCTTGTTAGCTCTCTCAAACAATTTATAGGTGTAAAACTAAAAACCTTGTGAATTGTACGTAAACGTTTCGATACATGTCAAGGGTATTACTTGGTAACAAACAAATAGTGACCACATTTATGGCTTCTTGGGATAGTACTAAAAACCAAATTGTACTAAAAACTCTTGTTCTTCTACTGTAACAGTATACTGTCAGTTGTTTGTCAACATTTATCTATAGTATATACGCAAATATTTTTAATTAGAGTTTGTTTGGTTTTATTATTGTAAAAACGTGTTTAAGTGGAATTTAAATGAAAAGTATTGTTAATCAATTATAAATATTTAGTTATTAGTTAATTTTACTTTGTTACTTGAATATAATATAGTGATATTACTGATGTGAAAAGTGATGCTAATTTTTAAATTTTATTGTGAAGTTTTTGATGAATTTCTCAGTTAAAGAAATGATTAATTCTATTGGACAATATATTAGAAAACGTTTCAAATGAAAACTTTAAGGTAAGTATTAATAATTTGCCGATTAAGTTGAAATGCAATATATACTATTTTAATCTAAATAGTTAAAATTCGAGAATGAAATATTCCGAGGTTATGTGCGGCGTCGCATGTTCAAAAAAAAGAAGATATACTCATGAAAAGCGTTGATTTGCACGTTTGATTTGTTCTGGTTTCTGTTGAACAAATTTATTATTGCATCACAGGGGTTTTATTAAGCCCATCATACACTCTGCTAGAATTACAGTGTGGCCTGGCTTTCCATAACTTACCACTTTCGTTTTAATGGTTAACAAGAAATAAAACATGATGTTTAATTATTACTAGAATTTTAATTCAACTTATATTGGAGTTTACTCCTTAAGAATCGATGTTCATATAAAGTATTATTGTTTGCTACTGGAACATTTTTTTTTAGATTTACGTACAAATAATTTTATTATTTTTTTAATAATTCAAATATCTTAACTACATTTGATACACTCTATAAACAATTAGTAGAACTAATAGATAAAATTATAAAATATTTGCACTGCGTATATCAGTAAACCTGTCACTTGATTAAAATTTCATTTAACATTTTCCAACATTTTAATAAAAATTTAAAATATTGTTATAAAATATTAATATCCTAATAAATAAAATTTAAAGTGGTGAAATAGACTATTTTAAAATTGTCTAACAATTTAATATTGAAATTATACCCACAGAAAAACTTAACCACAAACTTGAATACCCTCCCTATCCACAAACTGGATAATTTTTATGTAAAATTTGATTCAAAGTTCCATGAAAATGGAACTATTTACCATTTAATATGGTATTAATCTTTTTCTTAGACTAGTAAGCCTTTTTGTGCCTATTTAGGCCGTCGATCTGAAGGAGTAAACTCCAATCGTGCGTCGGCGCTGACACACACAATTTTTTTTTTTACTTCATAGGTAGTTTATGAAATCATTTTCGAGATCATATACAGTCCATCTCGTCAATCTCGTGCTAATTTCCTGGAAAAACATTTCGAGGTATTGCTTAAATCGTAGGTGGCAACCAAGACAAGATCATCAATTTTAAATGGTCGAATGAGCCTTCTTGTTGAATCCGCGTATGTTTTTTTGCGTTCCTGTACCTTTTCGTTGTAATTTAACGTTCTTAATTTTATTTTGTAATTTATTTAAATAGTTATTTCTGGAATAAAATTTCCGGATTCGGTGATTGGTCGTAGATTTATTCTACTTCAGCAGGACCTCTCAGTTCCCTACCGAATGTTAAAAATGCTGGCGTTTGATGTGTAGCGTCATTTTTCTTACTATTCATCGCAAACCGTATTGCGGGTAATAATTCTTTCCATTTTTGTATGCTCTTTTTTTACATACATAGCCAGTGGCGTTTTCAAGTCTTTGTTTTTGTGTTCTACAGGGTTCGCTTGAGGGTGATAGAATGGTGTGAAACTTTGTTGGATTCCAAAATAATCACACGTGTATTGCATGATTTGATTTATAAATTGAACTCCATTGTCAGATATAATTCGACGTGGCAAACCATATCCTAGAAAAACCTCCGTTATCAAGGTTTTTGTACAATTTTCTGCTGTGGTTGACTATTGGAAATAATTCGATAAATCGTGAAGTAACATCTTAAATGATTTGTATCCATTTAAACCCAGTTTCGGTTTCTGGTGTAATGGATCAATAGCTAAGATGGTGAAACGTTGCTGTAACACAGGCATAATTGCCCGGCTAATTGTTCGATCAATTCCATAATGTCGTATTATAGTTTCGTTCAGCTGGTAGTAGCAAGCGACTGGCATATTGGAATGGATATTCTGTATAATCCTGCTGTATCATCCTGCGGTAGTAGAACGGCTCCCAACGCATATCTACTGACATCTGATCTTATTATAAACGGTTATTCAAAATCAGCTTGTTGCAAAGCACGAATTAGTAAGCATCGTCTTTAATTTATTGAATGCTGTTCTCTGAAGCTCCTTACGTCATAAAGGATCGGTTTAGCCTTTATTAATTCATTAATTTACTGTCCGACTCAAATTCTGAAACCATATAATGGATTAAATGTATTTTGAATTATTTTCTATCCAAATCTGAATACAAAAATATTTATATAAGTATCACTTTGACATAAATATCAGTTTTTGGGCCTATGCCCATAATAATTCTCGAAACTCTTCATCGTTGATTTGTGCATCTGCTATTGTGGTATAATCAATGCTTTCAGGAATAGAAATTTGATTAATACGTGATAGAGTGTCTGCAACGACATTGGTAATGCCCGAGATATGTTGTACATCGGTAGTAAATTGACTAATTAAATCTAGATGTCTAAATTGACGAGGTGATGCTTTTTCCGGATTCTGAGTGAATGCGTATATGAGTGGCTTATGGTCGGTAAACAATGTGAACTCACGACCTTCTAAAAGATATTTGAAATGCTTAATGCCAGAATAAGCTGCAAGCAACTCTCTGTCATACAGACGTACAGAATAAAAACTGAGCGGCTGCCAGTTGTCCGAAACATACTGCTGAACTACCACGCCAATTGCCGTATCCGATGCGTCGACCATTATGGCTAATTTAGCTGTAGATGATGGATGTGCAAGTAAAGTAGCTTGACATAACTTTTTTTTGCAATTATCGAAGGCTAATATTGATTCGGCTGACCAATTAATAGGAGTTTTACTGTTTTTCTTGTAACCTTTCAAGAAATCGTTCAGTAAAAATTGATCCGCTGCTGCGTTTGGAATGAAACGTCTATAAAAATTAATCATACCCAAAAATCGTTTGAGATGATTAACTGTAGTAGGACGTTCGAAACTTTGAATTACTTCGATGCGATCTTGAGCGGGAAAATGCCTTGTTCAGTGACTGTATGTCCTAGAATTTTAATTTTGTGTTAAGCAAAGACACATTTATCTGCATTAATAATTAAACCGTGTCCCGATAATTTTTGGAAGACTGTATTTAGATGATCTAAATGCTCTTCATAAGATTTTGAAGCGATTAATACAACGTCCAAATATACAAAACAAAAATCTAGGCCTAATAAAACGGAATGCATTAATTTTTGGAAAGTTTGTGCTGCGTTCCTGAGGCCGAAAGTCATTTTAGTAAACTCGAATAAGCCAAAGGGAGTTGTAATAGCGGTTTTAGGAATATCGGATGGTTCAATCGGAATTTGATGATAAGCCTAAACAAGGTCTAGTGATGAGAATATTTTGCAACCTTCAAGTTGATATGAAAAATCTTGAAGATGCGGTATCGGATATCTATCGGGAATAGTTATGTTGTTTAGTGCCCGATAATCTCCACATGGTCTCCAATCTCCATTCTTCTTTTTTACTAATGTAATGGGCTTGACCAAGCACTGTTACTTGGTCTGCATATTCTCTGAGCCATCATGTGCTCGAATTCCGTTTTAGCTATCAGTAATTTGTCTGGAGCTAAACGTCGTAATTTACATGATGATGGTTGTCCTGTAGTTTCCAAACGATGTGTAATTGCATGTTTAATAATTTTGTTGTCCACTGAATTGTTGGTAATTTCGGGAAATTTTGAAATTAAATTTTAAATTTTGGATTAGTATCGAAAGATAGAACTTCTTTTACGAACAGAGAGGTTAATGGATCTATAATCCTCTGCCTCTGTATGTCGATAAGAAGGCCAGAATATTTCAAAAAGTCAGCTCCTATGATGGGCATTGATACGTCTGCAACTATGAATTCCCATGTAAATTCGCGACGAAAACCTAAATTTAATTTCATAATTTTTGTGCCGAAAGCTTGAACTGGAGTACCGTTAGCTGCAAACAATTTAAAGGTAACATTTTAAGGTGATATTTTAACTAAATTTTTTGGTATGACCGACACGTCGGCTCCAGTATCGCCATCGAAATTTGTCGTCAAAATTTGATGGTGAAAAATCAAGTCGTCTAATGATTTTCTACATTAAATCAAAATTTACATTTCTTATTGATACTGTATAAATCAGTGTATATCTATTTAACTATATAAACTTTGATAGACTGATATCAATTTATTCAATTTTAATTATTCTAATTTTATTTAATAATGTAGTTGATCTTTTGTTACAACTTTGCGACTTAAAATTTTCTTTTTACATAAAAAACTAAATCACAGAACATCAGACATTTGACAGTACATCCCCCCTACAATCGCCAATCCATATTATCGACTATAGCTCAAATGTATCACTCTACAGTTTAATGTTTGCCCTGCCATCTATGGCAGAACTTTATAACTTTTATATTCAAGCTATAGTCGATAATACAGACCGACTACTATAAAGAAGATGTACTGTCAAATATCTGATGACAGTGATTATGATCATATAAATACTATAATTATTTGTAGATTGTTAAGTTTCTGGACAGATACTGGAGCCGACGTGTCGGTCATACCTAAAAATTTAGTTAAAATACCACAAGCGTTTCCTTAAGCGAAACAAATAAAAAAGAACTATTTTGGTTTTTACACTGTATTTATGATTATTGTTGTTTTACGCCAAGCTTCGGTGCCACGAACAATAAATGAAGTTCGATGTAAAAATGATGGTATGGTGGTGGATTAGTATAGATGATGAGGTTTGATTTGATTAATAGTCGTATTTTATTTGATTTTGGTATTGGAATTGGATTTGGAATTCAAATAAAATAGGTTTTAATTTTTTTTTGGAATTGGATATTATTTTTAAAGGTTGGTACGTTGTATATTTTTACATTTGAATTTTCAAATAGTTTCTTTTGGTAATCATCGAAAATTTTAAATTTTTACCAACATATTATTTTTTATTAATATTTTAATTAATTATAATTTCAAGCAACGGAGAAAAGATAAATAATGTTATAAGAAAACCATAGTGAGTATTATTTAAATCGTCATTTTCGGCTTAAGTTTAAAAACATACAATCAAAATTTGTTAAATACAAATTTGATAATTACAGTTCCTCAAGAAGGCAATGGTCTGTACTATTAAAAGTTCATCTTGATTCATTTAAATTATCTAAATGTTTCCACTTTCCAATACTAAATAATTTAAGTACTAAAATACTGATTAAATAATCACATTCAAGATTTAACAAAATATCGTTAACTCAAAAATGAATGTCAAAATAATACAATAACAACAATGACCAACTTATAGAAATCAAAATATGAGATGTCGCGCACCTGGTATTCGAGATACTAACTAAAAAGAAGAATTGGAATTACAATACCATCAATAGAGAAAGATTTCAACCAATTCCAAAAAAGAATTCGATATATGGGATTGTTGTTGTAAAAAATCAAATAAAATACGACTTTTATTATTTTGATGCTTTCGCTTTTGATGATGGTTTTGTAAGAAGGAATTTATTTTATTTTACAATGGTTATGCTTATGTTATGGTATAATATTTAGTTTTTATGGTTGGTGGCAGATGGCCAAAATTCTACACAATGATATTTTCTAGCAACATTTATCAGGTTATTATTAAGTTTTGACAGAGTGACATTTGTAAGGTTCGATTTAAATATTATTATTTAGTTGTCATAAATTGGAATATAAACAAAATGAAAAAAGGTAAAACATTCAATAACTAAACTAAGATAAATTATAAGTTACATATTTCAGATTAAATGATATTAAGATATTAAGAAGACATCTTGAACAATTGTGTTTAACATTCAGAGTTTAAGATTCGAATTGAAAAGTTTTTATCCTTAATTCTATTATTTTATTGTAATTTGGAAAACAATTCTCATTATTTTATTTATTTTCTTTTTCTTTTAATGAAATTTGATTTTATGGTAATCACTTTTATCAATAGATTACTCTCTTTTCGTTTATGCCGTCAATCACCAAAACAGTTTTTCCTCATTACATGTTAATACACAGTAATCATATTCTAATTTCTAATTTACAATTTCTATTTTAATACACTTTTCTTAGCCTTCACTTTCAAATTCCTTTTTTTTTTTTTTTTTTTTGTTTTATTAATAGATTTTATATGTTTTAGTTTATGTTTCCAATCACTTAAACATCGTTTTTTTCTTTATTACATATTAATAAACACTAATCATATTTTTAACTTCTAATTGACTCTATTTGACTTTACTTTTATCAGTCTTCCATATTTAAAAAAAAAAAATTTCTTTACTAAAATATTAAAACACATCAATCAAAATTTTAATTAAAAAACTTAAAAACTAAATATTTTTTTTTTTTTTCATCTGACCATCCAACACGCTTTATATAGCCATCATTATTCCCCCACCTAAAAAAAAAACAGATTAACGGGTTAATTCCGAAAAAAAATTAAAAGCAAAATATTTTTAATATTCAGTTTTATCTCTATCGCCAAACAGTCGTGCTTGTCAGTAGTTTCACTCACTTGCAACGCCCTACTTGGCTTAGGACTGTTGGTATTATAAAAAACTTTTATTCACTTTTAGTGTTTTTTAAATAAATATTATAATTCTAATGTTTTTAAAAATAAACTTAATTAAATATATAATTTTATAATATATAATTATATAATTTGCGTCTTGCAGACACCACCACTCTTTTAAACTCTTTTCTGTTATCTATATTTTTGTACAAACATTCGTATATTCTTTTATATCAACAAGAGCCGGAAATCATCAAAAAAACTGAAAATCGTTTTTAAGATTTGCTTTCACCTAGACTGAAGTCTAATTTTATTTTTCAGTGGTTACTGCCACTAATTATTCATATACACATACAATACGTGTCAGACATTACCAACATTTACGGGTTAATTCATGTTGGTATTGTAGGTATGCACGATTATCTTGTGCAAACGCTACAGTTCGTATACATTTCAGATTTTCTTTTACTGAGTATTTTAATGTACTCCATGTCTGAAAATAATATGCATAAATAAAAATTTATTAATTTTTTAATTAACTGTACATATCCAACTTTGAGTTATTGATGTTATTAGGTAGGCAGTAATGATGGCGTCGATTCTGGTGAGACGCGGATGGGCTGCTACTTCTTCTTTACAATTCCCTCAACGTTGGTTTTGTTTGATTATTTTACACTTGGCACGGATAATTATTTACCGAAGAAAATGCCAATGTGTTTAGTTTATCTTTTGTATACTTATATTTATTACAAATGGATGTTGACTCTTGTAAGTCTCAATAATAAGTAAGTTTTTAGAAACAAAATGAAAGCTTGATCAACTCTGCTTGATCATTCTACCATTACCGGCATAATAATCACTCTACTGTTATCGACCATAAAAAGTATATACATAATGCAAAATGCACTAAACCCGATTACAGCAATCCCACAACCAAACAATTACAAACAAATACATGTCAAATGTAGATCGTATCCGTAACATTTTGGATTTTGATCAAAGGGTTAATAAATTTAAAGATAATAATTAGGAAGAATCAGATGATTTGCAATAATTATAAGGAATTCAATTTATTGTACGTTAAAGGAAACCGTCTGATTTATCCTTTACATTGTAACTTAATATATAATTAATTATTTATTTATTTTCATGTGATCGGCTGAATCTGAACAGTACAATTAATATTATTTACTTTTTGCCATTGTTCCCCGGTCTTAATTAATGGACCCATAGCGTTTAAATCGATAGCAATGGAATCCCACGTGGATTTTTTATCGAAATACTAACCAATTAAAATAATTTTTGTATACAGATATTATTTTTGTTTTTGTTGTCATACAAAAAAATTGTATAGCAGTTTTGGTTGTGTTATGATAATAATTGTTTTATTAATTTTTTAATTCTTTATTTATTATAATATATTAAATGTAATTATACTTTACAGATTGAACACTTAATACAGAATGTTTTTTCATATCTCTGCTATCTCTTTTATATAATATCGAATGTTCGAATGTTGCGATATTCAAACTTTATTAATTTTACATTTAGTGCTTTGATACACTACACCTTCACCCCAAAGAGAAAAAAAAATTAAAAATTTTTTTTCTTAAATTATAATTACATATAACAAAAATATGATAGTTAGCTACTATGAATATAATTTGTAATATTAATAATAATATTTATTTTATTTATATATAAATATATATTTTTTTGTTGTTTTTTTTTTATCTTTATTTATTTGTTTAAATTCTTAAAATTATACTAATTTATAAGTTCTACGGTTTAATTAATTGTTTCAACTAAAAGTTCAAAAAAATAATGCTATAATAAATTAAAAATACTTATTTCTTAATATAAATATATATTTAAATACAACTTTCCATTTTTTAAAGTTAAAAGATATGTTATGTTTTTGTTCATTCATGTAAAAGAACATAATTCATTGAATAATAATTTTAAATGTAAGTAAAATAATCCTTTTAACGCAAATTTAAGAGTTAATAATAAAGAAATTTATTTCAGGGTTTTTTTTTTTTTTTTATTTTTTATTTTTTTTTAATAAACAATTTCAATTATTTAATTCTGAATTATAGGGTTTTAATCGATTATTATGTATAATTTTTAATCGGTTGTTTATTCTTATTTCAGAATTTTCATCAGAAACTTTTCTTGTTATTAAAAATGGCCCCAACCATAATGGTTTGGTCTTCGAATTTCCTTCATCACCAACATCAAAAAAATTGACATTTAAGTTTTTATCGTACATTAATTTGGTTTTATGCTTCTTTTCAATTAATTTGTTACTGGCTACTTGCCACGAATTTTGTAATCTATATTTTAATTCACTGATATAATCATTGTAATTATAGAGAGTTTCGGGTGCCTTTTTAATAGATGTTGGAATATTTGGAATTTTGCCAAAGATTAACTCGAATGGCATGAAACTTGTGGATGTGTGTGGTGTACTATAATATGCGAACATTGCGTAAGCTATCCAATTATCCCAGTTAAATTTATCATTTGTCGTATATGTTCTAAGGTATTCTCCCAACGTTCTATGCGATCTTTCCAGCGAACCATTTGACTGTGGATGGTAGGCGGTGCAGTTTATATGTTTTATTTTGAAAAGTTTCATCATGTTTTTGAAAAGTTGACTCATAAAATTAGAACCTTGGTCTGTAATTATAATTTCAGGTAAGCCGTACTGGCAAACAAAGTTTTCAGAAAAAACTTTTGCGACTGTGGATGCCTCTTGATTCGCAATTGGGATGGCTTGAGAAAATTTCGTTAACTCATCTTGAATTGTCAGGATAAATTGATTTTGTGAATGTGATTTAGGGTTTATTGGACCAACGATGTCCATAAAAATTCTGTCAAAAGGTTTTTTTGCTGTATCCGTAATTTTCATCGGTATTTTAGTGGTACGACCGTATTTATTTATTTGGCACCAATTACAATTTTTAATGAAATGTTTAACTTTGGTTATCATATTTGGAAACTCATAATAGTATTTTAATCTATTTAATGTATAAATCAGTGTATATCTATTTAACTATATAAACTTTGATAGACTGATATCAATTTATTCAATTTTAATTATTCTAATTTTATTTAATAATGTAGTTGATCTTTTGTTACAACTTTGCGACTTAAAATTTTCTTTTTACATAAAAAACTAAATCACAGAACATCAGACATTTGACAGTACATCCCCCCTACAATCGCCAATCCATATTATCGACTATAGCTCAAATGTATCACTACAGTTTAATGTTTGCCCTGCCATCTATGGCAGAACTTTATAACTTTTATATTCAAGCTATAGTCGATAATACAGACCGACTACTATAAAGAAGATGTACTGTCAAATATCTGATGACAGTGATTATGATCATATAAATACTATAATTATTTGTAGATTGTTAAGTTTCTGGACATACTCCCGGCCTTGAATCATTCGATTCTATAACAGGTAGGCGGCAGATTTTCTGTATTGGCCGCTTAAGCTCACCTTGCTTTGTTTTTACTTGGACCACTCGAATTTTGCCATCATTACCGGGATATATTTTGGTAATTCTTCCCAATAACCACTGCGTTGGTGGTAAATTATTTTCATGAACTATTACTTTGTCATCTATATTTAAGTTTGTATGATTATTCTGCCATTTAGTTCTGGATTGAAGAGACGTCAAATATTTTATTTTCCAGCGTTTCCAAAACTGCTCATGGATTCTTTTGACGATGTCCCAGCGTGCATGTATGGATAGATTATGTTCTGGCATTTCTGGAACTTGCTTTAAATGTCTACCGATTAATATGTGTGCTGGAGTAAGACAATCAGATTCATCGGTCATCGATGCGCATATTGGTCGTGAGTTTAAAATTCCCTCAATCTGGGTTGTTAATGTAGAGAGCTCCTCTAGGGTGAGTATTGCTTCACCAATTGTTCGCTGTAAGTGTGTCTTCGTGGATTTCACGGCACCTTCCCATAATCCACCTTGATGAGGAGCTGCCGGTGGAATGAATCGCCATTCTATTTTATTTTTTAACAAATGATTAGCAATTTCGTTGGAATGTTGATTTAGGAAGTCGTATACGGTTTGCATATAATTTTTGGCACCAACAAAATTCGTGCCGTTATCGCAATATATAGTGTTGCATAGTCCACGGCGACTTACAAAGCGGTTTAGAGCCCCAATGAATGAAGCAGTGGTCAAATTCATGCAAATCTCTATGTGAATCGCATGTGTGCTAAAGCACGCAAATATACATAAGTATGCCTTGCTAGGGATTGCTCCGCGCCTTCGAATTGCATGGACTTTGAATGGACCACAGAAGTCGATTCCTACTGCTGCAAATGGGAAAGATGGCTGAACTCTGTCTTGCGGCAGCGATCCCATTAATTGTTCTGACATCTTAGGTTGTTGTTTTGCACACTGGACACACTGCCGGAATACTCGTTTTGCAACATCTTTGCCCCTGATTATCCAATAGTTCTGACGGACTAGGCTTGTTAACAGGTTGGTTCCTGGGTGTTGATTCTCTTGGTGTACTTGGTAGGTTATTAAGTAGGATAATCGGCTGTGGTTTGACAAGATTGCCGGGTGCTTCATTTCGTAGGGTAATAAAGAGTTACCTAATCTTCCGCCAACTCGCATGATCATCATTTGATCAAGAAAAGGATTCAGCTGTCTCAGTCTGCTTTTACTTGGTAGCGGAATGTTGTTTGATAGCGCTCTATATTCTTCAGGGAAATCAAGCATCTGTACTCTATTGATTAAAACTTGATCAACCACCTCTATTTCTTGTTTTGTGATGCACCCATATTGCTTCTGAAGGTGCTCTCTAGACGACCTACAATTGTTAAAAAACCGTATAATAAAAACTAACATTCTTTTTAATTTGTAAAGGTTGGAGTATTTGTGGATCAGATTATGTATTGTATCTGAATTTGGAATGTCTTTCTGTGTTGCTGCGTGAACTATTAAAGAGGATGCCTGCTCTTCATTTGTAGGTAGAATAACTGGTTGATACGGCCATTGTGATTCATCTTCTCGCAGCCATCTTGGACCCTTCCACCAAAGCTCACTTGTTGAAATCTCGGAATAAGATTTACCCCGAGTTGCGTAATCCGCGGGATTTTCCTTTGATGGCACATGTCTCCAGAAACTTCTATTGTGTTCACTAATGATTTTTGAAGTTCGATTGGCTATAAATGTGGTCCACCGGCGTGGTTGACTAGCCAACCAGTCTAGGACAATTTTCGAGTCGGTCCATAGCGTGGTTGATGTGATTTCTATGGTGAATATTTTAGCTATTTGTTTGATGATTCGACTTAAAAGCACTGCTCCCATCAACTCAAGTCGTGGTAAACTGACTTGTTTTAGTGGAGACACCTTTGACTTAGAACATATCAAATGCGATTCTAGTCCCCGTTCAGAGTTTGTTACTGCATAAATTGCTGCAGCATATGCCCATTTACTAGCATCACTGAAACCGTGAATGCTCATGGTGGTCGTAGAAGATATCCATCTAGGAATTTCAATTTTCTTTGTACCGCTTAAATCTCTTCTGATTTTAATCCACTCGGACTTCACTTCGATTAGTAGTTCATCATCCCATTCTAATTTCTGCAACCACAGTCTTTGAAATAAAATCTTTACTCGAATTACTAATGGTGAGATTAATCCTAAGGGATCAAAAATCCTGCTAGCTTCCGACAATAAACTTCTTTTTGTGTGTACCTTGAGTGGGTTGATATCAGTTTGAAAGATGAACATGTCCTTAGTAGATTCCCATGCTATCCCCAATAATTTGATTGATTCCTCGTGCTCCGATAACTGTTTGATATTGTCGTTGTATTGATTCGAGTCAGTTTGCATTAGCTTGTAGTTTGATGCTAGTTTTCTCAGGTTAAATCCACCGCTTTTTAATATCGGTATCACGTTGGACTTCAAATTTTGCAACTCATGTACCGTGGCAGCACCAGTTATTAAGTCATCAACATATATGTCTCTTTTAATTGCAAGACATGTTTCTATGGATCTGTGTGAGTTTAGCTGAGCCAGTTCCATTAAACATCTCGTGGCCATAAACGATGCAGAGGCCATACCATAAGTTACGGTCTTACAAGCAAACGGTTTAATACATTGTTGTTTATTTCGCCATAAAATTATTTGATGCATTGTGTCTTTGGGATGCATGACTACCTGGCGATACATTTTCTCAATATCACCAACAAGTACGTAGCGGTGCTGACGGAATCGTAGTAATATTTCAAATAAAGTTGATTGAACGGTAGGACCCACCATTAGATTTTCATTCAATGACGATTCACCCTGGCATTTTGCCGAGGCGTCGAATACCACACGCAACTTCGTTGTTGTGCTGCTATCTTTTCTTACACCATGATGTGGTAGAATATACATTTTCCTAAGGACTTCTGGATTTATTCTTACTTCTGCCATATGACCCAGTTCTTGATATTCTTTCATGAAGTTAACGTACAAATTTTTGAATTCTGGATCCCTTTGAAATTTCTTTTCCATAGATATCAACCTAGATAATGCTAAGTGATACGTTTGACTCATTGGATTCTGGTTTTCCTTAAATGGAAGTCTCGTTATAAATCTGCCTTCTTCGTTTCGGGTGGTGGTTGCTTGAAACCACTTCTCACACGTTTCTTCTTCTTCTGTGTGCCTTTTATGAGTCTCTGGGATAGTTTCAATCTCCCAGAACTTGCGCAGTGTTTCGTCGACGTCAATTTTAGTGGTAAATGATCTAATGGTTTGCGTTGTTGATTCACATTGATGTACACCCCCGATTACCCAGCCTAGCTTAGTATTCTGGGCAACTAGGCTACCAGCTCCAATTTTTTTGTGACCATCATTCCTGAGCTCAAAAACGATGTCAGCACCTAATAACATGTCAATTGGTGCGGATTTATGGAAGTCAGGATCGGCTAACTTGATGTCGGCTAAAGTGTTTAACTGATTGATGCTTACGGCACTGGTGGGCAATGATGATGTTATTTTAGATATTATAAATGCCTTTATCATGGCGACTGGATCGTTGCAAAATCTTGAAGTTATTGTAATTTGAGTTGTTCCATGTGACTGTCCCGCTCCTGTCTGCCCAATTCCAGTGATGAGCATCCTTCCGTTGGTACGCGGTAACCCTAATTTTTGCGCAAAAGATTCTGTAATGAACGAAGCTTGAGATGCGGTATCCAACAATGCCCTACAAGCTCTAAATGCTCCAGTTGGGTCAATGATATTTATTAAAGCAGTGGGTAATAGTGCTACTTCTGTTGATTTATTAAATTTTTGATTTGATGACAAAGAGCAAAGTGCTAACGATTTCTCGTTGCTGGATGCAGATTGATAAACAAGCGCAGCGCTTGATGCAGCAGGTAACTTTTCATCAGAGTGAAGTAACGAATGATGCTTACGAGAACATTGACGACACCGGTATCTGGATTTGCAATCGTGCACGGTATGATTTTGATTGAGACAATTAAAACACCGTTTAGTTTTTACCACTAAGCTTTTACGATCAGCCACCGATAGTCCATTAAATATATCACATTCAACGAGTCGATGGTCCTTAGTATTGCAACCTACACATAATGAGTTTGTTAGGGTTGTGAAAGCTTCCTGGTGCTTGTGGTGTATAGTTGGTCTTACTTGACGAGTTTGATTCTGTCGCAAGGACTCGAGGGCATCAATGCGCTTGGCTAGGAAGTTAAACAATTGTTGCAAAAACGGGTATTCTACTTCGGTTGTTTCTATCGCCCATAGACTTCTGGTGTCATCATCTAGCCTTTGAAGTAGTAAGTATATCAGCCACGGATCTCTCGCGGTTGCTTGCTCACTTAGTGCCTTTAGGCCACGCACCACTTCATCAGATGTGTCTAAAATTCTTCTAATGTTATCGGAATTGGCTGCTTTTACATTTGGTTGTTCAATAAATCTGCGAATGAAAGCATTTATAGTGTGTCGCTTTCGATTGTACCTTTGATTTAATTTTTGTAAGGCCTCAGTATAATTTGCTTCTGTTATCTTGAAATGTCGGACGAGTGTATACGCTTCCCCTTTGAGCAGTCCCATTAAGTACTGGAACTTCATACGACAAATTCCTTGATGAGCTCCAATTGGTGTTATATGAAAATCTTTAATGATTTGGTCAATATATTTATTGGACTGAGAATTAGGTAACTTGTGTTTATTAGAAAAATCAAGAATTATATTATCAGAAGAGTCAAGAGTTATATTATTTTGATCAGATTTATTTGGAATTGAATTATTTGTTAAATTAATATTATCACTTGAGTCAGGAATTGAATTTATTGATGATTGAGTTGTTTGATTTGATATTGTATTCTCTAAATTAGAAGGATTTAAAATTTTCGACTTCGATCTGGTAACTATGTTAACAGAATTATATTCGTTATTTTCACTTGGAGTAATTTCAACTCGTGATAATGCATCGGCTACACAATTTGTTTTACCTGGTTTAAATTTAATGCTGAAATTGTATTCTTCTAGTTCCAATCTCCACCTTAGTAGTATTGATGATGGATTAGCAATCGAATATAAATATATAAGTGGTTTATGATCTGTTTGGATAATAAATTGTTGTCCATATAAGTATGGTCGGAATCGACGTACTGCCCAAATAATAGCAAGAAGTTCTTTTTTAATTGTTGGGTAATTTTTCTCTGCTACATTCAAGACTCTACTAGCGTACGCTATTGGTAAATCTTTGGAATCATGCTTTTGAGATAAAATAGCACCTAAAGCTTTGTCACTGGCATCCGTGGTAAGTATAAACGTCGCTTGAAAATTAGGATATTGTAGAATAGGTGAAGTGCAAAGGCATTTTTTCAAATTATTAAACGCTTCTTCGGTCAATGCATTCCACTGGAATTTGACATTTTTTCGCTTAATTCGAAAGCTTCTTCGAGAAGAATCCCAATGGCTCCCAACAGTTAATATTAAATTGTTGAAGCACTGCTCCAATGGCAGTGTTTGACGCATCCGTGGTGATACTAAAACAAGCGTTGTTCAGTGGATCTTGCCACTGTTATAAAGTGATCTTGCCCAATAAAGTGATCTTGCCCAATTCCTTTTTGAGTTTGTTGAACGCTGTTTGACACTCGTCCGGCCAAGAAAAATTCTTAGCAATCTTGGGTTTTCTGTTCAGAACCGCCAAGTGAGTGTGGATTGGGGCTAGTGTTTCAGCGAGTTTCGGTAAGAAACGATGGTAGTAGTTTACCATCCCGGTGAACTGCTGAATTTTCTTTATTGTTGTTGGAGCTGGGAGTTCGCTAATGGCATTAATTTTCTCTTGGGAAGGAAGAATACCATTAGGCGTGATCTTGTGGCTGAGAAAATCGAGAGTTGTGACGCCAAATATACATTTGGAACTCTTAATGTGCACGTAAAACTCAGATAGTCGCTGAAAAAGACGTTCCAGGTGGAGTTTGTGCTCATTCTCATTTTGTGAAGCTACAAGAATGTCGTCAATGTATACGAAAACGAAATCGAGGTCGCGGACTACTTCGTTCATGAATCGCTGAAACGTTTGTGCGGCGTTACGTAGGCCAAATGGCATTCGAGTAAATTCGAAGAGTCCAAATGGTGTTGTGAGTGCCGTTTTCTGTACGTCTTCAGGTGCTACGGGAATAAGATGATATGCTCTGACGAGGTCAATCTTGGAGAATATGTTCTTCCCTTGCAAGTGCATAGAGAAGTTTTGTATATGTGGGATAGGATAGCGGTCTGGTGTAGTTACCGTGTTTAACCCGCGATAATCACCACATGGTCTCCAGTCAAGATCTTTTTTTCTCACCATATGTAATGGGCTTAAGACAGGGGATGCAGACGGTCTGCAAATTCCCAATTCTACCATGTGTTGGAATTCGTTGAACGCAGCCTTGTGTCGCACTGGATCTAGTCTACGAGGTCTCGTCACTTGCAAATGACCTGATGTGACGATGTGGTGGACCACGTTGTGCTTAACTGGCAAATTATAGTTCGGCTCTGCAGTTAGAGATGGGAACTTTTTGAGTAGTGTCCCATAACCATTATCGATTGTATAGTGCAGTGGTGTAGGCGTGTCGGCCTTTACCAATATGGCATTGATGGACAGCTTAGTAGCTGGATCCACCAGCCTTCTGCCTCTTAGATCGACTAAGAGTCCGAATTTGCTCAAGAAATCAGCGCCAATGATCGGACGACTCACTTCGGCTATGATGAAAGCGTGTGTGAATTTTCGTTTCAGTCCGAGATCTACCTGTAGAAGTTTTGTTCCGTAGGTATTTATTGTTGATCCGTTGGCAGCTGATAAGACAAGATCAGTTTTTACTAATTCATTTTTACATTTCATTTTATACTAATAAGACGTTATCGAACGTCGGACGGGGAGCACCGAAAGGTCGGCTCCCGTATCGATAAGGAAAGTCAGGTTATTTGTTTTATCATGGATAAAAAGACGTTTAGGGTTACGGGTCGGAGCTCGTGCTGTCGCGACCGAAGGACGGTTTAGGCGTTTTTTGTCTGTGAGTCAGTGTCCATCGCAATACTGGGCGATGACCTTTTAAAGCTGCATGGTCGAATGCAGTTTCTAGCTTCGGCTCCATATTTTTTGTGTAGCCGGCACAGTCCAACCCAATGGTTCGGGCGTGCATGTTGAGATGTAGAGTATCTCCCAAAGTTTGTGCTTCTCGATGGAGATCGATAAGGGGAGAAAGATTGTGAGGGGAACCGTCGCCCTCGTGACCTTTGTCTATTCCTATATACCTCCAAATCGTTGAATTTTCTTTCTAAATTTGCTAGTCGTTCTTCTAGTGTGACGCCTACTGAGGGAGAGCGGTATTTCTTTTCATGATTTGTGTTTGTGCGGTATTGTGGTCTTGACTCACGCGCTACCATTGTACTGGCTATGGTAGGATTATAGGACGACGTTGACTGAGTTGCTTCGTGCATTCGATCTGCCATCTGCGCTAGCGCGTCTAACGGTTGAGTCTGTGGTTGAGCAGCTAGTGCGATGCGAATGATTTCGGGCATTCGGCGGCCCCACAATGATCGAATTACGACGTCGGTAACGTTTGTACCCGCTAGTGAGCGAATATTGCGTAGCGCTTCGGACGGCCTGCCATCACCAAGGTGTTGGCCAGATAGGAGAGCGTCGAGCTGTTGCTCGTCCGAAGGAGCCAGTCTTTATATTAACAACTTTTTTATTGTGTTGTAGTGGTTTGCCGTTGGTGGGTTGGCAAGGTGGTCGCTTATAAGACCAAACGTCTCGGGTGAGAGAGATGACAGCACTTGCAAATATTTTTGCTTGTCTGACTTAATCAGTTGGATTTCAAACGTGGTTTCCGCCAGTTTAAACCAGTCAGCAGGTTTTTGAGTCCAGAACTGCTGGAGCTTTATTGCACCTACTGCTGCAACTTCGGAACCTGACGGATTATTTTGTGTGGGTGGATTTTGGACTAACGTACCGGTTTTTTTTTCGTCTTGTTCTGGTCCCATGGTTGTAAGTAAATGTCTTACCCGACCTTATTAGTTATCAAAACAAAAAAAACTTTTTTTTATGATGACGATTGTTGCGCAAAGATTTGAAAAAATTAGCTAGCTAGAGAAACTTACGTATAGTCTATTTTGTTATTGTGGGAGACGACCGTTACCCGTGATTTGTTTGAAAAAATTTGTAAAATTTACATAAAATATATGATTGCTCTGGCAATGTGAAATTTACGTTATCATTTATAAATAATTTAAAAAAAACTTAATATTATAGTGGTTTAGTTATGGTTCTTTTGTATTCCCCCGGTGCCACGTGGTTCTTACTCTCCGGAGCAAGATCCGTGCGTGTAGTTGATTATTAATATATCTGCGTTTTCTCGAACGGCAAGTGTCTTCCCGAAGTGATTTGTTGTATGTATTCTCCAAAGTTTTGATGATGTGTATCTTTACCTATAACTGGTGTTATACTAGGTTTCAATGTAATAAATCCTTTTTATTTCCTACGCGGTTGTGCGGGGTTTATGTCTCCGAAAATTTATTTTTTTCTACGCGATTGTGCGCGGCTCTGACTCCAAAATTTTATTTTTCCTACGCGATTTTGCGCGGCTCTGACTCCAAAATTTTATTTTCCACGCGGTAGGTTTTGGCTCTGAAAATTTTATATTTTTTTCGCGGGTGTGCGTATTTTCGGTAAAAACCGAAATCGGCGGTCACCAATTATCGTTCACTTATATCGATATATCTTTTTCACTTAATAAATAAAGGCACTAAATGTATCGTTATAAATTGTATTTTTTATTCGTCACTTAATTTACACTTTGTCCCTTTTTATTCAAAATATTTTTTTTTCAAACGAATCACTTGATAATATAATATTGTAACAATTATTTTTTTAATGCGACCGTATTTGCGAAAAATCCACAGCGAACTGTCGTATAACTTTCTTTTTGCCACCGTTACCAAAACCGGAAAATTGTTCTCGAACAATTTGCTCGATGAATGAAAACGTCATTCATCGGAATATATCTGTCCTATTTATATATATATTTATTTTTATCTGACGCACACACTCATATTGATTAACGAATCAATGCTCTTCTGAGTGGAAGTAGCGCCGTATATTGAAAGGTATGGGAAATAAATGGTTTGCACTTAGGATAAACTGAGCAATAATTGATTTTGGTTTTCGTCTGAGGTGAAATATGTCTCGACTATATTTCGGAGTTTATAATTTGTTGTGGTTAACCAATTTATATTTAAATTGAATTAACCCGCAACAGAAGTTCTTGAGATCGACAGTAATAATTTACATTATCTGTCATTCCATTTGTTGCTAGTTTAACAAAAGATTCTACTCTTGGAGGGATTACCACATTGTTAACGGTAGATTGATTTGTTGAGGATATCAACGGTAGGTTATAAATATTATTTTGAAATTGGATTGATAATGTTTTTTGGTCATAGTTTATAATGCATTTAAAAAGTTCAAAGAAATCCTTTCCTAAAATACCAGAGCAATCCAAGGGAAAATCATCCGGGACTATATGAAATGAATGTGGAATCTTCGTAACTTTATCTATTATAATATTTGATTTGACCAGAGCTAAAGTATTTATATTGTCTTTGGTTATACCTTGTATTTGAATTTTTAAATTTGGAAAAACTACAGTATCATATTTAATGACATTTCGTTTAATTAGGCTAATATCTGCGCCTGTATCAACTAAAAAATAATTTTCCGCGTTTTTCATTATATCAATATTTAATCGGACAAGTTTAAATAGATTCAATTGTTGGAGTTTGGAGACATTATATAATTTTTTGGAATCAACAACGATTGAATTTGATTGAATTGAATTTACGTCTCGGCATTGTGAACACTGGTTTCGAGATCTTGAATCCGAGCATATGTGTTCGATTCTTGCTTGGATTCCGTTAAGTTTTCCGAAGACTGATTTATAATACGATTCGTGTAAACTTGAGAATTATGTTGCCATTTATTATTACGTTGACGTTTATAACAATCTTCGATCAAATGACCTTGCTTTTTACAATATCTGCAAAATAATTGATTTTTGTTATTATTTAGGTTTGGCATTTTTTCGTGGTGTTCTATTTGACCTGAGTTTTTATAAATGTTTACTTTTGGAGTAAAGCTTGAGCTGGGAATAGATAATTTTTGAGAATTCGCTTGATTTTGTTGTAAATTTGTTTTATAATTAGATGAATTTGAATTATGCCTAAAACATTCATAGTATGAATGATTCGGCTTATTACAGTTTGTACAAAATTTTTTATTCTGAAAATTAGTTGAAGGTTTATGTGACACTTCTTCTTCAATAGCTTGGGCAATTGCATCTGACAAATTAGTAAAATGATGCGCCTTAATAATGGTTCTTAGTGGTTCATTTAGACCATTTTGAAATGAATTTAGTGCTATTTCATTATTTAATGATTGAATGATATCTGCAGATTGACGACCTTGTTTACTAATGCAAATTTCATTGAGTTCAAACATTAAATTTTCAATTTTATTAGCGAATGACTGTGAACTTTCAAAACGTCCTTGATTAGTAAGAATTAATTCGCTGGAAACAGTTCCAACTGATCTTTTTTTACAAAACTGGGTTTCAATTGCTGCTTTTAACTCATCAAAATTTTTGAAATCTTTATAACGCACTAATTCAAATGCTTGTTCATCCAACTTTAGCTTGATTAGTTGCATAAATTTAATTTTATCTTCCTTACTCGTAAGAGAACACATATATAAACTTTTCACTTTGATTCAATTTACTATATTTGTTAGCGCTGTTTTACCGCTGTCACCATTGTTATAATAATAATTGTTTTATTAATTTTTTAATTCTTTATTTATTATAATATATTAAATGTAATTATACTTTACAGATTGAACACTGAATACAGAATGTTTTTTCATATCTCTGCTATCTCTTTTATATAATATCGAATGTTCGAATGTTTCGATATTCAAACTTTATTAATTTTACATTTAGTGCTTTGATACACTACAGTTGCAAGCAGAAAAAAAAATTGATTTTTACTGAAATAAATACTTCCATTAGGCATAAAAACAACTCATATAAAATATAAATAATAAAATTTAGATTCAAAATTCACATAAAACATGAATAAAAAAATATATGTATATATATAAAAAATTCATAAAATCTTTAAAATATCACCTTAGCATATAAAATATTCATATACCTAATTATAAAAAAATAAAACATTCATATAAATACTAAAAATTAAGTAATAAAATATAAATATAAATTTAATATAAAACATAAATAAATAAAATTCAATAAAGATATCTGAAATAAATAAAAATTAGTGTAAATTCATTTAAAAATATGGAACGATACTTATCTTAATTTGTAACTAGTCTTGGTGCTTTTCCTAATTCTCCTGAAAAAAAAATAATAAATTAGATTTCAATAAACTTAAATTGATGTTTTTATTACCTGGTTGCTCAATAGGTCGCTGACCACTTTCATGATGTCCTGTTGCGTCCGAAATCTCGGCATCAATGGCAACATCTTCATAAAGGGTTTGAGCATTGCCCAAAACCCATCCAGCTCCAAATCGATGGCCACAGTGGGAGGGGAAACGGTTCCTCTGTTGCTTACCTCTTGTTGGTACATTTTAACTAATTCCCGCTTTAACTCCAGATTTTCTTCTTGAATGTTTTTCCCTTTAAAATTGAATATAAATCTAAATATATATAAATATATATATATATATATATATATATATATATATATATATATATATATATATATATATCCGAATTATTTACTTCTGCACTTTCGCCAACAATGTTCCCACTTAGAAGAGTAGAACTAAAAAAAAAGAATCATATTATGTATAAAACTTGGTAAATTATATTATTTAACAACCTTCTCGGTTTAGCGGTATCATCTAAAAATAATAAAAGCTTGCAGTATTTATATGCTGGTTTTTACCGCCTGCTGAACCACTAGCAATGTTATTTTTTGATCGGGCATAGCTAGACTTTGCGTTATCCCATTGTTTGCGAACTTTTAAAATGTTGGCCGTGCTACTTAAAGGTCTATAATATAAAAACAAAACAATTAGGGGTAAAGTATGTAAATACATATATATGTGAATAATCTCACTTATGTTCAAGTTGTAAATTTGAACTCGTGAGTATTTACTATAGACTAACTACTGGATTACCGCGGGTGGGGTCTAGTAGTTAGAATGAAAACTATATTGTTTTTTCGAATGAACATTTTATTCTGCTTTTCTTAAATAATCTAATTTTCGTATGCTCCACCAAATTACTACGGCAAGGAAGCTCCAGAACACTACGTGAATCATTGTGTAGTGATGTATATGATGACTGGTTGGATTATCAATTAAAACTTCATTTTCTCTCAGCGATGCTATTTGGTTATCTAGATCAGATGTCTCAGAAGTGGTGATTAATTCCATGTTGTCAACTTCTAATGTTCTGTTTTTGATGTATGAATGGAGCTGTTTCAGATTATTAGCCCCATGTGTCAATCCAGCAATCTTGAGAGATTCCTTGTTGATATTGTTGTGCGCTACACCTACAGCGATTATGATACTATCTGCGTCTCGTAACATACAGCCTGCATTTATTTCCATCACACCGGATCCGCGCAAATTATGAGACTTGATTTTTGAGCCGCATATGACATCTACAGTAGTTTCGTAAGGCACTACGAAAATCCACTGATTTGGGGCGCTTAGCTTAATCCAATGATTAGTGGCCGTTGTAGAACCAATGTTGCAAAAGACCTCAAGTCTTGGTTTTCGCTGCATGATGGCTATCTCACACTGACTTCTATTGTTCATGGTGTTGACAATTGGTGAGATTTCACATAAAAAATGCATTGATTGCAGTGCTTGACAGTGATTTACTTCTTCTCTTGTCAAAAACGCTACATGTTCCCGCCTACTATCCACAGCTAAATACTTTGCTGAAGTAACGATGTAAGATTGAGTGTTGTTATGAATAATATCTGGAACTGGAATCACCGAAAAGAGAGTATAGTCCCATGTGAATGACAGTGGGAGGATAAGTTCGATTATTATGGTTCGTTGTGTCACCCGGCTACGTATTTTCATGCTTTGGTACAAATGGATAAGGTCTGGTATGTTATGACCTGGTACTGTGATGGATACCGGTATGTGCTGACGGATTAGTTGTAGCTCATTCTCCAGTTGTGCAGGCGAGAGTATAGATGGATGTAAGTTGCCCTGATGGGCATGATACATTACGTCCAATAACCCTCGTTGTCTATCTTCTAGGTTGTTTAGTACTAGAGTCAACTCCAGTATGGTCACTAACACTGACCTAACTCTTTCCTCGTATGTTTGATACTCTTGTAATTGAACCATTTCCTGCCGTAGCCGCTGCTGATCCTTGATTAAGTTGTTCAAAGATGTCATAGTGAGATTTGTATTGTGCCTCACTAGTTTAATAGTTTTGTCAATTACGCTGGTTTGGTTCTTTATCAGCGTCAGTAAGTGGTTTTCATTCTTACTTATTGTTTCAAAGTGGGTTTCGTACTGGTGTGCTTCTCGCTGCGATAGAAGTCCAAATATATCACTAAGCACAATACCTGTTGTATCTCCGAAGCCACATTTAATTCTTCCTTGTTGCTTTCTAGCAATAGTACATTATCAGCTATTAGGTTGTTAAGACGCCATTGTAGTTGCTGAATGATTATGTTGCAATTTATTCTAGGAAGCTCCTTACAAACCGCCTGTAATTCTGTCTGGGCTTGCTTAAAAATGTCGATCTCTTCCCAGTAATTACTCATGTTGTAATAGATTAGTACAGTCCACTTCATTGCAACTACCTCAAGTTTGCCTAATTCTTCAAAAAAATATACCAGTGGATTGGTTGAAGCTTGTTATTTGGATATCGGCTTGGACAAGTCCTATACAGCAGCAAACTGACAGTAATGATAGTATAAAGTAGTTGTTCCTCTTCATATGTTTTACTCGTCTATCGGGTTGTTGTCGTGGTGCCAGACTGTTGTTTTTGCAATTGTTTGATGTTGCCTTTTTAGGCGTGGTACTAATCGACGGTGGGATAGTTTTTATGGGTAATAAATCCCTTGCATCATCGTCAATTGGTAATTTACATAGTTTTACAATGGGTCGTTTATACACTGCGTCCTTGCATTTGACAGTTGCGACGCGTGCGAGGTTGTCTTTTCCAGGATGAGTACAGAGAACACGTCCTAGTTTTCATCGAGTGGCGGGTTGTTGATCATCCTTTATTAATACTAGGTCATTTTCCGTCAAGTTTGGTTGTACACTCATCCACTTATTTCGTTGGTGTAATTGGTGAAGATATTCAGTGGACCAACGTTTCCAAAAACCTTGCACAACTCTCTACCATATGCCATCTGGATCTTAACCCCATATTGTCGATGTCAGCGCACGGTAGCGCCTTGATAGAATCGCCTATTAAAAAGTGTCCTGGAGTTAAAGCTGCTAAATTGGAAGCATCGTTGGTCAGTGGTATGATAGGACGTGAATTTAGGCATGCTTCAGTTTGCGTGACAACGGTGTATAGTTCTTCAAAAGTCAATGTTGATTCTCCTATGACTCTTTTAAGGTGGAATTTTACCGATTTGATTCCCGCTTCCCAAATTTCGCCGAAATGAGGAGAGTGTGGTGGCATAAAATGCCAAGTAGTCCCCTCGCTGGCTAGCATAGTTGCTATGTTGGTTGGAAGATTTTTTAACGCGGAATGGCAGTTCTTTTTCATTGCGGCATTTGCTCCAACAAAGTAGGTTCCATTGTCGGAGTATATATCTGTACACAAGCCCCGTCTGGAAATGAATCTTTTGTAGGCAGCAATAAAGTCTTCGGTTGTTAAGCTGCTTACTATCTCGATGTGGACGGCCTTCGTTACCATGCAGATAAACAGTGCAATGTATCCCTTGTACGTTTTATGACCTCTACCTTTGGTTGTTCTTAATTGAATGGGACCGGCATAATCGATTCCCGTTTTGGCAAACGGCCTTCCCGGCTTCACACGAGAAGATGGCAAGTTTCCCATCAGCTGATTGGACTGTTGTTGTTTATGGCGAAAACAGATAAGACATTTATTAATTATCTGTCTTACAGTACGTTTACCATCAATCACCCAGTATTTATTTCTTAAGTGAGATAATGTTAGCTGTGCCCCTCCATGTAAGGTACTGATGTGAGCATCCTCTATGATTCTATGTGTGATTGTGTTGTTTTTACTTAAGATTAATGGGCTTCTGCTGAGACTTGGGAGCATTGAATTCTGTAGTCTTCCACTTGCTCTTAGCAAACCATTTTCGTCTAATGTTGGATTTAGTGATCGAATTTTGCTTTTTTTGTCGATTTCTTTAGCTTTCTTGAGACAGCTAATTTCACTGTGAAAATCTTGCTTTTGTACCACTTTTAAAATTGTTAATTCTGCAATTTGTAGCTCTGAGGTTGTAAGTTCCCTTTTGTTGTTGCTTCTAAGAGTGCTGTTGTTTATGAAACGTTTGCAGTATGCGACTATACGCCTTAGTCGGTTGTACCTTGAGCATCGTTCGAATAGCTCTATAAGAGCGTGGCTTTCCTTCCGTGTTGTAAATACTTCTTGGCTTTTCTGTTTTAGTTCTTGCTGCTGATTTGTATAGCTTGGATTAAAAATGATGACTTCCGTGAACATCATCACCTTTTGTCGTAGGAACTCCGGGCCTTCCCACCATAATTTGTTTTTGGTGAGTGCTAACGGATTTTACCACGTGACGCTATGTCTGCTGGATTGTCGCATGACTTCACGTGGTGCCATGTTGTTGTTGGTAACATACTTTTGATTGCTGAGATTCTGTTGGCCACGAAAGTTTTAAATTTGCTTGGCTCTCCTGTGATCCAACAAAGGGCAATGGTTGAATCTGACCACGCATATGTCTCTATATTAACAAAACAATTAGGGGTAAAGTATGTAAATACATATATATGTACATTAAAGATTTCTTTTTTCTTACTCGATTCCATCGTCACTTAATCCCATAATCGAGATCTTATTAGTTTATTTTTAAATTGCACACTCGAAAAATAATTTGATACGCGATGTAAACGGTTTCGTATATGACTCCAGCGCAAACTAGGGTCGTTTTTCGATTTATGACTTGCTCCACAAAAGAAAGAGTTTATAATGCTCCCAAGTTCGAAACAAATTGCATTTAAATTGTATATGATACTATTTGCGACGAATTACAGAACAGTTTGCATCAAGATTTTTTCGATGCATGTTAATTTGAAAATTGATGTTGTTTGTGTTTATTGAAATTATGGTGCAGTGTGTATCGTAATCTATTATAATTTGTATCAATGCGTACTCTCAATATAAAAATATCAATGCGCACTCTCAATGTTTCGAGAAGTTTTTGTTTGATTAAATCCTTTTGAGTGGTTACGTTCAGATTTTTTAAAATCAAAAAATTCTCGTCACTGTCTATGTCAAAAGCTGGTTTAGTTTCCGTTGAAACAGATGATCCTCCTGTATTGCGTTTCCGACTGGTCTTCCCAGTGGTAAGTTCTGATGCGTATGATTTTTGACGCACCCGGTTTAATCTTGAAATAACATACCAGCGATTTTTTTTCCTATCATATAAAGCGTCCTAATAAATAATAAAAGTAGAGGTGCTCTAAGTTTTTAAATTTTTCTAAATATTTTTTTAATCTTACTATTCCTCCGTTTTCTTTTTGTTTAGTTTTTAATTGTGGAAATAATTTCACAATAGCTAGCGCCAGCGCCGTGATGTGTGCTGGATCAGGAGAATAAGTTTTAAATTGAGATACCAAATAATCCACACCCTCTCTAATTATCGCTCGTCTTTCAGTATCTGAAAGGCCTTTCGGTGGCTCGCCGGTTATATTTTTTTTACTCAATACGTATGCGTTCTGAGTTTGTAGAAGAAAAACATCTAAATCCTGTAATTATAACATACAAATTATTTCAGGGGATTTTAAATTAATTATTCAAATAAATTACATACGTTTGCATTTATATGCATTTGATAACCCAACCGACAATTTTGACGCGTCAATGGTGTTGCTTGAATTTCAAGTAATTCTATTGAACAAATAAAATAAAAATTTTAATATAATATTCATGCATTTATACAGTAATCAATTATACTATTATTATGGCTTTTTAAAACTGTTTTTAACTGAAATTCCGGATGAGTTTTTTGTTGAGTAACGATATCTACAAAATCCTCCTCACAAATTCTAACACTTTGCAAATCTGTAAAGTAATCGATATCATATGCAGAAATATTCGCATATATAGATGCTGAAAGTAAAATATAAAATTATAATTCATTTGAAAAAAATTAATTACAAATACATTGAAGATACGCACATTTATTTTTCCACAGCTAATACGATGCAACGTAATATCATAAATCAAAAAGAAAATGAAATTATGATGCAATCTTCCATCACATAGGAAAAAAATAGTAAGCGTCAGAATAAAGGAAAATAATAATGGGAACCACCGAAAATAATTCGAATGATAGTATTATTATTAGAATTAAATATTTACAACTTACCTGATAAAATAAAATCTTTATATTCCCATGTTTCCCCGTGTTTTATTATTTTAACATAATTAACAACCCCATTAAAGTTAATCTTAACAAAACAAAAATCCATTGTAACATACGATTGTAACATACATGAATAGAAAAAATTACACAGGAACAATAGATCTTGTAAACTGTAGGGTTACCATATTTCGTATTAAGCAAAAGAGGACTTCTTTCGATTTCGATACTAAATAAAAGAGTACAAAAAGAGTACTTTAAAAAAAATGTTTTTACTTCAAAATATATTTTTATTGTTTTATATACATACGTAATGTATGTATTAATTCACTTTACATATAAATAAATAATAAAAAAATAACAAAAAGTAATTTTAACTAAAAAAGTAAAAATGAAAGTTTGCTAGCAGTGTTAAAGGTAGCAGTGTAAATTCAAGTAATAAAAACATTTGTTTTTGCTTCGTACTTCTGCAAGGTTTTTATCATTGGAGTATTGGTCGTAAAATTCTGCACAGCTTAAATGTTTGAAATTATATTGGACCATTAATATATTTTTAACATTTTCTGGTAATAACCTGTTCCTCTCATCCGTCCATTGACTTTTCATTAAACTGGAAACTCGTTCAGTATTTGCATTATGAGCTGGAATCGCAAAGCAGAAATAACACAGCTTTAATA
Source organism: Tipula confusa (assembly GCA_963556175.1). NCBI lineage: Eukaryota > Metazoa > Arthropoda > Insecta > Diptera > Tipulidae > Tipula > Tipula confusa. The sequence continues at coordinate 203,827,855 of OY744476.1, read as the reverse complement.
TTTCGGAACACATACTATCATTGCGCTTGTTAAAATATTCCACCCATTTATCGCAGCATTGTTTATTTGAAAAATCTTGCTTTCCTTCCACTTCTTTCATAAACTGAGTAAGGTTGGCAATTTGATCAAACAAAAGAGAATCGTTGATTTTCACGCCCTTTTCGTTAAGGTACAAAACGGTGTTTTCGACATCAATCCACACAGGTGCATTCTCCAAGCACATCCATTCAAATACTTTATACTCTCGGAACGAATCGGTCCAAAGTTTTAAATATTCTAAGCACCGTTTATATACCTCGATTATTTCATTTCTTATTACTCGACTGCGTGGTTGTTCGCCAGTTTTTGATATGATTTCTTTTACCTTGAAAGGGATGAATTCTTCAGCTATTCGATCCAGTAATGTATTTTCAATCGATCGAAGAATGTAACCAACTTCCATTACAGAATTGTTCTCTTTTTCGATGGATTCTATTTTGGAATGAAATACATACATCAATGAATGTACAAACCACAAATAGCACTCATTAAAGGGGTTCTCAAAAAACATTGTGATTAATACCGGTGCTTTGTTTTGGGACAAAAAATATGATTTAAGTGCATCATATAATTGCAATATTCGGTTAACTGCTGGAAACAACGATAACCACCGAGTTTTCGAATGTTTGAGGAGTGTTTTGTAGTCTGTCTCTGCAAAATCGCAGAACTCCTTAAATGCCTCGGTACGGACAGTATATATAGAAAAATAATTGTATATTTTTAATATTATCGACTCAATATCAATGGGAAGTCCATCAAGACCATGTTGAACGCAGTTGTTTAAAACATGGGCTGAACATCCGATTCCTAATAAATGATCACCAAGTTCTGATTTTAGGCGACTGTAAACGTTATTGGTTCCCGTTCTTTTAACACCGCCAAAATTAGTATTGCAGTTGTCGCCGCCGAAGGCAATGCATTTTTGTTTCTGTTGTACATCGTCTAATGCGGAAATTATTAACGAACTTATCGTTTCTGACTTTTCATTTGGTACATCTTTCATTTCAATCAATAAATGTTTGATACCAATCTCTTTATCAAAATACTGAATAAGAATGGGAAATAATTTAATTACACCATGATTTGATCCATCCGTGCAAACACCGATAAAAGGGATCCTCTTTTCGTTAATGAAGTTAATATTCGTCTTCAGTGAGTATGGAGCCAAAATATTATTGATGATTGCCTCCGTCTTTGTTCTCGCAGATGATAATTTCGAAGCAATTTCCGAGTCATTGAATAATTTTCGAAACAGTTTCGAAGAGCAATCACAGGATTTGTAGCTGAAGTGGTGCTTCACCGTATGAAAAGCCAATGTAGCCTCTGCCGCTAGTACTTGATCATTGAGTTTAGTATTCGTTTGAAGAAAAAATTTTGAGACCGCTTCCGCTTGCGCATTGGAGGTGTCGTTTATGTTTTGGGGAATTCAAATGTTGTTCGAGATCACTTTTTCCCTTATTCGCGATAGAATACGTAACATCACAAACTTCACAATGTGCTTCGTTATCAAGATTAGTTTTTCTAAACATTGGATATGCTTTCTGCAATTCCACATTAAACTTGCAACTGTTTCGTCGGCTCATTTTGACGGTGTCCCGTATTTAAAATATTTTTAACAAATTTAACCTTAAATTCAATATGAACTGTGATTTGCTGTGGTAAAAAAAGTTTAAAAATATGTAATTGTAAAACTTACAACACTACCCAATAATAAATAATTGGGTCCCAATCCAGTTTATAAATTGTTACTGTTATATAAACTGTTTATAAATTATTTAATTTATTAATCTCCGTTTCAGTCTTTCAGTTTTATTATCATTGTTTATAATTAATCACTAATCAATTATATTTTTGTAAAAAAATATTTATTTCCGAAAATCCAAACGTTTAAAAGTTATTAAAATTATTTTTTTTACATATGATATGAGATGACATCCGACGTGGGAATCACTAAAAATTATACTAAAAAGTTTATTTAATCGAATTCATAATGTCAAACGATTTTGTTGTGTACTAAAAATTTGTCTGAAGAAGTAAATTTTTGTTTATGAAAAAAGAGTACTATAATAAAAAAGTAAAGAGTATAAAAGATTACAGTCTAAAAAGAGTATAAATACTCTTAAAAGAGTATGGTTGGTAACCCTAGTAAACTGTAAATTTCACTTAACACGTCTTTTATAATTAATTGTTTTATAACAATGAAATAAAATAACACAATAAAAATGTATTATAAAAATTATGTATGTTAATATCTCATACAAATTTTTTTAATTTGAATACATACTGCACTACAGAATTGTCGAACGAATGACGATAAACTTTGCACTGTGTGGATATGTTTGAAACAATACGAAATATGGATAAAGAAGAGAGATAGGTATGTTTGTGTGCTGTTTCTATGCTGTAAACAAAACAGGGGAAGACACTTTTAAAAATTAACGCTGTTAAATAACAAATTAATATTTTACATATTATATATATATATATATATATATATATATATATATATATATATATATATATATATATATTATATATATATATATATATATATATATATATATATATATATATATATATATATATATATATATATATATATATATATATATATATATATATATATATTGATATTGTGTATATTTAATTACAAAGGATAATTGTTGCAAATACTAAAATTATTTAGTAACGAATTTCCAAATTAATGTTATTTTACATATGTTATTTGTACGATTAAATTGAGTGGTAAGCCCTGTTTTTCTGAAACTAATAAAAGAGATATTAATAGCTACCTACACATGTATTAATTTTTGTCTTTGTTTTACTAAAACGGTACTCTTATTTAAAAATTTAGGCATTTGAAAATGAATTTATAGGGATACGTTGTATTATTTAACTGATATTGAGCTAAGACCATATAATTTTATTTAGGTTATTACGACTTAGCGTAAGTTTTTACTTTTGCAAAATATATAATCTTGTTCAGTACTATCATATTGTATTTATGCTGTATTTATAGTTGTTAAATAAATCCATGGTTACTACACCCAGAAAAAAAAGTTATGTTATTAATAATTGTATAGGTCTTTTTAATAATTTCCATGCATTGAAAACTGGACAATAAATATGTTTATTAAAAATATGAACTTAAAATTATTAAAATAATAAGCATAAAGATTATTAAATAAATAATTCCAAGTTATTGATTAACAAAAAATTTTAAAGAAATGTATAATTGTGTTTATTTCTTTAATAATTCATTTCATTAATTTAATTATGTTACATTATATAAGAGACAATGTAAATTTATTAATTTTATAAATTTGAATTAGTAATTCTATAACTTACCTTATTAAACGAATTTATTATCATTATTAATTTCCATAACTTAATTTGATTATGTGTTTTAAATTTAGGTTAAGAACTGAAGTGAATCGGAGTCTTTGTCGATTTCCCAGAGACAAGGTATCAATGATTCAATGAATCATTTTAATGAGCATTTTTTATTAATTATAAATCATTATGCATGTGTGTAATTTTGAGTATATAGTTTTGTTTGTGTTGTAAATTATAGGAAATAATATTATGTAGTAAATAATGTAGTGTTGTCGTTCAGAAAGAGAAGAAAAAGGGAAAAAAAATCAACACGGATTTATTTTTTTATTTTTTATATACACGGGATAGATATACTTTAGTTTCGTAGAATTTAAATTGTTAATATACTATAAGTATGGAGGGAACATAAATGGGTACAAGTAACAGGTATATAATGAAAACCAATACTCACTTATAATATTTACAAATTTCCCGTTTGTTAATTACGTTTTGTTTTACATGTTTTGTTGTATATATTTTATAATTTGTATTTTGTTTTGTTTTGGCTTATGTAAGTGAGTATTGGTATATAAGGTATATAAGGTTTTGATAAAGGTGTATAGTCTGAAATACTATTTACATATATCATTATAAGGGTTTCCCAATAAGAGGTTTCATTTTGATATTAAAAAACGAGTGTTTTTTAGAGAAATCATTTAATGTTTATTTCATTGTAAAGAGGTATGCCATTGAAGTTGAAAGCGATATCAGCCAAATGGCCGCCACACCTACGCGTGCAGCACCATATCCTTTTTATGAAATTTTCCATGACCAATTCGTGCATTTGCAGCGATGTCCTCGGTGTCTTCACGAATTTCATTTTTAAGGTCTTGAATTGAAGGTGGAGTATTCGCATAGACCTTATCTTTCACGTGGCTCCAAAGAAGAGTGTCTATAGGGGTTAAATTACAGGATCTCTAGGCAACGCTTCTTTCTATGGTTGGCAGTGGAGAGGGGGACCTGTGACTAGCGGATGATTTTCTTCTATATAGGCGTCGTGCGCTCCAGGTTACTGCGATCAGTATGCCGCTCCAAAATATTATGTGAATCATGGTATAATGGTGAACGTGGTGAATGCTTTGATTCGGCGCAAGCACCTCATTCTGCTCTAGAGTTGTGGTTTGTTTTTCTAATTCCCTTGTTGTTGGTGCCGTTATCAACTGGATCTGCTGATGTCCTATAGTTTTGTTTATGATTTGCGCATTGAATTCCCTTAGATGATTTCCCCCGTGTAGCAGACCGCCGAATTATTGAATGCTATACTGATGTTGCTGTGAACTGTCGCCGTGGCTATGATTAGTGTCTCGGCATCCCTTAGAATGCACTCTGGGCATATTTCTTCTAGCCCGAATCCTTGGAACTTGCATGGCTGCAAGATTGCAGTGGATTCACAGATAACATCGACCGTAGCTTCGTTGGGTATGACGTATATCCATTGGTTCGGGGTGTGCAACTTGATCCAGTGGTTGGTTCCATTTATTGCTCTGCTGCTGCACACGGTATTGATTTCCTTCCTTCGCTGTAATAGGGCTATTTCGCATTTTCCTTGGTCGGCAATTGGAGTAACAATTGGCGATAGTTTGCATAGAAATTGTGTTGGTTGGAAAACTTGACACCGGCCTACGTTTTATTTTGTTAATGTTGCGAAATGCTCTCATCGTTTATCTACGGCTAGGTATTCAGTTGTTCTGATGATGTGCGACTGGGTAGTTCCGTGGTTGATGTCTGGAACGGGAACCACTGCTAGTAGTGTGTAGTCCCACTTGAAGGAAAGCGGTAGTGTGAGTTTAATAATTATACACTGTGGTGTTACCCTGCTTCGTGTTTTCATGCTTTGATGCACATGTGTAAGATCCCGGAGGTTGTGTCCCGAGATGGTAAATGATACTGGCACGTGCTGCTGAATTAACTGTAGCACCCTGCTTAACTGAGTTGGTGTTAGGATAGCTGGGTGTATAATTCGCCGATGAGCATCGTAAGCCACGTCGAGCAGAGCCTGTTGTGTCTCTACCAGGTTTCTCAGGATTAGACTTAAATCCGAGTATGCTTAGCATTATCGAATGAACTCTGTCCTCATAACTTTGGTATTCCTGGAGTTCCGACATTTCCCGCCGTAAATGGTTTTGCTCCATTATCAAGCTGTTTATTGACGTTAGGGTGAGATTTGTGTTATGTTTTACCAGTTTGACGGTATTATCGATCAGGGATGTTTGATTTTTCACTAGTGCTAGTAAAGGTGCTCATTGTTGTTAATTCTCTTGAACCGATCAATCTCCGAACAGGTCCCCTAATATGACATCCATTGTGACTCCTAGACCTCGCCTTACGCGTGATCGTCCCTTGTTACTAGCTAGCAGAAGTTCATTATCTGCCATTAAATTACTTAATAGCCATTTCAGTTGGTTTAGAATATTGCAATTCAATCTAGGCAGTTCCTTGCAAAGTGCCTGTAGTTCCTTGTCAGCTAATTCGATGTTCTCGATTTCGTTTTAGTAAGTGCTCATGTTGTACTGAATTACTAAAGTCCACTCCATCGCGACAACAAACTGATAACATTGTTATTGCAAAGGATTCATTTTCTCTGTTTTTTTTCTATGTTTTTGGCACGTCGGCATGGTTGTTGTCTAGATGTAGTGCTATGGGTTCGACTGGTCTTCGGTATGCTATTCTTGGGTGTTACATCTGTCACCAGATGACTTGGTCGTATTGGCTCTGTTTTATCGGTTCGATCGCTGATTGGTAGCTTGCATAGTTCCGCTATTGGCCGCTTGTAGATTGCGTCCTTACATTTAACTGTGACTGTTCGCACTAAACCATCAGTTCCGGCGTGAGTATGGAGAACCCGTCCTAACTTCCATCGTGTGGCAGGTAGTTGGTCATAATAATAGAACTAGGTCATTGGTAATTAAATCAGGTTGAATACTTGTCCACTTATTCCGTTGATGTAGTTGGTGTAGATATTCTGATGACCATCGTTTCCAGAAATCTTGTACCAATTTTCATTTATGACGGTGTATAATTCTTCAAATGTGAGTGTTGTTTCTCCTATCACTTTTTTAAGGTGAAAATTCACCGATTTTATTCCGGCTTCTCATATGCCTCCGAAGTGAGGGGTATACGGTGGTATAAAATGCTAGGTTGTTCCTTCACTGGCGAGTATGGTTGATATATCACTTGGTAGTGACGCCATGGCCATGTAGTAGCATTTCTTTATTTTGGCGTTAGCTCCAACAAAATATGTCCCATTATCGGAGTATATATCTGTGCATAATCCTCGCCTGGCTATAAACCGCTTATACGCAGCAATAAACCCTTCTGTTGTTAAGTTGCTTACTATTTCGATATGAATGGCCTCACTCTTGATGGTGGTAGCTCGCTCATCAACTGTTCCATGTTGGTTTGTTTGTGGCGAAAACATGTTATACATTTTTTATTACTTGGCTCATAGCGCGTCTATCATCGAGTATCCAGTACTTGTTCCTCAGAAGTGCCAACGTTACTTGTGTGCCGCCATGCAATGTCTTGCTATGAGCTTCCTCGATGATCTTTTGTGTGATTATGTTATGTTTACTTAGAATTATGGGTTGTTTGCTGTCGTAAGACAAGTTTGAGTTCTTACAAACGCATGCCTTATTTCCGCCTATGTCTGAGATGCTCAAAAAATATTTCTCTCCGTAGCTTCCATCTAAAGAAAAGATTGATTCGTTGTTTCATAATATTATCCGCCAAAACTCGGCAGGTTTCGCTAAATAGGTACGAGCAAAGTTTAGCCGGTTTTTTTTATTCTTCTGCCTTTTTTTACATTCGCTTCACAAAGCCACCTGAGTACAGTTTGACACTAATTTTTATTTCTCATACATACTGTTTATCTCACTTAGAACAGATTTTCCTGTACTCAAAGGGTCTCTTTACACAAGCGTAGTCTTCCTTAGTTATTGTATTTCTTTTACGCCCCCTTCCTTTAGGCACTTTAGGATTTTGAATTTCCAAATTTGGTACATCACCAAATTTTTAAGGCTGTTTATACCTGTATTATTATAACTATATTATTATATTATTTTATTATTATATTAGAAGGCAAATTTATATTTATAAGGTGTATAAATTAGATTTTCGGCGAGTATATGACCTATTTGTCGTAAAGCGGTTAATTCAATTGATTTGTAGTATTTAATCAAATTTGAAAAATCTAATTTATATTATTTATAATTTTTATAATTTAATATTTCTATAAATGTTAAAATTTAATTAATTGTAAATTTCAGGCAAAAACTAATTCAATTTATTACAGGTTATATTATTGTATAATTATGTTATTGTATTGGGAATTAATGGATTTGTAATTTCAGATTAAAAATTAATTCAATTTATTACAGCTCACGGCTAAGAGCAATTAATTAATTAACAGATATTGTTTTCAGGGTACCATTGCAGATTATAGATGAATGGCGGCAAACTGGAGTTGCTGATAAGAGATGGCAGAGTGCGGAGCAGTACAACAAAAATGTGATTGTCTTACACTAACAGTAGTTTGAATATTGGCTACCGGGCAATCGGACCAATTTTGTCATAACTAACATACTTTTCCTTTCCCTAACCCACAAAAATTTACTAACTATTGGCCGCCAAGGTGTCTGTAACCGGGTCGATCTCAATAATTTAACTAGTATCCTTCCATATCCTTCCAAGTATATGTAAAAACGGGTGTACTGTGGGCCCGGCGCTTTCCGGGATATCCTGCTTAATGCTTGGCAGTACATTCAAAATCAATCAATCAATCAATCAATTATTAATTTCCATAACTTAATTTGTAATGAGGCAAATCAAAACAAAAGCCAATGAATTTAAAAGTCACATGAATAATTTTATTTATTGATTTAGTTATTTTACGTTTTGCAAGGAATAAACTAAATGTTTTGATTTAAAACTTTAGAAGTTATAAATACTATAACTTCGGTTATTCAAGAGAGTATCTACAATATTGATTCACTATATAACAATCAAAAATTATACTTATGAAATCAATTATCAAAACATTATTGGAGGAATAAAAAACGAAAGTTTTAAAATATTATTTTAATAATTTATTTCACATTTAATATAAATAATATTCTTTTACATTCAATATTAAAATTTATTAACATTACAATTGATGAATGTCACGGTGAGCTCTAGCGGATAAAAAGGAATAACATAACTTCTAATAACAAACATTTCTTATATGAAGTTATATGGAAAGAGTGTACATTTAATTTTAAATTTTAATAATTACAATGATTGGAAAATCTAGTTAATCTGACATGTAGTTTAAAGTGTGATTTCTACATGTTTGATTCATTTGTTATACTAATATTATTTCAAAGTTAAAGGTAAAACCACTTTAAAACAATTTTCGGTATACCACGTTTTATGTGATAAATACATGCAGCATTTTACATTTTTATATTATGTTTTGTAAAACTAGATTTTTATCAATTTTCTACAAATGCTAAGCAATTTTTTAATAATCAGGTATCGAAAATAATAAAACTGTACCAAATGAATCAAATATACCGCAATCAAAATTTAAACTACATATTAGATTAACTAGATTTTCCAATCATTACAATTTTAATAATTAAAAATTAAAATAGATAGACACTTTTAACATATAACTTCATATTATAAGAAATGTTTGTTATTCGAAGTTCTGTGGTTCACTAAAACAGCAGCAAAACAAAATTGTTATCAACACCTAGAAACATCTCCGTGGTAAATCTCGGAATTGGCGACTATAACTTTGATAGCGTCGAAAACTTTAAATACCTCGGGTAAGTTATAACATCATCGAATGATATGCAGGCAGAAATAAAAGCCCAAATCGCTGCCAGTCAACGAGTTTTCTACGCCCAATCAAAATTATTGCGATCTAAACATATGTTGCGGTCTTGCAAGCGCACACTTTATAAAGCACTCATAAGACCTGTGCTGGCTTTCGGAAGCGAGAGCTGGGCTATGACCTCTAACGATTGTAGTCCAATCAAAGTCACGGACAACGAATATCGGGTTCGTATGAACCACGAGATAAGGCAACTTCTTGGAGGCTGCGATATTATCGGATTCATTAAATCCAATCGAGTTAGATGGCTCGGCCACGTTACACGATCTCCACAACGACGAATGACCAATAAAGTGTTCTATCAACAACCAGCCGGTGTTCGTCGTAGAGGAAGACCCCGATTGCGCTGGCGTGGCGACGTCGAACAACATCTACATGCATTAGGATGTCGAAACTGGAGGACGAGAGCGATGGACCGAAATGGCTGGAGGACCTTAGTGCGGGCGGCAAAATCCCTTCATGAGAGGTGAAAGCCAGAGAGAGAGAGAAATAATATAATAAATAATAATACAATAATATAAGTCATTTTCATTACTCTTCCATATTATACACTTTTTGGGTAACCTTAATGTTTCCCCTTTCAGCCTTTATATACAAACCCAACCGTTTAACCACTTTACTCATTTGAAATAATTAACACAACTTCGAATTTTTTAACAATTAATACACCTTCCACGTCCACTATTCTGCGTTACAAGTTAGATGATTTTTTAAAAATTGATTTGCATCCCACAACAAAAAAAACAACACCCGTACAACCACTCAATTCAACACAAAAAGGTAACCGTGAAATATGTACCAGATTACAGTGATCAATAATGATTAATCAATCAATTAAGGGCACTCCCATTGGATAACCCTTTATAAAACAATCATTTCACAACAACACACACTATACATCCCCAGCTGTTCGAAAACAAAATTAAAAACAAAACTGGAACCTGTTAATAAACATACTACTAATAAAATCATGTCATTAACATGATCAAAATTCACAAAAAATGATATTTAGATAAATCCACTCGAAACATATTACACAAAGGAAATTCACTTTTATTCTCGGTTCTCGCATCCCACACATCTAAATGCACGAGATTCATTTTTATTCTTTTATATAAAAATAACAACAACACCTGTTGTATAAATATTTTATACAAACTGTTTTAATAAATAAATAACTAAATATATTTTATTATATTTTATATTTTATTGGTATATTTTAATATATATATAACTTATTTAATTGTTATAAAATTTATTCTATTTATTATTATTATTACTTTAACACTTTCTTAATTTTTTTTAATTATTTATTTTTTTGATCATTTTTTAAACTACTTAATTTTTTAACACTTATACTTCTTAAAACCAACTGCCAATATTTTTTATTTCATTTTTTTTAAAACTCCCATGAACCATCGAAAAACGTTGGTTCATGCGATTTTTTTTTATATATATAATTTTTTCTTTTATCGGTATATTTAATAATATAATTTATTTGGTTACGAAACGACAACGTTTGAAATTCGATCACAAGAAGTGAACGACATAATTTTGTAATTGTTATGGGTGAATGGTATCTGTTGGAATGCGAATGGATAAGGAATGCGAATGGATAAGGAATTGTAATGGTTTACAACACATCTTTACAATATTAAATTTTTCTGTGCCTCGTTTCTTCTCGAACATACGCACACTCAAGTTATGTTTTTCAATTTTAGTTATATTTATATTTGTAGTTACATTTATTTTACCAGGTTTTACTATTTTTGGTAAGTACAAAGATGTTCACTGGTTGACTAATTTATTGAATCTGAATCTTAATTTATTTTCAGATATTTGCATGGATATAATATTTTGATACATAAACAAAGTGTTTATGTATATATTGCGATTATATTTCCGTTACGTTATTTGATCATTCTTAATTATAATTTTAGCTAATTTTGCAATAATGATTATCGATATAATATTTTGATACATAAACAAAGTGTTTATGTATATATTGCGTTTATATTTACTTTACGTTATCTATGATCATTCTTAAATATGATCTTAGCTTATTTTGCAATTAAGATAAAAAGTTTTATATGTAAAATAAAATGTGTATGTTACTGATACTTCCTTATGGGCTGATCAATAAAATATAAAATTAATAAATAAAATATGGGTTTAATTAGATATGAGATGATGTTAGGTATGACTGTCCTTAAGCAGCGAGAACGGCTTTTCAGTGACCGGATGTGACTTCTGTGTTGCATCGGTGGACTTCTGTGTTGCATCAGTGACCGGATGTGACTCACGTAAATAGTGTTTCTATATTTACATAATTTAATTACTCTAATAATGATGCTGCTAATGAAAAATGTGCTGCTGATGATAATGTTCTGATGATAATGCCGATGAACCATGTGCTGCTGCTGATCACGTTCTCGAAGGAAGTATAATGCCGATGAACCATGTGCTGCTGCTGATCATGTTCTCGAAGGAAGTATAATGCCGATGAACCATGTGCTGCTGCTGATCACTTTCTGTTTATGGTTTTTCTGGTCCAAAACGTATAGTGTATTTTTTGTTTTTTTATTTAACAACGAATTATTGTTGTTGTTGCGACACTGGATTCTTTTGTTTGGTACGTAATTAGTAATTACGCTTCACGATTTACAAAACTGGTCTTTTCGTTTTTTCTAATCCCCGGTCCTGCGGATTTTCTGTGCCCTAAAAAGGGACGTCGGGGTCACCAAATGTTGTTTCCCCCAGTTGGGGAAATAATTTATTTTTATTTATTTATTTTATTTATTTATTTTATTTTATTGATTTATTTATTTGTTTTATTGTTATATTTTTTTACAACTTTATAATATTATATAAAAAGACTATTCAATTACAAATCGAAACGCGACTTGATTGCTACTGATATCGATCGATTATAGAATATTGACGAACACGAAAAAGAAAAAGAAAAAACAAACGCACTCTTCGTGGCAAACAGGGATGACAGTATTCATTCGTATCAGTATTCACAAAATTAACATTTTGTGTGTACCGATAAACACCAATATAAACAGTATCAATTCATTATCCAAATGAAGATAGCGCTACAAATACTACAGACATAAATATAATCGGAGACACAATATTATTTTCTCTACAATTGTCTTTTTCCCTGCTACTGAAATGTCAGATGGCAGTTTAGTAAGCAAAAATGAAAGTTATATAAGTAGCGATTCTAAACATTTTGCAATTCACATTAAATTACAAATTTAATTGAATTGTAATACAACAATGTTTAAATCAGTCGCTACACATCGTCCGGTAAGTAAATAATATTTAATTATGTTGCAATAATCATATATTATTTAAATTCGATACCGATTTTGCTTTTGTTGTAACAGCGCGTGGTGTATATATTGCTTTTGTTGTGACCGCGCGTGGTGTATATTTGTGTTGTGGTGGTGTTCTTGGTGTAACGGATGTTAACTGTATGGTAAATCTTTTTTACTTATTTATTAGTAATATTACTTTAATTTATTTATAACTTTAAACTGAATTTCTAATATATTATATATTTTTTAATTTAACTTTAATGTCGACTCTTTGGTCGTTAACGCTCGAATGAATATCATTCTTCTTTTTTATGACAGCAAATTATCAACCGATAAATGTGATGTTTTCATACAGTGCAATCACGAGCAGTGTTGTACAAATAATAGTGTGCCCCCACACATATATATATATATATATATATATATATATATATATATATATATATATATATATATATATATATATATATGTATATATATATATATATATATATATATATATTATAATTTCCACATACCAATTTCTTCATATTCGTCATCCATTTCACTGAAATTGGAGTAGTACCCATGGAGCGTTCCAGTGTTGCTACTCACGTTATGCCCGGCACTTTTGACTAGGATATTGTCCAGTATCACAATTTTTCTGCCTTCTGGAACAATTTTAATTTTAGTTATTTAATTATCATATTTTGTTGAATAAATAATAATTTTCATAGTATTTATTTGAACTACACAACTTAAAAATTAAAATTCAAGATCAAAAAATAATAATTTAGACAAACTTAACGAAATTATTCATTTTAATTTTATTCTTACAAATTCACATATCTATTAATAATTTTATTATATAATTAATAATTTAATTTAGTTAATATTTAATTTAAATAGTAACTTAAATTTTCTAATAATAAAATACAAAAATTAAACCATATGGTTTATAGCAAGCTAATTTTTCGTAGGTTATCCCAAGTAGGGATAGGAAAATAAAACTCACTATTTATAAAAATAATTGTTGTATGCAATACAACAATTATAATACCTTAATTTATTTTATTTGCGCACTGTATTTATAAACTTACAATATCACGTCGTAACAATTATAATTACGAATTTTAATTATATTGTTGTTGTTGTATATGATGATGATGTTGTTGATGATGATGGTCGAACGATGTAATTTCCTCGCTGGTTCAAAATGGAATGACCGAGTCCAAATTATTTATTTTAATTCTTCACAAATTTTATATTGCCCCCATCTAGCGTTCTGTGTTGTCTTCGAAATATTTTATTTCTCGTAATCGCACCATCTATCGGTGCACACCTTGAACTGGTGGTACTCAGCAATTACTATCCAATTCCGAAATTGCTTGACTGTCAACGTTATGTAAATAGACGACCAAATTTGACAGTCGTATTTTATTATGATGATGTAAATATATAATCAAGTTGATTATATATTTACAAATAATCTGTGTTGTGTTTGTGTTTTGTTTGTGTATAATAATATGTACGGATGAGTATTTTATATACTCACCCGCTACAGGTTCTTACCGCACTAAAAATCAAATTAAAATGAATTGTACTATAAAAAAATAAACAAAAATTTAAATTATGGATACCCATTTTCTATATGTGTAATCTTTTATCACTTTTTGAATTGTTTGTTATATTATATTTTTTATTTTTTTTTGAATTAATATATTTTTTATTCCTTTTTATGATAATGGCTTATTTATTATTATTTAAAAAATCGATTTCGGAGATTATTCCTTCTTCAGTTTTTTTATATATATTATTACAATTTCTTTTTTTTTTTTTTTACTTTTAACTTTTATTGCCAATTAATAATTTATACAAGTTCTTATTTATTATACTTAATCTAGTGGTACTTAACAGAAGCTTAAAAAGTTTCTTTATCTAAGTATTACTCTAATAATTTATTTACTAATCCTTAATTATTTATTTATTTATATGATATTTAATTATATGATGTATAATAAATAATTTAATATAAGTCAGATCAAAAAATAAAGATCATTCCCCTGTAAATACACAACCCCCCCCCCACCCCTCCATTATTGTAAATACCCTTATTTAAAAATAAGCATTTCAGCATCTATATGTACCATAGCCATCAATATGGTACATATAGATGCTGAAATGCTTATTTTTAAATAAGGGTATTTACAATAATGGAGGGGTGGGGGGGGGGGGGGGGTTGTGTATTTACAGGGGAATGATCTTTATTTTTTGATCTGACTTATATTAAATTATTTATTATACATGATATATTTTTCTATTGATTAATGTTATAAACTAGGTGTTGTATATTAGATCTTGCTGGTTTGTGGTAATGGGTTAATTGTTGATTGTTGTTGTAAAGTTGATTTGTGTCGTTGAGATGTTTAATGGTACATGGTGGATGATATTTGACTTCTTCTTCTATGATGTTTTCTGGTATGTTGGCGCTCTTTTTGATCAAATGGTTTCTGCTTCTCTCCGCACGTTCGAAGAAATTGACGCAGTTCTGTACGACGAATTTGTCAATCCTGGAGATGTCCGCTTCTTTGTAGAGAATGGTGTTGTTGACGTATTCGTAGGAATCGGCTTTGCGTTGTATGTTGGTGCATGTTCTTAGTGTTCTTCTTTCGAATTGTCTTAATTTTTCCATTTGACTTGATGATAGGTCCGACCAAGCTGGGAAACCATATGTTAGAATTGGTCTAATTAGCTGTTTGTAGCATAATAGTTTGATCCTTTTCTGCAGTGAACTTTTATAGTGTAGAACTGACTTTATTCTATTGCTTGATATTAAAGCTTTCTGGATGATTGACTTGATGTGTTTATATGGCTTAAGATCCTCTGTTAATGTTATTCCTAGATATTTGACTTGACGTGTTCTCTTCATGGTTGTGTTGTTGATTTTAATATCTATGTTCCTGCTTTTTATTTGTTGTGCCTTCGTGAGTACTTTATTCCCTTTGAATACTATTGCTTCGCATTTATTGATGTTGATTTTGATCTTCCATTTATTAAAATATTCACTAAGGGTTCCTAGATAAACGTTCAGATCTTCTTCTGCCTTCTTGATGTTCTTTTTTGATGTGTATAAGATGATATCGTCTGCGTAAACAAGAGAATTAATGGGAGATGGGAGAGGAGCTGGGGAAGGGATATCTGATGTGTAAAGTGAGTATAGGATGGGCCCTAACAGTGAACCTTGAGGGACTCCTGCTCCTATTTTGTATATCTGTGATAATGTATTGTCTACTCTTACTTCAAATTGCCGGTTTGTGAGAAAGCTATTTATGGTTCTTACAAGGTGTGGGTCAAATTTCATTTTGATCAGTTTAAAAATTACTCCTTCAGTCCAAGTCGTGTCAAATGCCTTTTCTACGTCTAGGAGGCAAGCTAACGATGGGATTTTTTGATTTAACTTTAATGCAATGTCCGTTTTTAAAATTACGGCGGCGTGAGTAGTCGAATGAGATGCTCGAAAACCAAATTGATTAATAGGAATGAGGTTATGTTCGTCACAGTGGTCTTGAATTTTTTCTAATATAAATTTTTCGTAGATTTTACTGATGTTTGATAGGAGAGATATTTGTCTGTAACTTGATGGCAGATCAGGTGGTTTCCCGGGTTTGTGTATGGGAGCTATTATAGCCGATTTCCAGATGTTAGGAAAATAGCCTATATTGTAGCAATGATTAATGATGGCTGACAAAGTTTCAATGAAAGTAAAGGAGAATTTTTTTAACGCGTAGTTGGGAATTTTATCTTTACCTGAAGATTTTTTATTATTTCTCGAGTTTATATAAAATTTGATGTCAGCTGGTGATGCTAGTCTGTTTGTTATGTTGCTGTTTTGATGGTAGTTTTCGGTGGTTAGATCGTTTGTAAATTGTATTAATGGTATTTTGGTTGTATCTATATAATTTTCCACCTGCTTATTGATTTCGTCAGTGAACCAGTCATAACCTAAGAGCTTGTTCTGTGTATGTATATTTTCGAAGGTTTGTCCTAGTAGATTAGCCTTTTCAAGATCGTCTGTTATTTTTGAGTTGGTTACGAGATTCATCAACGTTGGAATATTGTGGTAATTTTTCCTATTTGTCAGTCGGTTAATTTCCTTAAAGGTGTTGTTAGTCAGTCTGATGCTTGATAGTTTCGTCCTCCAGTGGTTTTCATAGTGGATATTTACTAGTTGTTTTATTATAGAATTTGCATTGTTAACTTGTGATTTGATAGTTTGTGCGGCAGGGGTGTATCTATTTCTGTGTAGTTGTCGGCGAAGGGTATTTTTAAACTTGATAAATTTGATAATATTGGAGGGAAGGGGGATTTGGGTGGTGTAGTTTAGTGTTGTTAGTGGTACGTGTTTCTGTAGCGTATCTCTCAGTATTTCTTGTAGTTTCAATAATATTTCATCTATTTCTAATTTGGTAAGGACTTTATTTGTTGGTATGTATACGTCATCAATCTTTGAATTTAAGTAGTCATTTAGATTATCCCAATCGACTACACTATAATTTGGTATTTGTTTTGGAGGTTGTCTTGGTATTCTAAAGTTTAGTGAAATTTTTAGCTCAACTGCACGATGGTCGGATTCAAAATCATAGGTTTTAAGGTTTGGAAAACTATATTGGTCATGATGAACCGTTATATTATCAGATATTATAAAGATGTCTAAGTATGAGCTACAGTCAGCCTTATAGTAAGATGGTTGGTCTGTGTGCAGGAGTTTAATATTTTCTGTGAGGCTGTGGGTATTAAACCAGTTCATCAAATTATCTCCACTGGGGTTGGATGTTGTGTTACCCCAGAAAGAATGTTTTGAATTTAAATCACCTCCGAGTATGACGTGTGCGTTGGTGTGAGATTTAAGTTTCATTATTTCTGTCAGGTCTTGAGTTATTAATGCTGGGCAGTTGGTATTTGGTGTAAAATATGCAGATACTACTATAACCTCGTTTTTATTACTCGAAATTTTAATTATTGAAGTTTCAAGGGAATGGATGCTAGTGCACAGTAAAAAAAAATTACGAAAATACAATACTACTTCTATTGTATATAAGTCCAACGCAATTTTCTATTACATTTTAATAGAAGAAAATCATTACATTTTTTTAATGCAAGTTGTATTAAAAAATATCAATTTTGAATTATTAGATTTTAATACAGACACCATTAGTTTTTTTTTAAAACAAGATCTATTAAAATGTGTGTTTTTGCTTCTATTAACTTTCAATGGTGCTACCATTTTATTAGTATAATGGATGGAACCATTATATTCAAATGCAACCTCTATTTAAAAGTAATAATGCAATATTGTATTGTATTTTTATAAAACTGGTTTTTATTTTTCAATATATATCATTGTTTATAATACATTTTTTATTTCCATACTAATATTAAAGATTTTTTCTATTAATTTTTAAGAATTATTAATACCACTCCTTTGTAAAGCTGATGTAGGTTCTTTTAATACAATATTAAGATGAAATTATTAATATTTTAATACAATATTAAGATGAAATTATGGATGAGTATAACATTGTTTTATTATTCCTATAAACATATCGGCTGGAACAAGCGTTTCTTCGCAATCCACAAAATGAGATGTCATCTAAAATATTAAAGTTTAAAAAAAAACTTAAATTAGTATATTTAGTAAGAACTATAATATCAAAATTTTATATAATTATTATTTAATAAATTATTTTTTAATTAAATATTAAGTGTTAAATTTTTAATACTAATTCTATTAAGTAAATAAGCCAATAAAATCACTAGAAACTGTCATGTGACCTTAGTATAGTATAAACTAATACTTCCAGTATTAAAAACTAATACTTCTAATATTACATATTAAAAACTATATAATCAACAAATTAAACGTGCGACTTACCTGAAATTACGAAATCTTTATATTTAAACTCGCTATCACTATGTTTAATAATTTTTATTAGTTAAATTACGTATTTTTCACTTTTTAAAAAATTTTAATTTATTTAAATCGGCCATTTTTAAACTAAACGATTAAATTAAAATAAATAAAACGATTGACGACCACATATTATATTTTATTTTTTACCACAAACCTTAATGTCTTTACTTTTCTCTTGATTAAAAAAAAAACAAAAAATATCATTTTAAAATGGATCTGTACTAAACGCTATACAAATATAAATGAAATATTCAGGATAAGTCGAAAATATAAAAATTTATATTCTCGACTTATCCTGAATATTTCATTTATATTTGAGAAACGAAACAAAAATATATAGCTATCCTATACATATTATATAAAAAGTACATATTATAATTTTTTTTGCTTATGATAACTGTCGATGAGAGTAAAATTGAGCAAAAGTAAGAGTAAAATAATCGATTTACCGCTGCAGTCATTTTTAACACAAATATTTAATGCAATATCATTATTTTTTAATAGTATTGTATTACACAATTGTTTATCGGTGGTTTGCATTAAATTATAATAGAATATTGTATTGTATAAAATTTAATACAAGGCTTCTATTTCATTTAAATAGAAGATTTTTAACTGTGTGGGAGATTTTATTGTCGTATGACTAATGTCTTGTTGTATAAGAATTCCAGTACCTCCCCCTTTATTATGGAGGCGGTCTTGTCGGACAAACGTGTAGTTTTTAAATTGAATTTTATGATGAGGTTTAATTTTTGTCTCGTTTAAGAGAACGATGTGGGGTTTAACTTTGTTAAGAAAAACATCCATTTCGTGCCTTTTTTTTCGGCTAATTAGAGAGTTTATATTGAGCTGTATTATTGTAAGGGTTGAGTTGTGACAAGTCATTGAATATTAGTCATTTTTGCGAAGAACTCGAATAATGCAATTTTTTTGGTTATTGGGTCCGTGATAGCGTTGTATCTAGGGCTAAAGTTATGGAATTGTCTTAGAGTTTCTGTGAAATTTAGGTCAAACATCCCACCGCATGTTTGATCCCAATTAGTTGCCTGTGTTTTAACTGGTTGTTGTTGTTTTTGGGGTTTTGGAGGATTTGGTGGAGAGGTACGGTTTGAGAGTGTGGATGCCCCTGAATATGATAATCCTGGTTTAAAGTAACTATTGTACATTTGAATTTTTTCTACTTTTTGTACTTCTTGTTGGTGTCTAATTTCTTCTTTTCTATTTAAAATTTCTAAGTATTTTGGACATTGACGGTAGTTGGCAGGGTGTCCAGTACTATTGCAATTGATGCAGTATGGTTCCATTTCTCTGTTTTGCTTCGCGCATTGTCCTGGTCCGTGGGTTTCAGAGCATTTAACGCATCTGTAAGTCATGTTACAGTTTGATGCTGCATGTCCGTAACGTTGGCAGTTTCTACATTGTATTGTTTCTGATTTTACTAGATTTTCGAAGAATATACTCTGATGTAAAATGTATTTAATACTATTAAATTTATCAAATGAATTGGGTTTAATTTGGAGAAGCCAGATGTTTAGATCTCGGTTGTCTTTCATGGATTTTCGGGTAGTATATTTTGAAATTTTTACAATAAACTGACTTACCTGATGTTCTTCTAGAGCTGATAAGATGTCATCTTGGTCGAAACTGTTGTCAATCCCTTTTAGCAATATGGTGTGGTTTTTCATCTCCTTCGGTGTATATGTGTAGAAATTTTTATCAGCCCTCTTAATAACATCCTGAGCATCCTTGAATCCTTTCAAGTTGTTTGTATTTACGTGTGTCACATTCCGATTTATTTTTTTTAACGAATAATTATTTGATCCTAACACTTCATTTAATTTTGTAACCGTTTCTTTAATGTTTAGGTTATACGCAACAATTGGCGGATTTTTCCCTTCTTTCTGAGTGTTGATTACACTAGCACTTTTCACTTCACTATTGGTAGATTTTACTTGTTGAGGCACTTTTAATGTTTTGACTGATTCGGACGTCTTTATTGCCTCTGTTGGTGAGTCAATTTTTAGGCTTATCATGGTGGTTTCCTTTTCGGTTGGGCTATTTTGTTTCCTCTTCTTTCGATTCCTTGAAATAAATACTGTCGGGTAATCCTCGTTTTCGTCTTCCCCTTGTTGATGAATGCTTAGATCCATGTTTGAATCACTGTTGGGTTTCTCTTCATTTCCTTTTTCTAGGTGTGCAATCCTCGCTTCTAATTCCTTGTTTCTGTTTAAAATCACTTCCATGTTGTTTTTAAGCTCTGCGACGTAATTTTGCAGAGCTTGAATTTCAGTTTCATGATGCGCTGGCATGTTTATAAATTTTCTTTTCAGCTTGGACTTATAAGTTAAATTATTTTTATTTAGCTTCTTTTTTGTTTTTGTTAACATCAATGGGCTCAGCCCCTAGAACTTTTCTAGTGACCACTCCCAGCACACCGATATTTCACAACACTTTATATTTAAAAATAACTATTAACTTTACTAGTTTATCTCACTTACAATGTCACTTGAATTTTTGTTTTATTTTGTGTATTTTTTATTCAATTTTAACTATAATATTTTAAACAATGTTTACTCTACTATTGTCAAAGGTTGAATGCTCGATGATCTGATCTGATGTCAATTTTGGTGATGACTGATCCTGATGATTACAATTTCTTAAAATTAGTTTGGTATTTATACTATTTTTTGTTGTTTGTGTTAGGCTCCTCCCTCTGTAAAATTAAATCGTATATTTTGTTAGTTTTAGGCCGTTTCCCAATCACCGACTTATTGCAGACTTATTGAATTATTTGCCGCCATCTTGAATAAGTCGGTGAAGTCATCCCAATTGATTTTGACATGACCCAGATAATCGATCTCTCTCAGTAGGAATTTACTTTTTTCCACATTGATCGTTAATCCCGCTGCTGATAGCCGTGAAGATACATCAGCTAACAGAGACAGGTGTTCTTCAAATGTAGCGGATGTAATAAGAAGATCATCGAGGCATACGAATACTCGATCATGTAAGTGGTGTGGAATCACGCTATGCATCAACCGGCAAAGGGTTTAAGGCGCATTACAGAGCCCAAATGGCATGACCGTAAAGTGGTAAAGCGGACGTCCTGGCACGGTAAAAGCAGTTTTCTCCATAGACTTGGGATCTAATGGGATTTGCCAGAACGCATCCTTTAAATCGATACTGGACATGATCTGGGTTCGTTCCAGTCGACTTAGCAAACCATCAATGAGGGGCAATGGGTAGGCATCTTTTCGGGTTACACTATTTAATTTCCGAGCGTCAAAGATGAACCTTTCCATTTGCCTTTAACACTCTGGTCATAGGCGAACTCCAAGGACCAGCACTTTTCGTAATCACACCTAAGTCCAACATCCTATCCAATTCAACGTCAATATCATGCTGAACAGCCGGAGAAACCGAGAAAAACCGCTGCTTGATGGGGTTTGCATCGCCCGTATCAATCTTGTGCGTGACTAAGGAGGTTTTACCGAGACCATATTTCTGAGAGCTGAGAAACGAATCAATAATTTGTTGAAGCCTAAACGTTTGCTCAGGCGTTAGATTGTGCTGTTTAATAGCTGTCTTCGACAAAGCATCCCTAGATACTTCCTCAATAATAGTAGGCTTTAAACTGAAAAGATTCCAAAAATCATAACCCAGACTCCTGATGCGATCGGGTATTACAAACAACTGGACTTTAAGAGTTTTCCCGAGGTACGTAATAGGTACTTGAACATACCCGAGCACCGAATGTTTAGCACCACTAGCCGTCTGCACTGAAGCTGTTAGGGGTCTGAGTGGCAAATCGTGTTTCTCGATAAAGTTCATTCCATTTTTGCCTAGCGCACTGATAGTCGCACCACTATCAAGGAGACCTAAGATATTGGTACCAGCTATATTTACGGACGCATAAGGACGATTGTCAGTGAAATCGGATGAGCTAGATACGGAGGCAAACTTGGCTTTAGATAACTTGCGATAGATTGTCCGTTTGCTACGGAAATAATTCATTGATCTGGTTTTATGATTCTTAAAAGTGATAAATTTAGGGGGATAATCAATTGAAGAGGATACTAAGTTACGGGAATTTGAATTCATTTTCGTTTGGTCAGGGCGTAGAATTCCGGATCTGTGTTCGCTGCTGCTTCTGTTGTATTCGATCTGGGAGACATTAGAACTTGTTGCTGGAAATGAGTGTTCCCAGGGCTTCTCATTCCCAATTGTCCGTTTTCCGTTCTCCAGTTACAGTTTGAACAGTAAGGTGAATTAATACGAAGCGTGTGTCCACAATAACAACAAAATGAAGGAGGTTGAAAATAAGACGAGCTACGAGGATACTGAGTTGGAACGGCCTGATTTGGAGCACTTTCATGGAATTCGATTTGTTGTGGAACTTGGTTCTTATTTCGAAAATCTGGCAGAGTTTGTGAATAAGTTAGTGGAGAAGAAAAAGATTGCGTTGGTGTTAGTTCGTGGATACTGCGAGAAAAACCAGGACCCATCGCAACCTCGGGGTTGTAATTCATGTTTCTCCACGTCTCCTCAATTGCAACACATCTATTGACCATAACGGCAACGGAAAGAAATCTCTCACCAGCTACGGTAACTCTAAGTCCGGGACGCATATTCTTTCGTAGAATATCACAAAGTTCCATTTCAGATAATGCGATTTTTAACGGAAGAGCAATACTCAAGATGTTGTAATAAAAATCGACGAACGATTCCTTAACTTTTTGCTTTCGATGTTCTAAGGTATTTTTATTATCACTATCAGTTCGACCATCTTGAAAACGATGTAAAAACCCGTCCTTTAAGCCCTTCCAAGTACAACGGGGATTTCGCTCAAGTAATATCCAATAATGTTCTCGAGCCACTCCATGGAACAATGATCCGATATCATGCACTAATGAGTCGCATGGTATGCCATTAGTTACTGCCATAAGTTTAACTCTGTAGAAGAACTTTTGTACCGACATACTCGTTGCAGTACCTGAAGGAGAACCATCGAACGATATGTTCCATTTTTGGAAGTCCACATGGGAAAAATAACGGTTTGGGGCCGAATGCTCGAAATGACTAAAAGGTGCCGATGGCATCGTATTTGCTGTTTGTGGTTCATAATTAATCCGGTTTAACGAAGACTGAGTATATGTGGGTTGCTGATGTCCTCGATGGTCAATTGATACAATAACTCAATTGATCAGGTATTATAAATTTTGAAGTATCTGGGTCATTGAAATCAAATTTATTAAGAACATATCCCGACAAAAACCTTTCTCGTGAAAGAGACATATTTAACTACAGGCTGTCACGAAGGAGGGTTACAATCGAAAACGCCTTTGGAATTCTAGTAGCAAGATGTAGAATATTACGGACAACTTTAAAATTAACTTTTACCCCTTTTAGATAGTTTTAGCAACGGTTACATTGTACAATTTTTTGATGCTAAACAAATTGAGTGGATCAAAATATTGCCCATCATTTTATGTTGATGGCGAAGATAGTTCTGGGAAAGTTATTATGGGGCAGTGGAGGAATGAAGTGACACAAATACTTTCTCAGGAGAAAATATTCAATTTGGATCGAACAACTCAACAAAAAATATATTTAAAATTCGGGATAGCTTAATGGAGTATTTTAATAATTGTTATATTTATATGTTTTCTATATAAATATTATTATAATAACTCAATTGATCTGCATATTTCTTATATATTCTTTATTTAATTTATCCAATTTATTTAACATCTTTTATGTATGACCTTTATGCGACCATCCATCTTAAATGCTCTTTTCTATATCCCTATTACCATATACATAATAACTATTCATCTCTATTAGGGTTGCCACATTTACACTTTATTTCCTTTGTATACTACTATCTATATGTGACATCTCATATGTGATTAACTTTTATTCGAAACTCGTTTTATTTAATTTATTATATGTGTACGATGGCGGTTGTATGACACAAAATAAATGATTTTTATAAACGTCAAAATGAATTTCTCTAAAAAATGTAGTAGAATTTAATTTACAAATTTTCTGCAAGATGTCACTTTATATTCTACAACAATAAAAAGTCAAAATTAAATCAACTTTTTTTTGTTACTTCTGAGTCGCGTCGAGTATAATCGCTCTAGTGCAAATTCATATACATTACAGATTATTACGAAAATCTGGCTTATACCATAAGATCCAAGAAAACCCTAACTTCATGTACGGAAATTTTCTCCTTGGTGATTCAGCTTACATGTGTCAGGATTGGCTTTACCTCCTTTTAAAGATACCGGCAGTTTAACAACTGAAGAACATCGTTTCAATTATGTTCATTACGAGTCCGAGTAGAGAATGCATTTGGTATTCTTGAGGGACGGTTTCGGCGGCTAAGAGAGTTTCAAAATTTAAGTAGATCGTTTGTTATAAAATCAACAGTGAGTGCAATTGTACTACATAATATATGTATAGCAGCAAATGATAATTATGGGGAGCAAACCGAAAATAGAAATCAAGTGCAATTCTTCGAACCTGAAGATATTTCTGTTGAAAGACGATCAAGTAGAAGACAACAAGCTTTTTTGCAAATTTAATTGGTAAAATTCAAATTTGATTGGTCCTCGACTCGTTTTGTTTTTATTATATGTTCGTGTTAAATTACCCCATTTTAGGGAACACTCTTTGGTTGATTTCTGTATAAAGAAATAAGCTATTATATTGTGGTTTTATTTAAAATGTAAGATGTGTAGCTCACCATAATATCTAACGCTTGTAAATGCGTGGATTTTAAATCCCAGGCGTGCTTTCTCTGTTTGACGTGGGATAAACTATCCTTATACTGATCATTTGCTTCTAATAATTTCAGCGTCTCTGTTTTTGTCCATGTCGAAAATCTTGCTATAAAATACAAAAATATATGTTAATTATATATAAAATTTTAATAATATATATATATATATATATATATATATATATATATATATATATATATATATATATATATATATATATATATATATATATATATATATATATATATATATATATATATATATATATATATATATATATATATATATTCTAGAACAATTTATTTATTTAACAGTTTTAAATATACGTTGTCTTCTATTAAAATCACCCAAAAAAACTAACTCGAAAACGGCATCTTCCCTCTTCTCTGTTTTCCCCTTTTTCACTGACAGCGTTCACACCACAATACTTTTCTATTGTCATTAGGGTAACTTAGCTTGTTTACATGCAAGATATTGTACGACATATGAGAATTATTTTTATACGACATTATTTTTATTCTACAACTCGGCCAGTCTGACATTAGCCGATGGCTCAATCGGCTGAAGGCCTACTTAAGTTTCACAGAAGTCATACCAGAAACAATTCTTATATGTTTTACAAATTATTATAAGGCTTCGGAAAATATTGCATCTGGAACACAAGCAGTGACGCCATCTCCTCACAGTTTTATATGCCGAGCCTCCACAATTCCGTCGTAGCGTAGCTGTGTGATCTGACAATCCTCAATATCCCTTATTACATAGCGAACTCATTCGGCAAACTCTTGTGAACAACATAAGGACCATGGAAAAGAGAAACAAATTTTTTATTAAGACCAGGGGTATATATATGTATCCACGTGACGTGGATATACCCCAAAATCCCCTGATTCGTAACTTTGTGCAGGCCTACAATGTTCATCAAACCACTTTTGGTTATATTCCTGACTTCTTTTTATACTAACAGTAGCAGCATCCCTAATAGCACCAAGATCACGATCGACAGTATTTAGCTCTTTGTCAGATAAATATTCGCAAAGGAAGTCAATTTCTGCACCTCTCTGGTCTACACCAAATAACAATCGGCTGGGTGTAGTCCCTACAGACCGCTGTACCGTGTTATTTAATGCATACTCAACATGCTTAAGTTTCTTTGTGTAAAATCGTCAACAAACAACGATTTTAATTTAATTTAACCTCTGGTTTTGTTTAATTTTACAATATTTATTTTACACAATTTTAGTTTTGGATTGCCAACACATTTGTTCGATGATTTTGTGTGAAGTGAATTTTTTATATGACATAACAATACATTATTGCAATTGACATAATTTTACAGTGTACAGTATATAACATGAAGTTATCCACCAAAAGATAAAGTGTTATACATTATGCTTTATGCAACTGATATAATGTTTTTGACATTAATAACGGTTAAGAATGTTTTCGTTTCGACGGTAATAACAAATTTTCCTTAATAATAAATAACATTGACTTAATTCTAATTTATCTTTCACTATCAGTTTTTATGTGCTTCTTATAACGTTGATGGCCAACCAGATAATGTATAAACATGCACCTCGGCATTTTATGTTACGTTTAATATACACTAAATAGGTGCATAACTGTAATTTAAATTATATTTATGTAACTTCATTTAGGTATTGCTTCTAAATTGGGATAACCTCAACTGGCATCTCATCGGATTAGTTATTATACTATTATATTAGTTTATTATTATACTTGAGTTGAACACTTTGTCCAATCAGAATGCTGCAATGGTTCAGTCAACTTTCCCAACATATTCTTAAGAACACGATTGACACGTTCCACTTGCCCATTAGCCTGAGGGGATGCTACAGCCACCTTAACATGTCGAATATTAAGTCTCTCCGCATAAGAAGCAAACTCGGAGATGTGAAACAAGTACCTCTATCAGTGACCATGCGGGAGGGTCTACTGTAATAATCGAAGTATTTATCAAGCGAACAACATACCTCTTTTGTACTTGTAAAATTAACAGGATACAATCTGACAAATTCAGTAAAGGAATCAATAATCACCAACAAATGCTTTCGTTTAGAAATAACTGAAGGTAAAGGACTAAAATGATCGAGATGGATGGTATCAAACGGAACAGGTTTCTTTGGTATATTATACAATGCGCGTTCAGTTGAACGAGGTGGTGCGGAACAATAATACATTTAATGCAATTTTTGACATAGCTATCAATTTTATCTAATTTTTCAAAAAATAATTTAATATTGAAAATCTGATATCTCGGCCCACAAGTAAATCAACTGGAAGTATATGATCTGGAACA
This sequence comes from Tipula confusa, assembly GCA_963556175.1. Lineage (NCBI taxonomy): Eukaryota > Metazoa > Arthropoda > Insecta > Diptera > Tipulidae > Tipula > Tipula confusa. Next base: position 203,800,173 of record OY744476.1, on the reverse strand, counting down.
ATTAGGACGGAAACTAATTTAATCTGTTGACGAATACGCAAGTAACACTGAATCTTACCATGGGTATATATAGGTTGATTGCCAATAATAACAAAAGCAGATTTACCTAGCGGACCAACAGACATATCGCCAGGAATCACACCTCTACGCAGAAAACTGGTCGGACTGCCGGTATCCAAAAGAGAACTAATTAAAATAAATGGCGCGCACTGCTTAAGTTTTTACCAAATGCAATACTTACACATTGTTACGAACTAGGTAACCTTGTGAGTTTGCCTGCTAATTTAGCAACTCAGTGTGGGCGTGCGTGATGATCAATTTTTCTTCTTTAATTAATTTACACATACAAATAATTTTTTTATTTATTTATTTATTTTTTTTTTTCTTTGATTTGATTATATTTATATAATAAAAAAAAATATTTACTACGTACATACATACAAAAAAAAAAACACCATGTGTTTTTATTATTTCTTTATTATGCCGGAACTGTTGCAGGAACTGTTGCAGGATCTGTTGCAGGAACTGTTGCAGGAACTTGTTACCACTTTTGTTCTTATATATATATTTTTATAAAAGTATTTACATATATGCACTAGCCAATTACATATTGGCACTAGTTATCTTTAACACTTATGTTAATCTATGTTTTTATTTTTTTTTATTTATTTCTTTAATTTACACTAGTATATATTTTTATTTTTATTTATTTTATTTTATTGATTTATCCCAAACTTGATAGTGGCATATGATATACATATCAAGCCTAGAAAACTATATAAAACTATATAAAACTATATAAAACTATATAAAACTGTATAAAACTGGCACTTAGAGTATATTTATTAACCAATTATGGTTTTCTTATTTTTCCACTAATCCCCAGCTACCAGATTGGAAATCTGTTAATTCTTTTTTTTTTATCTTTATTTTTCTTTTTTTTTTTTCACGAATCTATCTTTAACACTTATGTTTATTCGTTAGATTCTTCAACGATCTCTCTTTTTACTCCACTCCCCTCTTTTTACTAACGTTCCTTAATTTATACATTTTTTTAATGGGTTGGACCAATCCCCTCTTTATTTTTATTTATATGATTATTTTTGGTACAGCCAATCATACGGCTGACCAACCCTACTTTGTCCTCATATTATGTTTTTTTACAAAATTCTTTAAAGAAATATATATATTTTATTTTTTTATTTTTTTTCCATCTGCTTAACATCTGTTTAACATCTGTTTAACATCTGTTTACCATCTTTATAACTATTTTTAATTTGGCATTATAAGCCGGTCATAAACTTAAAAAATTCTCCGAAACGATCGTTTTTTTATTACAAAAAAACATGGTCGTTTCAACATGCCATACTGTTTGCAGCTTGGGACATCTCTTCGACTTCCTCACCAATCATCTCGGAAGTGGGTTGAGTTACAGCAGCAACACTTTTTTTTTTCTTTTCGGACAGTTTATGTTCTTATGCTCGGTTGAGCCGCACGAAAAACATGATCCTGGTGCACGTCTAGATACTGAGCAGTCAGAAGACATGTGACCGAACCGAGAACAATTGTAGCATCTGAGTTGCCCTTGAAGTAGACAAGCGTCTAACATCCGGAGTCTTAGGTTTGGCACCAGTAGAATTGCTAGTTGTATTGGTGCGATTATACAACACTAGTTGTTCGTAGGTAGGTATAACATGATTCAGTTGTTCGATTGTGCGGGCGCTAGCCAACATAGCAACACATCCCGAGGTATCACGTATGCCAGAGACAATAAACGATATTAAATCTTTCTCCGGAATACTAGCTCGCATCGCAGTCTCCTGCATACACGTGATATAATGCATGATGGTTTCATCGCTACGGTGAATACGGCGTCTTAGTCTCGTAGATTACATAAGCTGACACTTGACGGTCAAAGCGCTTGAGTAGTGCCTCGCAGTTCTAATAGTCGTTCACGAGCTTCCAGTTTAAGAATTTCATCAGCCATTTCCTCTAATGTTTCTTCAGTGGCTGTGATCGTAGAAGCACAAGTATTATCAATCGGAAATTGAACTGTAGTTGCAATTGGTGTTGCAACACTTAATGGCACTGAGCTATCATCACTAACTTTAGTTAAAGCTGCTGAAGTTGTTGTAATTTGCATCTCGGAAGGCGGGAGGACGATTGACTGAAGTATACAGGTCTCACTCGGAACATAAGTCGTCTGGCTGAACTCTAAAGTAGGTTGAAAAGAAATTAATACAACATTCAGTTCACTAATTATTTAGTTGGTAACCCCACATCTGATGTTTTAGAACAATTTATTTATTTAACAGTTTTTTTATAATTTTATATTTAAAATTAAATTATATATATATATATATATATATATATATATATATATATATATATATATATATTCTAGAACAATTTAATTATTTAACAGTTTTTAATATACGTTGTCTTCTATCAAAATCACAAAAAAAACTAACTCGAAAACGGCATCTTTCCTCTTCTCTGTTTCCCCTTTTTACTGACCGCGTTCACACCACAATACTTTTCTATTGTCATTAGGGTAACTTAGTTTGTTTACATGCAAGATATTCTACGACATGAGAATTGTTTTTATACGACATTATTTTTATTCTACAATATTTTATTTTATTTATTTTGCTTAGTTTTCGGAATATCGATTTCGAATATAATTCATCTTCAGTTCCTTTTTTACAACTATCACTTCAGTTGATTCATTAATTCATTTAATTTAGTTGATTCATGTCAATCGAAAGCGTCTCTTATTTTTTTCTCCTCCTTCTATTTTTTACCGCGTTCATATATCAATTCTTTATTTTGTGTCGTTAGGGTCAATTAGTTGGTTTATAAGAATTGTTTTATTCTACAATATGTAGATAAATTTGACCATTAAAGGTTAGGGTACTGTATGGAATGTATATAGAACAGATTTTGTTTATAGTTCGTAATTAATTTATATCCTAAGCTATATTTGTAACTAGCCCATGCGTTGTAAATTTCTGATGTGGTGAATTGTTCGTTAGCGCAAAGAGTACTTAAATTTTTAATTCTGTAGCCCTGAGTCTTGCTCCAACAAACCTCAAGCTCTGAAAAACTACAGTTTTCGTTCATAATATCATTGAGACTTTCCTCGATTTGACTTTCAATTTCTGAAATATTAAAAAAAAATAATAATAATCTGTGTGTCAAAATCTGAATTATAATAATATTGTTTACCTATTTCATATACCTTGCTATTTCTGATATACACGGAATTTTTAAAAATTCGCTGAGGGTGGAAATATTTTGTTATATAACTTGCACACCATTTTCTTTCTCACTTGCTTTACATAATATGCTCCCTAAAATAAAAAATAAAATCATGATTTATATAATTTCGAATGCCGAATGCGTCATACGAAAAACAATTTGGTGCTTTAATTTTTTTTTAAAAGTCTGGGAACTTTAGCACATTTGTGATAGCGACTAAGTAATATCAGAAGTAGTTTTTTTTCATGGGTTTCAAAAAAGTTTGTTATAATATAAGTGTAAGAATTGTTCTGGAAACATCTGTAAATTGTGGATCTTTTAAGTAGTTGTCTTGCAATTTTTTACCTCTGTGTCTTGTAAAATTGTGTTTAATTTAATAGGTATATCAGTAACACTATTTTCAGTCAATTACTAGAGACTCTGTTAGCAAAAGAAGTTTCTTTCAAAGCATATTCAGCATCTGGTATTTTAACATTCCATAATATAAGTTTTTGCTCCATCTTTACTATTAACATATACTATTAACATATTGTGCAACGCCTCTAAATCGATCGATACCTCTTAAATGATAATAAAAGCAGTTTTAATATAAACTCGTCTCTTTCTTGCACTCATATACTTGATCCAACAATTAGTGTTCTTTGTTGTTCTTGGGCAGATGAATACACAGTTTTAGAGATTGATGGTGCATTGTAACTGTCACTTGTACATATTGATTCTGGTTTATACTCATGTTAACCTTTATATTCTGCCATATTATTTGTATAAGTTTTGTAATTTGTGTTATATATTTTAATCGAATTCAACAGTTCTTAAAAATTAGTGCAGTGATTATAATTCAAACTAAGAAACAAAATTTGTAATTTCAAAAGACAAATAAAAATTTAAAAAAAATTTTAAACACAATTAAACTAAAAGCCGAATAAAAATACCTTAAAAATCTGAAGGAAAGCGGCCGCTAAATGTGCTATTCACATTTTTAAGTAAATTAATGTGCCAATTAACAATTGCGCAGGGGTAAGCAGTAATCATTTGGATCGTAACTAATCAGAGTAAGATGCCGGGCAATGTAACTATTTTTATGTGTTTTCTCGGATTTATCCCTGCCTCCTATAATCCCACAAAGTGTGGAGCTGAGGCAGGTATTGTATTCCATTTAATGCATTTTTCAGCAAGGAACTCTCCTACTTTATCTGAGCTATTATCGGAATAAATATTTGCGGGTAATCCCGTTCTCGTATATTAAAGCGACTAAATGTTGACAGGAATGCAAGCAAAGATATACAAGAAAAGTTTTTTTTTCTAAACCAAAAAAATGTAATTTACTGAAAATATCGCTCTTTCTCTCGTTTTTCTTTCTACTTAAAGGCCGGGATACACGTACAATTAAATTGCACAGTTAAATTGAGCAAATTTTTTATTCAAAATTTTGAACATTTTTTCATCCATTTTTATTGCGCAACCAGGAGAAATAACACAATACATTGTGCAGAAATTACGTCCCAAAATTATATTGGGCAATTTAATTGCATGTTAATACCGGCCTTTAAAGACATTTAAAGACCGCTTGTTGTAATTATTTACTGATGGCATCGGTTCGCTGGTTTTAGTTAGAAACAAAAGTTTGTCGTAGAAGCACCATGTAGATACTTCTACGTCTTCAGCAGCGGCCCCACTTACTGCTTTTCATCATTTTAGTTCTTTCGGCGTTGAAGTAAGTTTTTGTGTTGTTCCATTTCTTGACAACATCATCTTTAAATAAATTAAATGGAAATTTTAATATTAAGCTCAATATTTAATAATTCAAAACTTACTAAATGTAAAAACTCCATCGTTTTTGAATTTTATATTTAGCTCTTCGACCAAAATATGTTTTTTTTTTATTTTTATAACTCATACTGGTTGGGTCCCATATGAAATTATTGCATTTAACTTTATCGATAATTGTTATGTTCTTAACATCAATAAAAAAACTTTTCTTATTTTACACGTTTCATTTATTCATCTGTCTTTTTACATTCCATTTTTCTTACTGCTTTTTATCTCGTTCTATCGGAAGAACGTTCTTTTCTTACACTGTCGTGTTGCCCGATCTAACATTATATACTTTTTCCCAATAAACACAAGCGTGTACATCACATCCGTCACCCCTTAAAATTACTACATTTTTTTTTTTATTATTTTTTTTTATTTGTTTTTTATTATTACTTAATTTTAATTCTTATATCTAATAGGTTTTTCTATCTTATCTCTCGGGCGTAACAACCGCTGTTCACTATCATTCAAGTCTTCCACTATGATATCTACATTAACATCGTGTAATTTATTTACTACATCATTAAATATATTTGTATTACTCGGTGTCTCATTATTCTCAGAAGTATGATTCTCAATGTTCAATTCCTTACTCTGAGTAACTAACTCTGGTAGTTTATTTGCCTTATGTCTCAATATTACATTATAATTGTAACTCCTATCATTTTCTAATACAATTTTATTCTTATCACTAATTTTACTTTCAGTCGCGCTATCGTTGATATCTTCAATGTGAACTGGATGCTTGACTAAAATGCGTAAATGCATTTGATTTACGTGACGTTTAATCGATCTTCCGTTTTTCTCTAAAGAGCATAAATAGGTTCGTGGCCCTAAAACTTTGGTTACTATCGCATTATCCCAACTCGGATGATTCGGATTTGCGAAGTTACGTACGATAACTGAGTCATTAAATTTAAAACTTCGTTCTACTAATCTTCGTTTATCTTTTCGTGCCGATGTCAATTTCGAATGCTCACTAAACTTTTTAGTCCTTTCCTGTACCTGTAACTCGTTTCTTACAGGTTTAAGTAGGTCCAACTTAATCTTCGGAGTGTAGCCCAATAAAGCTTTGGCTGGAGGACTACCTGTCGTGCAATGAGGTGTATTACGATAATCCATGAGAAATCTATTTAAAATATCGTCTATGTTCGTCTCTCTGTTACTAAATGTCGCCTTTTTAATTGCGTTTTTAATCGTTTTAACTGAATTTTCGGCCGCTCCGTTTGTGGCTGGATAACCTGGAGGTGTCAACGAATGATCAATCCCGTTTTTCTTTATAAATTCTTTGAATGCATCGGACGTAAACTGCGTTCCATTGTCTGAAACGATCTTGTCGGGTAACCCATATCGTGCGAATAAGTAACCTAATACCCTAATCGTAAATGATGACGTCGGACTTTTCGTACTGAAAACTTCTATCCATTTCGTTTTTGCGTCTACAATAATTAAAAAGTATCTATCAAAAGTAGGTCCCGCATAGTCTATGTGTAATCTACCCCACGGTCTATCTGGGATTTCCCAAGGAATGTTTACTACTCTAATTGGATTTGTCCTCACGGACAAACAAGCGTCACAACTCTTAATTAACGTTTCAATGTCTTTGTCGATATAAGGCCACCATACGTAGGACCTTAGTAACGATTTCATTTTGACGATTCCCATGTGCGATCGATGTGCCTCTCGTAAAATCAATTCTCGCATGGATACTGGAGGAATAATTCTATGCCCCCTCATAACAATATTGTCTTCAATACACAACTCACTTTGTTTCGTAATGAACGGGCCAAATTTCATTTTATCTAAGTTATGATAATTTCCAGATAAAATGGATTCTTTCACTTTTAATAATAACTCGTCTTTTTCAGATTCCTTTTTAACCGTAACCCTATCTAATTGTAAATTGTCATTATTTGTGACTAAATGCAAATACGTTGCTGCACCGTCGTCCTCATCGTCAAATTTATCATTAGCTACAATTGGAAGTCGTGAAAGCATATCTGCACTATTATTTTCCGACTTGACGTGTTTAATCGTGTAATTGAAAGCTGATAGGTGGATTGCCCATCGCTGTAATCTACTTGCTGACATTTGTGGTATACCTTTGTTTTCACCAAAAATTCCTAACAAAGGTTTATGGTCAGTAACCAATGTAAAATGACGCCCTATCAAGTATTGAAAGAATTTTTTTGTACCATATATGATTGCTAACGCTTCTTTTTGAATTGTGGAATAATTCTTCTCCGAGTCTCTTAAGAGTCTAGATGAATATTCAATAGGTCGTTCTGTGCCGTCTGATAATATATGTGATATGAGTGCCCCCAATCCTACTGATGAGGCATCACACGTAAGATTTAAAGGTAAATCTTTGTCATAGTGCACTAGAATATGTTCAGAAGCTAGCTCTTGCTTGAGAGAGTCAAACGACTTCTGACAACTTTCGGACCAGTGAAATTTATTATCTTTTTTAAGAAGCGCGTAAATAGGTTCTAACTTTGTAGCCAAATTACTGATAAATTTACCATAGTAATTTATTAAACCACAAAATGCTCTGACTTCAGAGACGTTCTGAGGAATCGGTGCCTTTAAAATTGATTCATTTTTATTTAAATTAGTTAACCCTTTTTCAGAAATCAAATGACCTAAATACTCTATCTGAGGCTTGGAAAATACACACTTTTTTTTATTTAACTTTAGTCCAGCTTCTCGTAACCTTTCAAAAACTAACGAAATTCGTTTATTATGTTCTATCTCGTTATTTGCTCCTACTAAAATATCGTCCAGAAACACTACTGTACCAGGAATTCCTTTTAAAACCTTTTCTGCCTCCCTTTGAAAAATGCCTGTTGCCGGTTTTACACCAAATGGCAAACGGTTCATCTTATAATTACCTATATGCGTGCTCCACGTCACTAAATGCTTCGAATCATTATCCAGTTCTAGCTGATTATACGCTGAAATCATATCTATTTTTGAAAATAAACTACATCCTTTTAACTTTCCAAAAATATCTGTTATGCGCGGTATCGGGTAATTCGTATCTTTAATAAATTTATTTATCGTTACTTTGTAGTCAGCGGATATTCTGACTGTTCCGTCTTCTTTTAAAACATGGACAAGAGGAGTACCCCATTGTGTAGCGTCCGTCTTCGTTATTATGCCTTTCTCTTCTAATTCGTGCAATTGTTTTTCAATCAAATCTCGAAAAGCAAACGGTATCGACCGTGCCTTTATAAAAATTGGTTTAACATTCTCGTCCATATCTAATTTAATTTTAACGTTTTTCAAACATCCAATTTCACCATTGAACAGATCATCGAAATGCTCGACAATTCTATCTATTTTATTTTCTCCTTCGTTAACATGATTTATCGAAATTTGCTTAATATTAAAATTTTTTAAAAAATCACGTCCTACAATCGGAATTTGAGCATTCTCAACAATTAAAAATTTAAATGGTCGTGTAACACCATTATGAGAAATTACAGGTGTAAAACCACCTACTACCTTTAATATATTACCACCGTATCCTTTTACAATTGTATCGTCTTGTGATAATAAATTCTTATTAAAGTATCTAAAAAATGACTTAGCGGGAATTGCAGAGACACCTGCACCCGAATCTGCTTGAAAGCACATGATTCTATTCAAAATATTTAATTTAATATCCGTTAACATATTTAAACTAAAACAATCTACACTATAAATACACTCGTTCTTTGAGTTTACATTAGTATCTAATGAATCTAAATTTTCGCTTGGAACATGACTCACCACATTACATTGTTGTTCAGATGATCTCCGGCATACCGATTCCATATGACCTTTTCGTTTACACTTGTTGCACGTTACATTCTTGTAACGACAATTAACGTCTTGATGATTCGTAAAACCGCAATGCTTACACGGTATACGATTTATATACTGCATACCTTCTTTATTCGTAGAGCGTTGATTATTATAAGCTTGACTTTTTCCCGTATAATGATTGCGTGACGATTTATGACTAATCGCGTTCAAATTAAACTCCATATTATTCGACGTGTTGCGTCCTTCATATTTTAATGCAATTGTTATTGCTTTATCAATAGTTAAATCATCTTCTTCACACAAACGATCAAAAATTTTGTCAGTCATGCAGGTAACAAACTTATCTACAATCATTTCTGATAATCGGCTTTTAAAATTGCACGTTGATGCTAAACTTTTAATACGAATGCTGAAATCTTTGATAGTTTCACCTTCTTTTCGTCGTATATCGTAAAATATCTTCCTTTCTTGAAATATTATTACAGGCGTAGAATAATATAATTCTAAAATTTGCAATAATTCGTCGTATGTTTTTTTTACCGGTTCGTCCGGGGCACATGAGTTAAACAGAATTTAAAATGCCTTAATCCCAATAAAATCCAATAAATGATTTTTCTTATCATCTACGTCAACCACTTTAATGCGTCGAAAGAAGCTTTCTATTCGACATTTATACATCTTCCATTGTTCCTTATTCGGGTCAAATGGTTGCATAGTAGCCATTACTGTAGCTGCATCGTCGTTTCCCATCTTTTTTATATGTTTATCGTTATCGATGATAAAACACTAGTTTCGTCGTATTTATTTATGATTTTTCTGTTTTTTTTTTTTTTTTATTTGCGTTATCCTTATTATTTTTTTATCTTCGTCGCCAATGTTATGTTCTTAACATCAATAAAAAAACTTTTTTTATTTTACACGTTTCATTTATTCATCTGTCTTTTTACATTCCATTTTTCTTACTCATCTTTCATCTCGTTCTATCGGAAGAACGTTCTTTTCTTACACTGTCGTGTTGCCCGATCTAACATTATATACTTTTTCCCAATAAACACAAGCGTGTACATCACAATAATAAAAAGAATATGGTAATCATTCCACGAAAACTTATCTTTATCCATCTTTAATTTAAAAATTTAATTTTCACAAACAACTAGCCAGTGTTTTGAAGTGCTATAAAGTGCTGCAAACCAATTTTCTTGCTAAAATTGGTTTGCAGCACTTTATAGCACTTCAAAACTAGCCAGTTTCATAGTACCATTACAATATACGATCCAATATTTGAAACGGGGTTTCCAAAAACATTCAAACATTTTTACAGCAACACATATTGTTCTTTATACTTTTATTTTAAAATATCCGCGAAGTGTATACGATGTACTGACTACTTAAAGGTACACCTTGTTCTAATATTGCAGCATTTTATTACGAAATTGAAATGTCGTGTCCTTGTTTAGTAAACTCTACGACTTATGGACTGTATTTTGTATCGAAGAAATTTAATACAATAAAAATACTTTTTTATTTTTTAACACATAAATTTTCACGTTTTATTGCATTCACAGCTTGTTCACGAAAGACAAAAACTAGTACAAAAAAAAGAGAGAACCATAAAACCCTAACACTAAACCTAAACTAAAATAAAATTAGTACAAGTTAGAATAGCGGCAGGTGTCTTCGCCCAATATGGCTTGACTTATTCACTAACAAACTGGCTGATGACGAATTCACCCACGATAACTTGCAATAAATTTGGAATTGTGAACTTGTATTTTAAATAAAAGAATTCACCAACACTTTACTTAACTATTTATTTTATAGCTCTAATTGTTTATAAATTTATAATTTTTAATTCAAATATACTTATATGGGTTATTAAACTCCAATTTCTTCGGCTTGATTTAATATAAAATTGTTCTTCTCGGTTCGGATGTCTCAAACAAAAGTGACCAAGCAAAATTAGATTTTTTTTATTGTAATAAAATTAAAGCGCGAAAAGAAATTACATCCGCGGCAAAATGATCGATTCAAATAACCGCTGACTTAAATTATTTAACTACTCAAAAATAGATGGCAGTAGAATCTAGCGTTATACGAGTATAACACTGACCTTGCTAATGCAGGTTGCTTCTTTATATAATTCAAATGTCAAAATTCAATTGGAGCAATCGACTGTCATTTACGAGTTTTTATTTACATAATAAATTGATGACAGTCGATTTTAAATATTTACAATATGATTGAATTGGAACCAAGTTAAGTACTATAAAGTTTACATAATTCAAAATATACATATAAATCTTAATACTATTTTATTTTCTTTCAGCTGATGTTTCTGAACCGCAGCTAATGGAACACAAGTACTAATTGCTTCATATTTCAACCATTTATTATATTCTATTATGTTCATAAATAAAATTAAATTTATTCTATTTCTTTACACACATAATAAATAGTAAATAATGAGGTGGTGGTAGTAAAACATGCAAGTCAAAGGTATTTCAATTTAGACTCAGTAAACTGAGTCAGATTAGTGCTTAACAATTAAAGTGACAGAAAAAGATATACTGCAATTTCATCACATTTATGACAAACTCGTCCAGACAAGTAAGTAATAATTATTACATAATTATTACTTACCATAATAGAAGACTTCGAAAAAAGATTAATTATTATTATTTACTAAATTCAAACTTTTATTTAATTTTACCTAATAATTTATTTAATATTTTTCACAGAAAGAATCTACATCGCTTTGTTGTATTTTGACGTTTTGTTTGACAACTGGGCAAACTTTGTGGCAGCAAATACAAAATTACATCAATTGTACACTATGTTATCTAGCATATTTGTCAGGATTATAACACTAAGACCACGTTCGATTCCTGTAATAATTATTTCTACTAATATTAATTAGCACAAATAACACCATATTTGGATCAAATTCCAAATGAACTTATTACAAATATGGAAAATAAAATTAGTTCACAACTATCATAATAATTACAGTAAACTTAATTATTACAGTAATTGAACGTGACCTAAATAAATGATGCAGTGAACTAATAATTCCCATACAATATATAATGATGTCAAAAAAAAAACAAATAGGTTGAACATTTTCGAACTAAGTTAGATGAAAATCTTCTTTGTATGAAGTGGCGAGTAAGTTAAATTGTTGCGACAGTCTTAAGACTATGACCGGTAAGTATTTATCACCTAGGTTATAAATTTAAACTTGTTTTTAAATTTTTTATATTTAAAAACAAGTTTTAATATTTAAAAAAAACAAAATCGTGTCAAAATGCTTAAATACGATTGAACGGGTCACCAATCATTGGTAATTGTAATTTTTTACAATTATTACTTGAATGTAAAATAATTCCTAATCTGTCAGGGGGCTTAAACTAGTTTTCTATAAACGCATTTGTTAAAAAATAATTATTTTAAAATTTTAAATAAAGCAACCGGTTTAAATAATAAGTCAATTTCTTTTGTTTCTTAACAGCACTATTAAAGCATTAGTAGCTCACAATAAATCTTAATATAATGTATTAAATACTACTACTTTAAAGGTGCTGATAAGAACTTCATGTCCGTGAATCTAATGAAAATACGACCTAAAAAAATGGTGAAATTGATAAACACAAAATAATCGATTCGATTTTACTGTAAATTTTCCATTTTGTTAATTATCTATGACAGTTAAATATTAAAAAAAAAATTTCATCATTAAAAAATAAAAATGAAAGATAGAAAATTTACACAAATTCGGGACAAATTATATGTATTGTAACGGTTAATTTATTGGTTGTAAGCGACCTTACCATGCCACGGTCCCGAGTTAAAAGCTCGCCGTTGACCAAACCAAAAATGCAAAAAAAAAACGATTTCTACACCAGTGCGCGAATTGTCTGTAAACCGCGATTGCAAAGTTGACACAAAATTCGTTCATAAGTAGTTCATTAGGCCTCTTGAGAGACGCGGTAGGAGCCAACTTCGGCGGCTATACCATAGATTTATTTATAATTTAAGAAATAAAACTTACATTTAAAATTATTAACTTTTAATTAAACAAAAATCGAATTCTGTATAAAAACAACCTTTTTACTATGGTCTCGTTAGAGGCGCGGTAATGGTCACTTGCGGCCTCTATACCATATATCAATTGAATTATCAAAAGTTTTTAAAACAATATTGTAAAAAATTGCATTACAACTTTCATCAAATAAAAGTTAAAACCGACAAATAAAATGAAAAGGCGTTGATTTGGTTGGCAGATAGTCTCGACACGAACAAATTATTCAACAAAACCTATTTTCAACTAAGGTTATGAAGATATTATGGCGATCCTGCTCATTAAAATTGATCAACAAAGTTAGTTTGATTGATTGATTAAAGTGTACGGCTAAGGATTAACCAGAAACTCCTTGAATGCTGACAACCACCGTACATCCAAGTAACATAAAAAAACCAAAGGAGTGGATTGGAATGTTAGTTATAACAGACTTCACCACTAAGTTCTGACACCTAAGCGATCGATAGTTTGTATTTTGTGAGGAAGGAAAAGGAAAGTTATGTCAGTAATGACAGAATTGAGCCGGTTTTTCGGTAGCTAATACTCAAACTACTATTAGCACAAGGCAATCACATTTGTAATTAATTGCTCTGTATGAAAAACTATTAATGAACTACAGAAAATCTATAAATGGACTAATTTCTCCAATCCGTGGGCTGTAATAAATTGAATTAGTATTCGCTTGAAAATTATAAAGTATACAATTGTTAATTCTAATATAAATTTAATATAATAATAATATTATTATAATAATATAAAAACATAATAATATAATAAAAATACAAAATTCTACATCTAAAATGTGTATAAATAGAAGATTTAAAAAAAAAAATAGTAAAAAAAATCACCCAACACCGAAATCAAATGAAACAACCATTAAACCGACACAATACGTCATTAAATCAAAATAAATCAGAGTTAATGAACAGTAAATTCTAATTTTCTGAAATTAGAGGAATAAGGAAATCTATCGAAACAGCTGTAAACATATCGATTCAGACACTACAAAGGCCAATAAAATCATCAATGTCCAAAAAGAAACAGTAACCTCAACAATATCGTGGTTGAAATTTAAGAAGCAATTTTTCGTGCAAGAAAAATATATATTTTGGTCATGATCAACAATAAGGTACTGATTTAACCCGTTATCATAAAACGTTGTGAGAGATGGGTCCTAAATATTTACAATAAAAGGTTGAATGCATTAGAGTAAAAGTAATCACAGTTTGATGGCAACAAAAATACTGGACATAAAACATATTGCAGATATCAAATGAATTGACATAAATGACAAATTTTGGACTAAACGCAATGTTGAATATGGAAGCTCGTCGAATCCAATTACGATAAAAGTGTATGTTGTGAATTTATCACTTCGCCGCAACAGAAACCAATTAAGTGCTAGATGTACACCACATGTGGCGTTAATGTCATGGAAACCAGATTTAAATTGTCACAAAAATAATGTACAGTAAAATAATGCAATTTTTAGAACTAAGTGAGGTATAAGTTAAGCAAATAGTTTTCTTTATTAATTTTAAGTTAGTTATATTTTTCTAATAAATCTTTTTTAAAATTTAATTAACTTTACAAATATTTATTAAACTCTCCAGATTGTACGGAAATGGAATTTTTTGTAAAAAATTTATAGCAAATGTAAGTATTTTTGGTATTAAATGTAAGTCAAATTGTAGTTAATATTATTAAATGTGTTTGAATCAACTGTAATAGTGTATAAACTAAGGTGCAAATGGAGTTACCAGTTCTAATAATGGTGTGGCGGCGCTAATGCACTCTAACGTGTAAACCGAAAAATAACCAAGCGCTGCAGCTGTAATTAAAACGTTTTAAAACGTTTGCAATTATCCACCACCACTAAATCATGAGGTGTACAAAAAACTTCTTTACTCACTATACAAAAAACGTAACCTCATCCCTTACACATCGAATTAAATAATCAGGAAAATAATAGTTTTGTAGTTTTTATATCTATACCGATGCCGAACGCTCAGTGATGATAGCAACCCTAAGGGAAAGATTTGCAAAATTAGATCTAACATTATTTGCAGAAAATTCTACGCCGATTGAAGCATTCGGAACAAAAAATCTAACTTTAAATTTGGGTTTATGTCTCTAGTTCAGATGGAAATTCACGATCGCTAATGTTGACAGATGTAGTAAAGGAGCCGATTTCTTCTGACAGTTATACCAACTGTCAGCAATCAAATTGGACTAATGTAATCCTTAAATACACTACAGCATCATGTTAAATGACTACATTCAATATGCATTAGGCACAACAGCGAATACAAAATCGAAACAGAGGATAAACAATGTACGGCGAAAGTTCGACGTCTCAGCACAAAAAAATGAAGATAGAGAGAGAGTAGAGATCGATCTGTGATTAAGCCAAAGAGACATCCCCCGTCAAAGATTACCCACTTAAACAATCAGCTCGAAGGTTGCAACATTTTATCTAAGATCGATCTCGTACGAGCGGTGGTATGCTCGTTACCAATTCACGAGGTGGATATCGAAAAGACATATTCTGTGACATGACATATTATGTGGCATGAACGCACCCGTCAACTCAGGTCAAATGTTATGTTATACTACACAATTGTAATTTTTCAATATTTTAAGATCTACGTCGTTTTTAGTGTTTTTGATCAATTCATCTAATGCATTTGCCGAGAAAGGTATTACTAAATGTATTTGTAAGTTATCTTCTTCAGCTTCATTGATTCTGTTCCTTACATCACGACTTAAAGTATCTGCAATAGGAATCTCCGTACCCTTTTTATATATTATCTTCAGTGAATATACCATCACATCGAATAAAATTCTTTGAAGCCATATATAAATATATATATATATATATATATATATATATATATATATATATATATATATATATATTCATGAAACTTTTTACACGCAACCCGTATTGCAATAGCTTCTTTTTCAATTTGCGGGTAGTTATGTTCTGCCGAAGTCAATAATATCGATGCACATGCGATTGGATGCTATTCCTGGAGTAGAACTGTTCCTAATGCTTTTTTACTTGCATCTACTGAAAGTTTTACGTCTTTTACCGTGTCATAAAACTTTAGTAATGGTGCGGTGGTTAGCGCTTTCTTTCTTTCTTCAAACGCTCGTTCCTGTTCAGTATCCCAAACAATTGTTGTGTCTTTCTTGATCAAGTCCCTCATCGGAGCTGTCCAATGTTTCATGAACCCACTCGTCAACTCAGGTCAAATGTTATGTATTTCTTGGTCAAGTCCCTAATTGGAGCTGTCAATTCTGACCAATTAGGTATAAATTTGGACACATAAGTTACCATTCCTAACAATCTTTGAACTTGTTTAGTAGTTGTTGGGGTTTCTATGTTGAATATCGATATTTTATCTTTATCAATCTCTAATCCGTTTTCCTATATCACGTGTCCAAAAAGTTTTTACTATTTTTTATTGAATAGGCACTTCTCTTTAAAGTTGTAATCCTGCTTTTTCAATAATATTCATTACTCTTTTTTTGAGATCATTACATTTTTCCTCAGTTTCTGCATGAATCAATACGTCATCCATCGAACATTCAATGTTAGGTATTTTTTCTAGAAGTTTTCTCCGACCGTTTGTGACAAATTATTAAAAACAAAACGTTCATACGTTAAATTTAAATTTGGTCGTATGTTATCTCCTCTTCTTTTAGTTGACAAGATTCAAACACTACCTGCTTCTTGTTCTATTAACGTCATAAATATTGCCGCCTGGATCTTTACCTCTTTCTTTCCAAATTGGCTGTTGCATAGAATTTAAACATCCGTAGCCAGTCCAACCAATTGTTGCATGCATCTCCCGCACATGACAACGGTTTTGGTGGTCTGAAACAATCGCCCATTTTAATTTTATTTTTATTTTTGATATTACGCGAGCCAACTATGTCGCTTTTTATTTGAACGCACTATTTTGGTATATTTAATAATGTAAGTACCAGTAAACGAACTTTCCAATAAAATGGCGTCTATTACTGCATCTTTTTTTAATACCATTTATTTTTCACTTTTTTTTGTCTTTGAGTATTTATATATATATATATATATATATATATATATATATATATATATATATATATATATATATATATATATATATATATATATATATATATATATATATATATATATATATATATATATATTTTATCCTATATACTTTTCTTTTTACTTTTTTACTATTTTAGTAGATGTTAGTCGCTTATATTATTATTTTTTTATTTAATCCCACTTCTGACACCATGTAACGTAATGGTACAAGATAGAGGTTTGATTTTATAAAGCTTTATTCAGTAGTAGTAACAATTACAATTGTGTAGTATAACATAACATTTGACCTAAGTTGACGGGTGCGTTCATGACACATAATATGTCATGTCATAAACATGACAAAAGTCCATGGTGTAATAACCCCATAGTTATAAGTCGATTCACAGAAATGCACATCGACATAGCCGAGGTCCGTTGGAATCCTCTGAAAACAATCGATATTGTTTGACGAGCATATATCGCTTCACGCGATACACTACTTAAAACATAGATTAGTAGATTCGGTGTACCATCCACCATCGTGTCGGACAGATAAGTATAATTCGAGTCTGAACGAATTATTCACAAGCCAAGCAAGTTTGAAATTTTAGTGGTATTCATGTTGTCCGTTATTGTGTAAGTTTTTTAAGAATGCAAATAGTTTACCCAGCGATCCAACCTTTGCTTCGTCGGCCCCTACTACAAGCCAAGGATGCTATAGTGAAATTTTAAGGATAACAAGCTCGTTTAGAAGGCTTTTTTCGAGACATGAGAGTGCCCCCAATTACAGGTAGGTGTCTAACCTAAGTAGACATAGGGTACACAAAACAACGGCAAGACGCACTTTACTATGCCACCATTTAAAATTGTAGTGCAGACTGGCATTAGCATAAACTAAATGCGTTTGCACTTCATTACAAAGTTGATCGAATTATTAAGCCTACACTCTATAAGTGTGAGATCCATGTTAGTTAAAGTTTGTGAAACAATTAAGTTTTATTATCGATTTTCTATGTTGCGCTGTTAGTTAAGGCGCTTTACAAATTTGTATAATTATTGTGATGTTAAATCGCCTAAATGTCTGCAGGTTTATAACAGTTTTATAATAAAACATATAAGTACTAAATAATGGTCGATTGAACCTATTTATATACAAAACAAATTTATATGTAAGCTTAAAAAAAATTGGAACAAAACAATGTAATTGTTAATTATCCATGATTGATTAAAAAACATTTAACTTTCTCTAATTAAAAAGTTTTTTAGTTTTGTAAATAATTTTTGTTCTAAATATTTTTGTCCACAGTAAATAAATTTTACGTAATGGCTCATGACACAAAGAATGAGTAAATAATATATGTATCAAGTTTGATTGCATATAATATTATGTATGTATTGTTAATTTTTTATGTTTTATTAAAATTATTTATTGTTTTATAAAATAATACATAAGTCAATTTGGTCTCTGTTTTAATTTGGTTTTAATTAAGATTGTCACTGTATAGTTGTATATAAGTTGACTTAATGTATAGTTGAATATAAGTTGACTTGACTGTACTAATTATTATAACATATAGTATTCAGCACTCGGCAGTAGAACTGACATGTCATCATATAAAGCATCTCGGCGCAGTAATTTTATGTGCAGACTGAAATGCATTATTGCATATAGTTCATTGGAATTTCGCACTCTGATGTTATTGTGATTTAAGTATTCAGATTGAAAGGTTGAATTTAATAAATTGGTTTAATATAATTCAAGTGAAAAGTGCTGCTATATATTTATCTAAAAATGATTAATATCCAATGCTTTTATTTTCATAGTTTAAAATATAGTGTTTTTTATAATATGATTGTGTTTTTAATATTAACATTTGGTTATAAATTTTACAAATGAACTTATATACATTTTTATGCTGAATGGGTAATTACTTATTCTACTCACGTAGATAAACTATTTTCCACATATAAAATTTTAAGGTAAGTGACCAATTTTTGTACCTATAAATAAATATTGATGAAGTGGAATAATACATACAAGAAGCAATTCTGAATTGTGGCTTCGTTTAATATGTGAATACGCCACGTTTCATGTTTACAACATGGATAAAAGAGGAATGTAATTTTGTTTTAAAACCGGTTGGATTGATTTACACAAAGTTCATAAAATAAGAAATATACTGCATCAAGCGAAATTTAAATTTTTATTTCTTTGACGCCTACAAAAATTGCATGTGTTGCACATATTAATAAATAATTTCGAAGTTAAAATATTTGGAAAGTTATAATATATTTTTACTGCAGTGATGTGCAGTGGTACATTATATATTTATATCACGTAGGCTACTTTAATGTTAAAGAATAGATGTCATGTATATGTCAGATTGTCTACATGCAGTGTAGAGTCTACAACTGTAGACAATGAAAAACTAAGCAATCTAGGAAATTCTATATTATATTATATTATATTAATTTTACGAAGTTCTCGAACGTCAATCAGTTCCGTAAATTTGAGAGCCGATGATGTCGGCATTTTTAGAAGTTTTATCTAAACTATTAATAAGCAAAAGGCTCTTAAATTACTTTTGAACTTAATTTTTAAAAAATTACGATTCCTCTTCTAAAATTACTCCAATCTTTAAGGCCGACATCGCACTGCATTGCGAACAATAGTTACGACCAACTTCGAATTGCTGGCAAGCCGTATTTCTGTGGACCATTTTGATATGAATTTTATCAAGTAAAGAATTTGGCAAAACTTTCCACGATGGGATTTGCTTGTAATAGCTTAGTGACAGTATTTTGTCCGATTCCATTACATTAAATTAAAGAGCGCTTCGAATTTCCATCTTAAAATAAAAACAATAGTTTTTGAGTCCGAATTAGTTTGTGCCAGATTTCTGTAATACTTCTGACATCATATTCATTTTCCACCGCCAACAAGTAACATTCGTCCGATTAAGATTAAATTACGCTCTGGATAAAACCTGTGATTAAATTTAAACGATCATGACTGAATTAGTTGAGCAAGTTAATATTTGTTGGAGACGACAAGGATGTTTGCTTAACTATGGCAAACCAGATCCATTGCCTTACAAATCCTACTTAAAAAAAATACACTTTACTGAATAGTTAGGACTAATTTTTCATTTGGGACAGTTGACAACAAGTCGGCAATGCTTGAAAAACTTTTGTTCATAAGGGCAACAACTACATAATATGAGTGTAATGCTGTCGTACTATTTTTTACCGTATTCAAATTTGAGTGTATTTTGCAATGTATTTTATTCATGATATCCGATACCTTTGTTATTTTCAAAAATAAATCAATTTGACTTAAAAAAAAATAAAATGTCTCTTATTTCTCAATTTAATTTCTGTCGTAATTTCAATTTACATGCGCGGCACATTGTATGATTTCGCTTAGTGGGCAAAATCACGCGGTTATTAAATCTATGTTTATGTTTCTATGTAGATTATCATATTATATTTTTTCAATAGAATTTATAGCAGTATTCCATACAAAATAAAAAAAAAAATTTTTCAATAAAACAGAGACAAGAATAAAAAATCTATTTGTGAGAATGGTACTTTCGATTTTTTTGTTTTTGAATTTTTCGTTAAAAATTATAACAGAATAAAAACAAAAAAATCGGAAGTACCATTCTCACAAATAGATTTTTTATTCTTGTCTCTGTTTTATTGAACGAAAATTTTTATATTTTGTATATAATACTGCTGTTAATCTTTAGCTCAGGTGTTGTTGACGATTTTCAGTGCCTCTGTCGCTGAATTGACATGACATGATTTTCAAAATTAAAGCGTTTATTTTAAAAATAATTATAAAAATTATTGTCTAGTTATGAACTAGTGTATAAAATATACAAAAATGTATACTTACCTAGAAATAATAATACAGAAAGTAAAAAATAAAAAAAAGAAACCATTTCTCTTGGTTACTGTATAATGAAGGTTTGTAACACATGCATTCGACAATGAAAGAATACAAAATAAAACCAAGTAGACAACCATGAAATATAAGTTTTAAAATTGTGTGTTACTTTTATGAACCAAGACATATTGATTGGATTGTTGATAATGGTAGGTAGTATTGAAGTTAAATTAAATTCGATAGGCAAGATACATATTTTGGTAATGGATCGTTTAAATACTCCATTTCTTGTTTTTAAAGTTACTATACGAATTATGTCATCTCTACCTTTATGTGTTTCTATTACCCGTACAATTGGCCATGTTATTGGAGGACCATTAGCTTGATGAACAATAACTATTGTTCCGACTTCAATATTTGATTGTTTGGTACGCCATCTTGATCTTTGTTGAAGTGAAGATATATATTCACATGACCATCTCGTCCAGAATATTTGATACATGTGTTGTATCCGTTGCCAATACGAAAGATGATTGAAATTTAAATGAAACAATTATGGTTCGGGCAACGCATTTATTGGACCACCTATCAAAAATTGTCCCGGAATCAAAACAGTTCGATCCAATGGGTCTATGGATATTGGTGTTAGTGGGCGGGAGTTCAAACAACATTCAATTTGCGATACCAGAGTGGTGAACACTTCCAGAGTACGTATACTTTTGCTTTTAGTTCGAAAACATCTAACACATCGATGTAATATTTTTCGACACGAGATCCATGTTAGTTAAAGTTTGTGAAACAATTAAGTTTTATTATCGATTTTCTATGTTGCGCTGTTAGTTAAGGCGCTTTACAAATTTGTATAATTATTGTGATGTTAAATCGCCTAAATGTCTGCAGGTTTATAACAGTTTTATAATAAAACATATAAGTACTAAATAATGGTCGATTGAACCTATCTATATACAAAACAAATTTATATGTAAGCTTAAAAAAAATTGGAACAAAACAATGTAATTGTTAATTATCCATGATTGATTAAAAAACATTTAACTTTCTCTAATTAAAAAGTTTTTTAGTTTTGTAAATAATTTTTGTTCTAAATATTTTTGTCCACAGTAAATAAATTTTACGTAATGGCTCATGACACAAAGAATGAGTAAATAATATATGTATCAAGTTTGATTGCATATAATATTATGTATGTATTGTTAATTTTTTATGTTTTATTAAAATTATTTATTGTTTTATAAAATAATACATAAGTCAATTTGGTCTCTGTTTTAATTTGGTTTTAATTAAGATTGTCACTGTATAGTTGTATATAAGTTGACTTAATGTATAGTTGAATATAAGTTGACTTGACTGTACTAATTATTATAACATATAGTATTCAGCACTCAGCAGTAGAACTGACATGTCATCATATAAAGCATCTCGGCGCAGTAATTTTATGTGCAGACTGAAATGCATTATTGCATATAGTTCATTGGAATTTCGCACTCTGATGTTATTGTGATTTAAGTATTCAGATTGAAAGGTTGAATTTAATAAATTGGTTTAATATAATTCAAGTGAAAAGTGCTGCTATATATTTATCTAAAAATGATTAATATCCAATGCTTTTATTTTCATAGTTTAAAATATAGTGTTTTTTATAATATGATTGTGTTTTTAATATTAACATTTGGTTATAAATTTTACAAATGAACTTATATACATTTTTATGCTGAATGGGTAATTACTTATTCTACTCACGTAGATAAACTATTTTCCACATATAAAATTTTAAGGTAAGTGACCAATTTTTGTACCTATAAATAAATATTGATGAAGTGGAATAATACATACAAGAAGCAATTCTGAATTGTGGCTTCGTTTAATATGTGAATACGCCACGTTTCATGTTTACAACATGGATAAAAGAGGAATGTAATTTTGTTTTAAAACCGGTTGGATTGATTTACACAAAGTTCATAAAATAAGAAATATACTGCATCAAGCGAAATTTAAATTTTTATTTCTTTGACGCCTACAAAAATTGCATGTGTTGCACATATTAATAAATAATTTCGAAGTTAAAATATTTGGAAAGTTATAATATATTTTTACTGCAGTGATGTGCAGTGGTACATTATATATTTATATCACGTAGGCTACTTTAATGTTAAAGAATAGATGTCATGTATATGTCAGATTGTCTACATGCAGTGTAGAGTCTACAACTGTAGACAATGAAAAACTAAGCAATCTAGGAAATTCTATATTATATTATATTATATTAATTTTACGAAGTTCTCGAACGTCAATCAGTTCCGTAAATTTGAGAGCCGATGATGTCGGCATTTTTAGAAGTTTTATCTAAACTATTAATAAGCAAAAGGCTCTTAAATTACTTTTGAACTTAATTTTTAAAAAATTACGATTCCTCTTCTAAAATTACTCCAATCTTTAAGGCCGACATCGCACTGCATTGCGAACAATAGTTACGACCAACTTCGAATTGCTGGCAAGCCGTATTTCTGTGGACCATTTTGATATGAATTTTATCAAGTAAAGAATTTGGCAAAACTTTCCACGATGGGATTTGCTTGTAATAGCTTAGTGACAGTATTTTGTCCGATTCCATTACATTAAATTAAAGAGCGCTTCGAATTTCCATCTTAAAATAAAAACAATAGTTTTTGAGTCCGAATTAGTTTGTGCCAGATTTCTGTAATACTTCTGACATCATATTCATTTTCCACCGCCAACAAGTAACATTCGTCCGATTAAGATTAAATTACGCTCTGGATAAAACCTGTGATTAAATTTAAACGATCATGACTGAATTAGTTGAGCAAGTTAATATTTGTTGGAGACGACAAGGATGTTTGCTTAACTATGGCAAACCAGATCCATTGCCTTACAAATCCTACTTAAAAAAAATACACTTTACTGAATAGTTAGG
Source organism: Tipula confusa (assembly GCA_963556175.1). Taxonomy (NCBI): domain Eukaryota; kingdom Metazoa; phylum Arthropoda; class Insecta; order Diptera; family Tipulidae; genus Tipula; species Tipula confusa. Next base: position 203,776,283 of record OY744476.1, on the reverse strand, counting down.
ACTAATTTTTCATTTGGGACAGTTGACAACAAGTCGGCAATGCTTGAAAAACTTTTGTTCATAAGGGCAACAACTACATAATATGAGTGTAATGCTGTCGTACTATTTTTTACCGTATTCAAATTTCAGTGTATTTTGCAATGTATTTTATTCATGATATCCGATACCTTTGTTATTTTCAAAAATAAATCAATTTGACTTAATTAAAAAAAAAAATTAAAATGTCTCTTATTTCTCAATTTAATTTCTGTCGTAATTTCAATTTACATGCGCGGCACATTGTTTGATTTCGCTTAGTGGGCAAAATCACGCGGTTATTAAATCTATGTTTATGTTTCTATGTAGATTATCATATTATATTTTTTCAATAGAATTTATAGCAGTATTCCATACAAAATAAAAAAAAAAAATTTTCAATAAAACAGAGACAAGAATAAAAAATCTATTTGTGAGAATGGTACTTTCGATTTTTTTGTTTTTGAATTTTTCGTTAAAAATTATAACAGAATAAAAACAAAAAAATCGGAAGTACCATTCTCACAAATAGATTTTTTATTCTTGTCTCTGTTTTATTGAACGAAAATTTTTATATTTTGTATATAATACTGCTGTTAATCTTTAGCTCAGGTGTTGTTGACGATTTTCAGTGCCTCTGTCGCTGAATTGACATGACATGATTTTCAAAATTAAAGCGTTTATTTTAAAAATAATTATAAAAATTATTGTCTAGTTATGAACTAGTGTATAAAATATACAAAAATGTATACTTACCTAGAAATAATAATACAGAAAGTAAAAAATAAAAAAAAGAAACCATTTCTCTTGGTTACTGTATAATGAAGGTTTGTAACACATGCATTCGACAATGAAAGAATACAAAATAAAACCAAGTAGACAACCATGAAATATAAGTTTTAAAATTGTGTGTTACTTTTATGAACCAAGACATATTGATTGGATTGTTGATAATGGTAGGTAGTATTGAAGTTAAATTAAATTCGATAGGCAAGATACATATTTTGGTAATGGATCGTTTAAATACTCCATTTCTTGTTTTTAAAGTTACTATACGAATTATGTCATCTCTACCTTTATGTGTTTCTATTACCCGTACAATTGGCCATGTTATTGGAGGACCATTAGCTTGATGAACAATAACTATTGTTCCGACTTCAATATTTGATTGTTTGGTACGCCATCTTGATCTTTGTTGAAGTGAAGATATATATTCACATGACCATCTCGTCCAGAATATTTGATACATGTGTTGTATCCGTTGCCAATACGAAAGATGATTGAAATTTAAATGAAACAATTATGGTTCGGGCAACGCATTTATTGGACCACCTATCAAAAATTGTCCCGGAATCAAAACAGTTCGATCCAATGGGTCTATGGATATTGGTGTTAGTGGGCGGGAGTTCAAACAACATTCAATTTGCGATACCAGAGTGGTGAACACTTCCAGAGTACGTATACTTTTGCTTTTAGTTCGAAAACATCTAACACATCGATGTAATATTTTTCGACACGAGATCCATGTTAGTTAAAGTTTGTGAAACAATTAAGTTTTATTATCGATTTTCTATGTTGCGCTGTTAGTTAAGGCGCTTTACAAATTTGTATAATTATTGTGATGTTAAATCGCCTAAATGTCTGCAGGTTTATAACAGTTTTATAATAAAACATATAAGTACTAAATAATGGTCGATTGAACCTATCTATATACAAAACAAATTTATATGTAAGCTTAAAAAAAATTGGAACAAAACAATGTAATTGTTAATTATCCATGATTGATTAAAAAACATTTAACTTTCTCTAATTAAAAAGTTTTTTAGTTTTGTAAATAATTTTTGTTCTAAATATTTTTGTCCACAGTAAATAAATTTTACGTAATGGCTCATGACACAAAGAATGAGTAAATAATATATGTATCAAGTTTGATTGCATATAATATTATGTATGTATTGTTAATTTTTTATGTTTTATTAAAATTATTTATTGTTTTATAAAATAATACATAAGTCAATTTGGTCTCTGTTTTAATTTGGTTTTAATTAAGATTGTCACTGTATAGTTGTATATAAGTTGACTTAATGTATAGTTGAATATAAGTTGACTTGACTGTACTAATTATTATAACATATAGTATTCAGCACTCAGCAGTAGAACTGACATGTCATCATATAAAGCATCTCGGCGCAGTAATTTTATGTGCAGACTGAAATGCATTATTGCATATAGTTCATTGGAATTTCGCACTCTGATGTTATTGTGATTTAAGTATTCAGATTGAAAGGTTGAATTTAATAAATTGGTTTAATATAATTCAAGTGAAAAGTGCTGCTATATATTTATCTAAAAATGATTAATATCCAATGCTTTTATTTTCATAGTTTAAAATATAGTGTTTTTTATAATATGATTGTGTTTTTAATATTAACATTTGGTTATAAATTTTACAAATGAACTTATATACATTTTTATGCTGAATGGGTAATTACTTATTCTACTCACGTAGATAAACTATTTTCCACATATAAAATTTTAAGGTAAGTGACCAATTTTTGTACCTATAAATAAATATTGATGAAGTGGAATAATACATACAAGAAGCAATTCTGAATTGTGGCTTCGTTTAATATGTGAATACGCCACGTTTCATGTTTACAACATGGATAAAAGAGGAATGTAATTTTGTTTTAAAACCGGTTGGATTGATTTACACAAAGTTCATAAAATAAGAAATATACTGCATCAAGCGAAATTTAAATTTTTATTTCTTTGACGCCTACAAAAATTGCATGTGTTGCACATATTAATAAATAATTTCGAAGTTAAAATATTTGGAAAGTTATAATATATTTTTACTGCAGTGATGTGCAGTGGTACATTATATATTTATATCACGTAGGCTACTTTAATGTTAAAGAATAGATGTCATGTATATGTCAGATTGTCTACATGCAGTGTAGAGTCTACAACTGTAGACAATGAAAAACTAAGCAATCTAGGAAATTCTATATTATATTATATTATATTAATTTTACGAAGTTCTCGAACGTCAATCAGTTCCGTAAATTTGAGAGCCGATGATGTCGGCATTTTTAGAAGTTTTATCTAAACTATTAATAAGCAAAAGGCTCTTAAATTACTTTTGAACTTAATTTTTAAAAAATTACGATTCCTCTTCTAAAATTACTCCAATCTTTAAGGCCGACATCGCACTGCATTGCGAACAATAGTTACGACCAACTTCGAATTGCTGGCAAGCCGTATTTCTGTGGACCATTTTGATATGAATTTTATCAAGTAAAGAATTTGGCAAAACTTTCCACGATGGGATTTGCTTGTAATAGCTTAGTGACAGTATTTTGTCCGATTCCATTACATTAAATTAAAGAGCGCTTCGAATTTCCATCTTAAAATAAAAACAATAGTTTTTGAGTCCGAATTAGTTTGTGCCAGATTTCTGTAATACTTCTGACATCATATTCATTTTCCACCGCCAACAAGTAACATTCGTCCGATTAAGATTAAATTACGCTCTGGATAAAACCTGTGATTAAATTTAAACGATCATGACTGAATTAGTTGAGCAAGTTAATATTTGTTGGAGACGACAAGGATGTTTGCTTAACTATGGCAAACCAGATCCATTGCCTTACAAATCCTACTTAAAAAAAATACACTTTACTGAATAGTTAGGACTAATTTTTCATTTGGGACAGTTGACAACAAGTCGGCAATGCTTGAAAAACTTTTGTTCATAAGGGCAACAACTACATAATATGAGTGTAATGCTGTCGTACTATTTTTTACCGTATTCAAATTTCAGTGTATTTTGCAATGTATTTTATTCATGATATCCGATACCTTTGTTATTTTCAAAAATAAATCAATTTGACTTAATTAAAAAAAAAAATTAAAATGTCTCTTATTTCTCAATTTAATTTCTGTCGTAATTTCAATTTACATGCGCGGCACATTGTTTGATTTCGCTTAGTGGGCAAAATCACGCGGTTATTAAATCTATGTTTATGTTTCTATGTAGATTATCATATTATATTTTTTCAATAGAATTTATAGCAGTATTCCATACAAAATAAAAAAAAAAAATTTTCAATAAAACAGAGACAAGAATAAAAAATCTATTTGTGAGAATGGTACTTTCGATTTTTTTGTTTTTGAATTTTTCGTTAAAAATTATAACAGAATAAAAACAAAAAAATCGGAAGTACCATTCTCACAAATAGATTTTTTATTCTTGTCTCTGTTTTATTGAACGAAAATTTTTATATTTTGTATATAATACTGCTGTTAATCTTTAGCTCAGGTGTTGTTGACGATTTTCAGTGCCTCTGTCGCTGAATTGACATGACATGATTTTCAAAATTAAAGCGTTTATTTTAAAAATAATTATAAAAATTATTGTCTAGTTATGAACTAGTGTATAAAATATACAAAAATGTATACTTACCTAGAAATAATAATACAGAAAGTAAAAAATAAAAAAAAGAAACCATTTCTCTTGGTTACTGTATAATGAAGGTTTGTAACACATGCATTCGACAATGAAAGAATACAAAATAAAACCAAGTAGACAACCATGAAATATAAGTTTTAAAATTGTGTGTTACTTTTATGAACCAAGACATATTGATTGGATTGTTGATAATGGTAGGTAGTATTGAAGTTAAATTAAATTCGATAGGCAAGATACATATTTTGGTAATGGATCGTTTAAATACTCCATTTCTTGTTTTTAAAGTTACTATACGAATTATGTCATCTCTACCTTTATGTGTTTCTATTACCCGTACAATTGGCCATGTTATTGGAGGACCATTAGCTTGATGAACAATAACTATTGTTCCGACTTCAATATTTGATTGTTTGGTACGCCATCTTGATCTTTGTTGAAGTGAAGATATATATTCACATGACCATCTCGTCCAGAATATTTGATACATGTGTTGTATCCGTTGCCAATACGAAAGATGATTGAAATTTAAATGAAACAATTATGGTTCGGGCAACGCATTTATTGGACCACCTATCAAAAATTGTCCCGGAATCAAAACAGTTCGATCCAATGGGTCTATGGATATTGGTGTTAGTGGGCGGGAGTTCAAACAACATTCAATTTGCGATACCAGAGTGGTGAACACTTCCAGAGTACGTATACTTTTGCTTTTAGTTCGAAAACATCTAACACATCGATGTAATATTTTTCGACACGAGATCCATGTTAGTTAAAGTTTGTGAAACAATTAAGTTTTATTATCGATTTTCTATGTTGCGCTGTTAGTTAAGGCGCTTTACAAATTTGTATAATTATTGTGATGTTAAATCGCCTAAATGTCTGCAGGTTTATAACAGTTTTATAATAAAACATATAAGTACTAAATAATGGTCGATTGAACCTATCTATATACAAAACAAATTTATATGTAAGCTTAAAAAAAATTGGAACAAAACAATGTAATTGTTAATTATCCATGATTGATTAAAAAACATTTAACTTTCTCTAATTAAAAAGTTTTTTAGTTTTGTAAATAATTTTTGTTCTAAATATTTTTGTCCACAGTAAATAAATTTTACGTAATGGCTCATGACACAAAGAATGAGTAAATAATATATGTATCAAGTTTGATTGCATATAATATTATGTATGTATTGTTAATTTTTTATGTTTTATTAAAATTATTTATTGTTTTATAAAATAATACATAAGTCAATTTGGTCTCTGTTTTAATTTGGTTTTAATTAAGATTGTCACTGTATAGTTGTATATAAGTTGACTTAATGTATAGTTGAATATAAGTTGACTTGACTGTACTAATTATTATAACATATAGTATTCAGCACTCAGCAGTAGAACTGACATGTCATCATATAAAGCATCTCGGCGCAGTAATTTTATGTGCAGACTGAAATGCATTATTGCATATAGTTCATTGGAATTTCGCACTCTGATGTTATTGTGATTTAAGTATTCAGATTGAAAGGTTGAATTTAATAAATTGGTTTAATATAATTCAAGTGAAAAGTGCTGCTATATATTTATCTAAAAATGATTAATATCCAATGCTTTTATTTTCATAGTTTAAAATATAGTGTTTTTTATAATATGATTGTGTTTTTAATATTAACATTTGGTTATAAATTTTACAAATGAACTTATATACATTTTTATGCTGAATGGGTAATTACTTATTCTACTCACGTAGATAAACTATTTTCCACATATAAAATTTTAAGGTAAGTGACCAATTTTTGTACCTATAAATAAATATTGATGAAGTGGAATAATACATACAAGAAGCAATTCTGAATTGTGGCTTCGTTTAATATGTGAATACGCCACGTTTCATGTTTACAACATGGATAAAAGAGGAATGTAATTTTGTTTTAAAACCGGTTGGATTGATTTACACAAAGTTCATAAAATAAGAAATATACTGCATCAAGCGAAATTTAAATTTTTATTTCTTTGACGCCTACAAAAATTGCATGTGTTGCACATATTAATAAATAATTTCGAAGTTAAAATATTTGGAAAGTTATAATATATTTTTACTGCAGTGATGTGCAGTGGTACATTATATATTTATATCACGTAGGCTACTTTAATGTTAAAGAATAGATGTCATGTATATGTCAGATTGTCTACATGCAGTGTAGAGTCTACAACTGTAGACAATGAAAAACTAAGCAATCTAGGAAATTCTATATTATATTATATTATATTAATTTTACGAAGTTCTCGAACGTCAATCAGTTCCGTAAATTTGAGAGCCGATGATGTCGGCATTTTTAGAAGTTTTATCTAAACTATTAATAAGCAAAAGGCTCTTAAATTACTTTTGAACTTAATTTTTAAAAAATTACGATTCCTCTTCTAAAATTACTCCAATCTTTAAGGCCGACATCGCACTGCATTGCGAACAATAGTTACGACCAACTTCGAATTGCTGGCAAGCCGTATTTCTGTGGATATTTGTTGACGTAGTATGATTATTTTTGTATATTTCTATTTATTGATGAGGTAGATAACTATTTATATAGTATATAAGTATATGTGACTTCCAATTACAAGGACTAAATAATTTAGTATAAATAATTTACTTTACATTAATTTTAGGAATTATCACAATATTAATTGCAATAGTTGTTATATTATTGGCCTCTATTTTATCAAAAAAAACCTTTATAGATCGAGAAAAATGTTCCCCGTTTGAATGTGGTTTTGACCCAAAGTCTTCTTCGCGACTCCCTTTTTCATTACGATTTTTTTTAATTACAATCATTTTTTTAATTTTTGATATTGAAATTGCTCTTATTTTACCAATAATTCTAGTAATTAATTACTCAAATTTAATAGTATGATCTATCACTTCTATTATCTTTATTTTTATTTTATTAATCAAAACTCTGATGTTATTGTGATTTAAGTATTCAGATTGAAAGGTTGAATTTAATAAATTGGTTTAATATAATTCAAGTGAAAAGTGCTGCTATATATTTATCTAAAAATGATTAATATCCAATGCTTTTATTTTCATAGTTTAAAATATAGTGTTTTTTATAATATGATTGTGTTTTTAATATTAACATTTGGTTATAAATTTTACAAATGAACTTATATACATTTTTATGCTGAATGGGTAATTACTTATTCTACTCACGTAGATAAACTATTTTCCACATATAAAATTTTAAGGTAAGTGACCAATTTTTGTACCTATAAATAAATATTGATGAAGTGGAATAATACATACAAGAAGCAATTCTGAATTGTGGCTTCGTTTAATATGTGAATACGCCACGTTTCATGTTTACAACATGGATAAAAGAGGAATGTAATTTTGTTTTAAAACCGGTTGGATTGATTTACACAAAGTTCATAAAATAAGAAATATACTGCATCAAGCGAAATTTAAATTTTTATTTCTTTGACGCCTACAAAAATTGCATGTGTTGCACATATTAATAAATAATTTCGAAGTTAAAATATTTGGAAAGTTATAATATATTTTTACTGCAGTGATGTGCAGTGGTACATTATATATTTATATCACGTAGGCTACTTTAATGTTAAAGAATAGATGTCATGTATATGTCAGATTGTCTACATGCAGTGTAGAGTCTACAACTGTAGACAATGAAAAACTAAGCAATCTAGGAAATTCTATATTATATTATATTATATTAATTTTACGAAGTTCTCGAACGTCAATCAGTTCCGTAAATTTGAGAGCCGATGATGTCGGCATTTTTAGAAGTTTTATCTAAACTATTAATAAGCAAAAGGCTCTTAAATTACTTTTGAACTTAATTTTTAAAAAATTACGATTCCTCTTCTAAAATTACTCCAATCTTTAAGGCCGACATCGCACTGCATTGCGAACAATAGTTACGACCAACTTCGAATTGCTGGCAAGCCGTATTTCTGTGGACCATTTTGATATGAATTTTATCAAGTAAAGAATTTGGCAAAACTTTCCACGATGGGATTTGCTTGTAATAGCTTAGTGACAGTATTTTGTCCGATTCCATTACATTAAATTAAAGAGCGCTTCGAATTTCCATCTTAAAATAAAAACAATAGTTTTTGAGTCCGAATTAGTTTGTGCCAGATTTCTGTAATACTTCTGACATCATATTCATTTTCCACCGCCAACAAGTAACATTCGTCCGATTAAGATTAAATTACGCTCTGGATAAAACCTGTGATTAAATTTAAACGATCATGACTGAATTAGTTGAGCAAGTTAATATTTGTTGGAGACGACAAGGATGTTTGCTTAACTATGGCAAACCAGATCCATTGCCTTACAAATCCTACTTAAAAAAAATACACTTTACTGAATAGTTAGGACTAATTTTTCATTTGGGACAGTTGACAACAAGTCGGCAATGCTTGAAAAACTTTTGTTCATAAGGGCAACAACTACATAATATGAGTGTAATGCTGTCGTACTATTTTTTACCGTATTCAAATTTGAGTGTATTTTGCAATGTATTTTATTCATGATATCCGATACCTTTGTTATTTTCAAAAATAAATCAATTTGACTTAAAAAAAATTAAAATGTCTCTTATTTCTCAATTTAATTTCTGTCGTAATTTCAATTTACATGCGCGGCGCATTGTATGATTTCGCTTAGTGGGCAAAATCACGCGGTTATTAAATCTATGTTTATGTTTCTATGTAGATTATCGTATTTTATTTTTTCAATAGAATTTATAGCAGTATTCCATACAAAATAAAAAAAAAAATTTTTCAATAAAACAGAGACAAGAATAAAAAATCTATTTGTGAGAATGGTACTTTCGATTTTTTTGTTTTTGAATTTTTCGTTAAAAATTATAACAGAATAAAAACAAAAAAATCGGAAGTACCATTCTCACAAATAGATTTTTTATTCTTGTCTCTGTTTTATTGAACGAAAATTTTTATATTTTGTATATAATACTGCTGTTAATCTTTAGCTCAGGTGTTGTTAACGATTTTCAGTGCCTCTGTCGCTGAATTGACATGACATGATTTTCAAAATTAAAGCGTTTATTTTAAAAATAATTATAAAAATTATTGTCTAATTATGAACTAGTGTATAAAATATACAAAAATGTATACTTACCTAGAAATAATAATACAGAAAGTAAAAAATAAAAAAAAGAAACCATTTCTCTTGGTTACTGTATAATGAAGGTTTGTAACACATGCATTCGACAATGAAAGAATACAAAATAAAACCAAGTAGACAACCATGAAATATAAGTTTTAAAATTGTGTGTTTCTTTTATGAACCAAGACATATTGATTGGATTGTTGATAATGGTAGGTAGTATTGAAGTTAAATTAAATTCGATAGGCAAGATACATATTTTGGTAATTGATCGTTTAAATCCTCTACCTTTATGTGTTTCTATTACTCGTACAATTGGCCATGTTATTGGAGGACCATTAGCTTGATGAACAATAACTATTGTTCCGACTTCAATATTTGATTGTTTGGTACGCCATCTTGATCTTTGTTGAAGTGAAGATATATATTCACATGATCATCTCGTCCAGAATATTTGATACATGTGTTGTATCCGTTGCCAATACGAAAGATGATTGAAATTTAAATGAAACAATTATGGTTCGGGCAACGCATTTATTGGACCACCTATCAAAAATTGTCCCGGAATCAAAACAGTTCGATCCAATGGGTCTATGGATATTGGTGTTAGTGGGCGGGAGTTCAAACAACATTCAATTTGCGATACCAGAGTGGTGAACACTTCCAGAGTACGTATACTTTTGCTTTTAGTTCGAAAACATCTAACACATCGATGTAATATTTTTCGACACACATTTTTCCTCGGTTCAACCAATATTAGAGACAAACTTCGCTGACGATGAATTGCTTTAAACAACGTTATCTTTGAGTTTGTCTAGAGAGTTACGCGATCAAGTGTAAATTCGATTGATGATTTGACTTTTTCACATAATTCGAGGCTGGGCACGATTTGCTTTTTTTATGGAACCATTCTTGATTTGGCACAAGGAAGCTTCATTTCATGTGAATTATTTATTAAATTGGTTCTGATGTAGAAGCAACAACCATACGCAGACTCCGATAAAAATCTTGTGTTGAATTCCACAAGAGCCCTAGAGTACTCATCTGAATGAAATTTGCGTAACTCAAATCCACCATTGGGTAATAATAAGCAAAGATCGTTTTTTAGATTTATAAGTTCCTCAGCTGAAGTGGCACCCGTTAGCAAGTCGTCGTCACAGCAAAATTGTTGAAGAGTAACGAATAACCAGAAATGGCGCCCTTGCTGTGCCATAGGTTACAGTATTAAGTTGATAGCATTGGAGATTTTCATGAGGTGAAGTACGCCACCAAATTTGTTGATATTGGCGGTCAGTTGGATTTATAAGTTTTATGTTTCCGGAACCGACGAAGAATCGAAAGCAAATCTAGGTAGACAGACTGAATAACGTCCTGACGAATCACGAGTAACAGTTTGTGCATAATACTGTTCACATAATTTTTCGTTGATAGATCCAGCTTCTTTGTTATTTTCAGAATCCTTAAAAGCTAACACCAATGACAATCAACTTTTACCCACGACTCATTATTCCCTTTGCACTGTTTGACGTAATTAAACCATAACTTTTTGCAAAAACGTAAAATTCATGAGGTAAAACCGCATTTCTAAAATAAGCTGTTTTAATAAACTAAAAATTAATCCGTTATTTTATCCTTTTCGTGTCCTGCCTACACAAAAGTGTAGGTAAATTTTGATTGCTCGTCGAACGTTTTTTCTAGATGAAGTTTTAACCAACATACACTTTTGTGTATGTATTTCAAACCAATACGCTCAAAACATACGTAATCTTATTTAAAACCCCACCAACACATTTGTGTAGCTAACTTTATAAGTGCCCAGGTGTTCGGAAAATTTAATTCTCAATGGATTTTCACGAAACGTTGGATAAAGGTTAATAGTTACCTAAATATTGATTAAATCGATTTGGTTTTTCAAAAAAATATTTTTTTATTGGTGTAATGGCCCCTACACATTTGTGTAGGTTGGTTAGAGACTAATGTAAGTTAAAAAGTGGTAAAGACAGTTTAAAAAAATAAAATTTATAATCACATTAGTTCAGTTATTGAGGTTAAAATAGGTCTTCCAAAAAAATTACGGTTTTACATGGAATTGTTTGAAGCAATTTTTCTTTGCGGAAATACATAAATAAGCTACAAGGAAATACATAAATAAGTTTTATACATGTGAGGTTTTTGTCCCACCAATTGACCATTGTTGTTGGATTAGATCCCGCGATCGACGACAGAGCAGTAATACATTTTGTATCTTTCCATTTGATAACAGTGATTTAATGTGTTCCTTTCGTTAAGATAAATTCTTGGCTATCGCCTCGCTCCATTTTTTTATCGGGTTTAAATTTTACATTTTTTAATCGATTTACCATGATCGTCCCTAAAAATTAAAAAAAAAAAAAGTAAATACAAAAATAAAATAAAAAAATTTATAGAAATATTTACCTGCTGTTCGGTACCATTAGTAGCACTGTGGTAAAATATCTAATATTTTACCATTAGTAGCACTGTGGTAAAATATCGATCGATATAACTAAAACTCTCCCTTGGTATCCCAATGATCGATCGCCCAATGATCGATCGCCAAGGTTGGTCTTGTCCCCTTGGTATATTTCGAAATCTACGACCAGTCCACAGGATGTCGTTACTACAAAATTTTTTAAACCAACCGGTCTTGGTTTATTTTTTACATATTGTCTCGATGGACAACGGCCGGTATATGGTATCATCTGCTCGTCAATAGAGTAATGATCAACTTTTCTCGGCCGCGCTCTAAACCTATTTTTTACTAAACTAAGCAGAGGTTCTATTTTCCAGAACAGATTTGTGAAATCCGTTGTTCGAGAAATGGTACTTGCTACGGCATCAAATCGAAAATTTGCTTTCCTATACATGTTTACGCGTGGATATGAAATTCCGCCCATCAGTAGGCATACACCATACAATTTTCTTAACTCTACGGCTGATGTTTTATGCTCAGTGCCATACATTTTTAAATGGTATATGTTAGTATTTTTGGCGGCATCATCAAAATGGTCTTCACTAAAATAGGCATTTAAATACTCTAATGACGATTTGACATAATTCGAGTGCGATGGATGATTTTCATTATCTTTTAGATAATGTGATGTAAATTGGGCTGGATGCCATACGTTTAATGTTCTGGGTTCAGTTCATTACTACCATTTTCATTGGGTTCATGATCTTCGGTCGTTTTTAGATCAGGGTTCAGTTCATTACTATCATTTTCATTGGGTTCATCATCTTCGGTCGTTTTTGGATCGGTGAGGCTATTTTTTTCTTCATCTTCATCATAAATATTGGGAAACTGCACAATGTCCGAGTTATCTGAATCATCGTCAAAATTGTATTTACTTCGATTTCGCTAATGAGCCACTTTCCGTTTTTAACTACAACTAAAAAAAAATTATAATTGGTGTCTAACCTACATTTTTGTGTATGTTCCTTTTCGAACATATTTTACACATTAATTGTAATTTAAACTTATTTTCCAAATTCATATATACAAAATATAATATTTATTCTTTAATAATATAAATTAAGGTATAATAATATTATATTTTTTATGCACTAATATTTAATTACTTTTATAGGAATCGGCCATCATGAAGTTGTCACTTTTTTAGGTTACAAAACTACAATTAAATATTATTTCACCACATTAATTTTAACATGCTATATTATACCAATTATTTTTATAATAGATGGAGTCACTATTAATAAAAAATATACGAATAGAAAACCATTCGATTTAAAAAAATCTTTTCATACCTACACATTTGTATCAGTTGGATGATCAATATTAAAATAAGATATTTATCACACTTCCAAAAGATTACACAATTGTGTTGGTTAGATTTTTGTTACGATGATATTTTATATAATAAACCCAATTTTTGGCAGTTTTATTTACAAACACATTTGTGTGGGTTAGGCTTACAATTAAGTTATTTTTTTTGTGTGGACACGAAAGGGATATGGTTATATGACGTTAAAAATAAGTAATGTATTTTTTATTTTATTTAACAAAAAAAAGTTAATTACAACAGGCTGTTTTGTCTACTTTATTTACTAAACTGGTCAAATTTATAAATCCAATTAGGTACTTAAATGTAAGATAAAATTTATTTTTAAATAATTTATTTATTTTTTATTTTTTTAAATCAGTAGTTTTGCATTTGTATTTTATGTAATTATGTACATTTGTATTTATTGTATTTTATGTACATTTGTATTTATGTACACACAGTTAATAATTTCGAGCAGATGATAGATATAGACATTTTGATAAGATGGAAAAATAGTTTATTTTTTAAAGATTATTATAAAAATATCAAAAATGACTTAAGTCGAGATATGCCCGTTTACATTTTCACAACAGATTTATTATTGTGTGGAACAATTTTATTTTAATGTGCCAGTTTAATTCTCATGTAAATTACGCCTAAATGTAAAACGATGAACACAGAATGGTTCTTGATACCTCTATTCATTCGTAGATGGCGGGCATATCTGCAAGAGTAAATTCTGTGTTACATGTGAAGAAAGAAAGTAAGACAAAAAATAAAATAAATGGAATGTAAATTTTAATTTTCGCATGCAATAACTAAAACACAATTATTTTCGAATTATGGTTGTACAAATAAACTATAATCACACTTGCTCGCCGTCTCTTTGGGATAATTACACTTTAAACGCAATTTTTTTTTTACTATTTGGATAATGGTGCGTCTTAAAAACACGACCACCATTTTTCAGGGCTAAACACCGACCATCATTATATTTTGTATACAATGTAAATAATTCAACATTTATTTTAGCTACTTTGAAGATGTCAATTTGGTTCTTAATAAGAAATTCAATTATATTCTTAACTGAATAAATTTATTCTTAACTGAAACAGTTTATATAAAGATTTATTTATCGAGGTTTCACTGTAGCCTCCATATAAAAATATACGTTAATGTTTACGTGAATGTATGCTTTTTGTTAGTTTACCACTGAAAATATGCTATTTATATGAGTAAACGATTATGCAATTATAAATTTACTCCTAAATGTATGTGTAGAAAATGGTTTACCCCTGAATGCATGTGGTTTATATTCGTAATACAGTTCAAGTAATGAAATTTTGATAAATTTATGCTTCTCAGCTTGTACCGCAATGTATATTGCATTTATTTATATTTATTTCAATATACATAATCCTTTCTAATAACCATCAAGATCCTTTTTTTTTAACTCATCACACTGAGTATTCAATGCGTTAACAGTTTCAGAATATACTTCATCTAAATCAGAAGGTATTGTTATTATACGGTTTTTGGTATTAAATGATTTTACAGATGTGATAATATAATCATCTTTTAAATTAGGTTTGGTATAATAAGCAAACAGTTCGAAATTAATCTTGAATGCATTGTGTACTATTTGAAGTTTTATTAGTGTATTAATTTTCCGTTTTACTGCATATAGCAAATCATTACAACTAATATGTGCGTTAGGTATATCTGAAACTTTGTAACTAATTATTCTGGATTTAAAGGCACTATCGACAATATAAATATTTTCATCTTCCTCATTATATTTAACTTATTAAACTTTCCTTTGCACTTTCATTAGCTGACAATGACTGAAGTTTGTTCTGTTATATCTCTAATTGTTTGTAAAGTTGTAATAACTTATTGTTGGTTATTATATTAAACACTTTATTGTTTTATATAAATATACATTTAACTTTATAATTATCACAATTTTTATTATATAAATTTAGTTTTGATTTTAATAATTTATAATATGATTTTTTACAAATTTTTAATAATTAATTTTTTACTACAATATATATTTTAGACTACCGCGTAATTGGGAGAATCGTAAAAGACCTTTTTTGGTTAGAATAAATTTACGTTCAAACCAAAATACAAATTTTGTTTGTCCGTATATGTAATAACGCCTTATGTGCCAGGGTATATTATTTCTGAAACACATAAGGTAAATGCTAAAATAATCGTATTGCCCTTGACAGCCGTTTATATTTATATTGCAATGGTAATTTTGCTGGTTTATGATGATTGCTGATTATACTGCAAATCGATCATATAACAAAATAGAAAATAAAACAACCTTGATTTTGAGAATTACTTTGTTGATTTCGTCTCGTCTCAATTCAATTATATTTGCGTATGGTGTTGACGTATGATAATTACGTAAATTTCATTTTGTTTCGTATCGTTATATTCAAATTTTTGCATTTTACCGTTTTAATTTATTCATGTGGAAATTAATTATTTCTAAAGAAATATATTAAATTATTAATTTTTCTGCGCCGGTGATGCTTTTATGGTCTGCATGTAATCGACTCTAAAAGACAACTTAATAGACTGGTATTACTAAAAACTCACAATCCTCGAAATGTCAAAATTGTTTTTCATTTCGAGATTTTGCGATATCGAGATTTCGTTGGTTATGTGTACACTGAACTATATCTATATTTGAGTTCGATAGTGTCGATGACCAAGTGTAGATGTCGTATGTAATATTAGTTCGATCGAACAGTTTGTGTATTAGGTTTGCGTGTTGAATATTGTGTCGAAGCTAGACCATATTCAATTCGAATTATACGTTGCATAAATACATTATATCGAAAAATTTATTTATGAACGCTATAAAGGTTTGTTTCTTCACATAAAAAAATACAGTTTTACTTTTATTAAACTGGTACATTGTTTTATTATTTTTATATAATTTTTATTTTATTTTTATAATTTAAATGACTTTCTGTTTTGTTCTTTAGTTTAAACTGTTTTTCTCTTAATTTCAATTACTTTTCTTTCGATTTGGTTAGTCGAATTCCAAACTTGACGTCTTTTCTTTTTTTTCCAATTTTTAATCGTTCGACTTCCCCTCTACCTCTCTTTGTCAATATTTTCCCGTGCTTTACTCCTTCCAAACTCACCAATACCTAATCATTTAATTCCATGAACACGCGTCTTATCATTTTTGGTTTAAGTTCGTGATACAAACGTAAGTGGCTTTTGTTTCAAATTTTCTTAGATAAATTAGGTTTTTGCTTAATAACTAGGGGGCTCATTGTAATATTCAAGGCTCGGCTTGTAGAGAAGAATTTTGGTTGTACTTCAACCATTGGACTTTCGTTATAGGATTTGAATTGAAGTGTTGTGGACTCAGCCATCGTACCTCTCTTGACCGTTGCTGAGTCCAACGGAGTTTTTCGAAGGTAGGCTATCATCTGTATAGTATTAGTTTATTCTGGGATTGGGATAGTTAGGATGCCTGGATATCTCCAGCCCCCTGAGAGAATCAGTGATATTATCTACCTAAGGGAGATATCGCGCTAGTTGGTTTTGTGGATTTTTAATAGGTGAAGAGGTAATGACGGGATCACGCCCCGTGAATGATTTTGAGTTTTGTTGTTTTCAGCATACGTACGATTTTGGTTTCGGTAGTTAGGTGGTGGAGAATATTGCCTGTTGTGCCGAAATTCATTTGTATGTTGTGTGCGCTGGGGAAACTGTCGTGGATTACGGTTGTAGGATTTGGGTGGAGCGAACGAATAGCTGAAGTTACGAGATCCATTCCTCACTTTCGTTCTACTGACGTTAGTTTGTCTACTAGTATCAGTGGGTTCTCTGTTTATCTGACTACCATATAAGTTTTTCCCAAATCGCAACTCTTGAACTGCTGCTTCCATGCATGGTTTTAGAGATTCTTTCTGATGCATGCGCCCAAAATTCGTTATTTGATTAGGGAGCCCCATGATAAATCTCGGGACTATCCTTTTCTCTGAAATTTCCTGTGCCTTTGCATCATCGTTTATCTCGCATTGATTTTTGAGAAGCGTGTTATACTTACTAGCGAGGTCTTCAGCCCGCAGGTAGTATTCCTGTATGCTTTCATACAACGGCATATAACATATATTCCTTTCAATATCTTCAAAAGTGTCTTCTATCTGGTAGAAGCTTGTCAGCTGCACTTTAATGTCTGCCCATGTATTAGGTATTACATTAGCAATTTTATGTTCCATTTCATTTCAATTATAGTATGAGCGTAAGGTTGAATTACTTGTACGTAGTGGTTGCTTGAAATATTTTTGCAATTAATGAAAATTCTTACATCGAAAAATAATCAAATACATACTAGTGTTCATTAGTGGTTTAACAATACCCCTTTTTAATTGATCAGGGAAAAGTCCTCTTACAAGACACATATTGATTGATTGATTGATTGATTAGAGTGTACGGCCAAGGACTAATCAGGAACTCCCGGAATGCCGGGCACCACCGTACACCCGTGTTATATATAACAAAACCGAAGGAGTGGATGGAATTTGTTAGTTATGACAGACTCGACCCGGTTGCAGACACCTAAGCGATCGATAGTTAGTGTTTTTTGTTGTGGTGTAAGGAAAGGTAGGACATGTTAGTAATGACAGATTTGACCCGGATTTCCGGAAGCCAATATTCAACTAATGTTAGCACAAGACAATCACAATTTTGACAAGCTGCTCTGCATTATTTCATTTCTTATCATCAACTCCAGTGTGTCTCATTCAGGTGTATCAGCAAATGTTTCCTTAAAACAAAATATATTAATAAAATAATTGCTTTCAGCCTTAGGCTGTAATATAATAACTTATATAATATATTTATATAATAACTTGTTGCAATTACCTTTAATTTTTAATTTTTATTTTTTTATTTTTTTATTGTTTGATAAATTTCTGTCGTTGGAGCGACGTTAACCGCGAGCGTCGTAACATACTATTCGACTTCTCCTTGTGTAAGTTTATTTCCATCATTTTCATTTCCGTGAACCGTCGCTTGCAATTTACTATTGCCACTGCTATCGTTGCTGCAATTGATAACCCAGCCATGATTAATATTATAGACACATGTTCGGGATTGAACTTATGCTGTGTTTGATCCTTGATTTCCGTTGCAGCACGTCTCAGCTGTTCAATCTTATTTGACTCGCTAAGGAAACTGTTATTTTGGTCTATATGGTCCGTTAATTTTAATTCCGACAATCTGCTCGTATTGTGTTCTTTTGATTATGTCGCTGTTGGTGGTTGCGTGGTATCTTCATCAGGTTCCGAGATCTGAGGTTGTATCACTTGCACCATTGTTGGACATCCTGGTATAATCACATTAAAATCCTTTGTTGCTACCTTACACGTCATGAGGAATGTAAGTATGCCCTCGTTGCTAACTTGTATCTCTAGTAACTGAGTACAACCATGTATTGGCGTTTGTGAGTCTGACAACTGTGTTTATTGGTTGTGTCGCTAACGTTATACAACTTCCCACTACTACTTCGCACTCAACGGGTTTACCATTAAATTAGCGATGCATCTTGAATTCTGTATCGGGAAAACTGGTTGTGTATGTCTGCATAATTTGAAATCAGCACCCAAATGATTTGTCACCAATTTACATTCATGTTCATCAGACGCTTTTAACTCTACTTCTTTGGTTTTGCCACTGTTGACCGCCATGAATTCTGCGTCCATTTCGTAAGTTCTGTAACCATACCTGGTGATAAATGGTAACAGGATAGGTTTGAACAGCGTGTATTCTTCTTTTTCGACAATCGGGATGTCTATCTTGATCTTCCCCTCCAGTTCCGGGTAGCTAGTTTCTATTAATTGCCTTAATACTTCATGCTTGAACATTTTTTCATTTACTTCTGCCGAATATTGTTTGATGATACTTATGACCTCCGCATTTGCAACCATTAGTGGATGTAGTTTTTTATTCTCGAGTGCTGTTACAATCCCGATTGCTTCTTTTTGAAGCTGGTTGATGTGTAAACACTGGATAAGGACCAGTGACGATAGTTCTGCTACCTGATGATTTAAAGTCTGAGCCCGCTCAGTGAACTCTGCTTGGTCATTTGTCCGCTTCACTAGTTGGTTTAGTTTTACTACTATCTCATACGTTTCATTCTGTAACTCGCCAATAGGTTTGGTCAAGGCGTCAAAATTTGACTGTAGTATTGATATGTGTTGATTCTCTAGTTCTAGGATTTTTGCTTGTTTACTGTCCAAATCTTGTAGGTTTTCATAAATTTATGTGCGTCCTCAGAGTCCATTGTACCAAAAACGAACTTTGAGAGTTTGCCCCCTATATCTATTAAACCTCTCTTGTGTCTTCCAAACATATCGCCTACTATATCATTCTGACGTTGAATCTGCATTAGATGCCATTTCAGCTCTTTCCGGAATGGCTTGCATAGGTCATTTGGGTTTTATGCCATTAGCTCATCACATAATGTCTTAAGTTGTTAGTTTTTTTTTTTTTTTTTTTTTTATTAAAATGGCTGGAACCCTCAAGGATTCCGCACTCAATGCCACAACGGGCCCATGGTGCAAACCTAGGATTCTATTAAATTTCACAAAGGCGAGTAGCTGCCTTAGCAAACTGAATCAGCTTGAACCAAGGCAGGGAAGACACTTGATCTAACCGAATAGACCTAGAGTTGAAGACCTGAAGCCTAACTCCTTCAAAGGCCGGACAACTACAGACAAAGTGAATGCAATCATCAACCTCTTCGAGACAGTCCTCACATACACCATCCTGAGCTACACCCATGCGATGAAGAAGATCTTTGAATCGGCCATGACCTGTAAGAATCCCAACCAGGATCCTCAACTGATCTTTCCTTAAAGACAAAGCAAACCTAGTCGACCTCAAATTGGGTTCACTAATAAATTGTTTCGCCCAGCGGCAGCCAGACGAAACACGCTAATTTTGTTTTGCAACAGACATAATGAATTTCTTAATAGCTTGCTTACCCAAACTAAAAGAAAGGGGAGTAGCTGGTTCAGTGCCGAAAATTTCCAAACGAGAACCAGCTTTAGCTAAGGAGTCCGCGAACTCATTGCCCTCGATGCCACAATGAGCCGGGACCCACATTAGTGAGACTTTATTTAATACGCAAAGACGATTAATGTAAAGTTTACAATCCTTGACTAGTTTGGAAACAGTCAAAGGGTTTATTAATGAATCGAGCACAGCTTTACTATCAGTACACATTATGATGTTTTCCTCAGCAAAGCTATACTTTAAAGCAGCAAACACACAATGCGAGAGCGCAATCAGTTCCGCCTGAAATGCTGTACAGTACGAACCCAGACGAACTCTGAACCAACGCGGGACAATATGTTCCAAACCCTGCAGAAAGTTCAGAGCGCGATCCATCCGAGAAGAATACTATAGATACAGACAATCGTTTTTGAAAGACCTGCGAAGCCCACAGATCTTTAGACGGATATTCTACCGAGAATGAATTGGAAAAGTCAAACTCAGGTAGCAGTCTGTCATTAACCATATCAATTTCTGGTATAAGTGAATTATACCGAGAAATAATGAGCCTATGACCCAAAATGGATCCGAAACTATTCCAAACCCCTAAGCACCTCAAACGGAACGTCGCAGAACACGCCGACCCAAGTATGAAAGAGTGCAACTGAGGCAAAGAAAGTATAGCTTCCATAGCAATAAGTGGGTTGGAGGACATAGCACCGGTAATAGCCCGACAAGCAGTGCCCTGTAAGCCACAAAGCTTCGCTATGGATGATTTCAGATTAATCACTGGCCACCAAACGACCGATGCATAAGAGAGCATTGGCAAGACCATAGATTTGTATATAAGAGCTAACGTTTTAGGAGTCAGTCCCCAAGATTTACCAAAAGCTCTTCTGCATTGCCAAAAAATGGCAGTAGCTTTTGACAGCTTACTATCAAGATGCTTCTTCCAGGAAAGTTTATTATCAAGGAAAACACCAAGATGCTTGACATAATCCGATCTAGTAATAACTTTTCCAAAAAGAGATGGAACAGAGAAGTCACCAATATGCCTGCGCTTGGTGAAAACAACTAAGTCCGTTTTTAGAGGGTTAACATGTAAGCCCTTATCAAGACACCAGGCTTCAACAATTAACAAAGCATGCTGCGTTAGATCTGATAGGACATTCAAGTGCTTACCCGAAACTGCCAGAACAAGATCATCAGCATAACTCTGCACGACAAAGCCCGAGTGTTGCAGTATAACAAGTAACTCATCGATTACCAAGAGCCACAAGAGAGGTGACAGTACACCACCTTGTGGACAACCTTTGGCAACTTTGACGGAAACTGACTGATCATCCAGCTTTATCTCAACAGTTCGAGATTTAAGCATAGATTCAATCCAACATATAATGTCTTGATCGACACCAAAATTTTCGCATGCCTTCGTAATCGTTGAAAACAACGTACTGTCAAAAGCACCAGCAATATCCAAGAAAGTACCCACTAGAAACTCTTTATAATCTAGTGATCTTTCAATCCTAGTCACAAGTTCATGTAGGGCCGTTTCACATGACTTCCCGACTCTGTAAGCATGCTGCATGTTACTGAGTGGTTTAATAGATAGACAACCATCCCTGATAAATATATCAATGATTCTTTCCAAAACTTTTAAAAAAGTCGAGGATAAGCAAATCGGACGAAAAGCCTTCGGATCCGTGTAATCGGACTTACCAGCTTTAGGAATAAACACAACA
The DNA here is from genome assembly GCA_963556175.1 of Tipula confusa. NCBI lineage: Eukaryota > Metazoa > Arthropoda > Insecta > Diptera > Tipulidae > Tipula > Tipula confusa. The sequence goes on along the minus strand of OY744476.1, from coordinate 203,754,068 downwards.
TGACTCCTGCTCCAAGATTGCGGAATGTACGCGAACGCAACTGATGCTTGGAACAGCATGGTTAGATGATCCTGAATAAGTGGAAAGCCCTGCTGTACTTCAGCCGGAAAAATTCCATCAGGTCCACCTGTTTTAAAAGAATCAAAAGAGAAAATGCTCCAACGAAGGATATCAGAATTGATAATCCTTCGAGCAAGGTCCCAATTCGGGTTATCAACAATTGTATTTGAGGGTTCGACAGCAACATAATCAGAGTTGATTATGTCACAGTCGGGAAAATGAACAGAAAGAAGGAGTTCCCCAACTTCCCTGTACGACGAGGTTAGTTCGCCATCAGGACGCCTAAGGCACCAGGTCGACACACCTCGTTTTTAGCCAAAGCTTTATTAAGTCTGGCTACACCAGACAGACTATTTATTTCCTCGCAGAATTTATCCACGAAGCTCTGTGGGCGGATCTTAGACTTTTTTTATAGTTCTTTTGTGCCACTAGAAAGTTGACCCAATCAGCCGCATGATTAGATCGTTTGGCTGTATTCTTCAGTTTTCTAGCGATTTTCCTTAATTTTTTCAGATCAGAACACCAAAAAGGTTTATTCCGACCCTTACGATTAGAAACAAGTGGGCACGATTTTTCAAAAGCGCCATTGATTGCATTGGTTAGCGAGGAGGCTAACAAATCAATGTCTAAAGCTGAGCTAATTAGCCCAGATTCAGGTAGTAATGGAACAATCTCACGCGAGTATAACTCCCAGTTAGTCAATTTCCTATTACGATACGGTTTTAACTGTGGTCTTTTCAGATTAATACTAAAAGAGATACACCTATGATCAGAAGTGAGGATATCATCAGTCACCCTCCAACCGAGAATTAAATCAATGATAGACATAGAACACAAACTAATATCGATTACCTCATTTCTCATGGAGTTGACAAAAGTTGGTTCACAGCCTCTATTGAGAATTTCCAACTCGGACGAGCTTAGATAGTTAAACAGAGAAGCGCCTCTATTATTAATGTCTGTACTACCCCACAACGAATGATGAGCATTCGCATCACATCCCAATATTAGAGGAAAATTTTTCTTCTTGCTCCATAGAACAAGGTTAATAAATTCTACTGACGGTGGTGGTGAGACGGAATCATACGGCAAATAGACTGAAGCTAACACCAGATTTGTGCATGGATTAGTAGAGTCAAGAGTAATGAGTACTGCCACAAGATCGTCTGAGCAGCACTCAGGAATAAGAGAAGCATTTATATTATTAGAAATAAAAATGCAAGCTCTAGTTTTAACGTCAGAATTTTTGAAGAAAATTCTACCATTAGAAGTATTCAACCCAGAAACAGCTCCATCAAGAAGATACGGTTCCTGGATTAGACAAAAATCTGTATGCGATACAGTAAGCAGCTTTCTAAATTCATAGGAAGCGGACTTACTGTGGTGCAAGTTAATTTGTTTTAATTCAAGCATGGAAGACATAGAGGAAACCATGAGAAAAGAGAAAAAAAAGTAAAATTTACGGCCCAGAGATGACCCTAAAAGAGATCAGCTCTAAAACGTACTGCAACATAAGGTCAGAACCCAGAATGTGGTCAAAAGATTTCCGGTCCACCAGAAAAACAATTGATTGGCGATTAACCTCACGCTTGCTCCGGACCACCTTCCATCCTCCGACATCAACAGACGGATTCATCAACCCGATGTTGGTAGTTACTACAGAAGGTTCCTCAGGTTGCTCTGGGACCGACGTCTGTAGTAGTAATGGTTTTGGAGGGTTGCCAACTGTTAGCTGACAACCACTCCAAATATCTTTGATTTTGGCGACCTCCTCACCAAACCAAACAAACGTTTCTTCATTGCTACACTTGCAGACGAAAACCGAATCAACCAGGTAGCAACCAAGCATACGAGGTATAAAGCATTTATTTTTCACTGCATCTAGGACACGCCGGCTAACCTCCGCACGGAAGAGTCCAAGCTTGGCCTCGTCCAATATGCAGTCGGGGTTCAAACTACGCACACTGAATTTTTTCACTGTAGATGCAGCAACTGTTTGTGCGTATGTTTTAGGTTTTTTAGCCGCTAACTCCGGGGTATTGCCGGTGATATCTCGGGTCCTTTTCGGTGTGCTTACAACACTACCGGAAGGCACTTCCGAGATAGAGCCAAGCTTAAGCCCCAGAAGTTTACGTTGCAAGCGCTGGCGTCTACGCTTGCCAAGGCGTTTGCTCTTTCCTCGTTGTGAGGATTCAGAAACTGAACCCTCTACATCCGATGCAAGCAGGATATTCTCCGCACCCGATGTTATGCCAGAAGAGCAACCATCGATGCTAATCGCATCTAGGTCAACCAACGGAACATCGGTCACAGATGTACTCCCCATGAGATCAGGTGTCAGAAACCTGCTGCCGCTGAAAATTAAATTTAAATTAATCTATGATAAAGAGTTCAATAAATAACAAAAAGAAAAACAAAAAGAAGCAAAACACAAGGCGCAAAGATAAAATGCACACACAAAAGAGCATGCACAAAACAAATTAAAAGAAAAAAACAGTAATAAATAAAACACTTCTCTATTGAGAATGCTCAAAAGAGAGAGAAACAAAAATATAGCCTTTATGAACTAAAACAAAACGGTTAACATGAATTATAAAAATATAAAAAAGAAACAAAAAAAAAAAAAAAAATGCTTGTAAAACAAGATCCATAACAATAAGGAAATACCTGCCAAAACAAGCAACGGTACAACCCGAAGGAAAGTACCGTTACTTGTTAAAACCGCCACACCACAGCACACACACAATTTTTGAGTGCAAAACGGATTTACAGAAATTTGATTTTACACATTTATTAAAAATACATTTAACACTATCACCAGAGCAGTAAAACTACGGTACACACAGCACTACACAGTACACTTGACCACAAGATCAAAATAACTTATAGATAAAAACCACTTAAACACACCAACAAAATCAAAAATTTTAAAAGTAAATAAAAAGATGTGCACAGGCTAATTCCCTTATCTTTTTAATTCCTTTCTTTATATCTTTTACTTTTATTTATTGTACAATAATTTCACAAAACGCAAAAAAACGATAAAATTCTAAAAAACGATAAAATTCTATCGGCGTCGCCCATAGTAATTCGTTAGTATCTTCACGAGTAATTTGTGAAATTGCTTTCAAAGTTTTAAAAACTGTTTCACTGCCACTTAAATCGGTTTCTTCACTAATACTTTCTACGTCTGATTCAAGATCAATATTTGATTCTAAATCATCAATTATAGACATTTTTAATGTTGTAATATAATTTTGACTTGGGTTGTTAATTTTTTGTCTTTGGGACAACTCCAACTTTTCACAATACTAAAAGTTTTTTTTCTTGTAAAACCAAATACACGATCAACAGTAAATAAATGATTTACATAAACTTTTTTCACTTCATTTTTTTTTTCAAAGAATTTTTCACAGTTCAGACAATAGTATAACTCTATTGACATTATAATAAAATTATTTTAAAACATAGATATAAGTAAATATATATATGTAAATGATAATGCTAACATAGTTCATAATTTTTTTTCTAAATCAATTAATCCTTTAGCATTTAGAGAATATTGGGTTAAATATAAGATTTGGGGTACTGAATATATAACCGAAGAAATTTGTAACAGAAACAATTAATAAATATTTTAAAATTCTTTTATTAAATAAAATTTTGTTTATACAGAAAGTGGAAAACCAAACCGATGAATTGTATTGTTATTTTCAACTGTAGAGTTAAAAGTGCAATTTCCAATATCTTGATTATTTCTTGCAACTAAGTTATAATTGTCTAAATGATTAAATTCGTGATCGATTTCTGATGTAAATTCTATGTATGTTTCTACATAAAAATCTACTGAGGCATTTATGAAACCTTCGGGGTTGTCTGGATCGTTCGCTTGAACTGCTTCAACTCCAAAAATAACAGATGGTACACTATTAGCATGTTGTTGTTTTTCTTGATCCAACATGTTACCAGGAGGTAAATTTAATAATGAATAATTAGCATAACTTGAACTGTTATACGGGCGTTGTACAAATTTTTGGCTATCTGATGCCGTAAGGTTCATAGTCACACTTGATGATCCTCCTCCACCTGCACTAGTAAAAGTAACAAGTTTTCTTTTCCGTGTTCCAGTTCTAGCAACTGTAACTGCTTAAGTTGTTGGTTTTGTGGATTTTTAATAGGAGAAGAGGTAATGACGGGATCACGCCATTGAATGGACCTGTTTTGGTTACCGTTATTTGAGGCGTATGAATGATTTTGAGTGCTGTTGTTTTCAGCATAACTACGGTTCTGGTTTTGGTAGTTAGGTGATGGAGAATATTGCATGTTGTGCCGAAATTCATTTGTATGTTGTGTGCACTGGGGAAACTGTCGTGGATTACGGTTGTAAGATTTGGGTGGACCGAACGAAAAGCTGAAGTCACGAGATTCATTCCTCACTTTCGTTCTACACTCCGATATCATGTGACCATGTCTCTTGCAGTAACCACAGATTTTTCGAACTTCTCTCAGAAGAGGCACCAAAAAACTGACATCATAACTTCTTATTTTCATTTTTTTTTAAGTCAACAACTTTGCATTTAACTTATTTTTTCGATTTTACGAGGTTTTGTCAATTTGCAAAATTTTAGGTTTATTTTGAAATATTGTTGATGGATTTATATTTCGATATTTTCATATTTCGAAATGACCAACAGGTTAGGGAACTTAAATTGGATTTTAATTGTATGTATTGGATGGATAAAAAATATTATTGTAATGGTTCACAACACCTTCCCCCTAAGATTAAAAAAAAAAAAAAAAAAATTTGTTATACAGGTTTTATTTATTTTATTTTTTTGTTGATTTATAGTCAGAAGTCATCAGATGCACGAGTACTTATTTTGATGGCCGAATATAAAAATTAATATTTTACAATATGCTAAGCTAACTTACCTAAAATATCGTTTTCGTAAAATTCTCACATCGACAAAAAATCAAATACATATTAGTGTTCATTAGTGGTTTAACAATACCCCTTTTTAATTGATCAGGGAAAAGTCCTCTTACAAGTCACATATTGAAAATAAATTCTAAAATATGGGAAATGCTAAAAATAACTCGTTTGCGAATTATATTATTTTATAATATTTTTAATTATAAGTTTACCAATATTGTTTGCCAATATTTTATAATATGTTTAATTATATAAATATATATTTATTTTCTATTGTCTTTTACTCACCTTTTAAATGAGAAATGTTTGTTGAATCCTTTACATTTACTTTAAACTATTAAATCACCTATTTTTATATCCAACAATTTGAAAACCTGCTTAAAATAATTTTAGTTTATTTTTATTTCGCTTTATAATTTTACAACTTTTACTATTTAATAATTTTTACTATTTTATAACTTTTATAATTTCACAACTTTTACTATTTAGCAACTTTTACTATTTCATAACTTTTATAATTTCTAACAACTTTATTTCTTTATGATTTTTTTATTATTTTTGATTCTATAACTGACCGCGACTTTCTTTTTTACTCTGTCCCATTTTTTTTACATTTCCGATCTTATATAATTTTTAAATTTTGACCTCATTTTTACTTATTGAGTTTTTTTTTTAAATTAATTAACAGTAAACCTTTTTTTTTTTTAATTTCATAATAACTTGAAATTTCCCTTAGCTGTTATTTATTATTTAAAAATTTGGTCATTTAAAAATAAGTGTTACACACTGTAACGGTTCAACCAGTGGTAGAGCCGCTATTTTTGAGTGCAAAACGGATTTACAGAAATTTGATTTTACACATTTATTAAAAATACATTTAACACTATCACCAGAGCAGTAAAACTACGGTACACACAGCACTACACAGTACACTTGACCACAAGATCAAAATAACTTATAGATAAAAACCACTTAAACACACCAACAAAATCAAAAATTTTAAAAGTAAATAAAAAGATGTGCACAGGCTAATTCCCTTATCTTTTTAATTCCTTTCTTTATATCTTTTACTTTTATTTATTGTACAATAATTTCACAAAACGCAAAAAAACGATAAAATTCTAAAAAACGATAAAATTCTATCGGCGTCGCCCATAGTAATTCGTTAGTATCTTCACGAGTAATTTGTGAAATTGCTTTCAAAGTTTTAAAAACTGTTTCACTGCCACTTAAATCGGTTTCTTCACTAATACTTTCTACGTCTGATTCAAGATCAATATTTGATTCTAAATCATCAATTATAGACATTTTTAATGTTGTAATATAATTTTGACTTGGGTTGTTAATTTTTTGTCTTTGGGACAACTCCAACTTTTCACAATACTAAAAGTTTTTTTTCTTGTAAAACCAAATACACGATCAACAGTAAATAAATGATTTACATAAACTTTTTTCACTTCATTTTTTTTTTCAAAGAATTTTTCACAGTTCAGACAATAGTATAACTCTATTGACATTATAATAAAATTATTTTAAAACATAGATATAAGTAAATATATATATGTAAATGATAATGCTAACATAGTTCATAATTTTTTTTCTAAATCAATTAATCCTTTAGCATTTAGAGAATATTGGGTTAAATATAAGATTTGGGGTACTGAATATATAACCGAAGAAATTTGTAACAGAAACAATTAATAAATATTTTAAAATTCTTTTATTAAATAAAATTTTGTTTATACAGAAAGTGGAAAACCAAACCGATGAATTGTATTGTTATTTTCAACTGTAGAGTTAAAAGTGCAATTTCCAATATCTTGATTATTTCTTGCAACTAAGTTATAATTGTCTAAATGATTAAATTCGTGATCGATTTCTGATGTAAATTCTATGTATGTTTCTACATAAAAATCTACTGAGGCATTTATGAAACCTTCGGGGTTGTCTGGATCGTTCGCTTGAACTGCTTCAACTCCAAAAATAACAGATGGTACACTATTAGCATGTTGTTGTTTTTCTTGATCCAACATGTTACCAGGAGGTAAATTTAATAATGAATAATTAGCATAACTTGAACTGTTATACGGGCGTTGTACAAATTTTTGGCTATCTGATGCCGTAAGGTTCATAGTCACACTTGATGATCCTCCTCCACCTGCACTAGTAAAAGTAACAAGTTTTCTTTTCCGTGTTCCAGTTCTAGCAACTGTAACTGCTTAAGTTGTTGGTTTTGTGGATTTTTAATAGGAGAAGAGGTAATGACGGGATCACGCCATTGAATGGACCTGTTTTGGTTACCGTTATTTGAGGCGTATGAATGATTTTGAGTGCTGTTGTTTTCAGCATAACTACGGTTCTGGTTTTGGTAGTTAGGTGATGGAGAATATTGCTTGTTGTGCCGAAATTCATTTGTATGTTGTGTGCACTGGGGAAACTGTCGTGGATTACGGTTGTAAGATTTGGGTGGACCGAACGAAAAGCTGAAGTCACGAGATTCATTCCTCACTTTCGTTCTACACTCCGATATCATGTGACCATGTCTCTTGCAGTAACCACAGATTTTTCGAACTTCTCTCAGAAGAGGCACCAAAAAACTGACATCATAACTTCTTATTTTCATTTTTTTTTAAGTCAACAACTTTGCATTTAACTTATTTTTTCGATTTTACGAGGTTTTGTCAATTTGCAAAATTTTAGGTTTATTTTGAAATATTGTTGATGGATTTATATTTCGATATTTTCATATTTCGAAATGACCAACAGGTTAGGGAACTTAAATTGGATTTTAATTGTATGTATTGGATGGATAAAAAATATTATTGTAATGGTTCACAACACCTTCCCCCTAAGATTAAAAAAAAAAAAAAAAAAATTTGTTATACAGGTTTTATTTATTTTATTTTTTTGTTGATTTATAGTCAGAAGTCATCAGATGCACGAGTACTTATTTTGATGGCCGAATATAAAAATTAATATTTTACAATATGCTAAGCTAACTTACCTAAAATATCGTTTTCGTAAAATTCTCACATCGACAAAAAATCAAATACATATTAGTGTTCATTAGTGGTTTAACAATACCCCTTTTTAATTGATCAGGGAAAAGTCCTCTTACAAGTCACATATTGAAAATAAATTCTAAAATATGGGAAATGCTAAAAATAACTCGTTTGCGAATTATATTATTTTATAATATTTTTAATTATAAGTTTACCAATATTGTTTGCCAATATTTTATAATATGTTTAATTATATAAATATATATTTATTTTCTATTGTCTTTTACTCACCTTTTAAATGAGAAATGTTTGTTGAATCCTTTACATTTACTTTAAACTATTAAATCACCTATTTTTATATCCAACAATTTGAAAACCTGCTTAAAATAATTTTAGTTTATTTTTATTTCGCTTTATAATTTTACAACTTTTACTATTTAATAATTTTTACTATTTTATAACTTTTATAATTTCACAACTTTTACTATTTAGCAACTTTTACTATTTCATAACTTTTATAATTTCTAACAACTTTATTTCTTTATGATTTTTTTATTATTTTTGATTCTATAACTGACCGCGACTTTCTTTTTTACTCTGTCCCATTTTTTTTACATTTCCGATCTTATATAATTTTTAAATTTTGACCTCATTTTTACTTATTGAGTTTTTTTTTTAAATTAATTAACAGTAAACCTTTTTTTTTTTTAATTTCATAATAACTTGAAATTTCCCTTAGCTGTTATTTATTATTTAAAAATTTGGTCATTTAAAAATAAGTGTTACACACTGTAACGGTTCAACCAGTGGTAGAGCCGCTATTTTTGAGTGCAAAACGGATTTACAGAAATTTGATTTTACACATTTATTAAAAATACATTTAACACTATCACCAGAGCAGTAAAACTACGGTACACACAGCACTACACAGTACACTTGACCACAAGATCAAAATAACTTATAGATAAAAACCACTTAAACACACCAACAAAATCAAAAATTTTAAAAGTAAATAAAAAGATGTGCACAGGCTAATTCCCTTATCTTTTTAATTCCTTTCTTTATATCTTTTACTTTTATTTATTGTACAATAATTTCACAAAACGCAAAAAAACGATAAAATTCTAAAAAACGATAAAATTCTATCGGCGTCGCCCATAGTAATTCGTTAGTATCTTCACGAGTAATTTGTGAAATTGCTTTCAAAGTTTTAAAAACTGTTTCACTGCCACTTAAATCGGTTTCTTCACTAATACTTTCTACGTCTGATTCAAGATCAATATTTGATTCTAAATCATCAATTATAGACATTTTTAATGTTGTAATATAATTTTGACTTGGGTTGTTAATTTTTTGTCTTTGGGACAACTCCAACTTTTCACAATACTAAAAGTTTTTTTTCTTGTAAAACCAAATACACGATCAACAGTAAATAAATGATTTACATAAACTTTTTTCACTTCATTTTTTTTTTCAAAGAATTTTTCACAGTTCAGACAATAGTATAACTCTATTGACATTATAATAAAATTATTTTAAAACATAGATATAAGTAAATATATATATGTAAATGATAATGCTAACATAGTTCATAATTTTTTTTCTAAATCAATTAATCCTTTAGCATTTAGAGAATATTGGGTTAAATATAAGATTTGGGGTACTGAATATATAACCGAAGAAATTTGTAACAGAAACAATTAATAAATATTTTAAAATTCTTTTATTAAATAAAATTTTGTTTATACAGAAAGTGGAAAACCAAACCGATGAATTGTATTGTTATTTTCAACTGTAGAGTTAAAAGTGCAATTTCCAATATCTTGATTATTTCTTGCAACTAAGTTATAATTGTCTAAATGATTAAATTCGTGATCGATTTCTGATGTAAATTCTATGTATGTTTCTACATAAAAATCTACTGAGGCATTTATGAAACCTTCGGGGTTGTCTGGATCGTTCGCTTGAACTGCTTCAACTCCAAAAATAACAGATGGTACACTATTAGCATGTTGTTGTTTTTCTTGATCCAACATGTTACCAGGAGGTAAATTTAATAATGAATAATTAGCATAACTTGAACTGTTATACGGGCGTTGTACAAATTTTTGGCTATCTGATGCCGTAAGGTTCATAGTCACACTTGATGATCCTCCTCCACCTGCACTAGTAAAAGTAACAAGTTTTCTTTTCCGTGTTCCAGTTCTAGCAACTGTAACTGCTTAAGTTGTTGGTTTTGTGGATTTTTAATAGGAGAAGAGGTAATGACGGGATCACGCCATTGAATGGACCTGTTTTGGTTACCGTTATTTGAGGCGTATGAATGATTTTGAGTGCTGTTGTTTTCAGCATAACTACGGTTCTGGTTTTGGTAGTTAGGTGATGGAGAATATTGCATGTTGTGCCGAAATTCATTTGTATGTTGTGTGCACTGGGGAAACTGTCGTGGATTACGGTTGTAAGATTTGGGTGGACCGAACGAAAAGCTGAAGTCACGAGATTCATTCCTCACTTTCGTTCTACACTCCGATATCATGTGACCATGTCTCTTGCAGTAACCACAGATTTTTCGAACTTCTCTCAGAAGAGGCACCAAAAAACTGACATCATAACTTCTTATTTTCATTTTTTTTTAAGTCAACAACTTTGCATTTAACTTATTTTTTCGATTTTACGAGGTTTTGTCAATTTGCAAAATTTTAGGTTTATTTTGAAATATTGTTGATGGATTTATATTTCGATATTTTCATATTTCGAAATGACCAACAGGTTAGGGAACTTAAATTGGATTTTAATTGTATGTATTGGATGGATAAAAAATATTATTGTAATGGTTCACAACACCTTCCCCCTAAGATTAAAAAAAAAAAAAAAAAAATTTGTTATACAGGTTTTATTTATTTTATTTTTTTGTTGATTTATAGTCAGAAGTCATCAGATGCACGAGTACTTATTTTGATGGCCGAATATAAAAATTAATATTTTACAATATGCTAAGCTAACTTACCTAAAATATCGTTTTCGTAAAATTCTCACATCGACAAAAAATCAAATACATATTAGTGTTCATTAGTGGTTTAACAATACCCCTTTTTAATTGATCAGGGAAAAGTCCTCTTACAAGTCACATATTGAAAATAAATTCTAAAATATGGGAAATGCTAAAAATAACTCGTTTGCGAATTATATTATTTTATAATATTTTTAATTATAAGTTTACCAATATTGTTTGCCAATATTTTATAATATGTTTAATTATATAAATATATATTTATTTTCTATTGTCTTTTACTCACCTTTTAAATGAGAAATGTTTGTTGAATCCTTTACATTTACTTTAAACTATTAAATCACCTATTTTTATATCCAACAATTTGAAAACCTGCTTAAAATAATTTTAGTTTATTTTTATTTCGCTTTATAATTTTACAACTTTTACTATTTAATAATTTTTACTATTTTATAACTTTTATAATTTCACAACTTTTACTATTTAGCAACTTTTACTATTTCATAACTTTTATAATTTCTAACAACTTTATTTCTTTATGATTTTTTTATTATTTTTGATTCTATAACTGACCGCGACTTTCTTTTTTACTCTGTCCCATTTTTTTTACATTTCCGATCTTATATAATTTTTAAATTTTGACCTCATTTTTACTTATTGAGTTTTTTTTTTAAATTAATTAACAGTAAACCTTTTTTTTTTTTAATTTCATAATAACTTGAAATTTCCCTTAGCTGTTATTTATTATTTAAAAATTTGGTCATTTAAAAATAAGTGTTACACACTGTAACGGTTCAACCAGTGGTAGAGCCGCTATTTTTGAGTGCAAAACGGATTTACAGAAATTTGATTTTACACATTTATTAAAAATACATTTAACACTATCACCAGAGCAGTAAAACTACGGTACACACAGCACTACACAGTACACTTGACCACAAGATCAAAATAACTTATAGATAAAAACCACTTAAACACACCAACAAAATCAAAAATTTTAAAAGTAAATAAAAAGATGTGCACAGGCTAATTCCCTTATCTTTTTAATTCCTTTCTTTATATCTTTTACTTTTATTTATTGTACAATAATTTCACAAAACGCAAAAAAACGATAAAATTCTAAAAAACGATAAAATTCTATCGGCGTCGCCCATAGTAATTCGTTAGTATCTTCACGAGTAATTTGTGAAATTGCTTTCAAAGTTTTAAAAACTGTTTCACTGCCACTTAAATCGGTTTCTTCACTAATACTTTCTACGTCTGATTCAAGATCAATATTTGATTCTAAATCATCAATTATAGACATTTTTAATGTTGTAATATAATTTTGACTTGGGTTGTTAATTTTTTGTCTTTGGGACAACTCCAACTTTTCACAATACTAAAAGTTTTTTTTCTTGTAAAACCAAATACACGATCAACAGTAAATAAATGATTTACATAAACTTTTTTCACTTCATTTTTTTTTTCAAAGAATTTTTCACAGTTCAGACAATAGTATAACTCTATTGACATTATAATAAAATTATTTTAAAACATAGATATAAGTAAATATATATATGTAAATGATAATGCTAACATAGTTCATAATTTTTTTTCTAAATCAATTAATCCTTTAGCATTTAGAGAATATTGGGTTAAATATAAGATTTGGGGTACTGAATATATAACCGAAGAAATTTGTAACAGAAACAATTAATAAATATTTTAAAATTCTTTTATTAAATAAAATTTTGTTTATACAGAAAGTGGAAAACCAAACCGATGAATTGTATTGTTATTTTCAACTGTAGAGTTAAAAGTGCAATTTCCAATATCTTGATTATTTCTTGCAACTAAGTTATAATTGTCTAAATGATTAAATTCGTGATCGATTTCTGATGTAAATTCTATGTATGTTTCTACATAAAAATCTACTGAGGCATTTATGAAACCTTCGGGGTTGTCTGGATCGTTCGCTTGAACTGCTTCAACTCCAAAAATAACAGATGGTACACTATTAGCATGTTGTTGTTTTTCTTGATCCAACATGTTACCAGGAGGTAAATTTAATAATGAATAATTAGCATAACTTGAACTGTTATACGGGCGTTGTACAAATTTTTGGCTATCTGATGCCGTAAGGTTCATAGTCACACTTGATGATCCTCCTCCACCTGCACTAGTAAAAGTAACAAGTTTTCTTTTCCGTGTTCCAGTTCTAGCAACTGTAACTGCTTAAGTTGTTGGTTTTGTGGATTTTTAATAGGAGAAGAGGTAATGACGGGATCACGCCATTGAATGGACCTGTTTTGGTTACCGTTATTTGAGGCGTATGAATGATTTTGAGTGCTGTTGTTTTCAGCATAACTACGGTTCTGGTTTTGGTAGTTAGGTGATGGAGAATATTGCATGTTGTGCCGAAATTCATTTGTATGTTGTGTGCACTGGGGAAACTGTCGTGGATTACGGTTGTAAGATTTGGGTGGACCGAACGAAAAGCTGAAGTCACGAGATTCATTCCTCACTTTCGTTCTACACTCCGATATCATGTGACCATGTCTCTTGCAGTAACCACAGATTTTTCGAACTTCTCTCAGAAGAGGCACCAAAAAACTGACATCATAACTTCTTATTTTCATTTTTTTTTAAGTCAACAACTTTGCATTTAACTTATTTTTTCGATTTTACGAGGTTTTGTCAATTTGCAAAATTTTAGGTTTATTTTGAAATATTGTTGATGGATTTATATTTCGATATTTTCATATTTCGAAATGACCAACAGGTTAGGGAACTTAAATTGGATTTTAATTGTATGTATTGGATGGATAAAAAATATTATTGTAATGGTTCACAACACCTTCCCCCTAAGATTAAAAAAAAAAAAAAAAAAATTTGTTATACAGGTTTTATTTATTTTATTTTTTTGTTGATTTATAGTCAGAAGTCATCAGATGCACGAGTACTTATTTTGATGGCCGAATATAAAAATTAATATTTTACAATATGCTAAGCTAACTTACCTAAAATATCGTTTTCGTAAAATTCTCACATCGACAAAAAATCAAATACATATTAGTGTTCATTAGTGGTTTAACAATACCCCTTTTTAATTGATCAGGGAAAAGTCCTCTTACAAGTCACATATTGAAAATAAATTCTAAAATATGGGAAATGCTAAAAATAACTCGTTTGCGAATTATATTATTTTATAATATTTTTAATTATAAGTTTACCAATATTGTTTGCCAATATTTTATAATATGTTTAATTATATAAATATATATTTATTTTCTATTGTCTTTTACTCACCTTTTAAATGAGAAATGTTTGTTGAATCCTTTACATTTACTTTAAACTATTAAATCACCTATTTTTATATCCAACAATTTGAAAACCTGCTTAAAATAATTTTAGTTTATTTTTATTTCGCTTTATAATTTTACAACTTTTACTATTTAATAATTTTTACTATTTTATAACTTTTATAATTTCACAACTTTTACTATTTAGCAACTTTTACTATTTCATAACTTTTATAATTTCTAACAACTTTATTTCTTTATGATTTTTTTATTATTTTTGATTCTATAACTGACCGCGACTTTCTTTTTTACTCTGTCCCATTTTTTTTACATTTCCGATCTTATATAATTTTTAAATTTTGACCTCATTTTTACTTATTGAGTTTTTTTTTTAAATTAATTAACAGTAAACCTTTTTTTTTTTTAATTTCATAATAACTTGAAATTTCCCTTAGCTGTTATTTATTATTTAAAAATTTGGTCATTTAAAAATAAGTGTTACACACTGTAACGGTTCAACCAGTGGTAGAGCCGCTATTTTTGAGTGCAAAACGGATTTACAGAAATTTGATTTTACACATTTATTAAAAATACATTTAACACTATCACCAGAGCAGTAAAACTACGGTACACACAGCACTACACAGTACACTTGACCACAAGATCAAAATAACTTATAGATAAAAACCACTTAAACACACCAACAAAATCAAAAATTTTAAAAGTAAATAAAAAGATGTGCACAGGCTAATTCCCTTATCTTTTTAATTCCTTTCTTTATATCTTTTACTTTTATTTATTGTACAATAATTTCACAAAACGCAAAAAAACGATAAAATTCTAAAAAACGATAAAATTCTATCGGCGTCGCCCATAGTAATTCGTTAGTATCTTCACGAGTAATTTGTGAAATTGCTTTCAAAGTTTTAAAAACTGTTTCACTGCCACTTAAATCGGTTTCTTCACTAATACTTTCTACGTCTGATTCAAGATCAATATTTGATTCTAAATCATCAATTATAGACATTTTTAATGTTGTAATATAATTTTGACTTGGGTTGTTAATTTTTTGTCTTTGGGACAACTCCAACTTTTCACAATACTAAAAGTTTTTTTTCTTGTAAAACCAAATACACGATCAACAGTAAATAAATGATTTACATAAACTTTTTTCACTTCATTTTTTTTTTCAAAGAATTTTTCACAGTTCAGACAATAGTATAACTCTATTGACATTATAATAAAATTATTTTAAAACATAGATATAAGTAAATATATATATGTAAATGATAATGCTAACATAGTTCATAATTTTTTTTCTAAATCAATTAATCCTTTAGCATTTAGAGAATATTGGGTTAAATATAAGATTTGGGGTACTGAATATATAACCGAAGAAATTTGTAACAGAAACAATTAATAAATATTTTAAAATTCTTTTATTAAATAAAATTTTGTTTATACAGAAAGTGGAAAACCAAACCGATGAATTGTATTGTTATTTTCAACTGTAGAGTTAAAAGTGCAATTTCCAATATCTTGATTATTTCTTGCAACTAAGTTATAATTGTCTAAATGATTAAATTCGTGATCGATTTCTGATGTAAATTCTATGTATGTTTCTACATAAAAATCTACTGAGGCATTTATGAAACCTTCGGGGTTGTCTGGATCGTTCGCTTGAACTGCTTCAACTCCAAAAATAACAGATGGTACACTATTAGCATGTTGTTGTTTTTCTTGATCCAACATGTTACCAGGAGGTAAATTTAATAATGAATAATTAGCATAACTTGAACTGTTATACGGGCGTTGTACAAATTTTTGGCTATCTGATGCCGTAAGGTTCATAGTCACACTTGATGATCCTCCTCCACCTGCACTAGTAAAAGTAACAAGTTT
Source organism: Tipula confusa (assembly GCA_963556175.1). Taxonomy (NCBI): domain Eukaryota; kingdom Metazoa; phylum Arthropoda; class Insecta; order Diptera; family Tipulidae; genus Tipula; species Tipula confusa. The sequence goes on along the minus strand of OY744476.1, from coordinate 203,737,877 downwards.
TCTTTTCCGTGTTCCAGTTCTAGCAACTGTAACTGCTTAAGTTGTTGGTTTTGTGGATTTTTAATAGGAGAAGAGGTAATGACGGGATCACGCCATTGAATGGACCTGTTTTGGTTACCGTTATTTGAGGCGTATGAATGATTTTGAGTGCTGTTGTTTTCAGCATAACTACGGTTCTGGTTTTGGTAGTTAGGTGATGGAGAATATTGCATGTTGTGCCGAAATTCATTTGTATGTTGTGTGCACTGGGGAAACTGTCGTGGATTACGGTTGTAAGATTTGGGTGGACCGAACGAAAAGCTGAAGTCACGAGATTCATTCCTCACTTTCGTTCTACACTCCGATATCATGTGACCATGTCTCTTGCAGTAACCACAGATTTTTCGAACTTCTCTCAGAAGAGGCACCAAAAAACTGACATCATAACTTCTTATTTTCATTTTTTTTTAAGTCAACAACTTTGCATTTAACTTATTTTTTCGATTTTACGAGGTTTTGTCAATTTGCAAAATTTTAGGTTTATTTTGAAATATTGTTGATGGATTTATATTTCGATATTTTCATATTTCGAAATGACCAACAGGTTAGGGAACTTAAATTGGATTTTAATTGTATGTATTGGATGGATAAAAAATATTATTGTAATGGTTCACAACACCTTCCCCCTAAGATTAAAAAAAAAAAAAAAAAAATTTGTTATACAGGTTTTATTTATTTTATTTTTTTGTTGATTTATAGTCAGAAGTCATCAGATGCACGAGTACTTATTTTGATGGCCGAATATAAAAATTAATATTTTACAATATGCTAAGCTAACTTACCTAAAATATCGTTTTCGTAAAATTCTCACATCGACAAAAAATCAAATACATATTAGTGTTCATTAGTGGTTTAACAATACCCCTTTTTAATTGATCAGGGAAAAGTCCTCTTACAAGTCACATATTGAAAATAAATTCTAAAATATGGGAAATGCTAAAAATAACTCGTTTGCGAATTATATTATTTTATAATATTTTTAATTATAAGTTTACCAATATTGTTTGCCAATATTTTATAATATGTTTAATTATATAAATATATATTTATTTTCTATTGTCTTTTACTCACCTTTTAAATGAGAAATGTTTGTTGAATCCTTTACATTTACTTTAAACTATTAAATCACCTATTTTTATATCCAACAATTTGAAAACCTGCTTAAAATAATTTTAGTTTATTTTTATTTCGCTTTATAATTTTACAACTTTTACTATTTAATAATTTTTACTATTTTATAACTTTTATAATTTCACAACTTTTACTATTTAGCAACTTTTACTATTTCATAACTTTTATAATTTCTAACAACTTTATTTCTTTATGATTTTTTTATTATTTTTGATTCTATAACTGACCGCGACTTTCTTTTTTACTCTGTCCCATTTTTTTTACATTTCCGATCTTATATAATTTTTAAATTTTGACCTCATTTTTACTTATTGAGTTTTTTTTTTAAATTAATTAACAGTAAACCTTTTTTTTTTTTAATTTCATAATAACTTGAAATTTCCCTTAGCTGTTATTTATTATTTAAAAATTTGGTCATTTAAAAATAAGTGTTACACACTGTAACGGTTCAACCAGTGGTAGAGCCGCTATTTTTGAGTGCAAAACGGATTTACAGAAATTTGATTTTACACATTTATTAAAAATACATTTAACACTATCACCAGAGCAGTAAAACTACGGTACACACAGCACTACACAGTACACTTGACCACAAGATCAAAATAACTTATAGATAAAAACCACTTAAACACACCAACAAAATCAAAAATTTTAAAAGTAAATAAAAAGATGTGCACAGGCTAATTCCCTTATCTTTTTAATTCCTTTCTTTATATCTTTTACTTTTATTTATTGTACAATAATTTCACAAAACGCAAAAAAACGATAAAATTCTAAAAAACGATAAAATTCTATCGGCGTCGCCCATAGTAATTCGTTAGTATCTTCACGAGTAATTTGTGAAATTGCTTTCAAAGTTTTAAAAACTGTTTCACTGCCACTTAAATCGGTTTCTTCACTAATACTTTCTACGTCTGATTCAAGATCAATATTTGATTCTAAATCATCAATTATAGACATTTTTAATGTTGTAATATAATTTTGACTTGGGTTGTTAATTTTTTGTCTTTGGGACAACTCCAACTTTTCACAATACTAAAAGTTTTTTTTCTTGTAAAACCAAATACACGATCAACAGTAAATAAATGATTTACATAAACTTTTTTCACTTCATTTTTTTTTTCAAAGAATTTTTCACAGTTCAGACAATAGTATAACTCTATTGACATTATAATAAAATTATTTTAAAACATAGATATAAGTAAATATATATATGTAAATGATAATGCTAACATAGTTCATAATTTTTTTTCTAAATCAATTAATCCTTTAGCATTTAGAGAATATTGGGTTAAATATAAGATTTGGGGTACTGAATATATAACCGAAGAAATTTGTAACAGAAACAATTAATAAATATTTTAAAATTCTTTTATTAAATAAAATTTTGTTTATACAGAAAGTGGAAAACCAAACCGATGAATTGTATTGTTATTTTCAACTGTAGAGTTAAAAGTGCAATTTCCAATATCTTGATTATTTCTTGCAACTAAGTTATAATTGTCTAAATGATTAAATTCGTGATCGATTTCTGATGTAAATTCTATGTATGTTTCTACATAAAAATCTACTGAGGCATTTATGAAACCTTCGGGGTTGTCTGGATCGTTCGCTTGAACTGCTTCAACTCCAAAAATAACAGATGGTACACTATTAGCATGTTGTTGTTTTTCTTGATCCAACATGTTACCAGGAGGTAAATTTAATAATGAATAATTAGCATAACTTGAACTGTTATACGGGCGTTGTACAAATTTTTGGCTATCTGATGCCGTAAGGTTCATAGTCACACTTGATGATCCTCCTCCACCTGCACTAGTAAAAGTAACAAGTTTTCTTTTCCGTGTTCCAGTTCTAGCAACTGTAACTGCTTAAGTTGTTGGTTTTGTGGATTTTTAATAGGAGAAGAGGTAATGACGGGATCACGCCATTGAATGGACCTGTTTTGGTTACCGTTATTTGAGGCGTATGAATGATTTTGAGTGCTGTTGTTTTCAGCATAACTACGGTTCTGGTTTTGGTAGTTAGGTGATGGAGAATATTGCATGTTGTGCCGAAATTCATTTGTATGTTGTGTGCACTGGGGAAACTGTCGTGGATTACGGTTGTAAGATTTGGGTGGACCGAACGAAAAGCTGAAGTCACGAGATTCATTCCTCACTTTCGTTCTACACTCCGATATCATGTGACCATGTCTCTTGCAGTAACCACAGATTTTTCGAACTTCTCTCAGAAGAGGCACCAAAAAACTGACATCATAACTTCTTATTTTCATTTTTTTTTAAGTCAACAACTTTGCATTTAACTTATTTTTTCGATTTTACGAGGTTTTGTCAATTTGCAAAATTTTAGGTTTATTTTGAAATATTGTTGATGGATTTATATTTCGATATTTTCATATTTCGAAATGACCAACAGGTTAGGGAACTTAAATTGGATTTTAATTGTATGTATTGGATGGATAAAAAATATTATTGTAATGGTTCACAACACCTTCCCCCTAAGATTAAAAAAAAAAAAAAAAAAATTTGTTATACAGGTTTTATTTATTTTATTTTTTTGTTGATTTATAGTCAGAAGTCATCAGATGCACGAGTACTTATTTTGATGGCCGAATATAAAAATTAATATTTTACAATATGCTAAGCTAACTTACCTAAAATATCGTTTTCGTAAAATTCTCACATCGACAAAAAATCAAATACATATTAGTGTTCATTAGTGGTTTAACAATACCCCTTTTTAATTGATCAGGGAAAAGTCCTCTTACAAGTCACATATTGAAAATAAATTCTAAAATATGGGAAATGCTAAAAATAACTCGTTTGCGAATTATATTATTTTATAATATTTTTAATTATAAGTTTACCAATATTGTTTGCCAATATTTTATAATATGTTTAATTATATAAATATATATTTATTTTCTATTGTCTTTTACTCACCTTTTAAATGAGAAATGTTTGTTGAATCCTTTACATTTACTTTAAACTATTAAATCACCTATTTTTATATCCAACAATTTGAAAACCTGCTTAAAATAATTTTAGTTTATTTTTATTTCGCTTTATAATTTTACAACTTTTACTATTTAATAATTTTTACTATTTTATAACTTTTATAATTTCACAACTTTTACTATTTAGCAACTTTTACTATTTCATAACTTTTATAATTTCTAACAACTTTATTTCTTTATGATTTTTTTATTATTTTTGATTCTATAACTGACCGCGACTTTCTTTTTTACTCTGTCCCATTTTTTTTACATTTCCGATCTTATATAATTTTTAAATTTTGACCTCATTTTTACTTATTGAGTTTTTTTTTTAAATTAATTAACAGTAAACCTTTTTTTTTTTTAATTTCATAATAACTTGAAATTTCCCTTAGCTGTTATTTATTATTTAAAAATTTGGTCATTTAAAAATAAGTGTTACACACTGTAACGGTTCAACCAGTGGTAGAGCCGCTATTTTTGAGTGCAAAACGGATTTACAGAAATTTGATTTTACACATTTATTAAAAATACATTTAACACTATCACCAGAGCAGTAAAACTACGGTACACACAGCACTACACAGTACACTTGACCACAAGATCAAAATAACTTATAGATAAAAACCACTTAAACACACCAACAAAATCAAAAATTTTAAAAGTAAATAAAAAGATGTGCACAGGCTAATTCCCTTATCTTTTTAATTCCTTTCTTTATATCTTTTACTTTTATTTATTGTACAATAATTTCACAAAACGCAAAAAAACGATAAAATTCTAAAAAACGATAAAATTCTATCGGCGTCGCCCATAGTAATTCGTTAGTATCTTCACGAGTAATTTGTGAAATTGCTTTCAAAGTTTTAAAAACTGTTTCACTGCCACTTAAATCGGTTTCTTCACTAATACTTTCTACGTCTGATTCAAGATCAATATTTGATTCTAAATCATCAATTATAGACATTTTTAATGTTGTAATATAATTTTGACTTGGGTTGTTAATTTTTTGTCTTTGGGACAACTCCAACTTTTCACAATACTAAAAGTTTTTTTTCTTGTAAAACCAAATACACGATCAACAGTAAATAAATGATTTACATAAACTTTTTTCACTTCATTTTTTTTTTCAAAGAATTTTTCACAGTTCAGACAATAGTATAACTCTATTGACATTATAATAAAATTATTTTAAAACATAGATATAAGTAAATATATATATGTAAATGATAATGCTAACATAGTTCATAATTTTTTTTCTAAATCAATTAATCCTTTAGCATTTAGAGAATATTGGGTTAAATATAAGATTTGGGGTACTGAATATATAACCGAAGAAATTTGTAACAGAAACAATTAATAAATATTTTAAAATTCTTTTATTAAATAAAATTTTGTTTATACAGAAAGTGGAAAACCAAACCGATGAATTGTATTGTTATTTTCAACTGTAGAGTTAAAAGTGCAATTTCCAATATCTTGATTATTTCTTGCAACTAAGTTATAATTGTCTAAATGATTAAATTCGTGATCGATTTCTGATGTAAATTCTATGTATGTTTCTACATAAAAATCTACTGAGGCATTTATGAAACCTTCGGGGTTGTCTGGATCGTTCGCTTGAACTGCTTCAACTCCAAAAATAACAGATGGTACACTATTAGCATGTTGTTGTTTTTCTTGATCCAACATGTTACCAGGAGGTAAATTTAATAATGAATAATTAGCATAACTTGAACTGTTATACGGGCGTTGTACAAATTTTTGGCTATCTGATGCCGTAAGGTTCATAGTCACACTTGATGATCCTCCTCCACCTGCACTAGTAAAAGTAACAAGTTTTCTTTTCCGTGTTCCAGTTCTAGCAACTGTAACTGCTTAAGTTGTTGGTTTTGTGGATTTTTAATAGGAGAAGAGGTAATGACGGGATCACGCCATTGAATGGACCTGTTTTGGTTACCGTTATTTGAGGCGTATGAATGATTTTGAGTGCTGTTGTTTTCAGCATAACTACGGTTCTGGTTTTGGTAGTTAGGTGATGGAGAATATTGCATGTTGTGCCGAAATTCATTTGTATGTTGTGTGCACTGGGGAAACTGTCGTGGATTACGGTTGTAAGATTTGGGTGGACCGAACGAAAAGCTGAAGTCACGAGATTCATTCCTCACTTTCGTTCTACACTCCGATATCATGTGACCATGTCTCTTGCAGTAACCACAGATTTTTCGAACTTCTCTCAGAAGAGGCACCAAAAAACTGACATCATAACTTCTTATTTTCATTTTTTTTTAAGTCAACAACTTTGCATTTAACTTATTTTTTCGATTTTACGAGGTTTTGTCAATTTGCAAAATTTTAGGTTTATTTTGAAATATTGTTGATGGATTTATATTTCGATATTTTCATATTTCGAAATGACCAACAGGTTAGGGAACTTAAATTGGATTTTAATTGTATGTATTGGATGGATAAAAAATATTATTGTAATGGTTCACAACACCTTCCCCCTAAGATTAAAAAAAAAAAAAAAAAAATTTGTTATACAGGTTTTATTTATTTTATTTTTTTGTTGATTTATAGTCAGAAGTCATCAGATGCACGAGTACTTATTTTGATGGCCGAATATAAAAATTAATATTTTACAATATGCTAAGCTAACTTACCTAAAATATCGTTTTCGTAAAATTCTCACATCGACAAAAAATCAAATACATATTAGTGTTCATTAGTGGTTTAACAATACCCCTTTTTAATTGATCAGGGAAAAGTCCTCTTACAAGTCACATATTGAAAATAAATTCTAAAATATGGGAAATGCTAAAAATAACTCGTTTGCGAATTATATTATTTTATAATATTTTTAATTATAAGTTTACCAATATTGTTTGCCAATATTTTATAATATGTTTAATTATATAAATATATATTTATTTTCTATTGTCTTTTACTCACCTTTTAAATGAGAAATGTTTGTTGAATCCTTTACATTTACTTTAAACTATTAAATCACCTATTTTTATATCCAACAATTTGAAAACCTGCTTAAAATAATTTTAGTTTATTTTTATTTCGCTTTATAATTTTACAACTTTTACTATTTAATAATTTTTACTATTTTATAACTTTTATAATTTCACAACTTTTACTATTTAGCAACTTTTACTATTTCATAACTTTTATAATTTCTAACAACTTTATTTCTTTATGATTTTTTTATTATTTTTGATTCTATAACTGACCGCGACTTTCTTTTTTACTCTGTCCCATTTTTTTTACATTTCCGATCTTATATAATTTTTAAATTTTGACCTCATTTTTACTTATTGAGTTTTTTTTTTAAATTAATTAACAGTAAACCTTTTTTTTTTTTAATTTCATAATAACTTGAAATTTCCCTTAGCTGTTATTTATTATTTAAAAATTTGGTCATTTAAAAATAAGTGTTACACACTGTAACGGTTCAACCAGTGGTAGAGCCGCTATTTTTGAGTGCAAAACGGATTTACAGAAATTTGATTTTACACATTTATTAAAAATACATTTAACACTATCACCAGAGCAGTAAAACTACGGTACACACAGCACTACACAGTACACTTGACCACAAGATCAAAATAACTTATAGATAAAAACCACTTAAACACACCAACAAAATCAAAAATTTTAAAAGTAAATAAAAAGATGTGCACAGGCTAATTCCCTTATCTTTTTAATTCCTTTCTTTATATCTTTTACTTTTATTTATTGTACAATAATTTCACAAAACGCAAAAAAACGATAAAATTCTAAAAAACGATAAAATTCTATCGGCGTCGCCCATAGTAATTCGTTAGTATCTTCACGAGTAATTTGTGAAATTGCTTTCAAAGTTTTAAAAACTGTTTCACTGCCACTTAAATCGGTTTCTTCACTAATACTTTCTACGTCTGATTCAAGATCAATATTTGATTCTAAATCATCAATTATAGACATTTTTAATGTTGTAATATAATTTTGACTTGGGTTGTTAATTTTTTGTCTTTGGGACAACTCCAACTTTTCACAATACTAAAAGTTTTTTTTCTTGTAAAACCAAATACACGATCAACAGTAAATAAATGATTTACATAAACTTTTTTCACTTCATTTTTTTTTTTCAAAGAATTTTTCACAGTTCAGACAATAGTATAACTCTATTGACATTATAATAAAATTATTTTAAAACATAGATATAAGTAAATATATATATGTAAATGATAATGCTAACATAGTTCATAATTTTTTTTCTAAATCAATTAATCCTTTAGCATTTAGAGAATATTGGGTTAAATATAAGATTTGGCGTACTGAATATATAACCGAAGAAATTTGTAACAGAAACAATTAATAAATATTTTAAAATTCTTTTATTAAATAAAATTTTGTTTATACAGAAAGTGGAAAACCAAACCGATGAATTGTATTGTTATTTTCAACTGTAGAGTTAAAAGTGCAATTTCCAATATCTTGATTATTTCTTGCAACTAAGTTATAATTGTCTAAATGATTAAATTCGTGATCGATTTCTGATGTAAATTCTATGTATGTTTCTACATAAAAATCTACTGAGGCATTTATGAAACCTTCGGGGTTGTCTGGATCGTTCGCTTGAACTGCTTCAACTCCAAAAATAACAGATGGTACACTATTAGCATGTTGTTGTTTTTCTTGATCCAACATGTTACCAGGAGGTAAATTTAATAATGAATAATTAGCATAACTTGAACTGTTATACGGGCGTTGTACAAATTTTTGGCTATCTGATGCCGTAAGGTTCATAGTCACACTTGATGATCCTCCTCCACCTGCACTAGTAAAAGTAACAAGTTTTCTTTTCCGTGTTCCAGTTCTAGCAACTGTAACTGCTTAAGTTGTTGGTTTTGTGGATTTTTAATAGGAGAAGAGGTAATGACGGGATCACGCCATTGAATGGACCTGTTTTGGTTACCGTTATTTGAGGCGTATGAATGATTTTGAGTGCTGTTGTTTTCAGCATAACTACGGTTCTGGTTTTGGTAGTTAGGTGATGGAGAATATTGCATGTTGTGCCGAAATTCATTTGTATGTTGTGTGCACTGGGGAAACTGTCGTGGATTACGGTTGTAAGATTTGGGTGGACCGAACGAAAAGCTGAAGTCACGAGATTCATTCCTCACTTTCGTTCTACACTCCGATATCATGTGACCATGTCTCTTGCAGTAACCACAGATTTTTCGAACTTCTCTCAGAAGAGGCACCAAAAAACTGACATCATAACTTCTTATTTTCATTTTTTTTTAAGTCAACAACTTTGCATTTAACTTATTTTTTCGATTTTACGAGGTTTTGTCAATTTGCAAAATTTTAGGTTTATTTTGAAATATTGTTGATGGATTTATATTTCGATATTTTCATATTTCGAAATGACCAACAGGTTAGGGAACTTAAATTGGATTTTAATTGTATGTATTGGATGGATAAAAAATATTATTGTAATGGTTCACAACACCTTCCCCCTAAGATTAAAAAAAAAAAAAAAAAAATTTGTTATACAGGTTTTATTTATTTTATTTTTTTGTTGATTTATAGTCAGAAGTCATCAGATGCACGAGTACTTATTTTGATGGCCGAATATAAAAATTAATATTTTACAATATGCTAAGCTAACTTACCTAAAATATCGTTTTCGTAAAATTCTCACATCGACAAAAAATCAAATACATATTAGTGTTCATTAGTGGTTTAACAATACCCCTTTTTAATTGATCAGGGAAAAGTCCTCTTACAAGTCACATATTGAAAATAAATTCTAAAATATGGGAAATGCTAAAAATAACTCGTTTGCGAATTATATTATTTTATAATATTTTTAATTATAAGTTTACCAATATTGTTTGCCAATATTTTATAATATGTTTAATTATATAAATATATATTTATTTTCTATTGTCTTTTACTCACCTTTTAAATGAGAAATGTTTGTTGAATCCTTTACATTTACTTTAAACTATTAAATCACCTATTTTTATATCCAACAATTTGAAAACCTGCTTAAAATAATTTTAGTTTATTTTTATTTCGCTTTATAATTTTACAACTTTTACTATTTAATAATTTTTACTATTTTATAACTTTTATAATTTCACAACTTTTACTATTTAGCAACTTTTACTATTTCATAACTTTTATAATTTCTAACAACTTTATTTCTTTATGATTTTTTTATTATTTTTGATTCTATAACTGACCGCGACTTTCTTTTTTACTCTGTCCCATTTTTTTTACATTTCCGATCTTATATAATTTTTAAATTTTGACCTCATTTTTACTTATTGAGTTTTTTTTTTAAATTAATTAACAGTAAACCTTTTTTTTTTTTAATTTCATAATAACTTGAAATTTCCCTTAGCTGTTATTTATTATTTAAAAATTTGGTCATTTAAAAATAAGTGTTACACACTGTAACGGTTCAACCAGTGGTAGAGCCGCTATTTTTGAGTGCAAAACGGATTTACAGAAATTTGATTTTACACATTTATTAAAAATACATTTAACACTATCACCAGAGCAGTAAAACTACGGTACACACAGCACTACACAGTACACTTGACCACAAGATCAAAATAACTTATAGATAAAAACCACTTAAACACACCAACAAAATCAAAAATTTTAAAAGTAAATAAAAAGATGTGCACAGGCTAATTCCCTTATCTTTTTAATTCCTTTCTTTATATCTTTTACTTTTATTTATTGTACAATAATTTCACAAAACGCAAAAAAACGATAAAATTCTAAAAAACGATAAAATTCTATCGGCGTCGCCCATAGTAATTCGTTAGTATCTTCACGAGTAATTTGTGAAATTGCTTTCAAAGTTTTAAAAACTGTTTCACTGCCACTTAAATCGGTTTCTTCACTAATACTTTCTACGTCTGATTCAAGATCAATATTTGATTCTAAATCATCAATTATAGACATTTTTAATGTTGTAATATAATTTTGACTTGGGTTGTTAATTTTTTGTCTTTGGGACAACTCCAACTTTTCACAATACTAAAAGTTTTTTTTCTTGTAAAACCAAATACACGATCAACAGTAAATAAATGATTTACATAAACTTTTTTCACTTCATTTTTTTTTTCAAAGAATTTTTCACAGTTCAGACAATAGTATAACTCTATTGACATTATAATAAAATTATTTTAAAACATAGATATAAGTAAATATATATATGTAAATGATAATGCTAACATAGTTCATAATTTTTTTTCTAAATCAATTAATCCTTTAGCATTTAGAGAATATTGGGTTAAATATAAGATTTGGGGTACTGAATATATAACCGAAGAAATTTGTAACAGAAACAATTAATAAATATTTTAAAATTCTTTTATTAAATAAAATTTTGTTTATACAGAAAGTGGAAAACCAAACCGATGAATTGTATTGTTATTTTCAACTGTAGAGTTAAAAGTGCAATTTCCAATATCTTGATTATTTCTTGCAACTAAGTTATAATTGTCTAAATGATTAAATTCGTGATCGATTTCTGATGTAAATTCTATGTATGTTTCTACATAAAAATCTACTGAGGCATTTATGAAACCTTCGGGGTTGTCTGGATCGTTCGCTTGAACTGCTTCAACTCCAAAAATAACAGATGGTACACTATTAGCATGTTGTTGTTTTTCTTGATCCAACATGTTACCAGGAGGTAAATTTAATAATGAATAATTAGCATAACTTGAACTGTTATACGGGCGTTGTACAAATTTTTGGCTATCTGATGCCGTAAGGTTCATAGTCACACTTGATGATCCTCCTCCACCTGCACTAGTAAAAGTAACAAGTTTTCTTTTCCGTGTTCCAGTTCTAGCAACTGTAACTGCTTAAGTTGTTGGTTTTGTGGATTTTTAATAGGAGAAGAGGTAATGACGGGATCACGCCATTGAATGGACCTGTTTTGGTTACCGTTATTTGAGGCGTATGAATGATTTTGAGTGCTGTTGTTTTCAGCATAACTACGGTTCTGGTTTTGGTAGTTAGGTGATGGAGAATATTGCATGTTGTGCCGAAATTCATTTGTATGTTGTGTGCACTGGGGAAACTGTCGTGGATTACGGTTGTAAGATTTGGGTGGACCGAACGAAAAGCTGAAGTCACGAGATTCATTCCTCACTTTCGTTCTACACTCCGATATCATGTGACCATGTCTCTTGCAGTAACCACAGATTTTTCGAACTTCTCTCAGAAGAGGCACCAAAAAACTGACATCATAACTTCTTATTTTCATTTTTTTTAAGTCAACAACTTTGCATTTAACTTATTTTTTCGATTTTACGAGGTTTTGTCAATTTGCAAAATTTTAGGTTTATTTTGAAATATTGTTGATGGATTTATATTTCGATATTTTCATATTTCGAAATGACCAACAGGTTAGGGAACTTAAATTGGATTTTAATTGTATGTATTGGATGGATAAAAAATATTATTGTAATGGTTCACAACACCTTCCCCCTAAGATTAAAAAAAAAAAAAAAAAAATTTGTTATACAGGTTTTATTTATTTTATTTTTTTGTTGATTTATAGTCAGAAGTCATCAGATGCACGAGTACTTATTTTGATGGCCGAATATAAAAATTAATATTTTACAATATGCTAAGCTAACTTACCTAAAATATCGTTTTCGTAAAATTCTCACATCGACAAAAAATCAAATACATATTAGTGTTCATTAGTGGTTTAACAATACCCCTTTTTAATTGATCAGGGAAAAGTCCTCTTACAAGTCACATATTGAAAATAAATTCTAAAATATGGGAAATGCTAAAAATAACTCGTTTGCGAATTATATTATTTTATAATATTTTTAATTATAAGTTTACCAATATTGTTTGCCAATATTTTATAATATGTTTAATTATATAAATATATATTTATTTTCTATTGTCTTTTACTCACCTTTTAAATGAGAAATGTTTGTTGAATCCTTTACATTTACTTTAAACTATTAAATCACCTATTTTTATATCCAACAATTTGAAAACCTGCTTAAAATAATTTTAGTTTATTTTTATTTCGCTTTATAATTTTACAACTTTTACTATTTAATAATTTTTACTATTTTATAACTTTTATAATTTCACAACTTTTACTATTTAGCAACTTTTACTATTTCATAACTTTTATAATTTCTAACAACTTTATTTCTTTATGATTTTTTTATTATTTTTGATTCTATAACTGACCGCGACTTTCTTTTTTACTCTGTCCCATTTTTTTTACATTTCCGATCTTATATAATTTTTAAATTTTGACCTCATTTTTACTTATTGAGTTTTTTTTTTAAATTAATTAACAGTAAACCTTTTTTTTTTTTAATTTCATAATAACTTGAAATTTCCCTTAGCTGTTATTTATTATTTAAAAATTTGGTCATTTAAAAATAAGTGTTACACACTGTAACGGTTCAACCAGTGGTAGAGCCGCTATTTTTGAGTGCAAAACGGATTTACAGAAATTTGATTTTACACATTTATTAAAAATACATTTAACACTATCACCAGAGCAGTAAAACTACGGTACACACAGCACTACACAGTACACTTGACCACAAGATCAAAATAACTTATAGATAAAAACCACTTAAACACACCAACAAAATCAAAAATTTTAAAAGTAAATAAAAAGATGTGCACAGGCTAATTCCCTTATCTTTTTAATTCCTTTCTTTATATCTTTTACTTTTATTTATTGTACAATAATTTCACAAAACGCAAAAAAACGATAAAATTCTAAAAAACGATAAAATTCTATCGGCGTCGCCCATAGTAATTCGTTAGTATCTTCACGAGTAATTTGTGAAATTGCTTTCAAAGTTTTAAAAACTGTTTCACTGCCACTTAAATCGGTTTCTTCACTAATACTTTCTACGTCTGATTCAAGATCAATATTTGATTCTAAATCATCAATTATAGACATTTTTAATGTTGTAATATAATTTTGACTTGGGTTGTTAATTTTTTGTCTTTGGGACAACTCCAACTTTTCACAATACTAAAAGTTTTTTTTCTTGTAAAACCAAATACACGATCAACAGTAAATAAATGATTTACATAAACTTTTTTCACTTCATTTTTTTTTTCAAAGAATTTTTCACAGTTCAGACAATAGTATAACTCTATTGACATTATAATAAAATTATTTTAAAACATAGATATAAGTAAATATATATATGTAAATGATAATGCTAACATAGTTCATAATTTTTTTTCTAAATCAATTAATCCTTTAGCATTTAGAGAATATTGGGTTAAATATAAGATTTGGGGTACTGAATATATAACCGAAGAAATTTGTAACAGAAACAATTAATAAATATTTTAAAATTCTTTTATTAAATAAAATTTTGTTTATACAGAAAGTGGAAAACCAAACCGATGAATTGTATTGTTATTTTCAACTGTAGAGTTAAAAGTGCAATTTCCAATATCTTGATTATTTCTTGCAACTAAGTTATAATTGTCTAAATGATTAAATTCGTGATCGATTTCTGATGTAAATTCTATGTATGTTTCTACATAAAAATCTACTGAGGCATTTATGAAACCTTCGGGGTTGTCTGGATCGTTCGCTTGAACTGCTTCAACTCCAAAAATAACAGATGGTACACTATTAGCATGTTGTTGTTTTTCTTGATCCAACATGTTACCAGGAGGTAAATTTAATAATGAATAATTAGCATAACTTGAACTGTTATACGGGCGTTGTACAAATTTTTGGCTATCTGATGCCGTAAGGTTCATAGTCACACTTGATGATCCTCCTCCACCTGCACTAGTAAAAGTAACAAGTTTTCTTTTCCGTGTTCCAGTTCTAGCAACTGTAACTGCTTAAGTTGTTGGTTTTGTGGATTTTTAATAGGAGAAGAGGTAATGACGGGATCACGCCATTGAATGGACCTGTTTTGGTTACCGTTATTTGAGGCGTATGAATGATTTTGAGTGCTGTTGTTTTCAGCATAACTACGGTTCTGGTTTTGGTAGTTAGGTGATGGAGAATATTGCATGTTGTGCCGAAATTCATTTGTATGTTGTGTGCACTGGGGAAACTGTCGTGGATTACGGTTGTAAGATTTGGGTGGACCGAACGAAAAGCTGAAGTCACGAGATTCATTCCTCACTTTCGTTCTACACTCCGATATCATGTGACCATGTCTCTTGCAGTAACCACAGATTTTTCGAACTTCTCTCAGAAGAGGCACCAAAAAACTGACATCATAACTTCTTATTTTCATTTTTTTTTAAGTCAACAACTTTGCATTTAACTTATTTTTTCGATTTTACGAGGTTTTGTCAATTTGCAAAATTTTAGGTTTATTTTGAAATATTGTTGATGGATTTATATTTCGATATTTTCATATTTCGAAATGACCAACAGGTTAGGGAACTTAAATTGGATTTTAATTGTATGTATTGGATGGATAAAAAATATTATTGTAATGGTTCACAACACCTTCCCCCTAAGATTAAAAAAAAAAAAAAAAAAATTTGTTATACAGGTTTTATTTATTTTATTTTTTTGTTGATTTATAGTCAGAAGTCATCAGATGCACGAGTACTTATTTTGATGGCCGAATATAAAAATTAATATTTTACAATATGCTAAGCTAACTTACCTAAAATATCGTTTTCGTAAAATTCTCACATCGACAAAAAATCAAATACATATTAGTGTTCATTAGTGGTTTAACAATACCCCTTTTTAATTGATCAGGGAAAAGTCCTCTTACAAGTCACATATTGAAAATAAATTCTAAAATATGGGAAATGCTAAAAATAACTCGTTTGCGAATTATATTATTTTATAATATTTTTAATTATAAGTTTACCAATATTGTTTGCCAATATTTTATAATATGTTTAATTATATAAATATATATTTATTTTCTATTGTCTTTTACTCACCTTTTAAATGAGAAATGTTTGTTGAATCCTTTACATTTACTTTAAACTATTAAATCACCTATTTTTATATCCAACAATTTGAAAACCTGCTTAAAATAATTTTAGTTTATTTTTATTTCGCTTTATAATTTTACAACTTTTACTATTTAATAATTTTTACTATTTTATAACTTTTATAATTTCACAACTTTTACTATTTAGCAACTTTTACTATTTCATAACTTTTATAATTTCTAACAACTTTATTTCTTTATGATTTTTTTATTATTTTTGATTCTATAACTGACCGCGACTTTCTTTTTTACTCTGTCCCATTTTTTTTACATTTCCGATCTTATATAATTTTTAAATTTTGACCTCATTTTTACTTATTGAGTTTTTTTTTTAAATTAATTAACAGTAAACCTTTTTTTTTTTTAATTTCATAATAACTTGAAATTTCCCTTAGCTGTTATTTATTATTTAAAAATTTGGTCATTTAAAAATAAGTGTTACACACTGTAACGGTTCAACCAGTGGTAGAGCCGCTATTTTTGAGTGCAAAACGGATTTACAGAAATTTGATTTTACACATTTATTAAAAATACATTTAACACTATCACCAGAGCAGTAAAACTACGGTACACACAGCACTACACAGTACACTTGACCACAAGATCAAAATAACTTATAGATAAAAACCACTTAAACACACCAACAAAATCAAAAATTTTAAAAGTAAATAAAAAGATGTGCACAGGCTAATTCCCTTATCTTTTTAATTCCTTTCTTTATATCTTTTACTTTTATTTATTGTACAATAATTTCACAAAACGCAAAAAAACGATAAAATTCTAAAAAACGATAAAATTCTATCGGCGTCGCCCATAGTAATTCGTTAGTATCTTCACGAGTAATTTGTGAAATTGCTTTCAAAGTTTTAAAAACTGTTTCACTGCCACTTAAATCGGTTTCTTCACTAATACTTTCTACGTCTGATTCAAGATCAATATTTGATTCTAAATCATCAATTATAGACATTTTTAATGTTGTAATATAATTTTGACTTGGGTTGTTAATTTTTTGTCTTTGGGACAACTCCAACTTTTCACAATACTAAAAGTTTTTTTTCTTGTAAAACCAAATACACGACCAACAGTAAATAAATGATTTACATAAACTTTTTTCACTTCATTTTTTTTTTCAAAGAATTTTTCACAGTTCAGACAATTATAATAAAATTATTTTAAAACATAGATATAAGTAAATATATATATGTAAATGATAATGCTAACATAGTTCATAATTTTTTTTCTAAATCAATTAATCCTTTAGCATTTAGAGAATATTGGGTTAAATATAAGATTTGGGGTACTGAATATATAACCGAAGAAATTTGTAACAGAAACAATTAATAAATATTTTAAAATTCTTTTATTAAATTAAATTTTGTTTATACAGAAAGTGGAAAACCAAACCGATGAATTGTATTGTTATTTTCAACTGTAGAGTTAAAAGTGCAATTTCCAATATCTTGATTATTTCTTGCAACTAAGTTATAATTGTCTAAATGATTAAATTCGTTATCGATTTCTGATGTAAATTCTATGTATGTTTCTACATAAAAATCTACTGAGGCATTTATGAAACCTTCGGGGTTGTCTGGATCGTTCGCTTGAACTGCTATAACTCCAAAAATAACAGATGGTACACTATTAGCATGTTGTTGTTTTTCTTGATCCAACATGTTACCAGGAGGTAAATTTAATAATGAATAATTAGCATAACTTGAACTGTTATACGGGCGTTGTACAAATTTTTGGCTATCTGATGCCGTAAGGTTCATAGTCACACTTGATGATCCTCCTCCACCTGCACTAGTAAAAGTAACAAGTTTTCTTTTCCGTGTTCCAGTTCTAGCAACTGTAACTGCTTGATTTTGTGGTCCAAATACATATAAATGTGGTGAAATTTGAGATGACATTATTGGCCATTTATTATCAAATTCAAAATTTATTATTTGCGTCCCAATTGTTGGTTGAATCGGAAATTTAGATATGTATTTACTCAAATTCCACGGAGAAATACTAATAGATGCGTCTGTTAAAGATTGAGTTGGGAGATTTGGAGGAGGTGTTGGTAAAAACATTTGTGGGTGACAATTCGAATATATTATATTATTCGTAGCTCCACTATCTATATAACTTTTCAATATTGATTCCGGTGTTGTTCCACCTCCTGAAGGTATTGTGGGACCCCATAATTTATTAATCCAATCACTCATCGAACTTAATTTAGTAGCAGTATCTACTTTATTCACTGACGATGTAATTGTAACCATGTCCACCGGAAGAATTCTGTTTAATCCTATGGAAGCTGTTCCATACATTGTATGAGAAGCTGTCGCTGAATTTGATGCTCCGCTTATTGTTGTAAAAGCAACCATATGTCCAATTGGTGTAACTTTTATTCCAATTTTTGTTGGTTTACATGATGGTAGTTTTACTAATGAATTATATACTCCTTCTGGTATATAGAAAGACAGAAATTGTGTTGGTAACATTTCGAAACCATCGACAACATATGATGGTGAACTCGAAGTTGCATCATGCGCACCAGGAAATCCTTTACTTCGTCTTGCCCATGAACGAATTCGAAAAGAATTCTCATATCTATAGGTATTTCCACTACTAGTAAAACCTGTTGGTCTTTTTACCAATCAATTTTCAACAAAAAAAAACAAATTCACTTTTCAAATTTAAACAAAAAAAATTTTATTAAAATACTCTATTCATTAAATTTTAATTTTATAAAGTGCTATTTTATTTAGTTTTACCACACAAGTAACTTTCTCGGTCAACACTCGAGAATCATCTGCTCGACCAATTTCTTTATCTTGGTTACGTTCTTTTTTGTTTAGCTCGATAAAAAAGGAAAGAAGAGGAAAGAAGAGGAAAGCAGAGGAAAGAAGAGGCGCACCATCTATATTCAATTCAATAAACATACGGTGGCAAGAGATGACAAGATTTTATACATGTACCTACAAAGTACCATAAACAAACCAATCACATGCATATTTTGACCAATCAAATATATGCACGTATTAAACTACAATAATAAACGTTTGTGTCATACCAGACAAATATAACCAAACATTATGTATATCAGTATATATAAAGTATACTAATGATCAGAAGTTTCCTACTGATAATAGATGGAGACAGCGCAATATAAAGAGATTATGTATATATAAACCATAGTCGGGTTTCACTCCACCCAACCATTAGTGGAGTAGACAACCAAATGATCAAAACCATATAATTGTTTATATACTACATACAGTAGAACGCATCCAATAATATCACTTTAAATTGGAGCGCGATTAATATTTATTCAAGTAAAATCAATTAAATATATAATCGATCGCTACAAACCTCTGTTAATATAATATTGTGCATTGGTTGATGTTTGATCAGAACCACTTAACGATCCAGTTGAATTAGCCGACATATTATTATTAGTTACAGCAGTTGTATTAGCAGATAATGTTTCTGTTGCTGGTTCTTCGTTTCGAGATGTTTCTGCAGGTAAATTTTCAACACTTTTTTCACTCTGGCTACCTGATTTACTAGGAGTATCAGCTTCTCCTGTCGATTTAGAAGGTGAATTATTAACAGGTTCAACAGGTTCAGTATTTTTATTTATATATTTATCACTATCACTATCTGTATATAAATTATATTTTTGATTGTTCTGGAAATAATGTTTGTATTTTGCTTCACCAATATTATTATATAACTTGTTATGCTCTTGTCTTTTATATTGTTTGATTAATTCAATAGAATTTTGTTTAGTTCTAAATTTGTTTGATGCTATTGTACTCAATTGTGTATTCCACTGTGATAATGTTAATGGTTGACCAGTTTTCGTTAAACCCAAATATTTTAGTCTTTCTTCATCCGATAATGAATTTGACATTGACGGATATTGTACACCTATTTCCTTTTCGATATTATATTTTGAACCAATTCCCAATAATCCTATTCCTGCTCCCAATGGTGTATCAAAATAGTTCTTATAATTAATTCCCTCAATAATATGATCGCCAGTCCTTTGAATAAAAATTTCATCAGCTTTTTGAATGTCGACTTCTTCTTGTGCCTTACTATACGCCACGTCATGTAATCGTGCGTCTTCGTCGATGTTGTAACGGTTCAACCAGTGGTAGAGCCGCTACTGAATTGTTTTGTTTCCTCATAGGTTTCGATGCGGTCATATTTTAGCCAGCTAGGACTCAGGAGCGTAGGGGTGGGCTTTACCGAAACATAAGGAAACCTTGCTAGACCGCGGGAAGGAAAAACATGGAGAATCGGGGAAAGGAGTAGAAAGGAAAGAATTAAGGCATGGATCAACTTACCATGATGAACTGTGTCGGATACTTACCCCCTCTTTCCTTATTGTATTTAACCACACATTACATACATATTACATATACAAGTGAAGGAATAGCACATCCACTCCCACAAGAGAAGAAAAACCCAAGAAGAGAAAGCGAAGAAAGAGAAAGAAGAGAAAATAACGTTGTATGATATATTTCGTATGTTGTATTTCACCAAAACAAAAAAAAATTTAATTAACTAATCAATCTCAAACTTTTTAAAAAAAAAAATTGTATATAAAAAAATATATAAAAATATAAAAAAAATATTACAAAAAAAAATATAACTATACTTATTATTAATACAGGCTTAGCTTACCCAACACCTATGTACAATATTTAGATAGATAACAACCATTAACAATATTGTTTGATGTTCTTCGTGGTGGTTGTAGTTGATAATATCATAGATCTTCTCCGTTGCTGATGACGTAGTAATCCACTTGACCGTTGTTATGTTTATACCAAGGTTAATTATTGGTATGCCGCAAATGAGGTATTGTTGGTTGAATGCGGAGTATGTTTAAATTACTTATACTACCGTATTGCACAACTATAGTTAAACATAAATCAGTGGTTTTGAGTTAATTTTTCACAGTTTGATATTTTTTTTTTTCTTAACATTCGTTTACAACATAGATGTATTTATGTCGTTTTTACATTTAAGGTATCTTCATAATTTAGATATTCATAATTAAAAAAAAAATATAATTCATTTATTAACAATTTACTAATTTAATTTATATTGTTTTATATAATTCACTTATAACACTATTATTTGAATTTAATTGTAAACTACACTATTATTGTAAATAAGTTTATAATTTTAGATAGTATACAATTCTTTTTTTTTTTTTTTATGGTTTTATTTAACTTTGTATGTCACCATTCACTTTCAGGTAAAACGTTAATTATAGCTTCGAAAAAAAAAATCTCTTTTGTTTTTTATTATTATTTTTATTTTTTTTTTTTCTAAATCTACTGGTAGTTCAGTATAAGAGGGAGTTCTCTCATACTATACTGTCCTTGATGTTGGATTCATTCCAGTCTCGATGCCCCAATCTCTCATAGAGTACAGAAAGATCTGATCCCTCTAACCTGTCTAGTCCTTCTTTCATATGCTTCAAAGGTTCAATTATCTCCTTAATATTGGGGACACACTTTACTATGCTGGGATCAGCTTTGATGTCATTAAGAGCTCCTTTCTGGGGAGTCAGAAATAGGGTAAAACCTTTAAACTTGAAAGTTACAACTTTCGCCTCAATAGGAGCAGAAGGGCCTGGTTGATGCAGTTTCGTCACAGGTTTTTGAACCTTCGTGACCTGGGGGGCTCTAACCGTCTTTAGTCTCTCTTCCATGTTATTGAAAGCAGAGTCTAACTGATGTATTTTCTGTTCAAGCCTTGTCTGAACATCTATTCCTCCTTGAAGAGCGGTCTTGTTGGCATTTCTCAAGTGGTCAGTGCTCTCCCTCAAATGGGCAACGTAATCCTTCATGGAAGCAAATAAAGAAGTCATTTGGGTCGCCGCTGACGCTTGGGCTTGGATCTCTGCCCCTGATAATATGCAGGCCCATCTATAATCTATTTGTCCGGAGTTTCCCCTTCTTCCGACCCCTCTGAGGTCCCTAACGCATAACTCCATTAACGACGGAGCAATTTCCTTGGAGATTTTTAGGAAAAATCTACTTAAATCAGTCTGGGGATAGAACTTTTTCCATTCCTGATATTCCGAAACCCATACTTCCTCCTGACTCATGCGTTGGTCATAGGGGGGTTTGTGAGGAGGAGGTGACTCAATCCGTGTAGGAGAGAGACTTCGAGACGAGGGTCCTGAAGAGCCGGTGGACATCATATCAATAGTGGGAGCAGAAAGGGAGGAGTGAGTAATTTGTGAATCTGAACTCTTTTGGTTTTGAGCTAGGATATTGGAGGAGGTTGAAGTCGTGGCTGACTGAGTTCTGAGCTGACGACGAGGGCTATCTATTTCATAGGTGTGAGATTCAAATTCTGTTATTATCTCCTCGTCCCAGTGTAACGGAGGACCTAGGTCTTCGGGATCAGCTGGAGCGTGAAGGTTGTCTTCCATTTTGAAAGGTTTATTACTTTTCATTTGGAACATCGCGTGTTTTATTTGGAACATCGCGTGTTACTATCCGTGACGTAACACAACAATATTATTTTGTACGAATTATCTGAATAATTAATTTTAGTCGCCATTCGCCACACGACTAAACAGAAAAATGAGAAATATTTATCAAAAAATATTAGATTTACAACAACATACATTTACAATGACCAATACAAGTTTTCATTCATTTGTAATCACTCTTATATCGTGTACGAGTGTATAGACTTTCAACATTTAACCCAACATTTATGCGGATGTAAAATATTAAAAACATCCGCATACTAACCAACCAAAGCAACACATATAAACCATGTGACTAGCTGCATCAATCAAATCACACATATGCGGACAAAAATCTCCGTATTCTATTTAAAAACAAATTTAAAACATTTGTATCTATGTTTTTACTTTGTTTTTATTTTGCTACGCTATATTATATTCGCAAACGTGTAATTTGATTTGTGAAGCTAGTCACATGGTTTAAATAATCATAATCGAAAAAAAAAAAAATATAAACAAAAAAAAATTTAACCATCAAATAAGAAAAAAAAATCAAAAAAAAATATTTTTTTGATTTGTTTTTGTTTTTATTCATTAACTTATTTATATACTAACTAAAGAACTTAACTATCTTAATTACGTTTAAAGAAATAAACACAAAAAAAAAAAATTAATATTTATAACATATTTATGCAATTAATGACATACATATTAATTGTTAATTCGACACTCCGATTTTCTTTTTTTGTGTATGTGCTCAATTATAGTTTTTAATGTTGGCCGATACACTGAAGCTAGATATGTTGCTTCAGTGATGACTATTGTTGTATTTGTGGTT
This sequence comes from Tipula confusa, assembly GCA_963556175.1. NCBI lineage: Eukaryota > Metazoa > Arthropoda > Insecta > Diptera > Tipulidae > Tipula > Tipula confusa. The sequence goes on along the minus strand of OY744476.1, from coordinate 203,714,358 downwards.
TCTTGAATAATAAAAATCCATCGTTTTAGCCATCATATATACAAAACAATTATCAAAGAGGTTTTAACACATAACATTTAAAAGCAAGATACTTGGCAACCTACCTTATTTTCGCAAAAAAAATATCGCAACAAATATATGGCAGTACTGTGGTCGCAATCTAATAATATCGCAATCAAAAACAATATTTAGCACCAATATTACGCTTACATAAAAATTTAAGAAGAAATATTTAGTCATCGCAAATAAAAAAAATCACACTGCAAAAATATCGCAAACAAATATTTCGTCCCAAATATTAATTGCTCTCTTTGTTATGTTATAAATAATTAATTTTACGGACCGTTTTACTACTTTTCAATTTAACCCTCTCAGTTTGTAAAGTCTGTGTCCCCGGCCATGCCGGTATTTATTTAATTAGTTTAATTACTTTATTTACAAAATTATCCACTTTATTTTATAAAGTTTCTGTACTTAATTAATTTTATTACACATTTGTATAAATTTTATTTTCATGAAAATTTAATCAATTAATCCTTTCCTCACTATGCTCTGATACAATCTAAATTCGTGAAGAAGTTTTATTTCTTTAATCGGTACCAACCCGAAAAATTTGGAGATGCCGGAAGTTTTCTACACTGAACATGTAATTTATTAACGCAGTATTTGACTTTACATTGTAATAAAGTAAGACTCAGGCGCAAACCTGATACCTGACAATTACATAGATTGTCCAACGCGCTCCCCAAGTAGCATCTTGCAACTGGTTAGTTGTTTACAACTAATTATTGGTTGTGAAAGTGTTGGCACAACCACATATTGTTTGTTAAATGGTAGTCAGTTTTTGGAAAACAATTTAAAAAAAATTTATTTGTGGCACAGTTCCTTAATGTAATATTTGCAACTAATTCGTAACCACAACCAGTTGATCATAAAGTTTCGGTTCTTAAATGCATGTCACAACTAATTTAATTACCATTCCTGAGAGTAAATGAACTGGTGGAGAAATTTGGTTGGGGAATGCTTGTCACAACTATTATAGTTACCATTTGAGAACCATTGATAACTAAGTGGTGAAATTTCGTTTCGACATGCATTTCACAGCTAATTTAATTCTCAATAAACAACTATAAATCAAATACCAAAATAATTTGTGGAAGAGTTCTGACAAATAAATACAATTACCATTTGAGATCTGCTATAGTAATAGTTCGCAATTAGAAAATTGTAAAGAGAACTCAACAACCATTTGGGAACTACATAGCAGTCATTTAGTTTGGATGGTTGTATATTAGTTGCTAAAACTCCATTTGCAAACTACATAAATAGCCATTTTGTCCAAATGTCAAATTTTTTTGGAACAGTCAAGACGTGTTTGAACAGTGCGCACATTTAATTTAAAATGTTTCAACCAATATTAAATATTTCTAGTTGGAAAAAATATAAAAAAAGTGGAACATATAGGCGGCTATTGATTGGTAATCGCCTAAAGTTTAAAGTGTCGAGCTTGAACAATGCTCCCCGAGAACATATTATTGTGGGTGAAACTTTACATCCTTTATACAAGGACTGCTCAAATTTAACTAACCAAAATGATGTTTCAACTCCTACGAGCAGCCGACACGATAAAGATGATACTAGTTATGCATATTTGGAAGAAAACCACATTGAAAATATGGTTAATGATTCCGAAGAAAGTGAAAATGAATACGAACAAAACGATTTTGATTCTGGTTTTCAAGAGGATTTAAGATTTTGGGCTATAACTTACAATATAAGGCATGATGCCATCAATTCGTTGTTGAAAATAATAAAAAAAAAAACAACGGTGAACGTGCCACATGATTCAAGAACTTTACTCGAAACACCAAAACAAGTTTCATTAATAACTGTTGGTAATGGTGTTTATTGGCACCAAGGTCTTGAAATATGCCTTAAGTATAGCTTAAGTGAGATAGACAGACCAACCAATATTTCACTAAATTTTAATATCGATGGTCTACCTATTTATAAGAGCTCCAAGGAAGAATTCTGGCCGATACTATTCAATATTTTTGAAATTCCAACATTCAAACCAATGGTAATCGGTATCTGGAGTGGAACTGGAAAACCGCAGTCGGTAGAAGAATTTCTAAGGTAATTATTCATTAATGAATTGTTTTGTTGATTTAATAATAAATTATGTTTTATTTGTATAAAGACCGTTTGTGGACGAGCTAAATATTTTGTTAAAGACTGGTATTAAAATAAACGGATATCAAGTTAACATTAAAATCAGATGTTTCATTTGTGATGCACCAGCTAGAGCCTTTCTTAAAGGTGTAACAAATTTTAATGGCAGACACGGGTGTCTAAAATGTATTGTAATTGGAGAATGGAGCTATGACCATAAAACTATGTCATTTCCACATATTGGACTACCAAACAGAACTGATCATGATTTTCGGAATAGAACATACAATAGCCATCATAAAATTAGATCACCAATAGAAGATTTACCAATTGATATGATCAAAGATATCATTGTTGCTGAAGAGTTACATTTAATTCACCTAGGCTTTATGAAGAAGTGTTTATTTGGATGGAGGGATGGAACTTTTAAAAACTATAAAGGCAAGTGGAGTTCTCGAGACATTTCAGCAATTTCATACTATCTAAAATCGTGCAAAATGCCAAAGGAAATACATCGTGCTGTTAGAGGCCTAGATTATTTATCAAATTGGAAAGGTTTGGAATTTCGTACTTTCTTTCATTATATTTCAATAGCTGTTCTACAAAACTTTTTAGAGTACGAATTGTACGAACACTTCTTATTAATTTTTTGTTCTATAACAATTTGCTCTAGTAATGTTTATTCACACTTACTTAATGTTGCAAGTGATATGATTAATACATTTATTGACATTTATATAAATATTTACGGCACAGGATCAATCACCAGTAACATACACAATTTATCACATATAATCGACGAAGTTAAAAGATTTGGTATATTATCGTCTATGAATGCATATCCATTTGAGAATAAACTCTATCATATTAAACGAATGCTACGCCAGGGAAAACATCCGTTAGCACAAGCAGCAAAACGTTTAACTGAAATGAGCAAATTGCCACCGATAATAAGAGATTTAAAAAAATATCCAATTTTTTCAGGAGAGAATAACGCCAATGATATTCCAAAATTAAGAAACAACGAAAGATTCTTTCATAAAGTGGAAATCATAGAAGGATTGTATTTCAGTAATGAGTTGCACAACAAATGGTTTTTAACCAAAACCAATGGAATTGTTGGGATGGAAAATTCAGTGAAAAAACATTCAGAACTGTTAATCTATGGTGCTGAGCTAGAAACATTGCACAATGTATTTGAAGAACCAATTCGTTCGTCGTATATAAATATTTATAAATCCAACATATCAAGGAAGAAAGTGCCAACATATTATTCCATTAATGATATAAAATGTAAATTAGTAATGATTTCATATAATGATAACCAGCACATATTTATACCTCTTTTGCATACTTTGCACTTATGTAGCGGAAATATTTCAAATCCATAAAATAAAAAATAAATTCAGAATTTGTTTATTAGTTATTACATATGTGCTAAAAATAATGTTTTAATAAAAAATATGCTTTAGTTTAATTTCATACATTCGTTTTAGGATCATTAGGTTCCATTTGAACTGGCATGGAAATATTAATGGAATTATTTGTTTCCCCTGTGATGATATTTTTAGTTTTGGGTCCGCCTTTGTCTACTTTAGATCTATGAAATACAATAAAATTCAATTTTGGAGAAAAAATTGTATAGTAGATATACCACATACTTTTTAATGTATCTGTTTTCACCTAACTTAGATTGTTTCTCCTCCAACCGACGTTTGCTATTTTTACATACAGCTTTGAAAAATTTTTGATTTTCTTCGAATGTATACTTAGAGTCTGCTAGTAAAATAGCATTGAAAAAACACTTCTGAATGTTGCTAAACATTATTAACGCCGGTTTTTCCTTGCTGCTACATTTGGTCCATTGCATTAAATTCATTACCTCACGTGTAATGAAATGGTCAATCACCTTATAAGATACATCCCAGCCTATTCGTTTGCCGCTAGTTCCGCAAATCTTAGCTAGGTGTGACGTCTTAATCGGCAAACATACAAGAAAACAATAATTATTGTGTATCTTTATTATATAATATTATAATTACCAATTTGGCCATTAATAAATCATCGTTCAAATTTGTATCCCAATTGGTTAATTCTTCAATTGACGAAATTGCTTCGAACCTAAACAGATTCTCCTCCACGTGATTGTTTTCTTTACATCCACCTGTCGATAATAATTTAATTATTTCCGCATGTTGAGTCATTATGGACGTCATTGTATTAAAAATCTGCGTTTGCGTGATTTTTAAGTTTTCGATTTCTCCGATAATTTTGTTTTGATTCGTTTCTATTCGAATAACGGCACTTCCTATTTCATAATTGCTTTCATCGACGTACTCTAGATTTTCCTCGTTTGTGACCACTTCTTCGTTTGGACAAATGTCTTTGATGTTTATAATTTGTGAATCTGCATTTCGGGTTGTGTATTCACCAGTTTGTGGTATGTTGTATATTGGAAGAACGTCTGGGACTCTTGACGAATTTAAATGAAGTGCTCGTGGGTCAACTTCCTTTGAAGCAACGTTTTGCAGTATTTCAACCTGGTGGTTAAAATTCAATGCGGTTCCTCGTATGGGATGCATTCTTTTCATAGTGCGGATTGCTTGTACATTTTCCTCTTCTTCGGTATCAGAAAAACCTGAGAGATCCTTCTCTAAGGCCAGCCCTTCTTGAAATGATTTGACGTTGCGATTTAATATAATACAAGGTGTTTGGGTCCATGTTCGAAAATCCGGAACACTATGAGGATTTCTTCGATGTTTCTCTACATTTTTTGTGTTGGGCCAATAAAGGGACTTCTGTTTCCCCTTTTCTAAAACCCATTGAACTGGCACGGTGCTCAGTAGTCTCTCTCCATTTTCCGTAGTTTGTACCAACAAAAACGTACTCATCGTTCTATATTCTAAAATATCTACTATAAAGATAATAAAAAACTTTCCAGTTCCCAAACTGAAATCAAGAAAATTAATTGTGAACCTGATCGTATGTACAACATGCAATAAAAATACAATAAATTAACTCAAATTTAATTAATTTGTAGAAATCTCGATTTCATAACCATTTCCTTTTATATACACAATTACATTAAAAATAAATTTTTGTGAAAAGTCCGATTTTACACAAATTTGTTGTGAATTATTTCGCGCTCACAACAAATAAAATTATTAGAGATCAATTTTTATAAGATGGCCCTTTTTACAAAAATAATTTGTGATCTAGTTCGCACACACAACCAATTTTGTATCTTTACATAAGAAAATCCCGTTAGATTTAAATAAAAAAATAAAAATAAAACTTTTTTGGCGATTGTTATGAAATGCAAGACTCTAGTTTTTTGTTAATTTTAACTTCATTTTATATTGCACTAAACTATCACGAACACACCTTACATATAATTAAACCTTATATATAAGTATATTATAATTAATTACATGAATCAATTCAACAAAAAAATGCAGTACTTACGTGTTCCGTGCTATTTTGGAAATGACAAATAAACGTGTGAGATGGATATTTGTCAAAATATTTGTGAGATGAATATAAGAGAAACAACGTTTGTTTGTGAACGGGTTGTGAAATGTTTGTGATATGGTTGTGACAAATATTCATCTCACACGCTTCTTTGTCACAACCATTTCACAACTCGTTCACATACAAACGTTGTTTCTCTAGTTGTGAACACAACTAAACGACAATGAACGTTCGTTTTATAACCGATTAAACTTTGTTTTGCTATATGTTAGTCACGAACACAACCATTTTATAAACAAATTGATGTCCGTTTGCTTTTGAACGGTTGTAGGTACAACCTCCGCGACTACGCCATATTATAAGGACAATTTCCGACTCCATTTTGGAAAAAAGTGGTTGTAAACACTAATCGACCTTTTACCTCGTAGTAATTTATTTTTATTTTTTTTTTTAGTTATATTTATTTTCTTCAAATGGCAAATAAAATAGAGCCAAGCTTTACTTTTCGAACTAAAAATCACCATTTTGCAATAAAAATTGTAGTTCCCATAATTTTTCACGTACATGTGCGAAAAAAAAAATCAAATTAAAAATTGCAAAATATTAATACAATTATTAAATTAACTATAGTAATTATACTTCCATTATTCCCTCTGTATATGTTTCACGTATAATATAAGATTGTACTATTACAACCTTTCAACAATTTATTAGTATGATAATGGTTGCTTAATTTGACATTTCATACAGTTTCGTTTGTTAACAGGTTGTGGATTATGTTTTTAACATCACTCATAATCACCGATATTGTTATGAATTAGTTGTATCTTGGTTGTAAATACTATCTCAAAACGTTGTGGCAACCTTTTAATTACCATTTCACATATATTTCACAACCATTTTACGATAAACTAATAAGTTGTGTACCACAATCACAACCACCTAACGATAAGATCACAAGGTTGTTACAACCGATCATTTTCGCCAAATTAGTTGTGACAACTTTGTGACTGCGTTGTGATCTATAGTTCGCAACGTCAAAACAGGAATGAAATTAGTTGTCACAGCTATGTAAAGACTTCTTTACAACTCAAAATGCTAGTTGGGTCTCCACCGTAGCTGTATATATCCCGCTAGCTCAGCGTGATGATATAGTCGTGGGGGTTGGTGGAGTCGCTTTTGGACCTTGATAAGCTGCAATTTAGATTTGATGAATCAATAGATTCAAAAAAAAGGTAAAAAGGGGAATAAGAATATTCGGACCACCAATCCGATAGAAGAAAAATGTGAGCCCCTGTAACGGCTCACATCTTGGTGGAGAGAAAACAAAAAAAAACTCAATAAAAAAAAAAAATTAAATTAGTATTAAAATTTATAAAAAAAAAATAAAAAACTTAAAATTAAAAAAAAATTATAAACAAATAAAACTTACATTTATAACGGCTTTCTCAGCCAAAAATTTATGGTGGTGACGGTCATTATACTCTAACCCAATAAAAATTATTGAGTTAGGTCAGTTAAGAGGGAAAAAGAAAATTATGCCATAAATGCATAAAAATATGAATTAACAAGTACACTGCCCTTATCATATACTTGTTATTACTTGAAAAAACATTTTTTTTATTTGAATAAGAAACCTATAGTTTCCTATTACAATTTGATTTTATAAATTATTGCGAAACAACATAATTTAATTGTTTTGCAATGAAGGACAAAAAATCAAAAATGACCGAATTGGTAAATATGTTTTGGGTTGAATTTAGCTCACACTTATTTTGATTTTAACTTAGAATTTTATTTTTGATAGAATTTACGTCTTTCTTTTAAATTCGGAACTTTGTCACTTTTGCTTTGACAGCTTTAATTAGAATGAATGAGTAATGACCAGCAAATGTTTATTGTGCTAACTCATCGTCTTAAAACAACATTTGCGACATCTATATAAGTCGACATCGTAGATAAATATTCAATTTCAACATCGAATATAATTTTTATTTATATAGTGACATCTTTCTGTAACTAGCTAAACTATATTTTATGTTCCACGAACAACTAACTGAATTTATATCAACTCTTCTTGTTAACTAGTTTTATTAATTTTTTTTTGTTTGATGACATCATAGACTGCGAACACACTTAATCTTACAACTAAAGTTAATCTTTTTTACAACTACCTTATTTACTTGTATATCAACCTTATATATCTAATTTCTCTAAATGTAAAAACATTTTCTAAAAACAAAGATTGTTTTCCAAATAATAAATATTTGGAAAACCATCCATAGCATACAACATTTGTTATGATAACAATTTCATATTAATGTTTTCTTTGTGCCGCATATTCAATAACACAAAACATTTTGCATAACAATACGACAATAATGCCATTGACACCAATAATATTTATAACACATTTATGCAATTAGTGACATACTATTATATATAAATCACTTAAGCAATATTTTGCAGTTAAAAATACTATTAGGCCTATGTAATTGTGTTATTGTTAATTCGATACCCCGATTTCCTACTTTTGTCTATGTGCTCAATATTTAGTTTTTAATTATGGCCGAATATAAAAATTATTATTTTACAATATGCTAAGCTAACTTACCTAAAATATCATTTTCGTAAAATAAGAAATATCAGAAATTGTAAAGAAGAAGAAAAATTGTATGATCATGTTTATTCCTGTATTATAATGCTCAGCAGTGTAATAAATTTGCTTGTTTTGTGATATGTTTTGTTTTATGTTCCATTTCATTTCAATTATAGTATGAGCGTAAGGTTGAATGACTTGTACGTAGTGGTTGCTTGAAATATTTTTGCAATTAATGAAAATTCTTACATCGAAAAATAATCAAATACATTCATTAGTGGTTTAACAATACCCCTTTTTAATCGATCAGGGAAAAGTCCTCTTACAAGTCACATATTGAAAATAAATTCTAAAATATGGGAAACGCTAAAAATAACTCGTTTGCGAATTATATTATTTTGTACGAATTATCTGAATAATTAATTTTAGTCGGCATTCTCCACACGACTAAACAGAAAAATGAGAAATATTTATCAAAAAATATTAGATTTACAACAATATACATTTACAATGACCGATACAAGTTTTCATTCATTTGTAATCACTCTTATATCGTGTACGATTGTATAGACTTTTACCATTTGGTGTACATTACTCGATCGTAATATTTATACTTTGTGGAAACTGATGTAAATAATGAGTGAAAATAATGATGTAAATAAAAGTGACAAATGAGTGAAGAATAGTGACAATGATGTGAATTATAGAGACAATGATGTGAACTATGAATGATGGGAGATTACAAATGATTTGAAGAAATGTGACGAATTTTTGAGTTGTTAGTTGAGGGACTAATTTTTGGCTCGACAGTCTTAGCGCACGTTGCGACACACGACTGCTCTGAGCTGGCCAAAGTTCTTAGTTCTCAACGGGCCCAAGTGTTAGTTGATGAATTTAAATACTTACCAATATCTGTGAATTGTTCAATCTCCTCTTTGTTGTCTTTAAAAAATTACTAAATTTACTAAATTTTTTTTTAGACTTTAAATTAATTTTTACTAAATTGTTAAGTTTGCGATTATTGTTTTCCCGTGTGTTGTTGTTTGTAATTTCGAACTCGATTGAACTTATGAAACATGTTGGTTCAACTGAGTTCGTTAAGTTTTATTTACTTTTTCAAGGTGGTTTCACAACACGCCGATATAATCAGCTGAATATATATAATCAGCACACTGAATACACATTAAAAAAAAAGAAATAGAGAGACATCTACACAAAATATTCTGAACTGATTAACAATTTAAAAAATATGATCAAGTTAATCAAAGAAAGAAATTAAATACTTCAGCTGAAACATATACTCAGCACATATTTAGCATTGACGCAAACCGCTTAGTCAACACAGGCCACACGCATAGTTTTGCTGACTATGTGGTGGCGCCACCGCATAGTCAGCAAAATGTCTGGCCAAAGTATCTCCTTACCTACTCACTTGATAAGACTTAAAGTGCAAACTTTGCCAAGTCATTTTCTAAAAAAATATCCACTGCAATGTTGGCCGCAGCTATATACTCCCGCTAGCTCAGCAGGATGGCGTGGGATTTGGCCAACAACAGACTGTTTTATAAGATAATATCAAATGTTTTATATCTTAGAATAATTTGTTTTATATGGAAATTGTCTTACAAGATATTGTAATTAGATTAATGAGATGTTAGTTGTGCTGATGTCTCGGTATTATTCGCACACTTCTGGAACATGAGCATAAGCCCGGATTCATTCCAGCTATCTGTTTACGCGGGGATACAGATAGATACGAATAATTAGACGGATTAGTTAGTTCATTTACTCAACATTCACGCAATTCTATATATTAAGAAATACTTACCAATTTCTGCTCTTCGTTCAAAGATGAATAATGTAGGTAATGATGAATAATGTATAAATTATGTTCTGATATTCTTTATTGGTTCCGTACTCAATTTACACTACTTTCTAGATCTTAAAACTATATCTTTTATAGTAATTAATGTAGGAAATAAAACCTAGGAAACAAAATATCATTTATCGTAAGTATAACATATAGTCATAACACTAAAAACTATAATCTAAATATCTAAAAAAACATATGATAACATAAACACGGAAGATCAATTCCGGAAATATGTAAACAAAAATACGGAATTTAAATATCATCACATTTTTGTTTACATTTTTATTTACATTTAAATTTTTTATAGTTTGATATATTTTTGTTTTGTCGTTGCCATTTTCATAAATAATTTTTGTTAATTATGAATATCATATGACCGATTTACGTGCTTTTTCCCTATTTTAGTGTTTTGATAATTTTGTAATATCACTGATATGGCCGATTTACATGTCATTTTATCATTTTACGATTTCGGTCAATTTTGTAATACCAAATTTATGTGTTATTTTACTAGTTCTTGATTTCGGTCAATTCTTACAATATTTATTTTTACATAATTTGCAATGTTATGTATTTCTGTGTAATGTTAATTAATTTATGTTATGAACTTGAAATATGAATTATTTTGTTATGTTTTTACTTCTGTTTTGAATTTCTTATCTGTTGTATAATTTGTTGAACTTGAGTATTTCTTGTGTTTCAAATGTGAACTTGAACTTGAAAACACAACAATGTGGTGGCGGTGGCGATGATGGTTACGGTTGTGGTGCAGTGCCCCTGCTTCTGTTGTTGCTTTATCCTTTATCATGTGGTTTTTGTTGCTAGTGGTATTACAATCTTCAGCATAATTCTTGATTATTTAGTCATTACGGTGTAATGCACCTATATATGTTTTATTTGTTTAATTGTTTAAATTGTTTATTTATTGTTTATCTTCGTTGCTGGTATTATTATCATTTTCTGCTTCATTATAATTATTATTTTGGTCATTGCGATACAATGTACCTATTTTAAATATTAGTAGGTTTATTTTTTTGTTTAAGTCGTATACTCGAGTTTTTATCTTGTATTTGTCAAGATTGTTTTATTATGTCATGTTATTATATATCTTTTTAATATGTCCTTTTGACAAGGTTCAACTACAAGCTGATACATTTTGGGGTTGCTCCCGAATTCATGTGATTTTGTGGTGGTTGTTTTTTTTTTATCTTGTAGTTGTTCGCTGTTTGATATTTGTCCTCTGTTATTTGTTGTTCGTTTATTGTTTTGTCATCTGTTACTGTATCTATTTCCCTAATTTATAATCTATTTCATTCTATTATGATAATTACAATTTGGGATCGCATTACCGTTTGCGTAAAAAAAATTTTTTACTATGACTTAATTGAAATGTCATGCATAGTTAATACAAGTTGTGATTACGTTAATGTTTACTCTTTAGATTACTTATCTATGAATATATATAAAGATTGTTTTCTTATTTTTTCTTTGAAATATGATTTATTTATAATTTCTTTTTGTGCAATATAATTTATTTATTTATAAATATATTTTTCTATCATTATTTATTCTTAATATTCATAGATGTATGATATTCATAGATTTTCTATGTTTTATTTTTTATTTTTCTTAAATAATATCTTAAAATTTTTTTTTGTAACATGATCCTTTCAATTTTCAACTTTAGACGTTGTAAACAGTTTTACTAGTCTATTGTTTTTCCATGAATTTATGAAAGAAAAAGCCATTTTAGTATTTTATCATTTAACCATACAAGTCTTTTTGTCTCTTCTATCTTTCTCGCCTCTTCTAATATCCTCGTTCATTTGAAATGTCCTGTTTGTTCACTCCTCCTCTTTTATCTTACTTGATTCCTCTTCTATGGCTGTTTGTCTGTCCTTGTTTTGTTTAAGTTGAAGAATTCTTTTTGATTTTTCCCTCTTTTACCCTGGCGTGATGTGCTCGCGTGATCTCATAGAATTCCTACATGGGTTCCCCTTTTTTTTATACTTTGCTTGAGATATACCTGTAGACAAAAAAGTACATATTGAAAAATTTACTTTTCTTCTACTTACAAATTAAATATTTCTTTTTATTTTTATTTTTTTTTATTCAAGACACAATGAAAAACAACAATTTCTTAAATTTTGGATCTTTTTCTCCTTTCTGTTAAATAGTTTTAATTTATTTTCCAATCTATTTTTTAGTTTTCCTGGTTTTGCTATAGCCAAGACAGTCTTCAGTCCCCTAATTCTGCCTCCTTTCGGCTTTCTTACTGGTTCTGGCTCCCTGTCTTCCGAAGCCAAAATTCCCTGATTTGCTCTACGTTCTCGATACTCCTCCAAACTGATCGTTTTCCTGTCTTGAGACTCCATAGTCTTATTACTTTACTTTTTTAATTATTGTTATTTTTAATCGATGATCCTTATGTTCACAGGTTTGCTGTCGTTGTCCTTACTCTTTCTGGTTTCTAACTGGTGTGTTACATCAAATTGTTTCTTTGTTTTATACTTTATAATGATAACTACTACTATTATTATTATAATTAACACAATTATTGTTATTATTGTGGTTGCAGTTTCCGGGTTTAATGGTGCCAAGAAATTTGTTTGTTTTGTTTTGTCAACCAATTTCTTGTGTATTATCTCTAATTGTTATTATTGGTATATCTGTCAGTTTCTGTACTTCAGGTCGAATAATTTCCCCATCCTGAGTTTCTGTTAACGTCGGTTGTACAACCTCTACGTGTTTCGGCTTACCAGGGATTTCTACTGTAAAGTCTTTGGTAGTGACTGTACATTTTGTTGAGAAAGCTAGTGTCCCTGTCCCCTTCAATGATAGTGCTTCCGTCGTGTCATTGCAGTGAGCTGTCAATTGCGTCGTTTCTGTGAGGGTATAAATCCATGTGTTGCTATTTTCTAGTTTGATGAATGTATTCTCAGGTTCCGTTTCTATCTTTATGCAATACTTGGATGTGTTAAAATGAGTAGTCACGAGATTCGATACGCAATCAGTGTTTGTTACTGGCCGAATTACTTGTAAATGACGGCATATATGTGTACTTGGTTGGTACCGCATGGCTAATATGCTTGCATTTGTTCAAATCTTTAGTGTTCATTTCTATAGTTCTACTGTGATCTTTATTCCAGGCCATGTATTCAGTGTTGATAGCATATGTTTTGATTATTTGTCCCGTTCTGAAGCATAATAAGTGCACTTTATATAGTGTTTATTCATCCTTTTCAATTATAGCAAGAGTTGTTTCCTTATGTTATCCCAAGTTGGGAGAGAAAAATAAAACTCACTATTTTCAAATATAATTGTTGTATACAATACAACAATTATAGTCACTTAATTTATTTTACTTTACGCACTGTATTTCTTATAACTTACAATATATGCTGTGTGGCAATAAAATTATAATTATTAATTATAATTGTTGTTGTTGTTGGTTGGTGATGATAATGTTGTTAGTGATGTCGGTCGGACGATGTAAATCCCTTGCTGGTTTCAAATGGAATGGTTGAGCGTTTTCATCGCCAGCTGAAAACATCACTAAAATCCCGATGTAACACTGTTCATTGGAGCTCCGAGATACCCATAGTACTACTAGGTATCCGAGCTACTGTAAAAGAGGATCTCAAATGTTCCCCAGCTGAGCTTGTCTACGGACAAACACTGAAGCTACCTGGCGAATTTAATTTAATTTTTTTTAGCTTTAGTTCCCGTCACCACGGTCGAGATATACTATATCACCCGTTGTAAACTATAAACTTTGCCTAAGTAGCTTCCACCACAGGGGGATGCTTACTCGGGGCGAAGTCATGTAGCGGGTGAGTATATATAAAATACTCATCCGTACATATTATTACAACACAATCACAACACTTGCTATAAATTAATGGTATTGTTATTTTTACCAGGAGTTCACCGTCTATTTCTGTATGATCAATTTCTCAAATTCGTTTCAGAGTTTCATGTGTCCATAGTCTATGATTTGACTCCGGTATATTTTCTTTAATTGGGCTTGCCAAATTGGCGTATGGTGCAACTAATGGATGTAATATCTTGTTTTCTAACGCTGTGACTACTTCCGTGGCTTCTTCAAATAATCTGTTGATCTGTAAACATTTTACACATCATTTCAGCTAGCTAGTGATCTTGATGTAATGGTTCACAACATCTTCCCCCTAATATTTAAAAAAAAAAGAATTGTTTTACAAGTTTTATTTATTTTATTTTTTTGTTGATTTATAGTCAGAAGTCATCAGATGCACGAGTACTTATTTTGGTGGCCGAATATAAAAATTAATATTTTACAATATGCTAAGCTAACTTACCTAAAATATCGTTTTCGTAAAATAAGAAATATCAGAAATTGTAAAGAAGAAGAATTGTATAATCATGTTTATTCCTGTATGATAATGCTCAGCAGTGTAATAAATTTGCTTGTTTTGTGATTTGTTTTGTTTTATGTTCCATTTCATTTCAATTATATTATGAGGGTAAGGTTGAATTACTTGTACGTAGTGGTTGCTTGAAATATTTTTGCAATTAATGAAAATTCTTACACCGACAAAAAATCAAAGACATATTAGTGTTCATTAGTGGTTTAACAATACCCCTTTTTAATTGATCAGGGAAAAATCCTCTTACAAGTCACATATTGAAAATAAATTCTAAAATATGGGAAATGCTAAAAATAACTCGTTTGCGAATTATATTATTTTGTACGAATTATCTGAATAATTAATTTTAGTCGCCACGACTAAACAGAAAAATGAGAAATATTTATCAAAAAATATTAGATTTACAACATACATTTACAATGACTGTTGTGGACTGTATGGTTGATGTATGGCGGTAAATTTCCAAAAAACTTTTATTCTCTTTATTTAAACTTTTTTCTTTTCTATTTTATTTATTGAACATCTCGATTACAACTTTGACTTAATACTAACAATTATTTATAAAAAAGGTGTGCAGCCGATTTGGTGTACCATAATGGCAAACAATTATTGCTTAATCTAATTGTATTATAGTAAAATACCGCGGGCAATTCAAATTTAATTTTATAATCTAATTTTTATAAAGGTTTGAAACTAAGAAAATCATTTGGAGTAAACTTAGGTAAACTTGTTTTAGCTTCCAACAATAGATGGTAGCGCAATCATTTAAATGAATTGAAATATTATTTAGTACCTTTTTTAGAGCAAATTTCAGATGAATTTTTATAATATGATGGCTTAAATAAAGGGACGTTCACATAGGTATTCAGTTTAGGTAAGTTACAATTAAATTTTTATACATAGAAATAAATGTTGTTTTTAATGTTAGGTTTAAAACTGGATGATCTGCGCGGGTGCAGACAATGACCGATACAAGTTTTCATTCATTTGTAATCACTCTTATATCGTGTACGAGTGTATAGACTTTTACCATTTGGTGTACATTACTCGATCGTAATATTTATACTTTGTGGAAACTGATGTAAATAATGAGTGAAAATAATGATGTAAATAAAAGTGACAAATGAGTGAAGAATAGTGACAATGATGTGAATTATAGAGACAATGATGTGAACTATAAATGATGGGAGATTACAAATGATTTGAGGAAATGTGACGAATTTTTGAGTTGTTAGTTGAGGGACTAATTTTTGGCTCGATAGTCTTAGCGCACGTTGCGACACACGACTGCTCTGAGCTGGCCAAAGTTCTTAGTTCTCAACGGTCCCAAGTGTTAGTTCTTGAATTTAAATACTTACCAATATCCGTGAATTCTTCAATCTCCTCTTTGTTGTCTTTAAAAAATTACTAAATTTAAAATTACCGTTTTGTCGGACTTGTATTATAGCACCCTCTTTATTTTTTTAAAAATCAACTTAATATACTAAAATTTTATATTGCAAACAACAACACTTTTTGCGTTCGAATTTATTGCTGATTTTGAAAATTATTGACTTTAAATTAATTTTTACTAAATTGTTAAGTTTGTGATTATTGTTTCCCGTGTGTTGTTGTTTGTAATTTCGAACTCGATTGAACTTATGAAACATGTTGGTTCAACTGAGTTCGATAAGTTTTATTTACTTATTCAAGGTGGTTTCACAACACGCCGATATAATCAGCTGAATATATATACACTGAATACACATTAAAAAAAAAGAAATAGAGAGACATCTACACAAACTATTCTGAACTGATTAACAATTTAAAAAATATGATCAAGTTAATCAAAGAAAGAAATTAAATACTTCAGCTGAGACATATACTCAGCACATATTTAGCATTGACGCAAACCGCTTAGTCAACACACGCCACACGCATAGTTTTGCTGACTATGTGGTGGCGCCACCGCATAGTCAGCAAAATGTCTGGCCAAAGTATCTCCTTACCTACTCACTTGATAAGACTTAAAGTGCAAACTTTGCCAAGTCATTTTCTAAAAAAATATCCACTGCAATGTTGGCCGCAGCTATATACTCCCGCTAGCTCAGCAGGATGGCGTGGGATTTGGCCAACAACAGACTGTTTTATAAGATAATATCAAATGTTTTATATCTTAGAATAATTTGTTTTATATGGAAATTGTCTTACAAGATATTGTAATTAGATTAATGAGATGTTAGTTGTGCTGATGTCTCGGTATTATTCGCACACTTCTAGAACATGAGCATAAGCCCGGATTCATTCCAGCTATCTGTTTACGCGGGGATACAGATAGATACGAATAATCAGACGGATTAGTTAGTTCATTCACTCAACATTCACGTAATTCTATATATTAAGAAATACTTACCAATTTCTGCTCTCCGTTCAAAGATGAATAGTGTAGGTAATGATGAATTATGTTCCGATATTCTTTATTGGTTCCGTACTCAATTTACACTACTTTTTAGATCTTAAAACTAAATCTTATATATAAATTAAACTAGGAAATCAAACCTAGGAAATGAAATTAAAAAAAATATAAACATCTGAAAATGTCATAAACATCATAAAAAATATACGGAAGATAATTCCGGAAAATAAACATCGCAACAAAAATACGGAATCGTTACGTCACATTTTTGTCACCCTGTTTATTTTTTACAATTTTTGTTGATCATAACTTTTTAGTTGTTTTACAATTGTTTTTGTTGTGTTTCCGTTATTATTTGTTTTGTAGTTCATATTTCATAATTTACTTTTGTTATTTATGTTATGTTCCGAATTTCATAAATATTTGGGGGTTTGATATTTCATAACATTTAAGTGTACGTTTCAAATATTTACGCTAATTTAGATTGCAATTTAATATTAATTATGTTCTAGATATATGATCGATAATATTTACGGTTGGTTAACGTAAATATTATGTCGATTATATATCTAGAACATAATATTTTGATGAACTTGAAATCAATTTATATCTTGAACTTGAACATGCATATGTTTTTTTAAATATCTTTCAATGACATAACATATTCATGTCATTGAAAGATATTTCAAAAAACATATGCTTCATGATCTTATCTGGTGTTAGTGGAAAACACAACATATTGTAACATATCTTTGTAAAAATTTACAAATATATATCTTTTATCTGCATTTATTCTTTATTTTCATATGTTTTTTTTTGTTTTTTCTTAAATAAGATCTTAAAATTTTTGTCTTGTAAATAGTTTTACTTGTCTTTTTACCCGATGACTTGTTTTTTCATGCATTTATGAAATAAAAAGTCATTTAATTTTCGAATGATTTGTTGATATGATCTAGGAGTTTGGGATTTGGGAAAAAGTAAAAATGGATTTTACAGAAATTCAATCAATCCTGGTTTCTTGGTTTTGAACTCCTTTTATCTCTTTACTTTTTCTCATTCTTTCTCTTCTTTTTTCATTCACCCAAGCAAGTCTCATATTCTTATTTATTCTTGCTGCTTCTTCCAATATAGCCGTCAATTTTATCTATCTTTATTTGTTTAGCTTCTCTAACAACCGTTTCCTCCTTCTATCATTTACCCAAGAGAGTTTTTCTGTTTCGAATATCTTCCTTGCCTCTTCCAGTACTGTTTCTTGTTTCTCTCTGATTTCTTTTTGCCGAACTGCTCCTCTTCTTCTTTCCGCCATTATTACTTCTGCTTCTTCTACCGTGGCTGTTTGTCTTTTTTTGATTTGTTCCCGTTGAAAAACTCGTTTTTCCTCTTCCTTTATTTTGGCGTGATATGCCCGCATTAACTCATAGTGATCTTGCATTATTATTCCCTTTTTTTTTCTTCCTTTTTTATACTTTATTTGAGATATATCTGTAGACAGAAATAACATGTTGAACATTTTACCAATTTTTCTTACAAAACAAAACAAAATACATATTTCCAATAAAACAAACTTTACTTAAGCTTTGGATCTTTTCTGTTGATCCTTATTTATTACTTTTATTTTCTCTCTAATTAATTCTAATTTAATTTCTAATCTATTTTTGAGTTCCCCGGCTTTGCGTTTAGCAGCTCCCTCTTGTCTCGTTTGAGTCTCCTCATCTTGCCCCCTTTCTGCTTCTTTACCGGTTCTGGCTCTCTAGCTCCCGAAGCCGAAATTTCCTTATTTGTTCCACGTTTTCTATATTCATCAAATGTAATTGGTTCCTTTTGGGGATCCATTTTTCTCTTTTTACTTATTTGATTTCTTTAATCGATGATCCTGGTACTGGTTGTGTTACTATTGCTGCTTTTCTTGGACTGTGGTGTTACTTCGAAATTGGTGTTTGTTTTATACTTAAGCCATCTAAGCTACGTGTGTTATACTTGCTTTTGTATCCAGTTTTGTATCTTTCCATTGCTTATATTAGCCTGTATCCATAATTTCTTACTGTTTCTCCATAAGATTGTGCCGTGCTCGTGAATCTCTCTTCGAGTTGACTCACGGATTCTGTTTTAATGTACATATTTTGTAATACCTCTTTTAATGTCTCATAATCATTGACGTTTCTATGACTAATTCTGATGTACGCATCACCCGTTAGTCTGAACTTAATCAATTTTGAGAACAAAGCCTTGTCTGCCTCATTAGTCAAACCATCATAAATACTATCAGAGGTGCCAATGAATCTAGTTAGCTCATTTGGCCGTTGTGGTGTATCTTCACCACTGAATTCTGGTATGAAACTTATTATGGTTTCTTGCAGTTCTTTTTGATTCATGGGTTTGCGGGTTGGTTCTACAGGTACGTTTAGAGATTAAGATTTGATTGGTGAACTTTCAAAGTTCACAAAATTTAACAGATGACTGTTTTTTAGCGGCTTAACGCGTTAAAATGTTTAGGGAATTTGTGATATGTTCCGATATAGAATTGTTCATGTGAAATGATAAATCTGGGCTATACCTCTGACATTAGATTGAATTTTTAACTGGGGAAAATACAACAGAAAATTCTTTATTTTGGAAATACAGGATTTACCATAGTATAGAGGTTTCGGCAGTAATGCCTCGAACCTATTCGTATACTTCTGGAACTAAGCGTATGCCCTGTTTTGTTCCAGGTATCTGTTTTACGCGAGGACACAGATAGATACGAATTCTTATCGCTAGCTCAGCAGGATGACGTGGGATTTGGCCAACAACAGACAGCGAACCTTGTTTTAGCCGTAAGATTGGAATTGGTGTGAATCAGTTGATTCAAAAGAAAAAGGGGACAAGATAATTCGGACCACCAATCCAAGGGAAGATGATGTGAGCCCCCATTAACGGCTCACGTCATAGTAGAGAGGAAATAAAAACCCAATAAAAAATTTAAATTAACAAAAAAAATATAAAATTTAAAAATAAAAACTTACTATTATAATCCCACTTCATCAGCGGTCGGTGGACGACTGCCCGAATGGTGTTTATTGTACTTAAAACAGCATACAAAATATTCCTCTGGGTCAAGGAACATTAATAAGGTTTCGAAATCACATTCGTAAAATTCAAATTCATCATCTTCTAACGATGACCATGCCCATTGCGCACAGCGACCCTCACCTAGGGTAACAAACACTTTGTACATCTTTTCCCCATCAACCCTAACATCGCTTTTAATATTGCGGGACAACAGGTCTACCTTTTTTTAATTATATATTCTATTATTTGCTGTTTTAGGGTTTAAGATTGAAAGACCTCTTTTCCGCCTCAAGCTTCGCAATTCCCTCGGTAAATCCCGTATTAAGAAGAAATTTAGATTAATATTGCATTAAAAATATTTTCTTAATTCGCTGATCAAAATAACTAAAAAAAAATGATTAGCTAAAGCTCAGAGGTTAAGGTTGACTGGACTACGGTGCCTTACCTACTACTTATATACATGTTATGTTACCTATGTACTGTTTTATAAAAAAAATTAATGTTTTATAAAAATGTTATATGATGTATCAAAATGGTATTGTAATGTTAGTTGTGCTGATGTCTCGGTATTATTCGCACACTTCTGGAACATGAGCATAAGCCCGGATTCGTTCCAGCTATCTGTTTACGCGGGGACACAGATAGATACGAATAATCAGACGGATTAGTTAGTTCATTCACTCAACATTCACGTAATTCTATATATTAAGAAATACTTACCAATTTCTGCTCTCCGTTCAAAGATGAATAATGTAGGTAATGATGAATTATGTCCCGATATTCTTTATTGGTTCCGTACTCAATTTACACTACTTTTTAGATCTTAAAACTATATCTTATATATAAATTAAACTAGGAAATCAAACCTAGGAAATGAAATTAAAAAAAATATAAACATCTGAAAATGTCATAAACATCATAAAAAATATACGGAAGATAATTCCGGAAAATAAGCATCGCAACAAAAATACGGAATCGTTACGTCACATTTTTGTCACCCTGTTTATTTTTTACAATTTTTGTTGATCATAACTTTTACTAGTTGTTTTACAATTGTTTTTGTTGTGTTTCCAATATTATTTATTTTGTAGTTCATATTTCATAATTTACTTTTGTTATTTATGTTATGTTCTGAATTTCATAAATATTTGGGTTTGATATTTCATAACATTTAAGTGTGCGTTTCAAATATTTACGCTAATTTAGGTTGCAATTTAATATTATGTTCTAGATATATTATCGACTTAATATTTACGTTAATTGACCGACATAATATTTTGATGAACTTGAAATTAATTTGTATATTGAACTTGATCATGTATATGTTTTATGAAATATCTTTCAATGACATGAATATGTTCTTCATGATCTTATCTGGTGTTAGTGGAAAACACAACAATCTGTAATCACTCTTATATCGTGTACTAGTGTATAGACTTTTACAATTTAAGCCGCAAGTACGTATGCGGATGTAAAATATTAAAAATATCCGCATACTAACCAACCAAAGCAATACATATAAACCATGTCTACCTTCACCAATCAAATCACACGTATGCGGACAAAAATCTCCGTATTCTATTTAAAAACAAATTTAAAACATTTGTATCTCCGTTTTTACTTTGTTTTTATGGTTTATATGTGTTGATTTGATTGGTTAGTATGCGGATATTTTTTACATTTTACATCCGCATACGTACTTGCGCCTTTAGTGTACATTACTCGATCGTAATATTTATATTTTGTGGAAACCAGTTCTGCTTTGTAAATAATTATGTTGATTACATAATTATTCGTATATATATAATTAGTCGTTGCTGTTTTATTTGCCTGTGATACGGCTACCGCAGTATTTAACCCCTAGGCTATTAAAGTTAATAATAATTTTTAATTAGTTTAATCAAAATTCATGTTGGCGTCTTTGTCGGTGATTTCTAAATACTAAAAATTAGTACACTGATTTTTAGCGAAGATTCATTAGTACACTGTTATATTTATATTAAACTTATAAATAACTTTATTTATGTCTTAATTATTCACTTAATTAATCACTACTTAAAATTAAATAATTAAATTCACTAACTACTTAAATTTATTTTGGAAGAGACACCAATATTTATGTTTAAAAAATTCTTTTTATTTACTTAATTAATAACTACTTAGATTTGTTCTTAAATTCGTTAACTACATAAATTCGTTAACTACTTAAATTATTAACTACTTAAATAAAGAAGAGGCACCAAAAAACTGACTTCATAACTTCTTATTTTCCGTTTTTATTTTAAAGTCAACGACTTTGCATTCACCTTATTTTTCGATTTTACGAAGTTTTGTCAATTTGCAAAATTGTTGGTTTATTTTGAAATATTGTTGATGGATTTATATTTCGATATTTTCATATTCCGAAATGACCAACGGGTTAGGGAACTTAAATTGGATTTTAATTGTATGTATTGGATGGGTAAAAAATATTATTGTAATGGTTCACAACACCTTCCCCTAAAATTAAAAAAAAAAAAAAAAAAAAATTGTTATACAGGTTTTATTTATTTTATTTTTTTGTTGATTTATAGTCAGAAGTCATCAGATGCACGAGTACTTATTTTGATGGTCGAATATAAAAATTAATATTTTACAATATGCTAAGCTAACTTACCTAAAATATCGTTTTCGTAAAATAAGAAATATCAGAAATTGTAAAGAAGAAAAATTGTATGATCATGTTTATTCCTGTATGATAATGCTCAGCAGTGTAATAAATTTGTTTGTTTTGTGTTTTGTTTTATGTTCCATTCCATTTCTATTATAGTATGAGCGTAAGGTTGAATGACTTGTACGTAGTGGTTGCTTGAAATATTTTTGCAATTAATGAAAATTCTTACATCGACAAAAAATCAAATACATTAGTGTTCATTAGTGGTTTAACAATACCCCTTTTTAATTGATCAGGGAAAAATCCTCTTACAAGTCACATATTGAAAATAAATTCTAAAATATGGGAAATGCTAAAAATAACTCGTTTGCGAATTATATTATTTTGTACGAATTATCTGAATAATTAATTTTAGTCGCCACGACTAAACAGAAAAATGAGAAATATTTATCAAAAAATATTAGATTTACAACATACATTTACAATGACCGATACAAGTTTTCATTCATTTGTAATCACTCTTATATCGTGTACGATTGTATAGACTTTTGTAGCGGGTGAGTATATATAAAATACTCATCCGTACATATTATTACAACACAATCACAACACATATTATTTGTAAATATATAATCAACTTGATTATATATTTACATCATAATAAAACAAAAACACTTGCTATACTTTTACCATTTGGTGTACATTACTCGATCGTAATATTTATACTTTGTGAAAACTGATGTCGTAGATCTTTATCTTCACCATCGAAACAAACCTAAAACAAAAAAAAGAACATTTAAAATGTATCCAATATAGATAGTTATACCACCTATCTTTAAATTTATTGATGACCCAATACATCCATAAATATGTTATTCCGTCAACCTAACCTAAGAAACAAAACAAATCAATATAAATATAATTTTACTATAATATATAGAATAAATCATTCTATATTTCGTAACTGATATATATATATATACTTACACGGAACTTTCAACGTATAATATTTTATATTTCTCGTATCTAAAATTATATTCAATTATATTTAACTTACATTGTTTATGTTTATATAAAATTCTTACCTCAATATTTATGTATAATGATGTCAAATTGAAATTTATGCGTTCGTTAAATGATGATCGAACTTATACCATCTATTTGATTGATGATTGATTGATTGATTAGAGTGTACGGCCAAGGACGAACCAGGAACTCCCGGAATGCCGGGCACCACCGTACACCCGTGTTACATGTAACAAAACCGAAGGAATGGAAGGAATGTTAGTTGTGACAGACTCGACCCGGTTACTGACACCTAAGCGATCGATAGTTAGTATTTTTTTTTGTGGTGTAAGGAAAGGAAGGGCATGTTAGTAATGACAGATTTGACCCGGTTTTCCGGAAGCCAATATTCAACTTATGTTAGCACAAGACAATCACAATTTTGACGAGCTGCTCTGCATTATTTCATTTCTTATCATCAACTGCAGTGTGTCCCCATTTAGGTGTATCAGCAAATATTTCCTAAAAGCAAAATCTATTAATGAAATAATTGCACTTAGCTGTAGGCTTTAATAAATTGAATTAGTTTTAATCTGAAATGATAAATTAATTAATTTTTAATATAATAAAGTAATAATATCATAATTTAATTTCTGCAAGACTTATACTGTAATAAACTGGATTAGTTTTCCCTGAAAATACAAATTTATTAATTTGTCTCATAATAATAATAATATATTAATGTAATATCAACATGTAAATACACAAATACATAAATATATAAATACATAAATATATAAATATATAAATATATAAATATATAAATATATAAATATATAAATATATAAATATATAAATACATAAATACATAAATATATAAATTGATTAGATTGATTGATTAGAATGTACGGCCAAGGACGAACCAGGAACTCCCGGAATGCCGGGCGCCACCGTACACCCGTGTTACATATAACAAAACCGAAGGAGTGGATGGAATGTTAGTTATAATAGACTCGACCCGGTTGCAGACACCTAAGCGATCGATAGTTAGTGTTTTTTTTTTGTGGCGAAGGGAAAGGAAGGGTAAGTCAGCAATGACAGAATTGGTTCGGTTTCCCGGTAGCCAATATTCAAAGTACTGTTAGTAAGCACAAGACAATCACAATGAGCTGCTCTGCATTTTGTCATATATTATCAGGAACTCCAATCTGCAATCATTTTTCTGTAATCTTGCAGTGTTTCTTTAAAAAAAAAAAAAAAAAAAAAAATCTATTAATGGCCTGATTTCTGCAAGCCGTAGGCTGTAATAAATTAAAATAGTTTTTGATCGAAATTTACAATGAAATATTAAAATATAAAAAATATAACAAAGATAACAAATACAAATATTAAAATAAAAATATAACAATATATTTAATATAATAAATTTAATAAAAAATACAAAATTATAAAAAATATAAAATATATAAAACATATAAAAAATATAAAAAATATAAAAATACAAAAAATATTAAAATATAAAAAACCTAAAAATATAAAATATATAAAAATGCAAAAACATACAAAGAATACAAAAAAATATAAAAATACAAATATTATAAAAATAATTATACATTTTAATAATATAATAACATAATAATATACAATAATAATATAATAATATGATAATATAATTAATACTATAATACATATATATAATTTGGTACAATATATTAACATATAATATAATAACATAATTTCTGCAAGCCGTAGGCTGTGATAAATTGCATTAGTTTTACCTTAAATCTACAAATTTATTAATTCGGCATATTATTGCTAAAATTTAAAGTGTTAATTAGAATATAATAATAAAGTAGTATAATAAAATAATAATATAATAATATAAGTACATGAACATCTAAAATATAAAAACAAGAATATAAAAACACAAGAATACAAAAACATAAAATATAAAAATGAAAGCACACAAAAATACGAAATTATCTAAATATAAATATTAATAAAAATATAACTTTACGATAATTTAATAATATAACCTATCAAAAGCCCCCAAAAGATGCACAACACCACAAACCATTGGGTCATTTCCATAAAAAATATAAAATTCTAAATTCAAAAATATACAAAATTTGTAGCCCTCGCCAACCCTGCCTCAAATCGCAAAAAATGGTTACTCAAAATCGAAAAAGTCCAAAAGGCATCCGATCGAGACAACCGATACACTCATCAAAAGCCTTCAATACATGTAATAACACCACCGTAAATCATTAGTTCATCCTCACAAAATGTAAAATCCAAAAATGCACCAAAAAAGGGTACCGCCTATGCCAATTTCCGCCTCGAATCGAAAAAAAATGATGACTTAAAACTGAAAACCTTCAAAATTATCCGACCGGGATGACCGATATATCCATTAAATTCCTTCAAAACTTGCAAAAACACTACCACAAATCAATTGTTCATTCTCAAAAAAACTTAAAAATTTAAATTTCAAAAACAATCAAAAGCTTCAGCCTGGTCGCCTCGTGAAAGACACAGCTGCAACCACCAAAGACGAAGTCCATTTACAGCAGGCCTCCAAAAACCATTGCCAACACCGCTCGAAACCCAAGCTATCCCTCACAACCCAAACATCGTCAAAACCAAAGCGGTGCGAACGAACCGGTACGGTTGTCAGCCACCAACAACTCCGCTGCACCCGAACTCGCATCCAACAGTCTAGCCGCACACAAACTACAAAGCAAACACAACCAACAAAGCACCACACCCCACCTCCACGCCATTTCCAAAATCCAAACCACAATTGATTCACATTAGGGATGTACCATTGAGCGGAAACATCGATATCTTACATCAATATTAACATCGGTACCTCTACATTGATACGTGTAAAACATCGAATTTCAAACATCTATGTCATCAATACATCGATAATTATGACAAAAGTCATACTATAATTAAATTCAAAAAAATGTAAAAAAAAATCAAATAAATTTATCACTTTCTCAGTAACTTCCCAAGTAGCACCAAATAACTTTAAAGTTTGATAACCCATTCCCGACGTCGGTACAACGCCAGAAATTTCAAGAAATTCACTTTTTTGACATTGAATTCAACATTTTAATATTTTCATCGGTACGACCACAATGCGACGTTTTATATTACCAGCCGACAGTGCGGTATTTTATATCTATCTGATAACTTTTTTTTCATAATTTTCAACTATTAACCGACTAATATAACATAATTGGATTTTATATAACCGTGTATTGATTGTTTAGTTATGTGGTCGTAAAGTGTGATTTTTAATAACTACTTAGCGATTTTTTTGTCGTATAAAAACCAATATCCAACTTTATTTTTTGTTGTCTTATGCACGACTGCAAGATAACATATTTTATATATGCACCACAATTTAGTGATATAATTAACTTCAATTGACACGAATAAGATAATGGGCGACCGAAAATATATTACATCATCAGCCAACAAACCTAGTGCATGTCATTGTCAATTTTTATAGTTAAAAAGTAATAAAAATAATTAAAAATGGATAAATGCTTTAAAATAAAAAAAAAGTCATTTAAACATTCGACGTCGTTTTATAGGAAAGTAAAAATTTATTTAAACACACCTTTAGGAGCTACTAACAACAAAAAAGGTAACTAGATATTATTAAGCTAAATCAGACTCGAATTCGGTTTTATTTTTTATTCCTTTGCAGTTGTTCCAGTTTGTATGACATTGGAACCTCTAAGCTCCGAACTGGATGAACAATATCCTCTATCAACAAATAATTTTAAACCTCATTCTGTGAACCATGATAATATACCATGTTTAGATAATAATGTGGTGTCTTGTGACCAATGTGATATTATGATTACACCAGAGGAACAACAAAATGTGTTTTTTGAAAGTTTTGAAGAATCGTCCGAAGAATTCGATTCTAAGTTGAACAAAAATTCGGCCGATGAATCACGCGGTAACTTTGTTGAAAATTTCAGAAACTGGGTGTTAAAACATAGTATTACACATACTGCAGTCAATGAAATCTTGCAGCTGTTGACGAATTATGGTATAAATAATCTTCCGAAAGATAGCAGAACTCTATTAAAAACACCAAGAGCAGTAAGCATTATACCAATGGGCAAGGGTGAATACTGGCACAATGGGTTAAAATCTTGTTTGCTAAATATACTGGATCAAATTGATATTTTACCCGATTGTGTCTCTTTGACTTTCAATATGGATGGGTTACCAGTGTATCGTAGCTCCAAGTGTGAGCTGTGGCCTATTTTGGGTTTAATTGATAATTTACCGGATGTTCCACCAATGATAGTTGGTGTTTATTGTGGACAAAGCAAACCAGAAAATGCTAATATATTCTTGACTCCGTTTGTAAGTGAATTAAAAGCATTACTTCAAAGTGGAATAATAGCTGGTGATGTCCTCGTCAATATTAAAATCAAATGCTTTGTTTGTGATACACCTGCCCGATCTTTTGTTAAAGGTAAAAGATAAATGGAACTGAAACATTTAATACCATATTTCTTGAAAATGAAACCTAATTAAACATATTATCATATAGGTACTGTTTCGAGCAACCATTATCATGGGTGCACCAAGTGCATTGCGATTGGGGAATATTACAATGATGGACGGCACATGAGTTTTCCTAGAATTCATTTGCCTAGGCGAACAGATGAATCTTTCCGTGGAAGAATTGATGCAGATCATCACAAGGAAATTTCTCCTCTAGAAGAGTTGCCCATAGATCTTATAAAAGATTTCCCAGTAGCCGATTCATTACATTTAATAGATCTCGGAATTACAAAACGATGTCTTGTAGGTTGGACCCACGGCAGCTTTAATTTTCGGACCAAGTGGTCTGCTAGACAAATAGAAGAAGTATCTGGCTATTTAGAGAGCTGCAATGCATTTAAACCACGAGAACTTCACCGAGCTATTAGAAAACTTGATTCTCTGCGATTTTGGAAAGGACTTGAATTTCGTACATTTTTGTTGTACGTGGGACCTGTTGTACTTAAAGATTTTCTACCTACAGATGTATATCACCATTTTTTAAGCCTTTCGTGTGCTATTACAATTTGTTCTTGCAAAACATATTTGCCTTTCTTAAATGTTGCCGAAAGGATTCTCGAAGATTACATTGAGAATTTCATTATTTTATACGGTATTGACTCTGTTAGCAGCAATGTGCATAATCTTTGCCATTTAGTGGAAGACGTTAAAAACTTAGGTCATCTGCCATCCATAAGCGCATATCCTTTTGAAAGTCTTCTTTTTAGAATAAAAAATTTGTTAAGAACTGGAAACCGGCCATTAGCCCAAGTTGCAAAACGTTTAAATGAATTCGCTAAAATAAATTTTAGAAAAAGGACTAACAAGGAGTGGCCATTTACTAAAAGAGAATCTAAAACAAATTGCCAAGACCTACCAATGTGTGATCGAATATTTTATGAATTGCACCTATATGATGGATTTATTCTGACAAACGAAAATAACAACAAATGGTTTATGACTAAAAAAAACGAAATTGTAGCAATGATACATGTGAAATATATCGGAGGAAAAATATGTATTTATGGAACAGATATCAAAGAGAAATGTTGCTTTTTTGAACGACCTTTCAATTCATCAAGAATAAACATTTTCGAATCATCAGGTGAAACAAACTCACCAAAACTATATTCTATAAGAGAAATAAAATGCAAATTATTTGCTGTTCCACGTGCGAATTCAATTGTTTTTATCCCAATAATTCATACGCTCGAAATCGAATATTAAATAAATTTAAAAAAAACTGTTTATTTAAGTTCATTGTAAGATAATACAAAAATACATAAAAATTAAAATTAATAAAATTATCATATTACTATTTAATATTGCACGTAATTCATTTAGAAATATTAAAACATATTATCTACATCTAGATAATTAAATAACTTAAACTAGATATAAATACATCTAATCCTGGAGAGACGTTGAAGCTTCTTTATCACTAAAATAAATAATAAACAACAAATTGTAAATTGTATTGTAAAATTGGAATAATAGAAATAGTTTTACCAAAGATTCAGATGACTTGTAGACAAACTTTCGTCTGTATTTACTTTACTTTTAAGTCTGCTTCTTCGTTCACTTGGCTGATGGTCTAATTGCTTGAAGCGACTTTCGCTATATTTTAATATATTAATTTTTAAAAATTCTTCTGTCATATGCAAATTAAATTTACTGTCAGCACAGTTGACAATTTGAAATATCAGGTCAATAATCTGTTTAAAAGCTAAAAACGCTTTTTTTATTTTATTTTTGGAAGATCCCGTCCAAGTATATTGGGTTAATAATTTCCTGTCAAACAGCCAATCAATTACTTTATAGGTAACTTTCTTTCCATCTGAATTACCAGAAGATCCATTCATCCGTTTAAGTTCACTTATCTACAATTAATTAGAGATAAATAAATTTTATAATATACCTATACATAAATAAAAGTTTTAACATTACAATTTTTTTTTTGTAGTTATCTTCCAAGAGCTTGGATTCAAACTCCTCTACCTGCTCAACAGTATTTAACGGGAATGGAAATGATTTGAGTATATCGGGCGCAGACACACAAATATTTTCATTTTTCTGTTCATTTTTTAGAATTTCAATGATTTTATTTAATTTTGCGTTCATTTGGCAGGTGTTAACTTCGAGTTTTTGTAAACGTTCTTTAACTGTCAAAATGAAATAAAAATAGTTTATTTATAAGAATTCATATAAGAATATAATATATGTACTACTACATATTACATAAATGTATGCGTACTTACAGTTTGAGAAATCGAATTTCAAAAGTTCATTTAAATGTGTTATGTCACAAGAGATAATTTCATTGTTGTCTTCATTTTCAATGATATTATTTGGCCCATTATTATTATGAACAGCTGATTGGTCAACATCATCATTTATCTGTACTAAATCAACAAAATTTGTTGTTATTGGTTCATTAAATGCAGATTCATTGTTGTTTTTTGGGCTTTCACATTTTCGTACAGGCAGTACTGGTAAGCTATGACTTTGTAGATCAAACATATCATTGAAGTTGTACATTTGGGCTAACGCCAGTTTTTCAGACGTGTCAGCACGAATTGCCCTTTTCTTTCTGTTATCGATGTACGTTTCTACAACTGGTTCAGATTCTGAATATGACCACTCCAACATTTCCTTTTCGATTTGACGCGCTTCGTCAAAACAAGCAAGGTCTGTTTTTTTTACAATACAGGGATATGTTAACCAAGAACTTTCCGGCACACTGTGTCCATTTTTTTGTAGTTTAACCAACGTAGATTTATTTGTGGGCCAATATAAAGTATTATTATTCACCCATTTATGTGGCACTGTAGATAACAAATACTTTCCATTTTCAATGGTTTGAATAATTGAAAACGACATACTTAATTATTAAACTTTAATAAGTTGAATTTATTTGAACGCGTTCTCCGGAATTCAAAATGGGACTGTCAAAATCAGTTATCACGTTTACTAATTGAATGTGTGTATATAACTATCCCACTCGTTTCGTTCTTTTATTTTTTTCATGAGTAAATGTTAGTGGATGCAAACGGTGTTGCACTATAAATTTTGGACATTGTAAATATAAAAACTATTTATTGTACTTCATACACAAATTTAATAACCGGGTTTATTTAATTTCTTAAAATTATGAATTTATAATCACGCAATTGAATTTGAATTAATATATTTAAAAAAAAATATAATATTTATATATATATATATATATATATATATATATATATATATATATATATATATATATATATATATATATATATATATATATATATATATTATATATATATATATTATATATATATATATATATATATATATATATATATATATATATATATATATATATATATATATATATATATATATATATATATATATATATATATATATATATATATATATATATATATATATATATGTATATATATATATATATATATATATAGATATATATATATATATATAGTAAATATATATATATATATATATATATATATAAATATATATATATATATATATATATATATATATATATATATATATATATATATGTATATATATATATATCTATATATATATATATATATATATATATATATATATATATATATATATATATATATATATATATATATATATATATATATAAATATTTTACAAAAATAATTTTATTAAATAGTAAATAGTTTTTTTAAGTAGTTTAATCTTTATAAATACATATAATCAATTTGCCACAAATGTTTGCACCTGTCAAAAATTTAAAATAATTCAGAATATCTTAATTACACTAAAAAATATGGAATGTAGGTATGGAATGTACTAATTTCAATGAGAAAGAAGAGTTAAGTTATATAAACCGTATATGCGTCTATTATATACATATGTAGTAGTATTGACGAAGTAATAATAAAACATGTACGTAATGAAAACACATGTTTATGTAGAAATATTGGTTTATTTATATCTAATATGTTAAGTAAATATCTTTATAGTCGAATTCTTGATAAAAAAATAAATAAATAGTCGGGAAATCTACTAAACCGTAGGGGTAAAATCTTTTTTGGAATTATAATAACTAGTTTGTAATTTTTGAGTCGAATTTGTTATAAATTGGTCTTCAATATTACTGTTTAGTGGTTTTAATATATATACTTACAAATTACTAATTTCACCATTTTTTATTATATGTCTACAAAAATTTGTATTTTTTTAAAAAGAAAATTATGGTTTTTACCTTCTTATGACATTTATACATACATATTACATATTATAATATACATTTTTTATTAGTAGGGATTATATAAATAAGGTTTTGATCGATTTTAGAAAATTTTAAGCAAATCAAAAAATATACATATTTTAGAAACAACAAAAATATTTTTAAAATAACAGAAATTTATAAGGCGCATGAGTTTTTAGTTCAGTGATAGGTACATATTTACAATAAATCTTGGTTTGTTTATAAAAAAATATGTCGTATCTTATCAGAGTTTTGAATTACCATTATAATTTTATAAATGAGTATATTACGTTTATAATTATTATGAAGTATATTTTCATTTAGCATGAACATATAAATATGAAGATGTAAAGGAAAAAGACATGAATATTATTTTTATATGATAAAACAAGACAACATGATTATTTATATATTTTATAAAAAATAGTTTTCCCGCCCGCTAAAATATAACCACAATGCTAGGAAAAAATGTATTTTACAAACCGAATTGTTGTCAATATATCTATTTCCTAACTGCTATTATATGGTCAATTGACTAGTCGAATAATAGTTATTACGACGATGTTACAACTCAAGATTTATTCCCCAATAACGTTGTGAATCTGTTTTCATACCAGTGTCTCAACGTCGGCTAGCCGACCAATAGTCATTTAGCCAACCACGGTAAAACGTTATACCAACCGGCTCGTGCTACTTGGGTTTCTCCAAATATCTCAAAGCCTATATGGTCTGTTGATTGTAGGACCATAGTAACATTGATAAACTTTTCCCTTTCAATCTGTTTCGTTGTTTTGTTACTGTCAGCCCGGCTTTTGAAAATAGCCTTTCAGATGGTAAAGGTCCTATTGTTAAACCAGTTACTAATGAAACGCGTTCAATAATACAATAATTATGCATAGATCAAGCAAGTTTACCTGTATCGAATTTAATCGAACGTCGATATTTCAGAAACATGGATATTTTAGATTAATCAACATCGATGTCAAAAAACTCGATTCATCGCATAGCAAACATTGATGTTTTTTTTATCATCGATGCAAATCGAACACCCTAATTCTCTCTAATTAAACCCGTCAATCAATACCAGCTGAAAATTCAAGTAGCAAATATGCACCACCACAATTCACAATCAAAATAATTTACGTTCCTTTCCCAATTAAAAACAGATCAAATTAAACAACTTACCGTCGACACAACTCGATCGATCATCTGTTATTTAAAATTCTAAAATCGTAAAACAAAAACAATCAACGAAACATATTACGATAATTTCTCTTATACTCCTCTCTCATGAGATACATAAATACATAAATACCAGCACGCATGCAAAATAAACCACCAACGGGATTAACAAAACGGAACCTGTGTACATACATACATATGCATGCACACACCAAATAGAAGCTACAATATAATATATAAGGTTTTACTATGTTTTACTATATTTGATTTTATCCAAAATCATGCAACCAAACTAGGGCTAACGCATGTTTTGTACCAAAATTGGACCACCATACAATTTTATTTACATTTATTATATAATCCATATACATTATATACAATACACATGTACATTATTATGATGAATCTTGTTATCCGTTGTAGAAACTAAAAATCGAGCGACAAAGACAAAACAAAACAAAAAGACAACAAAAAATAAAAACTTCATCTAAACACAATGTACTAACGGTGCTAACGTATGTTATATATGATATATATATATATATATATATATATATATATATATATATATATATATATATATATATATATATATATATATATATATATATGTATATATATATATATATATATATATATATATATAAATATATAACACCTATGTAGAAAATATACCATAATAAAAAATAAAAAATGCACATTAAATTGATGCATTGGTACCTGTTCTCTGGGAAAGCGACAGAGATCCCGATCCATTTCACCACTTCAACACACACCATCTAGTGACATACCCAATTGTGTTAAATTAAAACTAATTTTTAATAGTTTACACTAAACATTATATATAAAAATTTAAAACTATCATTGTACAATAAATTAAATGAAATTAATTAATTAATTAAAATTTTTGTGAAACATCAATTTTCTTTTTTTACACTCACGCACATTGACTATTTTTAATTTTTTTTTTCACAACACTTTATAATTTTATAACTTAACACTATATATATAAATATATAAATATATAAATATATATATATATATATATATATATATATATATATATATATATATATATATATATATATATATATATATATATATATATAAATATATACACATATATAAATATAATACAAATATAATAAAATGTTTTATAATTTATGACTTACATTTTTAATTTTTTTTTTCACAACACTTTATTCAATTTTACACGCCCACTATATTCAATTTTTTTTGCACAAAATCGATGATCGAACTTATACCATCTATATGAAAAAATTGTAAACTTGAAATTACACTCTGTGTAAAATAATATAATAAAATTCATTCTATATACTAACATCAAGCTGTAAACATCAAAATAAATACAAATAATAAATACAAAGTAAACATCAATTGTGATAACACTCTACACCGTACACCCATTCTACGGTATATAGACACCAACCCAGCAGTTGAAAAACACTTTAACATTCTACACCGTACACCCATTCTACGGAATAAACAGCATCAACATTCTGCATCGTACACCCATTTACGGTCCAGACAACTGATGTAAATAATGAGTGAAAATAATGATGTAAATAAAAGTGACAAATGAGTGAAGAATAGTGACAATGATGTGAATTATAGAGACAATGATGTGAACTATAAATGATGGGAGATTACAAATGATTTGAGGAAATGTGACGAATTTTTGAGTTGTTAGTTGAGGGCCTAATTTTTGGCTCGATAGTCTTAGCGCACGTTGCGACACACGACTGCTCTGAGCTGGCCAAAGTTCTTAGTTCTCAACGGTCCCAAGTGTTAGTTCTTGAATTTAAATACTTACCAATATCCGTGAATTGTTCAATCTCCTCTTTGTTGTCTTTAAAAAATTACTAAATTTAAAATTACCGTTTTGTCGGACTTGTATTATAGCACCCTCTTTATTTTTTTAAAAATCAACTTAATATACTACAATTTTATATTGCAAACAACAACACTTTTTGCGTTCGAATTTATTGCTGATTTTGAAAATTATTGACTTTAAATTAATTTTTACTAAATTGTTAAGTTTGTGATTATTGTTTCCCGTGTGTTGTTGTTTGTAATTTCGAACTAGATTGAACTTATGAAACATGTTGGTTCAACTGAGTTCGATAAGTTTTATTTACTTATTCAAGGTGGTTTCACAACACGCCGATATAATCAGCTGAATATATATACACTGAATACACATTAAAAAAAAAGAAATAGAGAGACATCTACACAAACTATTCTGAACTGATTAACAATTAATATGATCAAGTTAATCAAAGAAAGAAATTAAATACATCAGCTGAAACATATACTCAGCACATATTTAGCATTGACGCAAACCGCTTAGTCAACACACGCTTCACGCATAGTTTTGCTGACTATGTGGTGGCGCCACCGCATAGTCAGCAAAATGTCTGGCCAAAGTATCTCCTTACCTACTCACTTGATAAGACTTAAAGTGCAAACTTTGCCAAGTCATTTTCTAAAAAAATATCCACTGCAATGTTGGCCGCAGCTATATACTCCCGCTAGCTCAGCAGGATGGCGTGGGATTTGGCCAACAACAGACTGTTTTATAAGATAATATCAAATGTTTTATATCTTAGAATAATTTGTTTTATATGGAAATTGTCTTACAAGATATTGTAATTAGATTAATGAGATGTTAGTTGTGCTGATGTCTCGGTATTATTCGCACACTTCTGGAACATGAGCATAAGCCCGGATTCATTCCAGCTATCTGTTTACGCGGGGATACAGATAGATACGAATAATCAGACGGATTAGTTAGTTCATTCACTCAACATTCACGTAATTCTATATATTAAGAAATACTTACCAATTTCTGCTCTCCGTTCAAAGATGAATAATGTAGGTAATGATGAATTATGTTCCGATATTCTTTATTGGTTCCGTACTCAATTTACACTACTTTTTAGATCTTAAAACTATATCTTATATATAAATTAAACTAGGAAATCAAACCTAGGAAATGAAATTAAAAAAAATATAAACATCTGAAGTCATAAACATCATAAAAAATATACGGAAGATAATTCCGGAAAATAAACATCGCAACAAAAATACGGAATCGTTACGTCGCATTTTTGTCACCCTGTTTATATTTTACAATATTTTGTTGATCATAA
This sequence comes from Tipula confusa, assembly GCA_963556175.1. Lineage (NCBI taxonomy): Eukaryota > Metazoa > Arthropoda > Insecta > Diptera > Tipulidae > Tipula > Tipula confusa. The sequence continues at coordinate 203,677,533 of OY744476.1, read as the reverse complement.
TTTTTTAGTTATTTTTCAATTGTTTTTGTTGTGTTTCCGTTATTATTTGTTTTGTAGTTCATATTTCATAATTTACTTTTGTTATTTATGTTATGTTCCGAATTTCATACATATTTGGGGGTTTGATATTTCATAACATTTAAGTGTACGTTTCAAATATTTACGCTAATTTAGGTTGCAATTTAATATTAATTATGTTCTAGATATATTATCGACATAATATTTACGTTAATTGACCGACATAATATTTTGATGAACTTGAAATTAATTTGTATATTAAACTTGATCATGTATATGTTTTATGAAATATCTTTCAATGACATGAATATGTTCTTCATGATCTTATCTGGTGTTAGTAGAAAACACAACAATCTGTAATCACTCTTATATCGTGTACTAGTGTATAGACTTTTACAATTTAAGCCGCAAGTACGTATGCGGATGTAAAATATTAAAAATATCCGCATACTAACCAACCAAAGCAATACATATAAACCATGTCTACCGTCTATTTTTAATTAGTTTAATCAAAATTCATGTTGGCGTCTTTGTCGGTGATTTCTAAATACTAAAAATTAGTACACTGATTTTTAGCAAATATTCATTAGTACACTGTTATATTTATATTAAACTTATAAATAACTTTATTTATCTTTATTTATGTCTTAATTATTCACTTAATTAATCACTACTTAAAAGTAAATAATTAAATTCACTAACTACTTAAATTTATTCTGGAAGAGACACCAATATTTATGTTTAAGAAATTCTTTTTATTTACTTAATTAATAACTACTTAGATTTGTTCTTAAATTCGTTAACTACTTAAATTATTAACTACTTAAATAAAGAAGAGGCACCAAAACACTGACTTTATAACTTCTTATTTTCCTTTTTTATTTTAATATCAACAACTTTGCATTTACCTTATTTTTCGATTTTACGAAGTTTTGTCAATTTGCAAAATTTTAGGTTTATTTTGAAATATTGTTGATGGATTTATATTTCGATATTTTCATATTTCGAAATGACCAACGGGTTAGGGAACTTAAATTGGATTTTAATTGTATGTATTGGATGGGTAAAAAATATTATTGTAATGGTTCACAACACCTTCCCCCTAAGATTTAAAAAAAAAATAAAAAATTTATTATACAGGTTTTATTTATTTTATTTTTTTGTTGATTTATAGTCAGAAGTCATCAGATGCACGAGTACTTATTTTGATGGCCGAATATAAAAATTAATATTTTACAATATGCTAAGCTAACTTACCTAAAATATCGTTTTCGTAAAATAAGAAATATCAGAAATTGTAAAGAAGAAAAATTGTATGATCATGTTTATTCCTGTATGATAATGCTCAGCAGTGTAATAAATTTGTTTGTTTTGTGTTTTGTTTTATGTTCCATTCCATTTCTATTATAGTATGAGCGTAAGGTTGAATGACTTGTACGTAGTGGTTGCTTGAAATATTTTTGCAATTAATGAAAATTCTTACATCGACAAAAAATCAAATACATTAGTGTTCATTAGTGGTTTAACAATACCCCTTTTTAATTGATCAGGGAAAAATCCTCTTACAAGTCACATATTGAAAATAAATTCTAAAATATGGGAAATGCTAAAAATAACTCGTTTGCGAATTATATTATTTTGTACGAATTATCTGAATAATTAATTTTAGTCGCCACGACTAAACAGAAAAATGAGAAATATTTATCAAAAAATATTAGATTTACAACATACATTTACAATGACCGATACAAGTTTTCATTCATTTGTAATCACTCTTATATCGTGTACGATTGTATAGACTTTTGTAGCGGGTGAGTATATATAAAATACTCATCCGTACATATTCTTACAACACAATCACAACACATATTATTTGTAAATATATAATCAACTTGATTATATATTTACATCATAATAAAACAAAAACACTTGCTGTTTGATAATAGTTGTTTGAGTACGATTTTGTTATCACAACTATTATTCCAATTGAATAAAACTCGAAGATTATTAAATAAAACTCGAAGATTCTTAAACTGTTTTTTTTATTTTTATTTTAACAAATATGACTTTATCATTGCCAATTCAAAACACAACTCACTAAATTTAATTTTAACCAACTCGAGTAGAAAATATACTCAAGTTGTATATAACCAATATATAATACATATATATATTATACATAATATACATAATATATACAATATACATAATATACATAATAAACATGATATACATAGTATACACAAACATACATATGTATACATAAATGAATTTATACAAAACGCATCACAAAATAGTAATCTAAAGTGCATATACATAATAGTAATAATAGTAACATTATACACACACATATACATAAGTGAGTTTATATAAAGCGATTATTTTATTTTTATGTTTGAATGTATATACTTTTAATATAATAATTTGACTCTATGATAAAACGTGAACACTTGCTATACTTTTACCATTTGGTGTACATTACTCGATCGTAATATTTATACTTTGTGAAAACTGATGTAAATAATGAGTGAAAATAATGATGTAAATAAAAGTGACAAATGAGTGAAGAATAGTGACAATGATGTGAATTATAGAGACAATGATGTGAACTATAAATGATGGGAGATTACAAATGATTTGAAGAAATGTGACGATTTTAGAGTTGTTAGTTGAGGGACTAATTTTTGGCTCGATAGTCTTAGCGCACGTTGCGACACACGACTGCTCTGAGCTGGCCAAAGTTCTTAGTTCTCAACGGTCCCAAGTGTTAGTTGTTGAATTTAAATACTTACCAATATCTGTGAATTGTTCAATCTCCTCTTTGTTGTCTTTAAAAAATTACTAAATTTAAAATTACCGTTTTGTCGGACTTGTATTATATCACCCTCTTTATTTTTTTAAAAATCAACTTAATATACTAAAATTGTATATTGCAAACAACAACACTTTTTGCGTTCGAATTTATTGCTGATTTTGAAAATTATTGATTTTAAATTAATTTTTACTAAATTGTTAAGTTTGAGATTATTGTTTTCCGGTGTGTTGTTGTTTGTAATTTTGAACTCGATTGCACTTATGAAACATGTTGGTTCAACTGAGTTCGTTAAGTTTTATTTACTTTTATTAAGGTGGTTTCACAACACCTTTGCCCTACGGAAAGTAAAATCTTCTGAAGGGAGATTTTACGTTATATTTATATAGGTATATGTGTTGCTGTGGTGAATGCGAAGAATTCCGATAATTGAAAATGTGATCTGTTTTGCTGGTTGATTTAATTTTATTTAAAATAAGAAATTTTAATGTAATTATTATTTTTATTTTATAAAATTGATGTTTCCAGTTCGCTGGTTGACAAGTAAGAGGTTTTTATTTCATAAATAATGGAAAATATATCTACTTTAGTTGTGGTAGTTGGTGGCAGATGGCCAAAATTCTACACAACAATATTGACGATACTTTTAAATATTTGTAAGGTTTATAAACACAACAATAAACATTTATTAGGTTTATAAACGCAACAATAATATTTGTGTAAGCATTTAGGCTATTTGTATAGCTGTTAAAGTATCAAATAAAATGTAAATAAAAACAAGATTAATATACATAATTAAATTCAGATAAATTAATTAATTCAAATATATCAGATCTCGATGCTACTATAGACAATATGTATATTTTATGTGCTAGTTTTCTTATTCTAGGGTTAGTACTTTATATTATGTCTGTTATTAGGTTTGTTGGTGGCAATACTTTTTCGTCGTTGGTGGTGGTTGTCATCCTTTATTGTTGGAAATTCTTTGTTGTCTTTGTTTGTTGTGTGGTGCGAGATTTTAGTAGTTTCAGTAGTTTTTTATGTTTTCCTGGTCGCTCTTTCCTCAGTTTCGTTGATGTATATGATGGATTATTTCTCCAGAATTGGTGTTAGTGTATAGGATTTTGCCTTGTTAAAGTTGGTGGAGTTTTATTATGGGTTTTGTTTTTGTTTTATTTGTTTCTATTTTAAGTTTTTATTTGAAGGAGGTCGTTTTGTTTTTAACCTGTTATGTTTTTATTTATTATTTGGCTAATGATGTCTTCGCTGGTAGCCGTTTGTCTTGACTTGACCAGGTTTTTTTTAAAAATCTTTGTTTTTGTTGCTATTATTTACTATTATTACTGTTATAATATTATTTTCATTTATTTTAAGTTTTTATTAGCGTCGTTCGAGCTTTCCTGTTCATTGCTGGTAGTTAATGTGATTGTGCAGGTGCGTCTTATTTGTTTGACCCGTGTTTGTTGGTTTTTTACTTTGGGTAGTTTTTTTGTTGTTTTGGCATTGTGTTGCATTGCATATTTCATTTTTGCATGTGATTGTAAAATTTTGTTGGTTTTGTGTGGTTGCGCTTTTGTGTTCCAGTATTTATGATCGTGCAATTGTTGTTGCGGTGTTTGTAGTTGCTACTGTAATCTCGTTTCGTTGTTTTATTTGTCTGGTATGTGGTTGTACTTTCGTCTATTTGCTGAGTTTGTTTTTTTTATTTTTTTTTTATTTTGTTGTTGCGGTATTGCTTCGCCGTTTTGATGTCGTTTGTTAATTGTATGTTGTGTGTTATATTATTTTGTTTATAATTGTTAGTGAAATTGACCTAATTAAAGTTTTGTAATTTATATTTGTTTTTTATTCCTGTCATTGAATTTACGTTTAGATAAAAGTTGCTTTGAAAAATGCGAAACATGTATGTTTAGTAATTCCATCTTTTTGTTTTAACTATCTTGTTTTACCTTACGTGTTAGTGTGTGTGTGAGGTAGAAAAAGTAGTATTTTGATTCTAGTAATGTTTTGTAGGTCAATTTTGGAAAATTTCTTTTTAGGAAGTGTTTTTTTTTTTTTATTTAAGGCAGAACCTTTTTTTTGTATTATAGATTGTTTTTTGTTTCTGTGTCGTTAGTGTTGTGCAGTGCTGTCGTTTTGAAATTTCTATGAGGAGTACTTTCCACATTTGCAGGGAGTATTTTGTGTCAAAAGGGAGTACGCATACAAAATATTGACAAAAATTACAGAAGTCACATAAAGAAGAAGTTTGATTTTCAATTTCCCCAATTAACATAATACCTATAAGTTTCAATACAAAAAAAAATTAAAAAAATATTTAAAGCGTAGTAAATATTTATTATTATTAATACATATAATGTTTATTGTTAAATTAAAGACTTTATTAAAAAAAAAATAGTTTAACTAATAATTAAAGAATATCACATTCCATGTGTTTACGTTATCACAAAATAATTACATATTATTAATAAACTACATTGAAAAATAATAAATTATTTATTATCATTCCATTCAAATTTTAGTGTCTTGTTTTGCAGTTGAAAACCAAAAAAAATTATTTAAAATTATATAAATAGTATCACATTCTATGTGTTTACGAGATTACAAGATTAATATTTACTAGTATACTTTATCTAAGCATATTTAATTAATATATAGTATATAATCAATAATTAGTAATTGCTTAGGTTTAAATTATTTTTTATACTTCATTAACAAATTTTTGGATGGAATCCATTTAGTTGCGTAACTTCTTTTTAACATCTCCTTTGCCATAAGGATTGAATTAACCGTACATGTCAATAAAGAGTTCCTTTGTTTATTTTTTATCAAAGCTACTTGCGAAAATACACGTTCCGCCGTTGCACTACTGTGCGGTAAACTTATGATCGTTCCAATAAAATTTATTAAATTTGGATACATCTTATCACCCAGTGCATTTTTTAAGTTGAAAATTTCGGTCCAAAACTCTTCAAACTCTAAATTGCAGTTAACGTACTCCTGATGCAAAAATAGCCTCCATTCTTCATCCAATTGTTCTATCAGGTCTTCTTCAATGAGGTTAGGAAATCGTTTAATTAGCTGTGTGAGAGTAGGAACCTTTTGTTTTTGATTTAGGGCTTGTACAGCAACCAACACCTCTACAGATTTGAATTTGTCTACAGATTTCTTTATAATATTCCCGGCAGTTATGTTTCAAGCTTTGTATTGCATTAGTCGATAATGTATCTTGTTTGATTAATAAATCAGCTTTGGCCCCGATATATATTTGATCGTATTCTAGTAAGTTTTCGTCATTTGAAAAATTTATTGAACCTAATAAGCTATCAGAAATAAAATTAGGTTTAATGAAATTCGACAGAATAGTTTTATAATACGATTTTATTGTTGGCAATAACAAATGAATTCTAGGTCCCTCCGACTGGTATTCAATATTTATTTTATTTGTAATATTTAAGATATATGCCAAAAAATGTAAATAAACTTTATTCTCATCGTTCATTTCATTGGAAATATTTTGTACCAAATTCGAATCGGCTTCAAATTCGTTAATTAAAAAGTAATGTTTTAATGGAACCCATTGTTCTAATATTCGTAAGACCACTTTTTCAAAAGAAAGCCACCTGGTCGAAGCACTTCTTAAAATTTTATGATTATTAACATTAAAATACTCCTGAAATTGTTGATATTCGGTTTGACGTTTTGGACTATGTGAAAAAAATGCATATATATTTTTTGCTAAAATTTCGATTTTTTGAGGAACCATTTTAGCTGCCGCCGATGAACATAAATGTAACGAATGGCAAATACATCCTGTTACATATAATTCTGGATTGCTTTGCTGTAATAGGGTTTTTACGCCGCTCTTATTGCCCATCATGACCGATGCATTATCTGCAGCAAAGCCTACTAGATTTTTTATTGGTATTCTGATGGATTCGAAGTAATTTAAAATTTTTTCATGTATACTTTTAGCATCACAGTTATCTAATTGAATGAGACCCAAAAATTTATCTGACACCTTACCAATGGCATAATCGAAAAATCTAACGACTAATACTAAACATTTTTTTGTGCTGATATCGGTTGTTTCGTCGATAATTAAAGAAAATTTTTGTTTACGTAAAATCTTCGCAGTATTTTCCAAGCCCTCTTCTAAAATTAATGTGTTCGTTGTTTCGGTTGCCTTTGTTTTACCACATTTAATATCTTTAACTACACTCGAATCCGAAGCAATAGATTTAATTAATTCAATCAAAGGTGTTATTAAAACGAAAGGTAAATTATGTTCCAAGAGGAACATGATAATTTTTAACTCTGCCGATTTAACTTGCGTTAGTTTTTTATTAAATAATTCGACCGCGTTTATTTGAAAAATTTCTGGCTGTGATTTTAACGCATTTATTGTTGCCTGGTGCATGTCGGTATTTTCATGCCTTTTCAAATGTCCAGTATTATTAGTAAGCATTTTGTGACAAAATTTGCAATAGGGTTTTTCCATCCCTTTTGCATCAAGCTTTTTGGGTTTGCATCAACCCAACTAAACCTCGTGGCCCAAATTGGCCTATATAGTTGTTTTCGAGTTTTTGATTTTTTGTTTGGTGGACTACAATCTATGTGACTGTGGTCACTTACATTTGCAATATCTACTTCATGTACTTCAGTTATATTCAAGTTAACAGAGTTTTGTACACATTCCAAATTTAAGTCAAGTTTTGAAACTTTTGATATAACTGGAATGGGATTTATATTGTAGTTTAAACAAAATTTAAAAGCAGTAAACTTTCCTGTAAAAATGAATTATTTATAACACTTGAATATACACATTTAGCTTACCTGGTATATATTCTGGTACAGGTTGTCGAAATTTTTTGGTTGGCGGTGGTGATATTGTGGCACGAGAAATGGCGGTAGATGTTGGCTTTGTATTATTTAAATCATCCTTTCCGTCTTTTTTACATCGAATTAAAAAGCTTTTAAGAACATCCAATAAGTATATAGGTAAATACAACCAAAAACTATTTATCTTCTTACCGTTCCATTTTAAAATTATTTTTGAGATTCTTTTCTAATTTATCTAACTAAGAACTATAACTATCCCACAATATTATAGTATACACAAGACACAACCTTCTCTAAAAAATGTACTCTAAAAATGAAACATCTACTAACTGGAAACAACAATTATTACACTTTACAACTTTAAAAAAATGTGGCGTTGGTTCGCTTCAATTCCGCGCAGCGTTGTGATTTAATATGAATATAATACAATTTCACAACAAACCCTATAACCACGAAAATTATACCTATAATCAAATAAATATATGGTAATGGTATAATAAAAACATAGAATAAACAAAAATACATGATTCAAAGCAAAATATGTCATATTTTTAGTTATAGTCGTAGGGGAGTACAAAATGAATCAGAGGAGTACGGGCATACGGATGAGATAAAAGGAGTACAAATGGACCGATCGTTCTCAACTCGACAGCACTGGTGTTGTGTTACTGTCTGAATTTGTGTTTAAGTTATTTGGTGTTGTCGTCTGTCGATAAGGTGTCTTATTGATAGGTGTTGCTGTCTGGGTTCGTGTTTACTTCGGTATGTCGTCCAACTCTGTTTTCCTGCTGTTTTGTTGTTGGTGTGTTTTGTATAACATTTTATTAAATTTGTTTATTAATAAAACACTTAATACACTTTTGATTAAACTATTTTTATTATACTATGAATGATTTAATTTAGATACACTTGTTGATTTTTATTATTTAATGCAAAGTTAAGGATTTATTTTGATACTTCGGATATCAACCTTTTAGTAGCAGTTATCGTAAAAAAACTCCAAAAATTTTATTATATGTTCATTCTTATATAACTTATTTGACTCTAAGTTAAGTTCTTTCGATTTGCAAAATTAACAAAATTTGTTTTTTTATTATTTTTAAATCTTTTTGCAAATATTGTTACAATATTGTTGATTCATTCGAAATTACTTATTTACTTATTTCGAAATTTACTTATTTCGAAAATGATTAGTTGACTTGTTTGTTAGGGAAACTTAAATTGGTCTTTGATTGGATGTTTTATAGGGTGTTTTGGTATTTGTTGGATTACGAATGGATAAGGAATACCAATTGTAATGGTTTACAACAGGTGTCGTTGTCTCGATTGTTATTTTGTTTTTTGATCTGGCTTTACATTTGCATCTGTAGATGGTGGTGATGTTGACTATAATGGTTATAATAGTGCTAACGTATATGGTTTGTGTGACTATGTTTTTTCTGTCTTGATGTTCGTATCTTTTTTGTTGTTTTTTCAGTTGTATTGCTATTTTGCGTAATTGGTTTATTTTGTTGTTTTCCTCTAAGAAGTCTTTGTTGTGGTGTCGGTTTTCAATTAGTTTTAGTGTTGGTAATTTTGGTATTGCTATCGTTTTCGTTAGGATTATTTGTTCCTCACTGTTTCGTTCTGGTGTTTCCGGATGTTCGATCACTACTTTGGTTGGGTTTCCGAATATTAGTGCTGTGAATGATTTTGTCGTAACTTTGCACACTGTTAAGAATTTTAATAGTCCTTCTCCTTGTACTTCCAATGTCTCGGTTTTGTTTACGCATTTTATTATCATTTTAGTCTTGTTGTGTATGCTGTATAACCAGGAGTTGGCGTTCGTAAGTTTGATTATCGAGTTTATCGGTGAGGTAGATATCGTTTCGCAGTTTTCTGTTGCGCTCAATGGGTTGGTTAGCAAGTTTGTTGTGCAGTGACCGTTGTGTGTTGGTATTATCGGTTGGTTTAGTTCGCACGTGCGGAATTCCGAGTCTATGCTGTCCATGATTGTTAAGCATTTATCTATTTCTGATGTATGGAGCTCTATGGTCTTCGTTTTCTCTGTGTTAGCAGCTATGTAGTCGGTGTCGGTTTTGTAAGTTCTATACCCGTTTTTTCTTCTATTTTTATGTTTTGTCGTTGAATCTGTTGTATGTGCCATTTCAATTCACGTCTAAATGGTTTACATAGGTCTGCTGGGTTATTTTCGATTAGCTCATCGCATAGTGTTTTCAGGAATAAACTACAATCTGTTAATGTGTCTCTTAGTTGTTGTGTGTTGGGTAGGTTTATTGTTGTTACTATAGTTTCTTGTGGAAAATGTGATTGTTTTAAGTTCTCAAAGAATAGTCCGCTGTTGTTTAGGGGTGGTATGTGTAAAATAGCTTTCCCCGTTTATCATGGTGAGTAGTGTTATGAGCGTCCATGCTATTCTTGTCATTGTGTTTCTGTAATTGTAGATTAGTTATGCATTAGTTTCGGGTTTATTTAACCCATGTGTGACCAAAGTTTTTTTTTGTTTTTTTTTTAGTTTTTCTTGACTTGGCCAATGTATTTTGTGTAAAATAAACGAATATAATACAAAATATAATTGTCTGCTAGCTATGTCGGGTGTAGGGGGGTGGTGCGAAAACGCACCATTGGTCTTTCAAATACCAAAAAAAATTGTATTTTAGTTCATTTATTGCAAAAACTTCAATTTATTTTATAATAATTTTATTTATTTTAATTGGTTGTGAAATGCTTCAGAACATTTAGTATGTAACGCAATATTGCAAGTTACGCATCTATTTACCGTGTGCGAATGGCAAAATTTGCAGCGGAGGCGTGACTTTGATGTTACTGAAACGTGCGGTCCTTTAGATATAAATTCCGGTTTTTTTATTTTTTTCCCTTGTGTAGACAAACTTCCAAATTTTGAAAGCAGTGATGTTGCTAATTCTCGACGAAAGGCGAGTTGATCTTTTTTACACCCATAGCTTTTAGCTAGTGACCAAGAATTGCATACAGCTAAATCCAGCATCCATAAAATTGTTGGCATATAAAATTTTTTGCCGCGAATACTCATTCGGTAATTAGAAATATGGCGATCCATTAAGTCCACACCACCCATATTTCGGTTGTACATTTTGACCACATTCGGTTGAGGAATGTCAATTTTTTTACATACCGAGCGGTCGTATCGGCGAGCTGCGCATACAGGATGTACTCCATAAATATTTGATAACATCGATACGATTTGGTTGTCCTTCCATCTGGTATGCATAATTTGATTCTTTTTATCGACGTAATTTTCGAAATATCCTCTTTTTTCTTTATTTATTATTTTTTTGTTTGACATTTTTTTATTTTTTATTCGATTTTCCCGAACTGTTCCAGTGCCATAACAAGCCCTTTGTGTAAGAGCATATATTAGATTTGCTCCTGTAAAAAAATTATCGAAATAAAATGAGAATGAAACGTTTGGAAAACGATCATTCATTTGCTTTGCAAAGTTAACGACAATTGATTCTCCTAATCCTAATGTAGGATCTCGCTCTTGGTTTCGACCTTGATAAATGTCAAATTGGTAACAATAACCCGAATTGCTAGCTGCCACCCAAGCTTTATATCCGAATCTTACAGGTTTATTCCTGATGAATTGTTTACATGGGTGTTTTCCAAAGTACGGAATCATGGATTCGTCTACAGAAACATCCATTTCTAATGGAGCAAATCTTAAAAAAACATGGTTCAAATGTTTAATTAGTGGGCGTACTTTTATAAACCTATCTTTTGATTGAACAATCGAATTATTGTTACAAAAATGAATGTGTGTAAATATGTCTTCAAACATTTTTCGACGCATCCATTTGCATATTAGTGCGTTGTTGGTGTCATCGTCGTTAGACCAATACAGACGCCTTCTTGGTAAAGTATTGTATCCCGAAACAATCATTACACCGATAAATGCGTAAAAATCATCCACATCCATATTAATTGATCTATTTTTACTAGCAGCGTAGTTTTTTGTTTCTTCTACAATACGTTCAACAAACTCACGTGGAAAGAATAATTGAAAAAATTCCAAAGCTGTTGATTGCGAACTTATCGATAAAGGGTATACCTTTACATCATGCCATTCCTTTTGATGATACAAAAGGGACGACAATGGTAAGCTGTCCTCATCTCCAGGTTCCCACTGTTGTGAAATTCGACTTTTTATGTTTGGAACTTCGTTTTCCATTTCCACATCATCTGGTGTGAAGTCGATGTGATTTTCATTGAACCTCAATTCGACCATCGCTTGCAGCTGGTTTCCACTGAAACAGTTAGGGTCTGTGTCATCTTCGTCACCTGAATCCTCATCAGTTTCAGCATTCCAGTCGGGGGGCTCCAAATAAATATCACTGGGCATAGGGGCGTCGTCTGGGATATTATCTAGATGTTCCAAAGCTTGAGCTAAAGTAAATTTAGTTTGCCTAAAAAAAAAAAAAAAATTATTGCTAAAATCCCAACGGTGCGTTTTCGCACCATGACTAGACATCCATCCAAAAACCATACACACTTCAACATTTCTGACATTTTTATATTCTTAATATGTACCTTGAAATGCTCTTAATACAATCAAACCATAAAATTAATATATTATGTATCACAATAGGCTTACCAATATTTTAAATTGTTAGCGTCCATTTTTTTTTTCGATGAAATTATTGTCACTTATTAAATTGAACACCACTTTCACAATGATACAAAAAATTCCAAAACATCTCCTTTTATATATTTTTTAGGATAACTGTTAAATATAACAGTTATATTTTTTATGAAAAAAACTGCCATTTCTAAGTAAAAGAGAAAAAACTAACATTCTCTCTACTGGTGCGAAAATGAACCAGTGGTCACATATGGGTTAAAATAAAACAGTTATAATTGAGTTTATTATTTTATTTAGTGTTTAATTTAACATTTTCTTTTGTTTTTTTCTATTTGAATTTTGGCTTCGATTTTGGATCTGTCACTCGTTTTGCAGCAAGCTCCGAGTATTCGTTTCAATTCCCGTACTTCTTTTTTACTGTTTTTGTGTTTACCTCCTCTTTTCCTAGTGAGTTTCATCATTATTTGCGTGTCTTTAGTTGTGTTTATTGCTTCCTTTTGCCTTTGTCTGTATTCTTCCAGTGATATTTTCTTTTTGTGTTGTTCCATCTCTTGTTCTGGCTATACTCTGCGGGATAGATGTTTTTACAGTGATGGTCTGTTTTTTATGTTTGGAGTTATGTTTCTCCGGGCTATCGCATGTGTTAGTCGTAGTCACGCTTTCAGTTCACTTACGTAGTCATCGTAGTTGTATATGGGTTCTGCTTCGCGTTTTACAGCGCTCGGGATAAATGCTGGTCGTCCGTAAACTAGTTCGTGTGGAGTGAAGTTCGTGGAGCAGTGGGGTGTGGTGTTGTACACAAAGATAGCGTAATGGCACATTTCACCTCAGTTGTTCCTAACGATATCCGTGAAGGATCGGAGGTATTCTTTTAAAGTATTGTGGGATTTTTCAAAGGCTCCGTTTGTCTCGGGATGGTATGCGGTGGTGGTAAGGTGTTTGAATTTGTTGTGGTGTTATATCTGTATTGACTTGTTCTGTTTCTTGATTTGTTATCTGTGTTGAAGGTTTATCTAATTTTTGTATTGGTTTCGTCTTTGATTTATGTTTTGAGTATGTCGTAAGGTCTTCTAATGACTGTGTTTTTGTTGTGCTGCGTAAGTTTCGGTATACTGATGGTCTGGGTTTTGGTGATGGTGATCGTGGTATTAGGGTAGATCTGGTAGCAAATGATAGAGACAAATGATTTGAAGAAGTGTGACGAATTTTTGAGTTGTTAGTAAAAAGTTTTTTAGTTGAAGAACTAATTTTTGTCTCGATAGTCTTAGCGCACGTTGCGACACACGACTGCTCTGAGCTGGCCAAAGTTCTTAGTCTTCAACGGGCCCAAGTGTTAGTTGTTGAATTTAAATACTTACCAATATCTTGGTGAATTGTTCAATCTCCTCGTGTTTTTTTTCCACAAATTTAAAATTACTGTTTAGCCGGACTTGTATTATAGAACTCTCTCTTTATTATTTAAAAATCAACTTAATATACTAAAATTTTATATTGCAAACAACAACACTTTTTGCGTTCGAATTTATTGCTGATTTTGAAAATTATTGACTTTAAATTAATTTATACTAAATTGTTAAGTTTGAGATTATTGTTTTCCCGTGTGTTGTTGTTTGTAATTTCGAACTCGATTGCACTTATGAAACATGTTGGTTCAACTGAGTTCGTTAAGTTTTATTTACTTTTTTTTAAGGTGGTTTCACTAAAATTGTCCAAATCAACATCATCTTTCTTTCGTACCATATATGCCAAGGTTCTTCATGAACAGTGGTAACTTCAATATCAAAACTGTTTATATTTAACTTTAAAGCAATGTTGTATAATATATCGACAAGAACTTTATTATCAGGCAGAGTGATCTTAATGTAATTTTACCATCTTTTTTCTGATCATCAGACAATTTGCAAGACCTCCTAGCCATTAATGAATATTTCATTGAGGGAACTATGGAAGACTCTAATGGCATTGGCTTAAAGTTCTTTCTATCAATGGTAGTCTTAGATGGCCCCTGTGCTAAGTTTGATAAGTGCATTTGATATAAATTATGAATTATTAGCATTTTTAAAGCATCTTTACATACTTTGGCATCAGGGAAAAAACATGGCACATGACTTGGGAACAACATTTTGCAACCTTCAAAACCAATCAGTGCGGATGAGACTGGTATATTTATATCAGTAGCATTCGCACCCCAAACTTTTAAGGATAAAGTAGGAAAAACTAAAGATAATCTAGGAAGAGTTATAGCTTTTGGGTCCTTACCGGCTTGCCTCTTTAAATTAAACAAGTTCTTAATTGCAACAAATGTATCAAAAACTGTTTTATCCGATGTATTGGCCCCAGTAATATTTGAGATATTGGGACCTCTTTTGTGTAAAACCACCATCAATAAACATAAGTACCCAATCAATGTATCTTCTGTAATTGCTGCATCTTTTGCTCTTGTCATTACTTGTTTGTACATCTCATCAATAGAAAACCCTTTGAAGTCAATTCCGTCTGCTTTTGCTTTAAAGGCAGTGAAGAAATCTACTGTAAGTTTTTGAACTGTCTTTCACTTGCCAGCACAATAATTGCCTTTGAAAAATGTCTACTAGTTCACCCTTGTTAGCTCGTAATTGAAGGAAATTAGTCAATGCCCAATGTCCCAATCCAAATTTTAATTTCCAACAATACGAGTAATATTTTGCACAACTTAGTTTTCCTGATAATAAATCACAATGTTCGCCTTTATTTTATTGAAATATCAATGCCTACTATCACAGAATGTCACCATGTTACTAATTTGTTGGACTTTTATACAAATTATTGCTAGAAAGACATCCCCACTACAATATTTTATCGCCAATTTCTGTTCTACATTATTCTATGTTATTGCTATAATTTTTAATTCGAGATTGACCAAAAAATAGACGGATAGACGACCGTGCAAAAAAAAAATGCCGCGAGAATTCGTTACAACCTACGAAAAAAAAATTCATAAGCATAATTCTTAGGGTCACCCGAAACAAGCTCTGAAATATAACTATCTGGTCCTTATTCTTCTATTTCATTTATCATATTTCCTAGAAATGATCCTAATCATTTGTGCCTCTGCTGTTGTATACGCCGCTATACATACGTTAGCAATTGGAAACGTTTCAAATGCTTCTTCAACATATTCGCAATTAACTAAAACTGTATTATCGTTAATGTCTTATACATGGTTTATGTTTCGTGAAGGATTGGTAAAAAAATCATAAAGCACACCTGGTTCTCTTAGAATTGTGACCTTAAACTGGTTTTCCCTTTGTCCAAATTTTCTCCAGAGTGAATTGAGTATCAGTTAGGCAAGTTATCGAAGCCCAGCACTTTTTACGATTTTTTCTCTATCTAGACTTATTCCCTCCTGATTCCTGTAGTTTGCTATGTACCTCAGTTTTTCCTCTTCCGTAGTACAGTTAGCTGGCCATCCTGATGCCTGCTGCTTCAATTTGAAAAACTTGTCTACGAACTGGGTGAACAGACCGCCGACATCGGTATTTATCTGGGCTATGCCATACGGCCAAACCTCGTAATGATTTTGTAACCTTTACTGATGGCTTTATTTACTTCGTCAATGACCCAAGTTCCAACAACACGAAGATTAGCTTCTTGCACATCTTTTGTGGTAGCACGGGATGGTATAAGTTCGTAGGCGGTAAGATACTACACTTTATAATTCCATTGGTTGTTTGTAAGTCGAATTCTTTACATTCATCGCCAACATAAATAGTTGGATGACCGACCGGAAATTTACATACCCAGGGATATAGAGAACACACATCGATATATCTTTTCATGAGCATTACACTTGTTTTTACTTGTGTTCGGTTTCTTCGAATGTTTAAAGTTTCAAGCGAATCTTCATGTAGATGATCAGCTCTTTTAGTATTTAAACACTCATGACCGTTATAATAACAACCATAAAATTCAAATATTTCACGAGTTTCATTGCAAAAACCGACAACTTTGACTCCATTTATATACACTTCTTTAATATTACCACCATGAATTATTTGAATATCGCGTTTCTCTGGCATTTCAATTAACCCTTCTATCCAAATTTTTTCACCTGGTCAATCAACTTTTCTTTACATTTTTTATTTTTTTTTTATATTTTGGAAATATTTTATTTCAAACAGCAACAACAATTTTTACGCGCTTATTCTTATATTACTGACAATTTTATTTTCGCTGATTTTTTTTTTTCGAAATTTTATTTCCGACACAATTGGTGTTGTGTACTTAGTTGAACGAAAAAATTAACTTCTTTTTTTTTTTGCTAAATTTGTTTACTAATGATAATTCAATTTGTATTAATGTTGTTTATATTTTTTATAGCCAACCAAATTAATAAATGGGCAGGATGTAACAGCATTTTTTATAGGTGATCCTGCATATCCGCTCCGGAACTGGCTCATGAAAGGTTATGTCTCACCAAAGGATGCCGAAGAGGACTCTTTCAACGTGCATTGAAATAAAGCAATATCTTTTCTTAATTATGCTGTGTCTGCACCTGCATATTATAACAATAACAAAGCGAAAGTTTTCGATTGTCGCCTCTTTCTTCTTTGTAGCAGTATTCCATATAAAATAAAAAAATTTTGTTCAAAATAAAAAAGTATTTGTTCCGATTTATTGTTTTTATTGAATTTTTCGTTAAAAAACATAAAAAATCGGAAGTACTATTCTCACAAATAAAGGTTTTGTTATACTTGTCTCTTTTTTAGTTTGAACAAAATTTTTTTATTTTATTTGGAATACTGCTATTAGATACAAAAAAACATTTTTTCAATGTCTACTATTGCCATATTTTTGAATTTTACCGTAATTTTTTTTGAATATTTTCTACTTGAGAATGAATATGGGAATACATATACACATTCCTATATTTTCCTAGCAGGCTGCTAAAAACTTTCGTAATATTTTTTTTATTGATTTTATAATTTTTTTAACGAGAATATCATGCAACGGGCCGCATAAAATACGTGAAAAGCCGCATGCAGCTCGCGGGCCTCAGCTTGGCCACGCCTGAACTAGACAGTAAAACAAAAATATAATTTTTAAAATATATTTATTTTATAAAAAAAAAATGTATACATATTTTGAATTATTATAATTATCATTGAAACTGTTAATGCGTTCAAATGCAAAATGTAAGCTTGTTCAAATGTCACCGGCATGGTTAGTAGCTCTTCTTTAACACACTAAACTTGCCAACATCTATAACATCCACAGGATGGTATTTCTAGTTCTAAATAGCGGTTAGGGTCTATTAAATTTAATAACATTTCGTTCATATCAAAGCTTCCCTCATCATCCCAAGCACACTGCGCACATACAAAACTATCAAAGGTAATGAAAACTTTGTACACACTTGTACCGGCAACATGCAGTTCAAACCTTAAATCATCTTGTAACTTTGGTGGACAAGACTCTTCGGACAAATGATTTTCCAACATGTATACAATCGCCTGCTTCTTTAGGGATGCAGGTTGGTAGACCCTAACTTCCTTGTCCTCCTTTTTAGCTCGTACCGTCATTTCCTGCAAGGAAACCCATTTGCGTAGTTGCTATCTCATGTGGTAGCTCCATGGGTTTTGACCTTTTGATTACCGATTATTGGCTCCCCAATACCTCCTCCTATCGTTTCCATATCTGAAAACGATTACACGAAACGATGCTGGAGATACCATTTATGCACACCAGAAAAAGTAAGTGTTCCAAAACCGAGCCCTGAGGAACTTCCATCTTATCAGAAAGAAGCTCTCTACTCAGATGGCTCACACATCGGAATCGGTCATGAATAAGATTTAAACCATTTACGAATGTCTCCTTATTTTAATGGCTTTCTTAACAATTTTGAAAACAACTGCTAAAAACGAGAAGTTCAATCCCTAATAGACAATGGTCACTGATTTTTAAATTTAAGACTGTACCTAAATCTTCACTAAAGAGCCTCTGGTCCAATCTAAATAAAAATCAATATAAGTGTCACCCGAAATAAACAAATTGATGTACGTTAATTGATTAAGTACTAGAAACACTTCAATGAAATCGTGTATGTGTTAGTAAAGCCAAACCGATAGATGTAGACAATATCCGGAACGTCTGGCGACACACCACATATGATGATATCACTTTTACGGTTAAAGCTGCAATGATCCGAAACGCAACTGTTGGCTCATGGTTAGAGGTGATAGGTTTAATATAGCACAACCGGGTGATAAACCCGAACATATTAAATTAGGGTGGTAATTCGGGGAGTTCTCCGCAAATTCGTAGTATGGCATAATTGGTGACTCACTTAAAAAAAATGAAAAAAAAAAATTACACAGAACAATAATATCTCCAAAATGGCGCAAAATCACTATACTATACATTGATGGCTAACTTTAGGTTCAAATCCCAAAGCAAAACAACTGGAGGCAAAACAACGAAAGGCTATATTGTGTCGTTTGCAATAGAACGACCAACCTCTATTTGATTATTATTTTACATTATGCAACGAAGGCAACAATTAAGATGTGATGGAGCAAAAGCCAAAGTTCATGGCATACACCAACAATAGAGTGAAATTATT
The DNA here is from genome assembly GCA_963556175.1 of Tipula confusa. Lineage (NCBI taxonomy): Eukaryota > Metazoa > Arthropoda > Insecta > Diptera > Tipulidae > Tipula > Tipula confusa. The sequence continues at coordinate 203,658,639 of OY744476.1, read as the reverse complement.
ATCAACTTGGAATTTTAATTTTTTTATACGCTGAACTTAATAGTGGACCTATACCAGTGGATCGTCGTTAGTTCAAATTATATTTCCATTTTGGATCATTTTAGATCACATAATTACATATTCTGACGTTGCAATTGAAATGAACCACTTGGAGACAGTAACTGAAGATACATATGCAGCTCAATTTCTTAATTTTAATATTTACAAAACGTTGATCATTTTCTAGTTGATTTAAAAGAACAATTTTTCGAATTACGTATTCAACTGTAAATTTCATGATTTTTATTTGGATAATCAGTTCATCAAGACCCATCCAGTATCAACTTATCCAGTACAAGAATTCCTCTACTTATCCAGTACAAGAATTCCTCCAACGTAGAGAAGAGATAACAAGGTAATATCGTTACAACAATCACTGGAGCCTATAATGGTTAATATTAAGACCAATACAGGTAAGTATTTATATTGTTATTAAATCCTTTTGATTTAACAACAAGTCACTTTAATTTAATAAAAAAGTCGTGACAAAATCGTGACGCTTGTCCTCAAAGGTGTTTGTCACGGTTTTTTATTAAATACTTTTTGTTGTTGAACGGTCAACGAATCATTAATAATTACAATAAGTGCATTATCGGTCTCACGGTGACATAATTTAGTATACATATTATGTAAATGTTTACAATTTTTGCTAACAGCCCTGTTAAAGCATTAGTAGTTCGGCAATTAATGTAAAACACTACTGTTATAATGGTGCTGCCTAGCAAATCTTGTTCGCGAATCTAAAAATACGAACAAAATTGATATAGATTAAAATAAAATAATGGAACGACCTTTCCATGCCATGGTCCCGAGTTTAAAACTCGCCGTTGACCAAAATAATAATAATTTTAAAAAACGAATCGGACACCAGTGAACGAATTGTGTGGCAACTTTTAACGTTGACACACAATTCGGAACAAGTGGTTCATAAGGTCTCTTAAGAGACGCGGTAGAAGTAAAATTCGTTTTCTATACCATAGATTTATTTATAATGTAAGAACAAAGAAAGCAAATAATTATAAAATAATTATAAATAACTGAACATTAGTAAAATAGTTACGTAAAACCAATTCTTTTAAATGATAAAGCAATAGTAGCTCACAATAAACCATAATATAATGTATTTTACAATACTACCATAATAGTGCTGAATACTCTTTCCTAACTCTAGAATTTAAATCAAGATACAATTATCGATTCAATTTTAGTGTTACTATTTTAGTATTTACTATTTTGTCAATTTTTAAAGAAAAAAAAATTTAATATAAATTTTGCATAATGGCTGTAAGCGATCTTATCATTCCTCATTTATAAAGTAAGAAAAATAAATTTAAAGCAAATAATTATTAAATTTTAATTGAACATATGTAAAATTTAAAATCGAATTGTAACCGAACTCATAATGGTCTCGGAAGAGAAACGGGATAAAAAAGAATTTTCAAAATTTTTTAAAACATTGTAAAAAATTGCATTAGAACATTCGTCAAATAAAAGTAAAACCAGCAAATAAAATAAAAATGCGTCGATCTGACTGACCTATAGTCTAAGCACTAACTAATTAATCAACAAAAACTATTTTCAACTGATGTGATCTCAAGCCGTCCTTGCTCATCAAAATTTTTCAACAAATTTTATGAAAATAAAATTCTAATCTTCTAAAATTAGAGTACTAACGAAATATAAAATATGTTTCGAAATCTATCGAGACGACTGTAAACAAATTGATTTAGACACAACAAAGTCTGAAAAAAAATCTATATTGATGCTATTAACAATATTGCGGGAGACATTTAAAAAGCAGTAATAAACGTGATCATCATTACGATAGTATGAAGCAAACATTACACAAACTATCTCAACAATTCGTCAAAGTGTTTAAGATTTAATGTGGCAAAACGAATTGTATCGACAAGTTGCTAATCAACCATATTATCATAAAAGACTGTGAGATCATGGCGGATATATACAATAAATGGTTGATGATATTCGACTAAACGCACATTCTTTATACACACACTTTCTGAAATAAAATAAAATGGAATGATCACGTTTAATTGTCGGCTCTATCAGTTTCCAGAGAAAAAAAAATTTCAATCTTATAAAATTTGAAGTATCCATTGAAATAAATTTAATCAATTAACAAATTTGTACTAAAGGCATAATATTCGATATGAAGATCTCAGAAGTTATCCACGATAACAGTTTATGTTGTAAACCTCCAAATCATGTAGTGCTTAATTTTATCAACAAAAACATAAATTATACTATAAATTGAAGACGTCGTTCACTTCGCAGCTGCAGTGCTCAATATAGTGCTAGTTGTACGCCATCACGAAAACCAGATATAAATCGACACAAAAATCCAGTATAGACGTATGAAGTCAAACAAGTAAAGTAATGCAATTTTTAGAACTAAGTAAGTAATCATTAAAGCAAATAGTTTTAATTATTAATTTTAAGTTTATATAGTTGATAATTAAAATGTGTGAATAATTATAGTTTTATAATAAATATATTTTTAAATTTAATTAATTTTGACTGTTTACTAAAATCTACAGATTGCACGAGAATAGAATCTATGGTAATTATTTTATAACAAATGTAAGTATTTCGGTTGATATTATGAAATGGGTTTTCCCTGAAGAAAATATTCCAGAAAAAGAGAAACCGCCACCAATTTATTTGAGAGAAGAATTCTTAAAAAATCTTACTATCTTGATCAACAAAAGAACGGATGGAAACTTTTACATTTCCGCGCTGAAAAAAACTGATATCACACTAAAAATATAACAAACATGGTTGCGAATCACTGTAGAGGAACTCAAAAAAAGAACTGGGCCAATACAGTGTATTAACTGCCAAGAAAAAGGAATGCAGCAAATCAGAGGATGAGAGCGAGACTTAAACTGTACTCATCCAGTAGGACAGAAATTTGTTTCGTCCAACAATATTCGAGGTGGAAATCAGAACCTAATCGTTAACACTAACTTGCCTCATGAAGTCTCATATATTAGTATCCTTAAAGGAACTGTCCCAAAAGAATAAAATAATAATGAAGGGAACATCTTTTAGCATTTTCATGGTAATAATGGAAAGAACCATGAATTTAATGATGCAGAATATTAATATTTTGATAAAGGTCGTCGTTAAAAATCAAAAATGAATGTCCTTATAATAGCCATATAGAATGAAAATTGCCAAGCACAAACACCAAGCTGAAATTGAACGATTCCTTATATTCCTTGGGGTCAACACTAACATTGTCGAAGGACAGACATCTTTTGAAGCGATAGAGGAACATAGTTTGGATTACTTATCAGCTGGTCAACTTACCTACTGGCCAACAGATAAAATAAAAGATTCCTAATCTAACCGAGTTTTGCGTAACAAAGAGTATTGCACGAACCAATATTAAAGCAACTAACTACTACGATCTGCCCTCTGTAATGGGACCAATATAGAAGGCTGGTCGAACAAGATACACTAAGACCATCAACTGATATTGATGAGAATGAAGAGATGTTAAAAGAAGTTTTTGAGAGGGCACTAAAACATGATATTCCTGCCGTTAATATTACAAAGAGAGTTAATAAACTGCCCCGAGACATTCAGAACCTTGTTCTACAGAAGCGAAGAATAAGGAAACAATGTCAACAATCCAAATCTCATTTATTAAAGTTGAAACTTAATCGCGCTTTAAGACTCTTAGCATTGCATTGAACGAAGTACAAAACTGGAGTTTACAGAACTGAACTCTTGGCAACGAAAAATTTAAAAAGGCGAATTAACTCAAATTGACCTATTAGACTGCCAAAATGCTCATACATTTCTTACCTGAGCAAACGGAAAAGCCTATTAAGTTTAATTGGAAAAGTGTAAAGAATACAAATAAGGACATTATAAGTCCGAAAAAGTCACCGGGATATGGTTTTATTATGGGGAAGAGAATTACCACAATGATACAAAAGCCTTGGAAAAATAAAACACAAATATCGTCATATCGATCAATAAGCATGCTTCCAACTTTTTCAAAAATCTACTGCCTGATAGAAAAAGTATCAAAATTATCTTTTACGCAATAAAGTTTTGCTATACAATGCGATAATTATGACCATATGTACCTATATAATTCAGTTGTGAAGATATCTACCAGCGCATCAAATAGAGAACTCCTGCAACGATACTTCGAGGTATTACAAACGCCCCATGGTTTATTCGAAACAGTAACATACACGATGACCTTGGTATTAAAATTATTAAAGAAACTATTCAGTACGAAATATTACTAAAAACTACAAGTGCATCCCAACAAAATGGCCAGGGGCATATTAAATTTTAATTTGAAACAACCAAGGTACCGTCGACTTAGAAGGATAGATCCACTTGAATGGATGAAATCATAAGTACGCTTCCTCGAAATCTAGGAACACCTGCTCCTCGACAAGAGATGTATCGTATTCGAAAACTTGAAAACTACCTACAATTTTCACAGCAAAGCATCCTAATCAAACTATTACTTAGGGGTGATGCTTTTTGAATTTCTGATGTTGCAACCCTGCATTTCCTATGATCCACTGTAAGTTAGTCAGATAACTCGTGATACATACACCACTTTAGTTTATTTTAAATTATACAAAAAATACACACCATTTTTTATTACTTGGTAAATCATTCTACTAAAAAAAATGTGCTCTATGGTGTTCATTTTCTTCTTACGCACACTGAACTTGAATAATAATTATAAGGTAGGTTTACATGTTTTAAAATTAAGAATAATAGGTTGCGTACTCACCGATAGGTGGACCGTGTGAGGTGGATATGAAATGGTACTTTACAATGACGAAACTCGAAAAGCTTACATAATCGCACCCAAGCATTACCATTAATTTAATTTACAACATATACCAACAGTTTGGGTGTTTTGACTCGGTAACTTGATCGACAGACAACACTTCCATATCTTGTAAAAGCTGTGACGGTTTCTGTCGCCCAGTTGTAGTCCGCACAATAATCGATCAAGTTTGATTTTCGCCGATTCGGGTAACCGTGACGGTCCGATAATTTAATCGCGTACACATTTAACCGTGCGAAGATTTCAAATCTTCATTTTAACAAAATTTTCAGCAAGATTTTAAGATTTTAGTCGCTTCTAGAGCTAAACCGAAATTAGTAAGAGTTTCTACATCACCCTATTGTATTTTAACATCGATACCATTTTAAAATCGCCTAAATGTATGTTTCAAAAATAATTAAGTATTCTATTGTAAAAAAAAACTAAAATAACATGCCAATTATAAGTACTAAAAATGTTTCTTGGCTATAAATACATGGTACAACCAAAGTGAATATATTTTGATAGACAAAATAAAACGCGGGAAATCCATTTAGCAGGGACACACACCAACAGTGCGGTCATATAAGTATTTCCTATATGCGATTGTACATCAACTGAGTTATGTACTACAGTATAACGAGCAGCTGCAAGCAGTTACGCTTAATTTGTGACCATTTTCATTATGTCAAAATCATAAATTCTTTTTGTAGTTTAGTTATAATTACGCTGTTAAAAATTATTCAACACAAATTTGTAATTAATTATGTATATTTAATTAGAAAAATTTAATAAAATTAGAAAAGTATAAAGGTGTAATGTAGATTTGTTAGATTTGTTTGTGTTACAATATAAAAGCTAAAGTTGATAAGCCGGCAATCATTTTATTTATGGTGTCAGTGCGTTACGGTAATTTCTCGAATAATTAAAAATTATACATATTAGTGATGATAATTATGTTCTTGTGATTTTTTTTTATTGTGCTTGTGATAAATAAAGTGTCGTAACAATTTAATTAATTTTGTTTTTATGTTGTTTAATTAGTGAAATTAAATGGAAATTTTTACATAAGGTAGCAACTGCATGTTGAAGCTTCATCGTTTTTTACATGCAGTTAAAATGTAATCTCATGGCGACGTAGTTTTAATATGTAGATGTAACCTAATATGAATAGTCCCAAAGTGAAATATAATTAATTGAATCTGTACATGAACATCTTGTACCTAGTTCCTGAATACACAGGTATGTCTTTGAGGTGTTTTCATAAAGTATTTTATGCAGGCAGAGGATCATAGATTAGATCAGGGATGATTTTGGAACATTTTCAATAGTACTTTTTTCATGCATTAGATAGTACTTTTTCGGAATTGAAAGTATTTTTGCTATACAAATTTTTTCAACTTTACATGTAATTGAAATACTGTCAGGTTTAATATTTTAAAGTAAATTATTTCTCTTTATTCTACAATATAAAACTTCAAATACATAAAACTTATGATACATACTTACTTATATAAAATTAAGAATAATATATAATCCAATTATATAAAATAAACAATCACCAGTTTTCAAAATAGGAACATTTTGCTTAAAAAAACATTTTACAATATTAATTACATATTAATATTGTTCGGCGTTGTTGGGAAACTATATTCTAAATTAAAGTTAAAACAAACGAGAATTATTATCAAGAACAAACATGTGACTTTATTGAACGATAGAAAAAAGGAGAGTGAATGCACCAGTTACAAAAGAAGCAAACTAAAAAAGTATGATGCTATACAAAACAATATTAAACAGTGTTGCCAAATTCTGATTTCAACACCTCCACTAGAATTTGGCTTCATCAAATTAAGTTGAATTCCTTTGAACAAAAGGAATGCTTCTCTGAATTGACAGGTTTGGTTAAACTGTCAGCAACCATTTTGTTCGTCTCCACGTACGAAAATTTGACCAATTTATCATTTACTTTCTCCCGTAGAAAATGATGACGTATATCAATATGCTTGGTGCGTGAGGAAAAAGCAGTTTTCTCACCCAACGATATTGCACCTTTGTTGTCACAACTAATGTTGACTGTGCCATGATTCTTATCAAGCACCTCTTCGTACAGCGATTTTAACCACATGGCCTCTTGTGTAGCCATTGACATTGCCATATACTCTGCCTCGGTAGTAGACAGAGCAACAGTCGGCTGTTTCTTCGAGTTCCATGTAATTGCTCCTCCTTGTAACACGAATACATATTCCGTTGTCGAGCGTCTATCTTTTGTGTCACTCGCCCAATCGGAATCACAATATCCTTCCAATGTACTCGATGCATTTCCATCATACGTTAGATGAAAATCAATTGTACCCTTCAGGTATCTTAAGATGCGCTTAACAGCCAACCAATGTGCAGCACCTGGGTCATTGTTGTATCGACTAACCGCTCCAACAGCGTATTGAATGTCAGGTCGTGACACTTGCGCAGCAAACAATATACTTCCAATCGCCTCTTGATACGGAACATTTTTCATTGCCATACGCTCAGTTTCATTCTTCGGTGACATGTCCGACATTTTACCCAAGTCTGATGGTGTGCTTACTGGGTTGCAGTCTTTCATCTGAAATCGTTCTAGAATAGTTTGGATATATTGACTTTGATCAATCGATATGGATTTCGATTTCCTATCTCGTGTGATACGAATACCCAACACGTATTTAGCTTGACCAATGTCTTTCATCTTAAATTGACTCATTAAGAAAGACTTCAATTTCATTTTTTTTGCACGATCGTTAGTAAACACCAACAAATCATCTACGTAGACCGCCACGAACATCATTTTTGGACCATCGACGTTGTAGTAGATACACGAATCAAGATCTGAGATTTTTAAACCAAAAGTTTTCAACGCGTTGCCCAATCTCTGATTCCATACTCTGCTCGCTTGTTTCAGTCCATACAATGATTTCTTTAGTAGACACACACGATTCGAACTGTCATTGTACATTTGCGGTTGCGCCATGTAAATTTGTTCATCTAATTCGCCATGCAGAAAGGCCGTTACTGCATCCATTTGATCGATGTCGAGATTGTACTTAGCCGCGAGCGCAATCAAGAAACGAATCGATGTATACCGGACCACCGGTGAGAACGTTTCCTCGTAGTCAATACCATATCGCTGTGCACAACCCTTTACAACCAATCGGGCCTTGTACCGGTTGATAGCACCGTTCTTATCAATTTTGGTCTTAAATACCCATTTGCATTGTATTGCCTTACGATTTTCTGGCAATCGCTCCAAGGACCACGTACCATTCTCAATCAATGAACGATACTCGTCTTCCATTGCAGTTTTCCATTCGTTAGCATTTGGACCCGAAAGAGCTTCCTCCACTGTCAACGGATCGCCTGAACCATTGCTCACCGAAACGTATGATACAAAATCATCCCTAACAATCGGTTTTGGGACCCTTTGAGATCGACGAACATCCTGCATTACAGTATCAGTAAATTGATCATCTTCATCAGACGGAACATATTCGTTAACATTTTCGTCCGCTGTCAAATAACTTCCATTGTCGTCAGAAATCGTTTCATCAACAACATTTTCGTTGTTGTCTGGTTCTTCGTTGATAAGATTGTCGTTTGAGTGATCGACTTGAACATCCTCCACTTCATTGTTAATTCCTTCGAAAATATAAAAATGATTAGAAAATGAATTTTGATCGAACAGGTTAGTGATCAAAATTGATTTTCAAAACAAAGTTGATTTTCCATGAAGATTACATCACGAGACAGTTTCACCTCCATCTTATCTGGATCGAACACACGAAACGCTTTGCATTTTTCACCGTACCCCACCATCACATATGGTTTGAATTTCGGATCGAATTTCTTGCGATGTTGTTTGGCCACATGTACCATTGCCTTACACCCAAAAACTTTCAAATTTGACACATTTGGACGTTTGCCTGTCCAAATTTCTTCGGGAGTCTTATCAATACCACCTCGACGCGGTGATCGATTGATCAAATAGCTTGCGGTATTTATCGCTTCTCCCCAAAATTTCGCATTTAATTTAGCATCAATGAGCATACATCTAGCTTTCTCAATTAATGTGCGATTCATCCGTTCCGCTTTACCATTTTGTTCGGGTGTATACGGCGCTGTCGTTTGATGCTGTACACCCGAATCGCACAAAATTTTGCGAAATTCATTGTTGACATATTCGGTTCCGTTGTCTGTTCGTAGATTTTTCATCTTTTTTCCCGTCTGTGTCTCTGCCATCGCCTTGAACTTCACGAACGTTGCAACAGCTTGTGACTTATTTCCAATGAAATACACGAAAATTTTTCGACTGAAATCATCTAAAAACGTCATGATATAACGCGAACCCGAAAACGTTTCAACCGCCATAGGCCCACATAAATCGGAATGAACCAACTCTAGTACACTCGATGATTGCGAATTTCTGCTTGGAAACGGTCGACGAGTTTGTTTCCCCATAATGCACGTCTCACATGCGACCCGTTCTTCGGTGACAAAATCCAAACCTTCGACGAAACCATTTTTCAATTTTATCAAATTATCATACCCCAGATGACCCAATCGTCGATGCCACAATGCTTGGTTTTCTTTCGTCTGACCTGTCACTGTCAACGCTGCTGAATTCGATGACTGCATAACTCTAAAAATGCCACCTGTCAAATCGCTTTCACCACCAACTGGCCATTTTTGTCAAACACGTTGCAATCCTTTTCACTGAATTGTACTTTCAATCCCTTCGTCACCATTTGACTCACCGACAGCAGATTTGTGCAAAGATTTGGCACATACAACACGTCCTTGAATGTCACGTTCACATCCCGACGATCAAGTTCTAACTTAACATGAACATCGCCTTGTGATTCCACCTTCAACTGACTATCGTTTGCAATCTTTACATCCCCGCTCGGTGCTGGTTTCGTTATACCCATCCAGTCAAGTTGACACGTCATATGATTTGATGCCCCCGAATCGATGTACCAATCATTCGGTTTCAAATTACTTGTCGCAAAACATGAAAAAACCGTAGCATGATTTTCAGAATTTTCCTTCGGTTTGCTCGGGCATTTATTCGAGTAGTGTCCATCACCACCACAATTGAAACATTTCCCATCATTTGGTTTTTGTGTCTTCCTCGGACGACTTTTCGATTTTTTTATGATCATAGCAGCATTTGAATTGTCTCCGGTGCCTCCTGGACGAACTTCTTGCAACAATTTCGTCTTTACGAAATCTGATGTTATCTCGATGCCTGAACTTTCTATTGCCATAATCATGGGCTTGAAATCATCATTCAACCCGGCCAATAGCAAAGTCCCGATCCATATATCATCGATTTTCATCCCTGCACCATTCAATTTATGAGCATTTCCGATTATTTTATTCACAAATTCTTCCATCGATTCGCAATCACTTAATTTTGTTGAAACCAATTCCCTTAGCAATCCTACCCGACGCATCAGCCCGGAGTCTTGAAAAGCTTTCTCTAGATTATCCCACACTTCCTTTGCTGTCACCGCAGACTGAATGTGAACAAAATTTATTGGATCTACCAACAAAATTATCGTCGATTTCGCTTTTTCGTTTTCACGTTTATTTTTACGCATGAGTTCATCTTTTTTAACTGGATCAGTTACCGTAAATTCTGTTACCGGATCATTTACTTGATGCCACAAATCAAGCACTTGCAAATATGCTTGAACGGAAAACTTCCATGTTTCGTAATTTTCGCGTCCCTTCAATTTTTCAATTGATGATGCAATGTTCGAGTGCAACGCCATTTTTTTACGCTCTTAAAAAAAAACAAAAAATTTTCTTCTCAAAAGAAATTTTTTATCGCAAACATGAATTTCTCGAAATTATTCTTTTTTTTTTTTTTAATTTAACAAAATATTTTTACGTTATCTGGGCCCATAACCTGTTGGGACACTATATTCTAAATTAAAGTTAAAACAAACGAGAATTATTATCAAGAACAAACATGTGACTTTATTGAACGATAGAAAAAAGGAGAGTGAATGCACCAGTTACAAAAGAAGCAAACTAAAAAAGTATGATGCTATACAAAACAATATTAAACAGTGTTGCCAAATTCTCATTTCAACAGGCGTCTTTATTTTGTTTTATTTCGTTTATGTATATACACAACAACAACTTTGTTAATCTTTATTTTATGATAATAAATTTATGTATACACAACAACAACACCGGTATATAAACACAATTGATAATTAATTTTATTCTAATTAATTAATTATACACTTGTTATAAATAATATATATTTTTATTTGACTTCTATTCGCTAATAATTGATATTTTTATGTTGAGCACTTCTTTACAATAAACTATTTGTGTTGACCACCTTTTTGATAAGAGAGTGACGTTTACCTTTGTCAAGATTATATAGACGTGGATATGTTCCAACCAGTACTAATATTGTAAACTTGTACCAAGTATAGCTTCCATAATAATACATTATGTAAACGTGTACCAAGTACTAATATTATGAATGAGTACTAAATTATGGGTTGGAGTCGACGCTATCTGGAACGCAATATGGATTGTGGATGTAGTTGATATTAAGATTGTGACATTGTAGTTAATATTCTCAACAAATATTAAATTCGATATTTTATTCTAATAACTCTTGCTCTTGTTTTTTATTATTAGAAAGACCCACTTTTATTAAATTATTTGGTATTTTGTAGCTATAACAATAATCTCTCTTTATTAAATACCTTGATTGAATTTGTGGGAGTGACTATCCATACAGTAGTTCTCTCCCACGTTTTTGCTAACAGGCAAAAGGGGCACTCTTTATAATGCCACAAATTTCAATCTCACAATAATTATAAATTATTACACACGATAATTATACATTAATTACTTATATTCAATATGATATAATTTTATTTTATTTTAATTTACTTCGATACAAAAAACTTTAAAGTGTACGAAAGAACATGCTTTTCAATTTACATTTATATCTCGACTCATGATCAGTGTTACCACTTGAAGCAGTGTTGCCAGGTTTATGGAAACAAATTTCTCGTCATCGTACCAAAAAATCCCGATTTATCCCGTTCGTATTAGTCCCATTTCCCAGGAAAAATCCCGTAACCATTTATATAAAAATTATTATTTAGTTCAAATATTTTATTGAAATTTTTTTTAAAAATTATTTAATTCAAATAAAAATTATACTCGTACAATAATTCAATATTATTTTAAATAAAAGTAACATAAATATTATTATTTATCACAAATTAGGAACTTCAGACTTAAATAACGTATGAGCGTACGAAATTAAATATATAGGTACAAGTGTACAACTTTAATTTTGATATAAATTTGATGATGTTATCAACGAAAAGTGTTTATCATCAGGTTCAAATGAAACGGCATTTATGTTTTTATTTTGCATAGAAGATTTGAACACGCACAGCGCATTTAGACAATCTTCTCCAATACGATTTCGTTTTTTAGTTTTGATGTCAGTCACCATTGAAAAAATTCTCTCCGCATCTGCATTTGAATGAGGGAGAGTTAATATAAATTTAGCTGCTTTAGATAAATTGGGAAAGACGCAATCACCATTTAAGGCTTTTATTCCCGATATTTCTTTCCAAAACTCCTCAACTGACAGAACTTGTAGTCTTTGTTTCTCATTATCAGCTATTTCGAATGGCACATCACCCCATTCATCTTCTAGACAATACTTATCACACACATGTTCTAAATATGCGTGTAGACCAGAAAGCGTTTTTGAAAATTTTCTATTAAGAATATTTAGAGCCACTTCTGGATTGAAAAATTCGGCGGTTTTAAAAAATTCCTCATTTAGGGGAAATTTCTGTATAATCTTGTAAAAACATTTTTCTGTAAATTTAGCACAATTATTCCGTACGTTAAATTTTTGTTCATTAGAAAAGCAACCAGAATTGTTTACCGATTTTTCGGTATTTAAGTACTCGGTAAATTCTGTGCCACCATTAAACTCATCCGCTGTTAGTTTTGTTTGGTTATTGACTAAGTTTTCGAAAATTATAATATTGCCAGACATTATTTCGTGAAGAACTTCCGGTTTTAAAATCATTCTAGCAACTATAAGCAAAATTTTTTTGGATTCTTCATATAATTTATGCACTAATACACTGCTACTTTGGAAAAGTGCATTGAATCTGTTGAAATAGTTTAAGATGTTCTTTAAAAACAATAAGTATGCTTTCATTTCAATATTTTCAAAATGATGCAAAATCTGAGCCGCTTTCTTCCGTTTTGTAAAGGTGTATTCATAAATAAAAAAGTGATGTAAGGTTGTCCAATTTGTTAAAATATTTATGATGCATGGTTGCATAGAAAGCCATCTAGTTGAGCCTGGTGATATAATTTTGCATTGCACGTTCTCAAAATACTCCTGAAACTCGCATAACACTGCTGCGCTTTTTGGACTTTCTGATACATAAGTTCCAATGTCTCTCAAGAAAATTTCTATATCTGATGGTAATCTCCATCGCCGATTTCACTACTAATGATGCTGAATGGCATATGCATTTGAATAACACTACTGGATGGTTAACATCGTCTTGAAGCAATTTGTAAAATGAATTGTTACGACCAATCATTACTGCCGCAGTATCAGACGCCATTCCCACTATATTTTCCAATGATATATTGCGATTTTGCAAACAGTTTTTAAAATGATCATATAATGTTTTAGCTGTGCAATCAATGGCATTTATATTAATTAATTGCAGCAATTGGGTATTGACTTTATTATTTTCCACATAACGAACAAGAACACACAAATTTTTTTTATTGCTTAAGTCAGTAGATTCATCCACAAAAATTGAAAAATTGGTTTTGCTTAAGACGTTATTTAACTGGTCGTTTTCCACTCTACATAACACATTTTCGATAAGCTTTGTACACTTGGTGCGCCCTAAATGAATGTCTTTGGCGATTTTCGAGTCAGAGAATACATTTTTTAAAAGTGGGACCAGTGAATCAACTATTTGTATTGATATATTATTGACAGCTATAAAAGCGGCAAGTTTAATTTCAGCTGACTTGATTTTCTTTTCATGATTATTTACACTAAAAATGCACATACTGATGGCGTTTCTAGCATATTTTTTAAATTAATTTTGTGCTTTTCACCGGAGTGATGCCGCTTAATTTCCGTGCTCCCACAAATTATATTTGTTTTACATGCTTTACAAAAGGCTTTCGTTTTATCATTTTTAACTTGCATTAGCCATGCTTTGTATTCGAAGTTTTGCAGCCAAGTTTCCTGAAAATATTTCTTCTCGTGTGTTCTTTTCCTAGGCAATTTATTTTTATTCTTTTTCTTTGGTGTTTCGTGTACATCGGCATCCTCATCATCTACTACGGATTCGTCTTCTAATTGATTATTATTACTCATTGCTCGCATTACTATAATATTTAACCGATTCGTTCGATTTAATAAATTAAAAATATTTATAAAATTATTATTTGACTTAACTAACGCGCGATTGACAAAAGAATATAATAAACACAAAATGAATTTGACAGAATATTAAACTACCCAATGAGCATTTCTTTACTTTTGCGATTCAAAATTATATTCAGCAAATAATATTCAGCATAATGTGAATAATTATCGACAAATTTTTAAAAACGAATGTATTTAGAATACAGAATGTATATTTTTAGTTTTTTACTATTGAAATCGGAAGTACAAAAAATCCCACATTTTACATGGATTTTCCCTTTTTCCCGTTTGACTTAAAAATTCCCGCAAACGGGAAATAATCCCGGAATCTGGCAACACTGACTTGAAGAGAGCAAAAATGTAGCAGATCTACTACACCATTTTCAACAAAATGTAGTAGAATTTAAAAAATATAAAATTAATAATATCTATAGTAAAAATACATATTATTAGAAAAAAATTAACACTTCTAAGTAATAGTATTCTAAATTCAGTCTTTATTATTACATAATTAACACAGAAGCATAAAGTAACTTATTCAAAATAATTCATAATTAAATAATAAATAATTTTTGAAAAATTATTTAGTCAGAAACAACCAACTATCACAAAAATGAAATATATTTAATAGAAATCAAAGGAATTCACAATAATAAAATTTGGTTCGCTAGTTATTTCATTTTCTTACAATCTAGATTTCTATATTAATTCAAAAGCACCGTCTTTAAATTTATGTTTAGCTGCAAACTTAAATAAATTTCCTTCCGGAAAATATATTTCGGTATCAAGGTCGTATTTAAGGAGGGTTCTAGAAAACATTATATTATCCACGATTCTGTTATCAAGCCGATTTGTTTTTTTATTTTTTATTAAATTTAACGTAGAAAACGCTCTCTCCGCCGCAGCACTGCTATGGGGCAAAGACAGTAACACCAGAATATAGTCAGCCAACTCTGTAAACATAAAACCCCCCAAATTATTTTTGATACTTTTTATATTTATCCAGCTTTTGACAGTGTCTTCTGAATTTTAGTTATCTAGTAAATCCTTGTTACCAATTAAACTGCGCCATTGATCGTTTAAGGTATCTATTTCAATATTTGGTTCATTAAATGGGTAGCTTACTAGCAAACAGCGAATAGATGGCATAGAGCCTGAAACAATTTCAGCAATATTTCAATATTTAAGCATTTCTATTTTGCTATCTTTTAAATTAAATCGTTTATTTATATCTAAACAGAGCGCAACATAAAAGGAAATAATATGTTTCTTTACATTTAAAACTTCAAATTTATCCGCAGCTAAAAATTGTTCTTCCAATTCTTGAAATTTAAGCGAGAAAAACATAGAACTAATGGGAAGATGGTTAACCAAATCGGTAACATCAACTTTTAGATTAGTTCTTTCAAAAATAATTAAATTTTATAAAATTCCCTGGTAAATAAATTTCATTCTCGGAAAAACGTTGTGGATTTCGGATTTTTCAGATTGGAAAAGTTTATTGACATCGTTTAACTTCTTTAATATAAAAGATAAAAAGACTAAATATAATTTTCGATAAAAAATTCAAGGACTTCATGCGCATGGGGATCTTTATTTTGGTTTACCTCGAAACAATAAAGAATAAAATAATGCTTTAAAGCTTCCCACTGCTCTAAAATTCTGTGGACTACAGCTTCAAGAGACAACCACCGAGTTTTGCAAAGCCGCAAGATTTTATGATTCTGTAAGTTGAAGTCCGTTTGAAATTTCGAAAAATCATTTAATCTTTTTGGGCTATGTGAAAAGTGGTTATAAATATTTTTGACATTTTTTTCAATGCAATCAGGAAAATGTTTTAAAGCATTATTCACGCATAATGCAATGGAGTGGAACGTACACCCTAAAAAAAATATATCTCTATTTATAGATTGGAATTTGGCTTTCACTCCTCGATAATTCCCAGTCATAACGGAGGCATTGTCAGTAGCCAGCCCTATGATGTTTGATAGATTAATATTAAATTTTGAAAAATGATTTTTATAGCTAGAAAAATCTCAGAGGCCGTAGAGTCTTCTAATTTAATCATACCAAAAAAACATCAACTTTTCCCTTAATTGAGTCAAAATAACGGACAATAATCACTAAACATTTAGATGATGTAAGATCGGTAGTTTCATCTATTATGATAGAAAAAAATTGCTTTCGTAAAATATTACAGATTTTTTCGGCAGCAAATGGACCGATTATAACATTAATAAACTCCGTGGCCTTGGTGCGGCCACATTTTATTTGTTGAGCAGGAATCGAATTAGGAGATATTTTCAAAATTAATTTAGGCAAGGAATCCATAATTTTAAAAGGTAGCCCATGTTGTATGCAGTACATTACACACATAATTTATGTTTGATATTTTGTCAATACCTTTTGATTTTGAAAAGTTACATCTAGGCGATTAATTTCTTTGGCCAATTTTACTTTTTCTTTGTGTTTATTGGATAGATTTTCATGTCTTTTAATGTGCGATAAATTATTAACAATGGTCTTATTACACAGCTTACAAGAGGCCTCGCCTTTAACACAGTGTAACCAAGAATATTTATTTTCCCATGCAATTTTATATTTTTGATCGTATCGTTTTTTCTTTGTTTTCGGGACCAAATCTGAACTATTTGAATTTGAATCAGTGGAAAGTATTGGTTTTGTAAGCACTTTACTTTGCTGAGAATTTTCTAAAGTTGATGGTTCAGGGTTTCTATAACAAAAATGAAAAATATATTAAACGCTTTGGTTAGTGGATGAACATTTTTATACCCACCTAACTTTTTCTATTGGTTTAAAATATTTCTCCATTTTACCGGCAAAAATTACAATGACGGATAAAGAAAATATACTTTCAAAATAATTCAGAGATAAAATACAATTCTCGAAATATTATAAATTATAACAATAATAATAGTATTTTAATTTTTCGATTATTATAATAGTTATAATCACTTTCGAATAATTATTTTCGATGAAAATTTTGATTTATCAACGAAGTATTATATTATTTTGAGTTATCCGCAAACTGAATATGGCAGGTACAGAAACGATTGAAATCAAAAAATCAATTTCAGATTAAGATTAATAAAAAATAAATTTAATAAGCGAACTAGCTAGTTAAAAAATATTAGTTTTTCTTTAAAAATACTAACCACCAAATATTAAAGGAGTTTGTTTTAAAACTAACCTAAAACACCAAGCACTCACAATTTATTCTATTTAAGATTAAAATAATTATAATCGCTTTCTTATAATTATTTATTCGATGAACTAATATGATTTTTCTGGCGAAAATTAAATATGTAGAGAATTAGTATAAATATTAAGTTTTTTTAATATTAAATATTAGATAAATTTACTTTCACAGAATCGCAACTCAAACTTACAAACCGTAAACCAACTATGAATGATAAAAAATTTTGCCTTATTACAATTTACATGAACACATATAACCGTTAACACTTAGCAGAAAGACAACTTGATAAATATTTAAAAGTGTATTGGTTTATAATGAAACCGAATGACATGAAACCCAGAAAGCAAATTATTTATTTTTTGTACGGTTTTCAGTGGTGCTGTTTCTGTTTATAATTTGTATGCACATATTTTATTAATTGTGTACAGTTCAAAATGTAATTAGCACAACAATTTGATAAATGTAGTGTAACAGTTTCATCAACTGTTATCAGAATTTTACGAGCTGAGAGGTTTTGGTGCGGTCATCTAGGGCCGGCTAAAGCTCAGGGTAGGTCGTGGGGTTTACCAAAACATCAGCAAGTCTTGTTAGACCGCGGAAAAGGAATCGAAAGAACATAGAGAAAGGGAGTAACAAGGAAAGGAACAAGGTGAGGCACAACTTACCATATCCTGAAACCGTTGACTGCTACAACATTCTCAACCTTTACACGACTGGATTAATGTTTAGACCACATCACGTGGGAGAAAACAAAAAAAAAATGGAAAACAAAAAAAAATAAAAATAAATGAATCCAGCAAAAAAAAATCAGAAGAAAGCAACACGAAAAAAAAATTATTTAACAATAATAAATATTTCGGAATATATATATTTAGAACAAAATTATAAAAAAAAAAAATAATATTCTTAATTAAAATAAAAAAAACTTACAATATCCCCTCCACCATCCTGAGCCTTAAAATTAAGAAAATATAATTTATTTTATATTTTGTTTCGTTGTTTATATATGTTGTTGAAATTGATGTTGCTGATGATGACGTAGTTGATGATGGAAAAAAAAAACCGTAGTAGTATGATATTTCCACTAATTTTTTTTTTTTTTTTTTTTTTTTTTTTGTGCACATGTGTTTTTCTTTATTTTTTTTTCCGTTGTTTTTGTTGTTAAACTGATACTGCTGGTGATGACGTTGCTGACGAAAAAACCGTATTCTCACAAATTTTTTTTCCTTTTTTGTGTGGCCAGAACATGTGGTTTTTATTTTATTTTGTTTCGTTGTTTTTGTTGTGGTAACTTGGGATTTAATTTGTAAGATTTTATTTAGTTTTTATTCACTTATAACTTTCTTTTTATTCAGTCTCTTATAATTTTTTTTTTTTATTTCAAGATGTGTAAAGTTTTTTTTTATTTATTACATTTTTGTTTTCTTTTTACTTTATTTTGTACATAAAATTATTCATTTGAATTATTTGTTATTATATTTAAAACATTATTATTATTAACATTAATAACTATATTGATATTTAGAAATTGTTTTTTTTTTTTTTTTTTTTTTTTTTTTTTTTTTAATTAAGTATTATTATAACTACATAAACATTTCATTTTTTTTTCTATTAAATCAAAACTCAATTGATATTTTACGTTATCACACAAATTTCAATCTCTTTCCGTTTTACTTTCCACAATTCCTTTTTTACTATTCTCATATACTTCTATATTTTTTTTTTTTTTTTTTTTTTTATTTATATTCCTACTCCTCTTTTTTATTTATTTTTCGATAAACTTAATTACAATCAATTAATATGTTTTTATCCCATCAAAAAAACAAAAATTACTCCCCCCTGAACACACGAGATCACACTTTATATAACCAAATCAATTAACGGTATTCGCATAGATCACCCCTCTTTTCTCCCATACTCATCTACTACTTCGTAGTATATTAGTAGAAAAAAAACAGGTATTATTTTGTATGATTGAACAAAAAGGGTGATTCACATGGATGTGAAATACATTGGTGGTACAAGTTGCAACAAAATGGGTTGCATTTTGTTACAGTAGTAGAAATTGAAAAGAACGTACTGAAGTTTTACGATCGAAAATATGTAGTAGATCTACTACAATTGTAGTAAAGTGGTAACACTGCTCATGATCTCGAAAATTCTTCTTCACTCTAACCAAAAAACGTACTAAACTTTTTTCTTTATTATACTCAAAAAACGTACTAAACTTTTTCTTTTTGTCTCCTCCTGCCCTATTTAACCATTCACTCGTTTTTCGTATTCTTGTCGTCGACACAAATTAAAGCCGAACATGTATTAATGTGAAGTCGGTTGCGGCATTTAGTTTTTATTTAATTCTGTATGGAGAAAACTCGTTCCACATTGGCAGAGGAATGAGGAATTGTCAAAATTCCTTGAGCGATTCTGTATATATTTTCGAACATTGGTTCATACAGTTGGTTTTTAATTCCAGCTACATTTGCCCAAAATTCATCAATAGATAAATCACGATATTTTCTTATTTCGCTGTAATCGGCCAGTGCTCTATATTCGATGTTTATATTCTCTGCCTTTTCTAATTCGCAATCGTTAAATATTTTTAAAATTACTGGTAAAATACTGCTGGTATTAATCACATGCTCTGGAGAAAAGATTACAAAAGATTAATAATCACCAATTAATTATTAAATATTCGCAAACTTTTTCCACAATACGACAAATTTACACCGCCATTAATGCACATTGCACAAAACGTTCGAATCATTTATAAAAACTAAATATGTAAAAGAAAGAAGAATGCTAAATGAGAAAATGAACAAATGAACACCAAATGCACTGAAGTTCGTATGAATTCGACATATTTTCATTTTGATCAACCCACTGAACACATTATGTGGAATCCATTTGATATTTGCTAAATTTGTGTTGTTTGAATATAAAAATGTACTGTATTCGACCCAAATGTACTATTGTATTTTCGGAAAGTCAATTGTTCTGAAAAAAGTGCAATTGTACTGAAAAAATCATCGCTGATACAGATGATGACGTTGGTATTTGATCATGGTAATTAGTATTATGATTGATATTTATATTAATACTTTTATGATGATTTCTTATTAAGAATAATCAGATGGTATCTGTTAACTGCCAATTTCACAGTTAGCATTATTATTATTATTAATTCCAATTATTCAATTAACTTTATTATTATTATTTATTTTTTATTTTCTATTTTATATAACTATTATTATTATTCCGAATATGGTTTCGTATTTGATAATTTTTTTATTAATCCTGCGTTTAATATGCACATTTAAATTAATTTTTTCCATCAGTTGCGGATAATCCACTCGTTAAAGAAAAACACGTGGTATACTCTTTTTCTTGGGTATGATTTAAAATTCGACTAGGGAATAATTTAAAAGTTCCATCTCACAATTTACAACTATTTTATATCACAATTCACTAAATTAATCTTCGAAAATTAACTTAGTCCCATAAATATATTTGGGTTTTCAATTCACCAATTTATACAATAACATTTAAAACTAATTTTTAACTTTTAATCAAAATTAGAATTTTTTTTTCATTCATAAAATTTAAAATTTAGTTTTTTTTTATTCTTCATTAAATTATTTTTTTGCTTTAAATGCTTATCTCCATCTACACTCACGATCTTCCCTCACTCTTCTTCTTATATCTTTTTTGTATCTATCATCTGCCCCCTAATACTTGCACAAAAAAAACCCCCCAAAAAAATTTCTTTTTTTTTCTTTTGTTTGTACATTGCATAACGAAACGGAAAGCACCGATCGCAGCCGTTTCAACGTCGTTGTTGGAGGTTAATCGCTCAAAAATAATTGTGAATAATTGTGAATCACTTTGTTTGGACCTTCATATGGAGATGTAAGCCCAGTGCGAACTTTATCTACCTACGCGAAAAAAAACGTAGCCGCAATTCTCTAGTGACTTTGACAAAAATATTTTACTGTTACTCGCCCTCGGCGGAGTTGGGATGATATCATGCATTGCTCATCTCAAACGATCGACTACTGTGTCTTGGGTTGGCAAGGGAGTTTAAAGATTATCATCCAGTAATTTCAGGTATCGTAGACTATCTCTGCCAGTAAACACTTTATATACTCCTTAACTGTTGCTCGAATCCCTAAACGAACTAGTGAAACTTTTGTGCTCTAATTATTTGTTCTTCCACGTGGCTTTTAGTTGCCGATAAAATCGTTCAACCATCCCATTAGCTTGTGGGTGTGAATCTATCGACACGGTTAAAAAATCCGCATATCACTTTTTTCAATTTTTGTTCAGGTGGACCATCTCAGCTGCATGGTGGATAACATTTATACTCCTGTGTACCATATCTGGCATAACATAATCTATTATTTTGTTTCGGTTTAGAATTACTAAACCTAAAACGCCGTTTATTTGACGTAAATCTATTTTCAGAATTATTTCGGTAGCACCCCGAAAATTCTGACCTCGAACTTTACGGCATCATACTGGGTGTACGCTCGATATAACTTAATCGTTCTTCAACTGTTTTAGGTTGTGGCGACGGTCTTTGTAATCGATTATTTAGCCGGGAATGGTGCGGGACGCCTATCTTAATGCGGCGTTCTATATCTGATATCTGACCTATATTCATAGCGCTATAGATGCGGTCAGCTATATCCAACATATTTTCTAATTCAGCATCCGGTGGGTGTGCCGCTAACGCTATTTTTGATTAATTCTGGAATTGTTTGTACCCAAGAGGTTATTAATACCGTTGCTGGAATTTTTTTTTTGGCCAGAGCTCTAATGTGACTTACTACCTCCGATGGCCTATCTTCGCTAATATGCTGGCTCGCTAGTAATTGATCCCATTGTTGCTCTTCAGAGGGAACTAATCGCTCTAATAGCACTCTATATTTTGGTAAAGTTTCGTTTTTGGCGTGTTTTGCACGAAATGAGATTGTGCGTTTCTGGATTCTACTCGCCTAAAACGTGCATACATTTTTGCTTATCCGATTTAATTTGTTGAATTTCGAACTGTAATACTGCAACTAAAAACCAATTTAACGGCTCTACGGTCCAGAGCGGTTGTAATTTAAAAATTACTTGCCGATCTGGTGATTATTGTTGCGGTATATAGGTAAGTAGTTTGCGATTCACTATGATGTTATGGAGTGCCCCCTGGATTTCTTAAATCTCATTTCTTATTTCATACGTTTTTGTCATTTATTATAATTATAAAATTTCCAAATGTTATGAGGAAGTTTCCCGTCAGGGTTCTATTATCCGGTCGACAATTTGATGTTAGTAATTCATTATTGGCGTTGTTTATTCGAATTTTGTCTTCCGTGATAAACTGAATTGTTGATTTGTTTTCTGATCTTAAGTTGCAATGGTGTCTTTCACGTTGATGAATTGCTCAGATATATCATCGTAGACTGAGATGTCTTTGATAATATCATACACGAAGTACGTCGCCCAGATACTATGTAATAGTACTATGTGATAAACACAGATGTCTCTTTAACGAATAAAATATATAATTCAAATTTACTGTTCGTTACATATGAAAGAACCATTTTAACATACTAATCTATCGAAGTTTCGAAAATAATTCATACATATATGATTATTTAGCAAATCGTACTGATAAAATTAACCCTTTCAGTCGTGGGTATTTTCTGCTGATGTAAATTAATATTGTATGCATAATTCTTGGCAAGGAGTACTATAGAAACAGTTGTACAAAAAATGTTTGTTAATGCCCCAAACAAGTCCTAGCGTAATGGGTTGTATTCAATCCGATTCGTTTTATAAATCAAAAAAGGCTGTTTTTTCGAAATATTCAACGGGTAGATATTTTTGAAATATTTTTTTTTTTTTTTACAATGATCTCAAGAATTCTGAACTACAAATCTTACGTAGAAAATACATAATCCTCAACGTATCACACAGTTTATTCTTCAAATGAGAAACGTGATTCTTAAAGTTCAGTTGGTAGTCTAAATGAAGACCCAAATACTTAAAAGAACTTACAACTTCAATTGATATACAAAAACGATCACAAACAGTCTCATTACACGATAGAAATTGACATTTTATCGGGGTTGTATCGTGAATTTTAGAGCTCACGTTGTAATGTATCAATTTCGATTTTGAGCTTATAACCATGTCATGAACATAGAACCATTTTTTAACTAGATCGATATCATGTTTGATGCAATTTTCAAGCGTACTTGTATCTTGACTAGAATATAGGAACGCCATATCATCAGCAAATGCAATAATATTTCCTTTAAAATTTAAACTAAAAACTGAATTACAATAAATCAAAAATAGGAGTGGCCCCAGTACGGCGCCTTGTGGAACACCCTAATAACTAATTTCGCATCGCTGTAAATTACGCTGTACCCTCATTAACTAATTTCGCATCGCTGTAAGAATTATTTACGCAAACCATTTGCACTCTATTATCTAAATATGATTGAAATAGATTTAAAGCAGATCCTCTAACACCAATATGATCTAGTTTACTTAACAATAGTTTGTGATCGACAGTATTCAAAGCCTTTGAAATATCAATAAAAAGAGATGCAGTCTCCAAACCACTATTCAAAGACTGCTGCAAAGGTGTCAAAAATGAAATAAGCACCTTTTCTGTGGATGAGATTGTAATAAACTCGTACTGCCTCTCATCAAGAAATTAGAACTTATTGATGTATTTCAACAATCTGACTTTAATAAGCTTTTCCAATACTTTCGAGAAAGAGCTGAAAAGAGTGATTGAACGATAGTTGTTGATGTCTTTACGTGAACCACGTAAAGACTTTTTGCGCCTAAATGTTTGTGTTTCTTGTGTTGTATATTTATTCTATATCTGTGTATTCTATATGTGTGTTGTGTGTATTCTGTTAATGACAAATTTTAAAAATCATTCACGAGTTTCAATTTTACTAAATAATAATTAATTTAACCATAATAATCGTAATAATGTGCTTCAATTTTTCTACAAGACATAAATTTATATAAATTTGTGTATACAAAATATCTATTTCGAATTTTGAAATATATATTATATTTAGTTATATAAACATATATAACACTGAACTGAAAATGTATAACAGTTTGCACTGACATCATGCGTAAAAAACTCAGAACTAATGTATTTTATCAATTTGGTAAACCGGAATCGCGTTTTCGATGTTAATGATAAAATAAAACGATAAAAGCAAATGAAAACATATTGATAAAATTTTTTTTTTCATTCTCTTTTCATCGAAACAGAATCGAGCCCCTGGGGTAAGATGTTGTAACATCTCATACTATCGAAAGTGATGATCACATCACTAGTGATGAAAGTCGGTATGTTGTATCATTTTCGACAGATAATTGTATTTTCGATAGTTGTATATTGCAAGACTTTTTTTTAACTTGAAATGACAGCTGTTTTTGAGACATTTTAATATTTTTATTTATTATTATATTTATTTTAGCATCTTGAGCTTCAAACTGCTTTTCCATGACAGTTAGTCTCTTATCCAACTGTATAACGTCATTTAAGACACCCTTGATTTCATCTAAGGTTTTACAAACAAAACTAGTTGAATCTTTTAAAGATTCTAGTTGAGTTTTTATTTCTTTTACGATAACGATTAAATCATTTATCTTACCATCTTGGGTATCAGAATCGTTATTTTTATCAGGAGCCCCATCAATAATCGAACAATTTGCTCTCGAACGACAATCATAACACATCCAGTTCGCAGAGCCCCGTTCTATATTACGTAGTACCTCATCGGATATATCAACACATTTGATGTAAAAAACACTGACACTCAATCCACATTTAACGCCTGGAGTTCGTTGAGATGCTCTTCACACACTTTTCACATGTGCCCGACATTATGTATTTTATTTTCTTTTTCCTTCTTTTTTTTATGACTAAATCAAAAATATTTATTTATTTGTTAATTTATTAAAACACTTTAAATTAACTCAAATTAATTTAGAAAAATTTTGCAAGAATTTAATTTAAATTTTATATAATTTTATTAAAATTACACCTCTATAAATTTATTTAATTTCACGATGTATACAACGCAAAGGTCGGATTAAGAATGATCTGAAGTGGTGTTAGTTCCAAATTGTTTTCAGAATAGACAAGAGGTATAAATGGAGTTTCGTTTGATTCTAATGGTATGTGTGCCCGACGCCAATGAATATTGCAATTTTCAGTAAATTTATGACTGTCATAGATGGCTTCATTGATGAACCCAAATTGAACATTTTCGTCGATCACTGGTTTAGCCTCTGTTGCTAACACTACATACTCTCTCGGTTTCTCCTCCTCTGTTTCTTATTCAGAGTCAACGGGACAATTTATTGGAGCTTTTCGGACGAAAAGTCTATTAAAGTAATCAATATCGTAAAAACAATATAAAATAATATTATAAAAAATTGTTCAATAAAAGTCCAAATAAAATAACACTCTTGTGGAAATTGCAAATTAAGAACTAAAACAGTTTAAACTTTTAAAGCAGTATTGAAGCGCACCTTTCCCAACTGCAATTACAGCTTTCGTTTTTCAGCTAGACTATATCTATATCACAGCTTTGTGAAAGACTAACGTATTTATAACAACATCGTTTCCATATTTTGTTACAAAATTCTCTCAATTTACAGAAAATCTCACAATTCTTTTGGCTTGCCGGCTGTAAAAAAATACTCAGCGAGGGTAGGTTCACAAAATAACAAAAATAACAATATAAAACAGACACAAACTGATTTCATTTACAACAACAAAAAATTTTATTTTTATTTAAATAAAAAAAAACTAATACTACTAATATTTAACGTAATTGAAAATAATGTGATAAAAAAAAAAAACAAACATATTCATTCGTTATAATTTCAATCAATTTCGATATATATTATTTTAAAATATTTAATTAACTGAAATTGATTGGATATAAACTTAAAAAAAAAAACTTAAATAAACTACCGTAAATACTAATCTTAAATTATTTCTATTATATAAAGATTCTTAAAATTATGTACTGGTACCTATGTATAATGAGATTGGTGGCTTCACAGGTTGATTCGATGTTGCTAATGATTGTGGTTACATCTCATATTCCCGGTATATTTTTTTTTTTTTGTTCATGTTGACTTAGTGTCTCATTTTTGGTATATATTTAGTTTTCACTAAATACTGTGTTCACTATACACAGTTCATTATACACTTTATTACATTGTTCACTATGCACTTTTTATGAGTTTATGCATCACTGATTTGTGTTTTTTTTTCTTATTATTTTTACTATATCACTATCATTTCACTTCTCTCATTTTTTTAACTCTTTTTCCAAGAATCTTCGTTTCTTTAATATCGTTGATTAAAACAACCTTTAGCACTCATCGCCAATATCCAACTCCTTTTCCAAGAATCCCCGTTTCTTTAATATCGTTGATTAAAACAACCTTTAGCACTCATCGCCAATATCCAACTCCCCCCTTCCATGTTCGTCTCCTCTATTTATCATTTTCTTGTTTAACCACCAAATCATTAACCACCAATCAAATCCTTGATCCGTAAACTATGTTATATATATATATATATCTTACTTTTTCTAACTATAAATCTCTTTCTATACATAACATTCTTAATTATTTCACTTATCTTAAAAATAATAGTATCTAATATAAAAATATGTACATAACATATAAATTTGAATTAAAGAACATAAACATAAAAAAAACAACATCTGTTGTATTCTGCGGGTGTAATAAAGCATACTGCAGAAAGGGTCTAACTAAAAATATTTTAAATTCATTTATGACCGCAATAAACATATAATATGGATACATTTTTGTTTTATCTCTATTTTATGGTAGGTGGGAATTGATAAACCTTAAATATTTTAAATTTAATTTTTATAATGATTATCAATTCTACGAACTTGGAAACGGCATGAAGTGCTCGTTTCAATTTTTTGATATCTTTAGCATTAAAAAGTGTCGCTAAAAATATTTGGTTGAGTTTTGATGATCCTGTTGTTTCCCCCAGTTGGGGAAATAATTTATTTTTATTTATTTATTTTATTTATTTATTTTATTTTATTTATTTATTTATTTGTTTTATTGTTATATTTTTTTACAACTTTATAATATTATATAAAAAGACTATTCAATTACAAATTGACATAATATGTCTATCGAAACGCGACTTGACTTCTACTGATATCGATCGATTATAGAATATTGACGAACACGAAAAAGAAAAAGAAAAAAACAAACGCACTCTTCGTGGCAAACAGGGATGACAGTATTCATTCGTATGATAATCGCTCATGCGAGTTATCAACACGAAATATGAAGATGCCGGAAATTATTCGACATAAAATGGTATGGTGTACAGCGCCAAAATTAACATTTTGTGTGTACCGATAAACACCAATATAAACAGTATCAATTCATTATCCAAATGAAGATAGCGCTACAAATACTACAGAC
This sequence comes from Tipula confusa, assembly GCA_963556175.1. NCBI lineage: Eukaryota > Metazoa > Arthropoda > Insecta > Diptera > Tipulidae > Tipula > Tipula confusa. The sequence continues at coordinate 203,630,523 of OY744476.1, read as the reverse complement.
ATAAATATAATCGGAGACACAATATTATTTTCTCTACAATTGTCTTTTTCCCTGCTACTGAAATGTCAGATGGCAGTTTAGTAAGCAAAAATGAAAGTTATATAAGTAGCGATTCTAAACATTTTGCAATTCACATTAAATTACAAATTTAATTGAATTGTAATACAACAATGTTTAAATCAGTCGGTACAATCCTTTCACTGAAGGGAATGAATAATATACTGCTGTCACGGATTGCGAGTCTGTATGTGAACCAAGAGGATTATTTATTTCAAAATCGTCTACGTACAAAAAATACGGCACTAAAATTTTATTTGGATAAAGCCTACACTTTTCTTTCCATAACTTGCCTAAAACGAAATTTGCTAGTTGCGAATCACAGGAACTTGAATTCTTTCATTTTTGAAATACAGTTACTAAGAATTGACTCTTTTTCAAAAAATTTGCGGAATTGAAAATCTAGAGACAAAACTACTTTTTATTTTGTGTTTTGTTTATATTTTTTTTCTACTCCTTCCTTCACTGAGATGCTGGGATTGCCGAATCGTATAATCAGCATCGTCAGGAACATTAGTATTGGGTTCATCAATATCGATGTTAATCGTCTAATCCAATACGGTTGTGCCAGACTGTTGTTTTTGCAATTGTTTGATGTTGCCTTTTTAGGCGTGGTACTAATCGACGGTGGGATAGTTTTAATGGGTAATAAATACCTTGCATCATCGTCAATTGGTAATTTACATAGTTTTACAATGGGTCGTTTATACACTGCGTCCTTGCATTTGACAGTTGCGACGCGAGCGAGGTTGTCTTTTCCAGGATGAGTACAGAGAACACGTCCTAGTTTCCATCGAGTGGCGGGTTGTTGATCATCCTTTATTAATACTAGGTCATTTTCCTTCAAGTTTGGTTGTACACTCATCCACTTATTTCGTTGGTGTAATTGGTGAAGATATTCAGTGGACCAACGTTGCCAAAAATCTTGCACAACTCTCTCTACCATATGCCATCTGGATTTTAACCCCATATTGTCGATGTCAGCGCACGGTAGCGCCTTGATAGAATCGCCTATTAAAAAGTGTCCTGGAGTTAAAGCTGCTAAATCGGAAGCATCGTTGGTCAGTGGTGTGATAGGACGTGAATTTAGGCATGCTTCAATTTGCGTGACAACGGTTTATAGTTCTTCAAAAGTCAATATTGATTCTCCTATGACTCTTTTAAGGTCACATTTTACCGATTTGATTCCCGCTTCCCAAATTCCGCCGAAATGAGGAGAGTGTGGTGTCCCCTCGCTGGCTAGCATAGTTGCTATGTTGGTTGGAAGATTTTTTAACGCGGAATGGTAGTCCTTTTTCATTGCGGCATTTGCTCCAACAAAGTAGGTTCCATTGTCGGAGTATATATCTGTACAAAAGCCCCGTCTGGAAATGAATCTTTTGTAGGCAGCAATAAAGTCCTCGGTTGTTAAGCTGCTTACTATCTATTTTGGCAAACGGTCTTCCCGGCCTCACACGAGAAGATGGCAAGTTTCCCATCAGCTGATTGGACTGTTGTTGTTTATGGCGAAAACAGATAAAACATTTATTAATTATCTGTCTTACAGTACGTTTACCATCAATCACCCAGTATTTATTTCTTAAGTGAGATAATGTTAACTGTGCCCCTCCATGTAAGGTACTGATGTGAGCATCCTCTATGCTTCTATTTGTGTTTGTGTTGCTTTTACTTAAGTTTAATGGGCTTCTGCTGAGACTTGGGAGCATTGAATTATGTAGTCATTGAATTCTGCTCTTAGCAAACCATTTTCGTCTAATGTTGGATTTAGTGATCGAATTTTGCTTTTTTTGTCGATTTCTTTAGCTTTCTTGAGACAGCTAATTTCACTGTGAAAATCTTGCTTTTGTACCACTTTTAAAATTGTTAATTCTGCAATTTGTAGCTCTGAGGTTGTAAGTTCCCTTTTGTTGTTGCTTCTAAGAGTGCTGTTGTTTATGAATCGTTTGCAGTATGCGACTATACGCCTTAGTCGGTTGTACCTTGAGCATCGTTCGAATAGCTCTATAAGAGCGTGGCTTTCCTTCCGTGTTGTAAATACTTCTTGGCTTTTCTGTTGAGTTCTTCCTGCTGATTTCTGTAGCTTGGATTAAAAATGATGACTTCCTTGAACATCATCACCTTTTGTCGTAGGAACTCTGGGCCTTCCCACCATAATTTGTTTTTGGTGAGTGCTAACGGAGTTGTACCACGTGACGCTATGTCTGCTGGATTGTCGCATGACTTTACGTGGTGCCATGTTGTTGTTGGTAACATAGTTTTGATTGCTGAGATTCTGTTGGCCACGAAAGTTTTAAATTTGCTTGGCTCTCCTGTGATCCAACAAAGGGCAATGGTTGAATCTGACCACGCATATGTCTCTATATTGTTTATTTTTAACGCTTTTTGTATGTGTTTAAGTAGTTTGGCCAATAATAGAGTTGCATTCTAGCCTTCTAGCTTAGGCATCAGCAAAACCATAAAGCTGAGTTTTGGTTTTGCTTTTTGTATTGATCCATCTTCATACTGTAATGTTTTTGATTTCCCTTAGCTCTTCTTTGTATTTAACCCATTTAGTATTTATTTTTTCAGGTAACGGGTCATCCCATTCTATTCCCGTTTTCCATACTTCTAGCATCATAATTTTTGCTGCGATTGTTATTGGTGATAGCCATCCAACTGGATCAAACAGCTTAGATGAGTCTGATAGTAATGATCTTTTAGTTCGTTGCTTGCTCGATAGTTGCGATTTCTCGACATCAAATCTAAAGGTGTCTTCCTGTGGATCGTATAGAATGCCTAGTGTTTTAATGCAGTCATTTAACTTGATGTGCATATTTCCTTTACCGTGCAGTTCTCTAGGAATGTGTTTTAGTAAGTCCATTGAGTTGGAGAACCATTTCCGTAGATTCAGCCCACCTTTCTCCGTGAGCGTTTTTAAATCCTTTACTGCTTGAACCGCTTCTTCTATGTTGTCACAACCTGTCAACAAGTCGTCCACGTAGAAATCTGTAAACATGATGTTGGACGCTATTGGGTACTCACTGGCTCCATCGGTAGCGAGTAGTTTTTTTTTTTTTTTATATATAAACAAATCCATTTTATTAAACATTTTTTTTTTTTTTACATTGATTTGATTTTGATTGATTGATTTTGAATGTACTGCCAAGCATTAAGCAGGATATCCCGGAAAGCGCCGGGCCCATAGTACACCCGTTTTTACATATACTTGGAAGGATATGGAAGGATACTAGTTAAATTATTGAGATCGACCCGGTTACAGACACCTTGGCGGCCAATAGTTAGTAAATTTTTGTGGGTTAGGGAAAGGAAAAGTATGTTAGTTATGACTTAATTGGTCCGATTTCTCGGTATCCAATATTCAAACTACTGTTAGTGTAAGACAATCACATTCTTGTTGTCCTGCTCTGCATTCTGCCATCTCTTATCAGCAACTCCAATGTGCCACCATTCATCTGTAATCTGCAGAGGTTTCCTGAAAACAAAATCTATTAGTGAACTAATTGCTCTTAGCCATACGCTGTAAGAAATAGAATTAATTTCAATCTGAAATTATAATTTAATTAATTATAATATTATAAAATTAAATGAATGAATAAATAAATAAATAAATAAATAATTCTGCAATCCATATGATGTAATAAATTTGATTAGTTTCCCTTGAAATTCGTTCCATTGCGTTTTTGCTAATAATTAGGTGTTAATTTAGTACCGTATTATAGTGGTAATATAAATCATAATATAACAGTACAAAGATATGAAATTATTTAACATACAATAATATAACAATTTAAACACCAAAATTCAAATCTGAAACGTAAGAATATACAGAATATAAAAATATAAAATATAAAGATATCGAAATTAATTAAATAACATCGGCATTTGTACGCAAATTAAATGCAGCAGCGATACTTGATTCGTCACTTATTATTTTAAGGCCCTTAAGATCTTCGTTAAAACATGTAATTTGTAGGAGAAGCCGGCATCCATCTTCTTCGAGATGATAACTTTCAAAAACGTCACGTATTTGGGCATACGGATATTCTTTTGGGTTTAACTCAAAATCTTCAGAGCTTTTCTGGTACAGATATAATTTATATATCTGTATTTATATATCACCCAAATATTACGCACAGACAAAACCACTCTACACTCCAACAAAACTAAAAGATCCTAAGAATTACAAATTTTAGCTTAAAAACTAATAAATTTAGAGTTATTAGTTAATTTAGAAATATTTTATCTATTTAATATATTTTATTTATTTGTATATAGATTAGAAAAATGTTTGCAAAATACATTTTCCTAATTTATTTGTTGCACTGCCCAAAATTCTACCATTCGGATTTTATTAAAATAATTAAACAACTGAATTCGATCGAATCCACCGTCCTTTAGCAATTACACAATGTACCTGCATCAAAATCCCATTTATATCCACCCTAAAACGAAAAACACCAGAAATCGAATTTTACCAAAATAATTGAACAACTGAACTCGATCAAATCCACACAATGTACTTGCATTAAAATCCTATTTACATTTACTTTAAAACCAAAAACACCAGAAATCGAACTTTACTAAAATAATTGAACAATTGAACCTGATCAAATCCACCGTTTTTTAGCAATTACACCACAAAACTTCTAGGAATTACGTTTGATAACAAATTATCGCTAGCACCACACTACAAAATCCTACTATCAGAAATTCCTAACACACTAAATTTATTGAAAACACTAACCCACACAAAAGGAGGAGCACATCCATATACAATGCTAAACATACACAAAGCCATTATAGATGCCAGGACAAAATTTGCTGATGTTATCACAGATTCAAACAAATAAGGCATAATAAACACAAAACAAAAATCTTAAATAGCAGCATAAGAATATGCACTGGTATGATAATTACCACACCAGTACCAGCCCTTATAGCCGAAGCCGCAACCCTTCCTGCTGAATTGGAGAACAAAAAAGCTACACTCAAATTTATAGCCAAACAACTAAATAAAAATAATAAATTAGCAACTCAAATACGAAACAACAAAACTCTCCCAAAATTCCAAAAATTATATAATGAATACCCTTTTCTTCAATACATCTCACAAAACCAGATCACAATAGAACCAGATAAAATTGGAAATTTAATGATACATGACTCATTAAACCAACTTCATCGGAAATATTAAATATATTCACTGATGTTATAAGCAGATACCATGATTTTACACACATATATACAGATGGATCTAAAACAACTAGCAGAGGAAGGATTGGCATATACATTGATAAGACTAACATCGAAATGTCCAGAACATTACAACGAGAAGCAACAATAAAAACGATCGAACTTATAGCTATTAAAATAGCAATAGAGAAAGCTATAAACATGAAAAAACAAAAAATTTTAATACTAACTGACTCAAAAAGCGCATACAGGTCACTAATTTCGGTTAAATAAAAAAAAAAACACCAAACAATATGAAATAGAAATCCTAAACATAGCAAAATAACACGAAAATAACAAAATTATAATTCAATGGATACCAGGACATGCATGAATACAAGGTAATGAAAAAGCAGACGCTCTAGCTAAAAAGGCAACAGATCAAATAACATTCCCATACGAAAATATAATAACTCTAGAGGAAGCGTTCTACCTAATAAAAAAGAAATAAGCAAAGAGTGGACAGACAAATATAACACATGGACAAACACGGTGGGAGGCTACAATAAGCAAATAAATATTACACCACCAAAATACCCCTGGTTCAAACAAGCCAAAATGAACAGTTACAAAATACGACAAATAACAAGATTAAGAACAGGCCATGCCAGAAACAAAAAATCCAAAAAAATAATAGGAAAAGAAGAATCTGATCTATGTGAGACATGCAACATAATAGAATCAAACGAACATATAATCGAAAGCTGCGAATAATACGATCACATAAGAAGTAAATACCAATTATTAAAAAACCACAAACTAATAGCCATACTTAAATCAAACAACCCAACATTTTATAAACAACTAACCGAATATATAGAGGAAATAGAATATAATCTCTACTCAACACATAAGGGTTTTGTGGATGGCAACGTCTAAACCAGAAAAAATTAAAATAAATAAATAAATAACTCGTGTTAACCGAACACTTTGTACCCCCATCACATTTGCACACACTCACATTCCATCACAACCTAACTAGAACCAGACTTTTACCTATAATATACTCTAATATATTTTGGGGATAGATATCATTTAGTTACTTAACTACATAATCTACTCACCATATTGCATGGATATATACACATTAATGATGTATATTTATATTTATCCGAAATCTACAACCACTATAGTGGTGCAACTCTTCGGTTTTGTTTTAACTATGTTACCTAAAAAGAAATTAGCTGAAAAGACACTTCACTTCCTTTCCCTTTATATGGCATGTTTACGCAATTTAAAAATGACACACAGCCATATAAACGGAATATAAATGTGAACCGAACAATCCAATATAATATATAATCTGATATAACATTTTACTTATCTGATTCGGTCTGGTCTGCGCCGCGCCTGCCATCTTCTTATCTCTGTTGCCCTTGTTTCTTTTGCTGCATTTCTAGATTCCAAAAATTCGTTTTTTTTTCCATAATTTTTCTGTGTTATCGTCAAATCTTTGACGTTTGGTTGATTTTCCAACCACCTTTATCCACCTTGTATTAATTCTCTCACTTTTTAATTTTCGTAATTGACCGAAGACGAGCAATCACTTGATATTTTTATATTTTATATCTAACTATTTGCATTTACTATAATTCTAATAAAACTACTAGATACACAATTATGTATCTAATTTGATTTTAATTTGGTTTATTGACATTCGCGAAACATAGAATAATTTTTTTTATACTCATTTGTAGATGGCAGTCACGTCTGCAAAAAATTTAATTCTATTTTACATGAGAACAAAGATAAATAAAATAAAATAATTTAAACGAAATTTTAATTTCTCATGTAAAACTAAACACTTATTTTCGAAAATACACTCGTAATTCAACTCACTATTCACTATAGACGTGCTTGCTCGCCTTCACTTTAAGAAAATTTCACTTTAAGCGCAATCCGGATTGCGCAACAATTTTTATATTTATTTTTAAGAGTTTAGACAATGGTGCGTCTCAAAAACACGACCACCATTTTCCAGGGCTAGACACCCACCATTTTTTTTTTTTTTTTTTTTTTTTTACATAATATAATATTAGTAACAAAATATGACTTAGATGGTGGATCCATTAAAAAGGCCATAAACCACTGTCCCAAAAATGGGCTCTCAGGTTTTTCTATTCGTGTAAACAATAAAGTTTTGTAAAAAATTTCAAAAAATATTCAAAAATTTAAAAATTGTTAGAAATTGTATATGAATAAAAAAAGAATTTTTATATAAACTTAATGTTGAATTAATTGACAAAAATAAAATGTTAAAAAAAATTTTTGGCCAATATCTTTTTGATTAAATGAACTTATGAGCTAATAATAAATAAATAAATAAACATTCATATGCATGATACACTCCCGAACACATTCGCATACACACAGACACACTATAAAAGTAACAAAAAGATAAAACAAAAATTTGGATATATAAATATTGTTATAACATAAAATTTTGAGGTGGTCAAAAGGACCCAAATTAACAAATGTAAGTACCTACATATATAAATTATTTATATGTAAAAAATTGTAAGTATATAAGAAAAAATAATATAAAAAAATAAAAAATTTTATTATTATTATTTTTTTTAATAAAAATCTCGTAGATCATGATGTTGATGCAGGATCTCTCGGCGTATTGTTATCAGCAAGCCACCAATATTTCTCGCATCTTTCATTGAATTCATTTTGTTTTTTTATTACAGTTGTGTCGAAACGGATATGTTCGTCTGGATTTTCGAATTTTGCCGGATCAAACCATTTTTCATTTTTCCTTCGTTGAACATGATATATCAATGGAATGGCCTCTTTGTTTTGGATGTATCCTTTTCGATCTAGAAAAACGAATAAATTCGGTCCCGGTACTGTTTCCGTTGTTGCGTATCGTTCTGTTAATAGTGTATCCAAATAATATGGTCCGTATATCAGTGAGTTTTCATAATTTAATGTCGCTCGTCTTATATGTCGCTCGTCTTAACATATTCTTGTTTTCATTATTATAACTGCGGGTACCAGAATTCTGGCCCCTATAAGTATTGCGGTTACTATTTGATCGAGTGCGTCTCCTACCGCGATCTTCATAAAATTTATTAATTTTCGCCTCTAATGCGTCTAACCGACTAGCGATAGCTTTTAGTGTCGGCGGTGGTTTTTGACCGCTCGACTGGACAACCGGCTTATTTGATAAAGGTGGTCTAAAATTAGTAGATTGGGCCGCTATATTCGGAGTATTATTTATTGCTTCGAAAATACGGTCCGCAGTCAATGCCACCTGGTCAAGGGTTGTAGAATCTGGTTGTGAAATTACAGCCAGTCTTATTGCTTCTGGGAGTTTTCTGGTCCACAGAGTTTTTATAATGTTACTGGTGAAATTTTTCCCTGCCAGGTTTTTAATATGTCGCAATAATTCACTCGGGCGCCTATCCCCCATATGCACTCTACTCAAAAGTGTTTCCAGTTTGGCTTCATCTGAGGGACTGATCCTCGCAATGATTGCGTCTTTTAACGCCTCGTATAACAGTGCGTCTGCTGGTGGATTTTTAATGATGTCTGATATTAATCCAACCACATGTGGTGATAATGCAGACAATAAATGTACTACTTTCTTGGGGTCACCCGACCTCGTATCTGGAATGGCTGACAACCGAAACTGGAGTTCTACCATGTTAAACCAGCTTTCGGGGTCTGTTTCCCATAATGGTGTTAATTTTAGCATAATACTCGACTCTTCCGCTGTTGTCATTACAATATCGTTAGTAATTATGGAACCGGTAGGCAATGGTTTACCATCGCTATCCATATCTCTAATAATTTAAAGTATACAATCAGGATAAAAATTAACCTTGAACCATAATTAAACTTGATTAGAATGACGACTACTGCGGGAATTGGGTGACTGAAATATTAATATTCTTAAACCTTAAATGGCGTATACGCGATCTAAGGGTGGTAAAATTATATTTTGCGATTCTGGCAGACTTAAAAAAATTTATATGTGGCCTCTACTACGATATGATTATATGTCACAATAGGGATAGAGCAGGAGAGCAAAACAAAATTTTCGGTAATAATTTGAACCTTTAGAACGCAACACAAAATCAACATAAAAACTTGTAACTCTTTATATAAAAGATATCCCGATTTTTTACGGTACGCGATTGTGGTAAAACAAAATTTACAATTTTATTACATTCAACTTTTACTGTTTTGTATATTTTATTATATAAAATGAACCAATATTATTTTACTATTATTTCTTTTAATGTAAATTAAATATTTAAATTTTTTTTAAATAACTTCAAAAAAAAAATGGAGAGCGAGCAAAAAAATATATATGTAAAAAAAAATTAAAACTCATCTTATGTTAAATGTCGCGACGCCTATACCCGTGGTTGCAGAGTTGCTCCCTCGTTGGTCGCCCGTTACCAATTTATTGTTAACGGTGACTTATGTTGCCACGTCTATGTACGTGGTTGAAGTGTTGCTCCCTCGTGGGTCGCCCGTTACCAATTTATTGTTAACGGTGACTTATGTTGCCACGTCTATGTATGTGGTTGAAGTGTTGCTCCCTCGTGGGTCGCCCGTTACCAATTTATTGTTAACGGTGACTTATGTTGCCACGTCTATGTATGTGGTTGAAGTGTTGCTCCCTCGTATCAACTTGATTCGTTACTCTTGGTACACGTGTTGTTGATACGTAACAACAAAATTCAATATTTACAAAAACTTTTTTGTAAGTTCCTAAAGAGGAACGTCGGGGTCACCACTTGTTGGTCTTTTTACCAATCAATTTTCAACAAAAAAAAACAAATTCACTTTTCAAATTTAAACAAAAAAAATTTTTATTAAAATACTCTATTCATTAAATTTTAATTTTATAAAGTGCTATTTTATTTTGTTTTACCACACAAGTAACTTTCTCGGTCAACACTCGAGAATCATCTGCTCGACCAATTTCTTTATCTTGGTTACGTTCTTTTTTGTTTAGCTCGATAAAAAAGGAAAGAAGAGGAAAGAAGAGGAAAGCAGAGGAAAGAAGAGGCGCACCATCTATATTCAATTCAATAAACATACGGTGGCAAGAGATGACAAGATTTTATACATGTACCTACAAAGTACCATAAACAAACCAATCACATGCATATTTTGACCAATCAAATATATGCACGTATTAAACTACAATAATAAACGTTTGTGTCATACCAGACAAATATAACCAAACATTATGTATATCAGTATATATAAAGTATACTAATGATCAGAAGTTTCCTACTGATAATAGATGGAGACAGCGCAATATAAAGAGATTATGTATATATAAACCATAGTCGGGTTTCACTCCACCCAACCATTAGTGGAGTAGACAACCAAATGATCAAAACCATATAATTGTTTATATACTACATACAGTAGAACGCATCCAATAATATCACTTTAAATTGGAGCGCGATTAATATTTATTCAAGTAAAATCAATTAAATATATAATCGATCGCTACAGTTTCGTGTTAATTTTAGTATGTGTACGTCAATTCGGTCCGAATCGAAATTTTTGTATTGTATTTTATTTGATATGTAATGTGTAAAGTCCGTATTCGCTTTTCTAAATAATCCGTTACAATGTCGGAGGCATTTCCGTTCGAAAGTCCTGTATCGTTCCATGTATCGTGGCGTCTGATTATTCCATACTTGGCAACCGTATGTCAGTATTGGTCTTATTAGTGCCTTGTATGCTATAATTTTTATTTTATTGTCAATGTGTCGACTGTAAAATAGTTGTCTTGCCCCCATAAAAGCACGTCGTGCTTTTTCCTGTTGTATCGTCATGTGATTGGCCATATAGCACATATTGTCGATATTCACGCCCAGATATTTGATTGTTTCTTTTAGTTTTATTGGTTGATTGTAAATTTTAATCGTAAATTTTTTCCAATTACGTTTGAGATCGCGTTTCGCATTTTTTAGGGGTTGTCGAAATAAAATTGTTTCACATTTGGCCGTATTAATTTCGATATGCCATTTATTTAAATATTTTTCGATATAATTTAGAGCCGATTGTATGTTTTTTACGATATTGCCAACGATATAGTCAGAACTATAAATAACCATGTCGTCTGCGTATGCACAAGTTTGTATAGTTTTTGAATTTAGAGTCTCGTCTTGTATAAGTTCGGCCGTATAAATATTAAATAGTATTGGAGCTGTAATGGAGCCTTGTTGTACTCCATTTAGAATTTTGAATTTTTCTGTCGACTGTAGTTTGCCTGTTGTTACGAAAAAATGTCGATTGTACAAAAGTCCGTGCATGATTTGTATAAGGTCATTTGAAAAATTCATTTTTATTAATTTTGCTATTAGTCCGTCTAGCCAAATAGATTCGAAAGCTTTTTTAATGTCAATCATAACGGCACCTGTAGAATTTTTAAAATTTAAATTATGTGTTACGTCCGTCATTAATTTAGTTATTGCATGAATAGTATTATGTCCGTACCGAAAACCAAATTGATTTTCTGGCATTAATTTTTTGTTGTTGACATGGTCATTAATTTTGTTATAAATTATAATTTCGAAAATTTTACCTAAATTTGAGAGGAGACTAATGGGCCGATAACTGTCTGGGTCCGTAGGTGTTTTATTTTTTTTTAGTATTGGAAAAACTCGAGCCAGTTTCCAACAATCTGGAAACGATTTATTATTTAATAAATTGTTAAATAATATGCATAAATCGTTTATGATCGATTTGGGTAAATGTTTTAGAATAATGTTGGGCAGTAGGTCCGGTCCGTAAGATTTTTTGTTGTTGGCCAAATTTAAAATGTCCGTTAGTTGGTCCACAGTTATAAAAAAATTTTGATCGTCGTGTGGTTGTAACGGTGAGTTTGCTAAATTTTTTGCCGAAAAATTGATTTTGGTATGATGTTCATGTCGAAATTTTTTGAAAAGTGGCTCAATTTGATTTTTTATTTGATTTTCGTGCGTTTTTTAACCTAAATTCGGATTTGTTATTGTATTGTCCTCTATGTGTTTTCCAATAATGTTGAGATTTATTTTTTCGTTGTTTAATTGATATGTATTATTGTCCGTATTTTTTGTAATTAAGGTCCAATCAATATCGAAATTTGTGTATTTGTTTGTGTTCGATTCGGGTATGTCTAGTCTTTTGATGCCAATGCTGTCCGTCTGTTTTAATTTCTTAAATTTTTTAATTTCCTTCCACATTTTCGTGCCCGGCCGAATACCCTTCATAATATTTGTCCAGTATAATTCAATTTGAATTTTAACGTTTTGTTCTATTAATTGTACCGTTCGTTTAATTTCGGTTTTCCAATTCTTAATTTTGTTGTTATTGTCGTTGAAATTTGAATTTTGTCGTAATAAATTTCTTTTGTATGTTTTGATTTTTGTAATCAAAAACGATTTGTGTCGGTAGAGTCTTTCAATAATAGGATTTGAATAACAAACCATATTATTGATCCGTCTTTTTTTCGGTGCGTTAATTTTGATATTGTCTAAAATTAATTTTGTGATTTGTTCAATATATCCGTTTATTTCGTCGTTTGTTAAATTTCGGTTGTTTGGAATTAAATTTTCGTCGAAACGTGCTGTCGTCCGATGTGCTTTATCTAATTTTTTGGTCCAATTGTCCCAGTCCGTTCCAACAAAATTGTAACGTATTTGTTTGTTATTGTCGTCTTCGTCATTGGTACCCCGTTCAAATTCACCAACACCCTGTAAAATAAGTTGAATGGCCCGATGGTCACTGTCATAATGTAGTGTCGGATTTTCTTGTGCCGAATTTTGAGAAATTTTTATGCGCGCATCAATTATTGCCAAATCAATGAAATTACCGGAACGAATCATTGTTGGTTTGTCGCTTTTGAATAATTGTGCTCGATAGTCCATGGCATTGTCCGTCATCCATTTATTGAGTCTGTTCCCGCGTGAATTATTTACCGCGTTCCCCCAATTTGTATGTCTTGCGTTTAGGTCACCCGCAATTATATAATAATTGTTTGGGCTTCCTAAATTCAAGTTGTCAAAAATTTTATTCCATTCGTCTAAAAATTGTTCGTCGGTAATAAAGTGGGCATTGCCCGTGCAATAAATCGATATTATAAAAATTTGATTGGCCGAACATTTTAAATTTAATTTAATGATTGCGATTTCAAAACCGTTCCGAATTGTAAGCGATTGCGGTTCAATAATTTTATATTTTAGGTCCGTTTTTATGAGAATTGCTGTACCACCCCCTTGTTTCGAATTTATTCGGTCCCGTCTTATAACATTGTAGTTTTTAAATTCGATTTTGTGTTTGTCGTTCAGTTTCGTTTCGTTTATGAGTAAACAGTCTGGATGGTGTGTATTTAAAAATTTTAAAAGATTTAGTCGTCGTGTAATGCTTACAATTGAATTTACGTTTAGCGAAATGATTTTAAATTTTGACGGACAATTTTGTTGTTGTTTGCGAAATGAGTTTTGGTTTGGTGAATTTATAATTGGGTAATGATCTGTAGGAGTTGTGAAATTTGTTCACTTTGTGCGTCCATTATTTTTGCCATTTTATCGATACGCGCCGTTAAATTTAAAATAGTCGTCTCGTTATTATGCTGTTTTTGTTGCGTTTGTTGTTTGGTTTTTGGTAATGATGGTCCACCTCCCATCATTTCCGCAAAAGTTCCGTTCTCTTTGGAAACTTTTACCGAGTCAAATAATTTTGGCATTGTTTTAGCATTCTGTTTTTTTTCGTCGATCCGTTTTCGTAATTTGGCCAACATATTTTGATATAAAGGACAACCCTTGTATGTGGCTGGATGTCCAGTTTGTTTACAGTTAATACAAAAGATGGCATCTTTTGTAATTTCATCGGTGATTGTGCATTCACCAGGTAAATGTTCAGATGCACATTTAACACATCTAAATTCTAATTTGCAATTTGATGCCGTATGACCATAACGTTGGCAATTTTTACATTGGATTATTGCATCCGTTTTATTTAAAATTTGCCACGATACTTTTTGGTAATTTATTACTTTTATTTCGTAAACATAATTTAATTTCGTGTCTGGGGTGAATTGGACAATATAGAGCGGCAATAATTTTTTGTTGTTGTCCGTCCGTCTGGAATGCATTTGTATTATTTTAGTAATTTTAATATTGTCCGTTTCGATGTCGGTTTTTAGTTCTTCTAAATCTTCGTTTTCGGTCAGTCCCCGTAATACTAATGATTTCGGTTTCAGTTCCTTTGGTGTAAAAGTATAGAATGGTGGGGCAATTATAGAAAATTGCTAAATATTTCCCACGTTTATTTTATTTTGGCACAGAAATAATACAATATAGAATTCACTTTAACTTTTAAATTTATTTTATATGTAATTTCACTGATCTGTTGCTGCACCAATATTCGATCGCTCACTGTCCAAAACATACTGCTCGTCGCCATCTCGCCTTCTTTATTTTTCATTATTTTAATCTGAGATGTCGCATCGATCAATGATTTTGATTAATGGCAGATAAATAAACATTGTAATTCATCTACCATTGACATTTATAAGTAGAGTAAATGTAAACAAATAGCGCAGAAGTATCATGAATCCAATAAGTAGTAGTGGTTGAGTATTTACATTATTTTTATTTATTTTTTAGGTGATTCGACTTGTTCGGAACATACCGCCGCGCTTGAACCATTAGGTTCAACAGGAAGTTTAACGATTTTTGTTACTGGTCGTTTCATTTCACCAGTTTTAGTTTTGACAGTAACAACTCTAGTGAGGCCGTCAGATCCTGGATGCATTTTTACATCCTTTCCAAGAAGCCATTGGTAGACTGGCAAATTGTTGTCTCTGATGATGACAATATCATCAATTTGAATTGAAGGTTGTTTCTCTTTCCATTTCTTTCTTTCTTGTAGAGATGTAAGATATTCCACGTTCCATCTGTTCCAAAAGTGCTGCGAGAGTTTTTGAACCATTTGCCATCGTGATAGGTGAGACATTTTGAGATGGGTAATATCAGGCTCAGGTATTTTGGTAGCGGCATGACCGATAAGGAAGTGTGATGGCGTTAGAACATCGATGTCGGTAGCATTTAATACGCATAGTGGACGAGAGTTCAAGATCGCTTCAACTTCTGCTAACAGCGTGGTCATCTCCTCGATCGTTAGGATTGTCTTGCCGATTACTCGCTTTAGGTGAAATTTGGTCGATTTTATACCAGCTTCCCAAATACCTCCGAAGTGTGGCGCGCTGGGAGGATTAAAGTGCCAGGTAATATATAGCCTGGAAGAAACATCTGAAATGTTACTGGAATTTTTAATTAGTTTATAGAATTCTTCCTTTAAATGATTGTTTGCTCCAATAAAGTTTGAACCATTATCGCAGTAAATTTCTTGGCACACTCCACGACGAGCAATAAATCTCTTTAGACTACCGATAAATGCTTCACTAGTCATATCGGTAACTAATTCAAGGTGTACCGCCTTTGTGCTTAAACATATGAACAGACAAACATATGCCTTGTATGTTTTCTGACCGCGTCCTTTGATCAGATGAATGAAGAGTGGCCCGGCATAATCTATTCCAGTTTTTAAAAACGGTCGTATGAACTCTACTCTACAGCGCGGCAAATTTCCCATTTGTTGGGTTTGCATTTTCGCTTTAAATTTGGCACAAACAATACATTTGCTAATGATTTGCTTTAATTTATTTCTGCCTCTTGGAATCCAGACCTGCTGCCTTGATATTGATAATAATAATGACGTTCCGGCATGTTTGTTGTCTAAGTGTAATTCCTCCAGTAGTAGTGAAATCACCTTCGAATTTGCATGAAGGATAATTGGATGTTTTACAGAAAATGGGACACAACTATTTTGTAGTCGCCCTCCTACTCGCATAATCCCGACCTCATCGATAAATGGATTAAGAGCACTAAGACTACTGGCTCCTTTGATGGATTTGGTTGAACTCAGTGAGTCGAGTTCGCTTGGATAGGATTTATATTGTTCGTGTTTATATATCTTTTGAATGGAACTGAATAGTTCTTCTCTGTGCAAATAACTCCCAACTGTTCGTATTCCTTTTGGCTTTTTAAGGTTTGAAATGAATCGACAAATGTATGATAAAACTCGCTGGATCTTTCGGAAGGATGAGTATTTTGCAATTAAATCGTCTAACCATGTAGTTTCTATATTACTTGTGAATATGAACAGTTGATTTGTCTCTTCAACATTATGCCCATACTCCTTTATTTGACAAGGCCAATATTCGGATGGTTGAGACAACCAGTCAGGTCCATTCCACCATAACTTGTGGGATTTTAATTCGAGTGGAAGCATACCTCGTGAGGCACAATCCGCTGGATTTTCTGTTGATGACACATGCTTCCAATGATTACGGGACCAAGAATTTAAAATTGTGGCTGTTCGGTTGCCCACAAAGGTGCTCCATCGCCTAGGATGACTTGCGAGCCAGTCTAGTACAATTGTTGAGTCTGTCCAGCAATGTACATTAGATATTTGCGTTTGTGTTTCCATTTTTACCAAGTTTAATAAATTGGTCAATAGAACCGCGCCACACAGTTCCAGCCGAGGTAATGTTGCTTGCTTAATAGGTGCAACTTTCGTCTTGGCTGAGATTAATTTGCAAAATATTTCTCCGGACATAGATACCATTCTAAAGAAAACGACAGCAGCGTATGCTTGCTGACTTGCGTCGCAAAAACCGTGTAATTGGATTTTGGTATTTTTAAAGGAATTGATGCATCTTGGAATTGAGATTTGGCCAACGTTTTTCATTTCACTACAAATCTTGAGCCATTCGCCTGCCTTTTGAACCGGTATGACATCGTCCCAATCCAGATTTGCTGTCCACAGTTGTTGAAGGAATATTTTGAATAAAACGACGACTGGGGCCAACCAACCAACTGGATCGAAGAGACGGCTAGCTTGTGACAATATTACTCATTTTGTTAATTTCTGAGCAACTTGAATATTTGATGAAAACATGAATGTATCTGTCGAAGGGTTCCAGATGACACCAAGTACTCTCACTGAATTTTCGGTTTCGCGTGTGTTGTCATCGATTTCTTTCACCTCAGTTGTTCGGTCATGATTTTCTATGGTTTCGAGTAGTGATTTAGAGTTCGAGGACCATTTTCGTAGAATAAATCCGCGTTTTCTTAGCATACGTGTAATGTACTCCTTCAACTGTATGGCATCTCTTTCGTTGTCTGCTCCTGTCATTAGGTCGTCGACGTAGATATCCCTTCGAATTATATTGGCTGCTTCAGGTGATATTGATTGGTCTTCTTCTGCTATTTGTTGAATTGCACGCGTGGCTAAGAAAGGAGCAGATGCCAGTCCATATGTGATGGTTGATAGTCGATAATGACGAAGTGGATGAGAGGGAGTTGTACGCCACACAATTTTTTGATAGTTTGTATCCTCTCTTGAAACCCGCACCTGGCGGTACATTTTTTCAACATCTGCTGAAAAAACTACGGTATGTTCTCTAAAGCGAAGGATAATACTGTATAGAGTTGACTGAACGGTGGAACCAACTGCTAGGCACTCATTTAAAGAGACCCCAGACGTGCTTTTCGCAGAGCCATCGAAAACAACTCGTAGCTTTGTGGTTGAACTCGATTGTCTTAACACGCCATGATGTGGTAAGTAAAAACCCGAATCATTTACCTCCTCTTGAGGAATTTCTTCCATGTGGTTTAAATCCTGATATTCTAGCATGAATGTTTGATATAGTTTATGAAACTCGGGGTCGCGGGCAAATCTCCGTTCCATGCTTCGCTGTCTTTGGATTGCGGTGTTCATTGAATATCCAAGGCTTTCCGGGGACCTTTTGAATGGTAGACTTACTATATATCGCCCGTCTTTCGTATGCTGCAGCGTCTTAATAAATTTTTCTTCACAAAATTGTTCTTCAGGAGAGAGCAGTTTTTTGCTGACACTTATAGATTCTAGCTCCCAAAACCGGCGTAATGTTTGATCAATATCCATAACGGAATGGTCATCGCTGCAAGCCGTCATTGAAACAATTGAAGGTCTCAGTGAGCTGCTCGTTTTACCAGATGCAACCCAACCAAAAATAGTTTTTTGTAGAATGGGCTCGTTTTCATTTATTTTTATTTGACCATCTTGCAACAGCTTGAAAAAATTATCGGCTCCAATCAAAATATCAACATGACTGGATTTATTGAAGGTTGGATCGGCCAACTTGATACCTTGCCAAATATCCATGTTTATGTGATTTAAGTTGTGAGGTGGTAATTTTGTTGTGATTTTTGGTAAGACCAGGGCTTCAATTGGGAGTTCTGTATTGCCTTCAGCCTTTATTAAAAAATTAACTACTCCTTTGGTGAACCCAGCTGTGGATTCCCCTACTCCATTTATGGATAAACGAGCATTCTTCTTTCGGAGAGAAAGTCGTTGTGAACACGCTTCCGTGATAAAACTCACTTGCGAACCTGAGTCTAATAGAGCGCGACAACTGCTTAATTGCCCAAAGGAATCTACCACTTTGATGAGTGCTGTTGGCAGAATTGTTTGGGATGACATGTTATGTGCACAACCGGATACAGCTGATGGTTGGGGTGGCTGAATTTGATTTGCAGCTACTGTGGACTCCTCATTGTTTTCATTGGTATGTAACAAACTGTGATGTTTGCGGTTGCATTGGGTACAACGGCGCCGTGAAGTGCACTTGAATACTGGATGTCTGAGACTGAGACAATTAAAACATCTATGGCTTGTCTTAGCCCATTCTCTTCTTTTGTTGACATCCAATGAATTAAATTGTTGACACTTAAATAGTGAATGTGCTTCCGAACACACGGCACACTTGTACTTGATGTCGTTGTTTGTAGCAACATGAGTTTTTATGGTTGATTTTGGATTGGTTCTCTTCGCTGGAGTGGCAATGGACTCAAGTGTATTTATTCTTCGAGCAAGAAATTTGAGAAATTCCGGGAATGTGGGATTCTCCATCTCGGAAGTCGTTTCAGCCCATTGCACTTTGAATTATCATCTAGCTTGTTCAACAACAAGTAAATCAACCATGGATCTCTTATTTCAGCCTTGTCTCCGAGTGCTTGAAGACTTGTTACCACTTCATCTGAAGTATCCATCAGTTTTTTAATATTGTTGGCAGTTTCAGAATGCACGGCTGGTTGCTCGATAAAGGTACGAATAAATGAGTAGATTATTGGCCGCTTACGGTTGTACCTATCTTTCAGTTTGGTCAACGCGCCTAAATAGTTGGCTTCAGTGATACTTATATGACGCAACAAGGCTTCAGGTTCTCCACGTAGCAGGCCTTTAAGGTATTGGAATTTCTGCACGGGATTTAGTGCAGCTGACTCATGAATGGTGGAGCAATATAAATCAAAGAATGATTGCCATTCTGTATATTCTCCGGTGAATGTTGGAATGTTTATTTTGGGTAACCTTATTTCTGCATGACCACCTCCTGATTGAGTCATATTAAACGATGCATCGAGATTGGTGCCTATACCTGGATTTGTTGACCTAGAGCGGATCAACGTATTCAGTTGTGTAATCGCAGTGTAGTAGCTTTCTTCATATTGCATATCGGAGTCTTCTGAGAAATCGACATGAAATATTTTCTCTTCAATTACTGTAAACTCGGACATCAATTTTTCAACCCTCGCCAAACGGGTTCTAAATTCTTCTGTTGATGTCCGTTCAGTAACATTGTCCAGAAAGTTTACGATCTGGGTTAATCTACCCTTGTTAGCAGCACGCTGCTTTTTAAGTGCAGCTAACTCTGACGCCATTGTGTAATTAGGCGAAAAATTATGTCGATAGTTTAAATTGGTATTAATTGACAAACTTGCAATTGTTCACTTGGTGTAACTTGCTTGATTTTCACTACACAATTGATTTTCGTTCACTTAATAACTTCACTCTGCAGATGATATTATAATGACTAGAATAATATAATGACACGTGACCATTCCATTAACTCGTGTGGAGTTCTTCTCAAAGGTCGCCAGTCAAAAATATGGTGAGTTGATTAGGTGTGTAGATAGCGTGGTTTATATATACATAAAATTGTTGAATGTACTCAATATGGCAGGTTGATTGACTGTAACTTACTCAAAATGGCGAGTTGATGCGTGATTAGTTGCCTATCCGGCTCGAAGGACCATTATGGTGGGGCAATTATAGAAAATTGCTAAATATTTCCCACGTTTATTTTATTTTGGCACAGAAATAATACAATATAGAATTCACTTTAACTTTTAAATTTATTTTATATGTAATTTCACTGATCTGTTGCTGCACCAATATTCGATCGCTCACTGTCCAAAACATACTGCTCGTCGCCATCTCGCCTTCTTTATTTTTCATTATTTTAATCTGAGATGTCGCATCGATCAATGATTTTGATTTATGGCAGATAAATAAACATTGTAATTCATCTACCATTGAAATTTATAAGTAGAGTAAATGTAAACAAATAGCGCAGAAGTATCATGAATCCAGGTAAGTAGTAGTGGTTGAGTATTTACATTATTTTTATTTATTTTTTAGGTGATTCGACTTGTTCGGAACATAGAATTTCGTTTTGACTTCGTCAAAAACAGTTTTAAAATTGTTGTAATTTTCAAGTGTGTCGGTCGTCACAGTATGTTTATTTGAATTTACTCGTTTGATTTGGAAATTTGTGATTTTCATCCCTTTGGCGAGTGCGACAGTATTTTTTATATCTTGCGCAAAGATATGTAATGGTGGTGGTTTTTTTGTTGATGTTTTTTTTATGGGCGTGTCATTTTCATTCGTTGCCGCTGGCATATTTTTTTCGTTATTGATATTGTTTATATCAATATTTATTTTGTTATTGTTTGGTGATTTTTTTGCAGTGGTATTAGTCTTGCTAATGCTATTGTTTGATTTTGTTTTTTGCACCGTATTTTTGTTTTTGATTAGATTTTTGATATTTTCGAATAGTGCGTCGCTGTTGTCTAATTGATTTTCGATATCGAGCATTTCTGCTCATTCTCTTGGGTGAGACACTCAAATTGATTTTTTGTTAATGGAATTGGAATGAGCATCGGCCAATTTTTCTTTGAGTATTGTAATCTCGTTTTTTAAATTTTGAATGATATTTACTAAGGATAAAGACTCACCCGTCATAATTTCTTCGGTTGAGTTTCTTTTCTTGGGTCTGCCAATCGATAGTTTTTGGATCATTGTTGTCGGTATTGCTGGTGTTATTTATGAATTAGATGATGTTGTTGTTGTTGGTGATAGATCAATAACGATACTTTCATCTTCAGTATCGTTTGATGTTGGTAATGGAATATTTGAAGGTAATGATTTTTCATCCGGTTGCGGATGAATCATTGCGATTGTGGAGATCATTTTATGGGTTTTATTAAGATTTAAATTATTTTTATTAATTGACGAAAACTTTTCATTACGTTTCGTATTTATGATTAACGAATTTAGTATTTTTTTTTTTTGTTTAATATTGATTTATATAATATAAATTTATACGTATATATAATGACAAAACGAATATATATGAAAAATTTATTTTAATTAATAATTATTTTAAATTTATTTGTATTAACGTAGAAGTGTTCACACAATAATAACGAAGAAAAGTTCACACAATAACGAAGAAATCTTCACACAAATAACGAAAAAAGAATATTTCGCATTCAATAACGAATGTAAGGAAGTAATAATACACACACAATTTAACAAAAATAACGAAAAAACAATTGAGTAAATTGCACGTGCACAAAAAAAAAGTTTGTTGTAAATTGAACAAATGCAAGTTGTTTATTATTTAACAAATGCAAGTTTGTTTATTATTAAACAGTTGACTGTTTAAAGAAAAACGTTTTGTTTCTATTTTTATTTTCCCCAAAAGGCCCAAAGGGACACTGGGGCTCACTTAATTTGAATACGCAATATATATTTTTTTTTTTTTTGCAGAATATTCAGTGATCACATATATATATAAATTGAAATAGTTATCACTAATTGTTCATTTAAATCATTGATTGAGGCACTTTGTGAGCAAGACTCTGGTTGGACGGACCGAGAGCTCCATACCTTAATGTTCACTTATTATTAAACAATTTTTTTATTTTTTTTATTAAAGTTAATTTAATGATTTTATTGTACACATTATAGAAACATGGGTAGCCCCATACTAGGGCTCCCGTTAACGAAATTTAGAAAAACTGTTTGAATTTAATTTATTTATTTTTTTTTTGATTTATTTTATTTTAGTCCAGAAATAGATAATTTAATTGATAACACAGTTTGAATTTTATTTTGTAAATTTAAAATATTTAAAGAAAAAATTTTAAATTTTTTTTTGTAGAAAAATTATTTGGAAAAAATATTTTATTTTTTATTTCCAATTCAAATTTTTATTTTTTTTTTTATGTCTTAGCTCGCTGAGCTATTGATATCGACTAGCCCTTCCTTTGTTTGCACTCTGGTATGGTCATCCAAATATAACCTATTTTTAAGAATGACTGTATGATCATGGTCAATCACTAAATATGGGTCAACAGCTAAAACAGTTATCCAAGACACTAGAGGCAGAATCATAATCACCCACATCGGGGATTTCATTTTTACCAACAAGACAATAATCAACGCATTATCATTCAATAGCTGCACAACATTCTCATCAAGTCGATTCAAGACATCTTTCGCTGATTCCATCCAGGCATAAGTTTTATTACCAGTCTTTCCAATCCCAACCAGCAAGGTATCCTTACTAGCCCTTTTTACCCGTTCTTGATTGACATATCGTTTGTAAGTCACTCTAAACGACGTTAATAAGGATCCACAATCAATATCAAGATTTGTAAAGTTTACCAATTTTGGGCAATTCTTCACAACCTCCAATCCATTAGAACAGGTGTTAGCCGGAACTATATATGACCCATTGACAAATAGTTTTGGAGAGTTTAAAATGAAACTACTATTCCCATCTTGGACAATTATAGTCATGGTAACCAAACTTGAAACAACTGGTGTTGTGAAGCCGATGACCACTTTCTATAAAAATCAACACAATCACTTTTATTTTCTCTCGCACTATTTATCTTTAATATTTTTATTTAAATTATTTTATTTAATTGTTTAAGCTGCTTCAGCAAAGTATGTTTTCAGACTGATCTTTTTATTGATCAACATTACTCATAATTTTATATCAATCCATTTATACAAAAAGATTTTGCATGTTTTTTTTTTTTAAAACAATAAATCCAATTTATTTAAACATTTTTTTTTTACAGTTTGATTAAAATATAATAACATAAAAATATATAAAAAGGCAAGTGGATTTATAAAAAGGCTTGCCATAAAAAAAACAATTATACAAAATAAACACCACTGTCCCTACAAAAGACGGGCACTCGGGTGTATTACATATAGAAAACTAAGTTTATGAATATACGCTATAAAAAGCTTTAAAAATTAACGAAAAAATATATTGTATAAAAATTTATATAAAATCTCAAAAATTTAATCTTTCTTTTAAAAAATTGACAACAGAAAAAAATGTTATAAAAATTCTTATGTCAAAAGTCACCATGTGTTGCTTAAAAACTAGTGATGAAAATAAATAAAGGATGAAAATCATTCACACACACAAATACACATGTTCACATTCACACACACCCACACACACACACACACACACACACATACATATATGGAAATGAAAAATAAAAATAAATTTAACCATTTATTATGGTGCCGTGCGGGAAACCATACTAAATTGTTATAACATATCCTTCAAATTAGATTTTGTTTTTAAAATACCAATATAACATACAAGAAGTGTATATAGTTACAAAATAAGCTTTTGTTTTTTATACAATATA
Source organism: Tipula confusa (assembly GCA_963556175.1). Lineage (NCBI taxonomy): Eukaryota > Metazoa > Arthropoda > Insecta > Diptera > Tipulidae > Tipula > Tipula confusa. Next base: position 203,606,359 of record OY744476.1, on the reverse strand, counting down.
TATAAAAAATAATAATAATATAAAAGTGTATATATAAATTGCTGTGACTGCAAGTTACTATCAGCTGGCGCCGTCCAACCACCAATACGCATCCAGACGTTTTTCGTATTCGTCGTCCTTAGTACATGTCGTCGTGTCAAATCGTATATGTACGTCAGGGTTCGAGAATTTGTCATCGTCAAACCATTTTTCATTTGGCCTCCTTGCCACATGGTAAATGAGTGGTAATCCGTCACGGTTTTGTATATAGCCTAAACGGTCAAAGTAAATAAATGTATTCGGTCCGGGTATCGTGCCAGATGTCGCGTATAATTTTGAAAGTGTTGTGTCAACATGATAAGGTCCAAAAATCAGTGAGTTGTCCGTATTGAGACATGCTCGTCTGATGTGATTACGTGTTAAATTTAAAATGTGTACGTCGATTCTGTCCGAGCCATAATTTTGATATTGCACTCGATTTGAAATGTAGTGCGTATAGTCTGTCTGTGCCTTTCTGTACAGTCCGTTGCAGTGTCGAAGGCATTTCCGTTCGAAAACTCTGTATCGTTCCATGTAGCGTGGTACTTGATTGTACCACACTTGACATCCGTACGTCAGTATTGGTCGTATTAAAGTCTTGTAAGCAATAATTTTAACCCGTTTGTCTAAATGTCTGTTGTAAAATAGTTGCCGCGCACCCATAAACGCGCGTCTCGCCTTCTCTAATTGTATTGAAGTGTGATTCGCCATATAACACAAGTTGTCGATGTTAACGCCCAAGTATTTTATATTCTCGCACAATTTTATTGGTTGATTGTTGATTTTAATTGAAAGGTGACGCCAATTTCTCTTCATTTCTCTCGATGCGTTTTTAAGCGGACGTCGAAAGAGAATAGATTCGCATTTTGCCGGATTAATTTCAATGTGCCAAAGGTTGAAGTAATTTTGTATGAAGTTTAAAGAATTTTGGAGATTTTTTTGTATGTCGCCGATACTATAGGAGGAACTATAAACAATCATGTCATCCGCATACGCACATGATTGAATTAATTTTGAATTTAGACAATTGTTCGAAATAAGATCGGCCGTGTATAAATTAAAAAGGATTGGGGCAGTGATGGATCCTTGTTGGACTCCATTAACAATTTTGAATTGGGAAGATGAGCGTTTGTTACCAAAGCCCGAAGTTGTATAAAATGTGCGATCGTACAGTAAGTCATGTAAAATTTTAATCAGGTCGTCCGAAAAGTTCATAGTCTTTAATTTTGCGAGTAGTCCGTTAAGCCAAATTGATTCGAATGCCTTTTTGATGTCAATCAAAACAGCGCCCGTCGGTATGTTAAAATTTAATTGATGTGTTACGTCAGCCAAAACTTTCGTGATTGCGTGCGTCGTACTATGTCCTTGTCTAAAACCAAATTGATTTTCATGCATCAATTTGTTTGTCCATACGTGATTGTTAATTTTTTCATATATTAAAATTTCGTAAAGTTTGCCAAAGTTTGAAAGTAGACTAATTGGTCGATAACTTTCAGGGTCTGTCGGTGATTTGCCCTTTTTTAGAATTGGAAAAACTCGCGCAATTTTCCAAGCGTCCGGGTAATAATTGTTATTCAGTAAGTTGTTGAATAGAGTACAAATTTCGATAATCATAATGTCCGGTAGGTGTTTAAAAATAATGTTAGGTAAAAGGTCAAGTCCAAATGATTTTTTGTTGTTCACTAATTTTAGTATGTCCATCAGTTGATCAGTATCAATAAAGAATTTTTTGTCATCGTCCGGTTGTTGTGGTGCATATGCTGGGCTTTTAGTCGAAAAGGTTGTTTTTGTCTTTTGTTGAGTTCGTTCGTTCGTGTGTTGATCAATAATTGGTTTGATAATATTTTTTGTATCAATCTCATGTTGCCGATCACCAAGATTCGGATTGAACAGAGTGTGGTCCTCAATATGTTGTCCTAGTATATTTAAATTTTGCGTCTCATCAAAAATTTTGTATTTTGTATTGTCTCTGTTTTTTTTGTAATGTGTTCCAATCAATGCCAAAGTGATTGTATTTTTGTTTGTCCGTCGTTGGAATTTCCAAAGTTTTTATTGTCGCGTCTTGTCTATTTTTGGTCTTGGCCGTAAATCGTTTAATTTCTGTCCACATTTTAGAACTTGGCTTAATGCCTTTCATGATGTCCGTCCAGTATCGTTCTATTTGTATTTTGACGTTCTGTTGTATTAATTGTATCGTCCGTTTGATTTCCACTTTCCAAATGTGGATTCTGTTCTGTAGTACTGTACACATTTAAACGATTATGGTTGTTGGCTAAATTTCGTTTTGTCGTCTTAATTTTGGTAATTAGTAATAATTTAAATTTGTATAGTCTTTCGATTGTCGGGTTACTGTAGCACATCATATTGTTAATTCGTCTTTTTTTTGGTGAGTTTGTCTTTATATTAGCCAAAATAAGTTTCGTCAGTGTTGTAATATAGTCATTGCACTCTTCAATCGAGAGGTTTCTGTAAAATGGTAACAATACTTGTTCACCATTGTCTAGTTGTGATCGTATCATTGTTGTCGTCGCCGCCTCTGTTGCAGCTGTCCGATGTAATTTTTCTAAATTTTCAGTCCATTTTTTCCAGTCGATCCCCGTGAAATTGTATCGAATGTTTTGCTGTTCATCGTCGTCATCGTCGTTATTGTCAATGTCAATTTGGTTGATGCCAGAATTTAAATTATTAATTCCATTTATAATAATTTCGATGGCACGGTGATCGCTATCGAAATGATGTGTCGGTATTTGGTCAAGTGAATTTTTTTGAATTTTGATTCGTACGTCCATTATAGCCAAATCTAAGTAGTTACCTGAACGTATCATAGTCGGTTTGTCTGTATTGTATAATTTAGCGCGGTATAACATGGCATAGTCCGTCATCCATTTATTTAGTCGTGTACCTCTCGAGTTGTTGAGTGCATTACCCCAGTTAGTATGTCGTGCGTTTAAGTCACCTGCAATTAAGTAATAATGATTTGGATTACTTAAATTTAGTACGTCAAAAATTTTGCTCCATTCCTCTTCAAAGCGTTTTTCAGTAATTATTGTCGCGTTGCCTGTACAGTATATCGAAATTAGGAAAATTTTTTGGTTTGAACATTTTATATTCAATCGGATAATAGCAATCTCGATGCCTTCTTGATTGCTTATCGATTGAGGTTCAATAATTTTGAATTTGAAGTCGTCTTTTATCAAAATGGCCGTCCCTCCCCCTTGAGTAGAATTTATTCGGTCACGTCGTATTATGTTATAGTTTTTAAATTCTAAATAATGTTTTGGGTTTAGTTTCGTCTCGTTGATCAGTAAACAGTCGGGTTTATGTAAATTTAGAAAATTTAATAAGTTAAGTCGTCGTTGTACACTTACTATTGAGTTGACATTAATCGCAATAATTTTGAATTTTGATGTTAGTCGTCGTTGCTGATGTGTTTGTCTATGATGTTGTTGTTGTAGTCCTTGGTCTAGTCGTAAATTTTGGGTTGAATGATCGAATTTAGATTTGGGCCAAAAATTGTAAAATTTGCGCCATTTGTTCTGCTTGTTTTTCAATTACGTTCGTCAGTTTGTCTACTCGTTCGTTTAAGGTTTTTATTTCGTGGTCGATATTTGATTGTTGTTGTACAGAAGGTGCTGTTGTTGTCGTTGATGTTGTCATGTTAGTTGTCGCTTGAGGACCACCTCTCATCATCTCGGCAAATGTGCCGTTTGCTTTTGACACCTTGATGGAGTCGAACATTTTTGGAGTTGTTTTTGTAGTTTCCTGTTTTGCTCGCTTCTCAGCAATTCGTTTACGAATTTTTGAGATCATCGTTTGATAAATGGGGCACCCTTTATACGATGCTGGATGTCCTGATTTTTTGCAATTGATACAAAAAATATTATCTTTAGTGATTTCGTCCGTAACCGTACAGTCGCCGGGATCGTGTGTTTGTGCGCATTTAACACAGCGGAACTCCAAGTTGCAGTTTGTCGCAGTATGTCCGTATCGTTGGCAGTTTTTGCACTGTAAAATGTCGTTGGTACGATTGAGTGTTTGCCACTCAACTTTTTGATAATTTACGTGCTTAATGGCATAGACCACGTTTAGAGAGGTGCTTGGCTCAAACTGTACAATGTAAAGTGGTAATAGTCTTTTATTTTGAGACGCGCGCTTCGAACGCATCTGTATAATTTTAATAATTTTGAGGTTTTCGTTCATTGTTTCAATATCTGTTTTCAGTTCGATTAAGTCTTCGGTTTCCGTAAGTCCTCTCAGTACAAGGGTTTTGGGTTTTAACTCTTTTGGAGTGTACGTGTAATAATTTGTATTCACTTCGTCAAAAATCGTTTTCAGTGATGTGAAATTTTGTAAGTTGTCAGTCGTGATGGTATGTTTATTACCGTTAATACGTCTAACTTCGAAATTATCGATGTTTAATCCTTTGGCTAAGGCAACTGTGTTCTTAACATCTTGTTCGTAGATGTGTATAGGTGGCGGACGACGCTGCTTTTTAATAACTGCAGTCGCAGCTGTTGTCTTGGTAATTGACTCAGCTGCCGCCGTCGTCGCCGTCGGAGTTGATGTTTTTGATTTTTTAGATTTCGTCGAATTTAAATCGAAATTTTTTTTCGCTGATTCATTTATAATGGAATCCGTTGATACTGTTTTGACTGATTTTGCCAGATTATTATTTTTGATTTTATTTTTGACAATATCGAACGAAGGTCCATTATTTTCGTCGTCTTCATTAAAAATTTGAATTTGTTGCAATAGATCGCATTGCATAGTTGTTTCTTCATCATTTTCATCATCCAGCTCTTGGATGAGTGGAGCGAATTTATTTTTCGATAGAAACGATATTGAGTTAGTGTTTGATTTTATTGAATGAATGTAATTGTCGCTGTGCGTCGTAATAAGTTGCTCTTTGAGCAATTTAATTTCATTTTGTAAATTTTTTATGATGTTTTTGAATTTAAGTGACTCACCCTGTGTGTTGTCGTCATCGATGTTGTTTCTTTTGGTGCCACGACGTGTGAGGTTATTGGAATCTTTCTTTGAGGTTGCTGATGTTGTTAACGTTGTAGTTGGTGTATTTGTAAATGATGTAATTGCTGCTGTTATTGCTGCTGTAGAAGTTGTTGGTAATGTTGATGATGGTATGGAGTCTACCATTGTAGCTGGAGAGGGATCAATAATAATCGCCTCTATTTTGAGTTCGTCTTCCTCGTTATCGCTTAACGCGGGCAATGGCGTAATTAACGATAAATTGTTTGTCAGAATTATTTTATTTTTTAAAATTTTGGTACTATTGGTTTTGGCTGCAGGTGCATTCCTACCATTAGCCTGTTTATTCACTAGTTGATTTTTTTTTTTGTTTTAATTTTTAAATTATATACAAATTATGTTTTAAATAATTAATTAATTGAAAAGTCAACAACAATATTTGAACAATAAAAATAAAAGTTTAGAAATTTTTGAACAACTGTACGTAAATAACTGAACGTTGTTGATTTTTTAATAATTGAACGTTGTTGATTTTTAAACAAAAATGATTGTGAAATTTTGAATTTTTATTTTATTTTTTTTTTTCCTTTTGAATTTTTATATTTTTTTTTTTTATGCCTCGAAATTAAGGGGCCTTCACTTTTTTACCTGTACAAGTTTATAGTTTATTGTGAGAGCACCACATATATATTTTATATCACTTATATGTATGTAAGCCTCTCGCCACTGGTTAGCGAGGAACGCTGTAAGAGCTCTACACTCGTAGTTATACTGAATTTACTAATTGATTTTCACTATATATTCGTATATATGGTTTATGTTTTGTAATTGTTCAATATATTTCTATATTGTAGCACTATTTAAGTGGGTAGCCCCATGGCTTGAGCCCCCAAAAAATTGTATGATAATTTTATTTTATTTTATATTAACACACACAAAATTAACTAAACACAAAAAAAAAAAAACACAACAGTTAATTAAAATAAGTTAAGAAAAGTAATTAGAATATTAATTTATAATTAAATAATTATAATTTTTAAGTTTATTAATTATATTTTGCATTTGATACGGATTTGTGAAAATTATTATATTTATTTTGTTTTGATTTTTTAGTCCGAGCTCACTGAGCTTTCGAATTAGACTAAGATTTTGCATGTCATAGGCATTTAATGGTCAAATGTTAGTACCTTCCATTACACTGGCAATATCATAAATATCAGTGAAATTGGAGGATTTGATCTTTGAGAAAAGCTGCGTCTAACCTTAGCAAGATCACGTTTGATGTTTTTGAGTTCCCCAAACATACGTAACATCAACATAATCAATAAACGAAAACCATGCGAAACTACGGATGTAGTTTCGAATGTAGGTCCATTTTCAAAAATTTTCGCACCCCAATGAATACTGAAGTACGCCTTTCCTTAATTCCTCGTGATACTTTGTTAGTCTTCTTGACAACAACTTTTTTATCATCACCCCGGTGGAATGAGGTGGCCGAGGTGTTTCATTCCTATTATCATAAGAAATTTTGAAAATATTTTATAATACAATTTATGTTTTATTAGTTTTTATAATATAGTTTAAGTTTTCATAATTAAGTTTTTTCAATTCTTGACGACGTCGTAAATCCCCAGCTTTTGCTTTTTACGTTGTGATACTATTATACGAATCCTCATAGACAAATCCATATTGTCTTATGTCTCGTTTTTTTAATTAATTCACAACACAAATATCACTACACAAAATGACTCGATATACAATTTGTAACACTAAATTATTTGATTGACATATTTAATAAAATTTAAAAATTAAAAAGGCACAAACACAAAACCAAGCCACAAAAATAATTACAATGACAGAAAATTTCCATTTTTCGACACTGAAGTCGAATTAGAACTAGTACTAAAAATGTTATCTCGAAAAAAGAATGAGAATACCAATTTGTGGAATGAAATTATTTAGTGAGAAAACAAAATTCGAGATAATCAAAAATCCCATTTTAATTTTACTAACACCAAATCGGTGTCAAATAATAGCCCACCGATTGGATACAAGTTTCTTTTATCCCAAAGGAGTTTTTATTTTGATCGTGATTTACTTTTTTCGGATGAAATTATTTAGTATACAAAAACACAAATTACTTTTTGTGGATACCACCTATTCACATTCAACAGATAAAAAAACTCACGAATAAAATAGAATATTTTTGTAAATATTTAGACAAATGTGTTTACGAAATAAGGATAAAACAAATAAATTTTTTTATGGTGCGTACATGTACATGTATCAAAAAATTGATTCGCGAATCAAGGGGAAATTTGTATATTTTTCATACGAAAAATATATAAATTTCCCCTCCTGAGTTGGAATAATTTCAACTTTGGGCACATTTTTCATCGCATGCATCCAATATAATAAAAAAAAAAAAAAATAAAAATTATGAGCAATAATTGTGCTCATTAATTATATATAATTTTGCTATTTTTTGACATTTCGATAGCGGTTTATCTTGATAAAGACATTTTGGGTATTATTACGAATTAATTAAATTCAAAAAATTAAATTACAGGAAAAAAATTAGATTACACGAAAAATATTAAATTACACTAAAATGTAAAATCACCGAAAACAAACAAAAAGAAATTATTACGAAATTAAAATCAAACCAATAAAAACAAAATGAATTTAAATTTAATATTAGAAATTATTACGAAATAATGACGTAGTATGACGTAGTATTCTTTAAATCCTGACAATCGCAACAATTTCACTTTCACAGATGGGAAGCAAGAAGAAATTTTTATTAATGCTTTTCGAGAGAACTAAATTTTGCCTTTCACTCTGATCGATTGATACAGATTCCTGATTTGCTTTTAAAATATCGTAAGGTACATTGATGAAAAAATCATTAATAACATTAGCTATCCTGAACAGATCAGTTTCAATTTTGTTATCACCAACATTAATTGAGAAAATTTTATTTGTGCTTTGTGAATTATTCAAAACATTGTTGATGCCCTTCCACTTCGATTTTATGTTCTCTGCGGCATAAAATTTAGACTTAAAATATCTTTCTTTAGTAAGAGGGATTAATCGTTTTATTTTGTCTTTGATTTTCTGAAATTTTTTATTCAAAACAGCATTATTTTGATTCTTTGCCAATTTTTTGGCTAAACTGATTTTAAAATTAATTAAATTAAGCATCGAAGTGGTCATCCAAGACTTAATTTTGAAATCTTTCCTACGAATTCTCGAAATCACCTTATTTTTATTTAATTCATCAGTGACCCTTAATAAAAAATTGGAAAACGCAATATTTGGATCATCAGCCGAGAAAACCGAAGCCCAGTCACAAGAACTTAAACTTTCAGATAGCATACTGTAATTGATTTTTGTTTGAAATCGCCGTTTGAACCGTGGACTACGTATTTTTGGACCAAGTACACTCAAAGCCAACAAAATTGTTTTATGATCTGTCACATGCAAATTTACACTTTTGACCTCAAGAAAGAATTTTGAAATATTCGTTTCAGCAAAAACATGATCAATGCACGTATTTGAGCATGTTCTAGTAACGCTATTCATAAAAGAATCGAACCCAAACGAAGCGCACAACAATAAAAACTCGTCCTTTATATAAGACTCTTTCAATAAGTCAATATTAAGGTCCCCAAGTAAAGTTTTATTTTTAGATAAATCCGTAACTAGGTAATCGTTTAATTCTTTAAGAAATATTTCCGTAGAAATGAAATTGAATCTATATATTAGAAAAAAACAAAAACTAGTTTTATCAATATGAATTGTCAATTTGATAACATCAGCTGAAGAAAAATTTAAAGCGGTAAATTGAAAATCAAAAGTATTTCTAATAAAAGCCGATACGCCACCAGATCTATCTATCTATACTACAATCTATACTACTCTATCTATATTACAATTAGCAATTATCGTAAAATCAGATACGTAGTAATTATTAATATCAGAGGAAGAAATCCATCGCATCAAGAAATGAATTAATATGAGCTAGAAAGCTATCGAAATTTTTACGTAAGCTTCGGATGTTTTGCAAAATAAAATTAAATTTACTAAAATTTTGACAGTTCACTTCATTAAACGAGAAAAAAGTAATAAAAAATAAAATTAAAAATTTTAAATATAAGGTTGTCGATAAAACACCAGATAAAATAATAATAAAAAATAACGTTAATGTTGATATACTTAAACATTGATATATAATAAAAACAAAAAATGAAAAACAATTGTCCGTGTGAGGCTACACACTTCTATATAAAAAAAAATAAATTCTGTAGTGTAATATGAACTTTAGTTGCTGAATTACTATTAAGCAGTTATGACGAAAAAACCAAAATAACATTGAAAAAACAATAAACAAAGAAAAAATAAAAGTTATGACAGTAAGTATCAAATTAAAAAATAAAACAATAATTGATTTTAAAAGTAAAAATAATGGTACATACAAATTTTAATCCATAGGTAAGCTAACAAAACATTTAAATAAAAATATACTCAATGGTTTATGTTGACTTCTTTCCGGAATTAATAGTTGTGGCTTCACTTGATTGAAGACGAAATAAATCATTCATAGATTGGATACGATAAACATTCGAATCAGCTGATTTCCGTAAGTAAATTTGCCCCATCTTACACCATAGATATTTATACTTATATTTCATTTTGATATTTTTAGCTTCATGGTACAGGAATGATTGACATTTGGTGAAATGTTGCATGATGTAGATGCGCCGCTCAGGATGATCAGACGGAAAGATACTGCCTAGGTTTGTGGTAAGAAGTATCTTCTTCATACGCATTTGAGTTAGAATCTCCATTGTAGTTGAAATTGATGTATTAGTATTATTTGTATTTATTTTGGAATCACCACGGTTTATTAGTTGAACCGAAATGATGTCCTCAGCGGCAATAGAGTGTTTTACTTGTTTAGTTGTGGCTAAAATCATTCCTTTTATGTCAGCATGTTTGTTTGGTAACCCTGCGATGCTAATTTTTAATGTATTAGCGATTTGATTCGGCTTATCAAGCAGAGACTCCATTAAATTGAGTCGTTCATTTTGTTTTCGCCACGTTCCTTGTAACTCCTGACACATATCAGATAAACGTTTATTATCAGCCACTATAGCTTGGATTTCACTTTTAATGCTCTCAAACTCCTTACAAATAAAATCCTGAGATATTTTGATGTCAGAAATAAGAGTTTTTATGGCTCCAAACTGGCTATCACTCTTCTTCACCAGAGAACCGATGACTGATTCGCAATTTGACTTTGCACTACAAGGAGACACTATTGAATTTAATGATGGCGAAATTATTGTTAGTGGCTCAAGATCAGAGGCAGCAGCAGTCGTACACTCTGGTACGCAAAACCAATTTGAATCAGCGACTTTTTTTATTTTCGCAGCTCCAATAACCCCTTTGCAAGACGGATGGTACATTTTTTGGCAAAAAGTACACATCAAAACTGCCTGCCTTTGAGTTATCCCTTTTCTACATGATCCTGCTGGGCATATCATATTAGGATCGTAGTTTGGAGAGTCAACAGCAACCTCAAAGAAAGGCATTTTATTAGAGCACAAAAAAAAAAACAAAAAAAGATGATTTGCAAAAACAAAATGTCGAAACCCGCCAAAATTTTCTAGTGTCACTTTCGTAGAAAAACCAAAAATAATAATGTTTATTATAATGTTAAACTACTATTTATCACCCACAAAACTAAAATCAATGAGATATTACAATAAAAAAAAATATCTCAAACTATAATTAATTTTAAAATTATTTTTACTTTTATATATTTTAATTTTTTTTTTTTTTTTTTTTAATAACTTGGAACGATGTTATCACTTTGAAGAAATACGATAGAATGAATATATATTTAGTTTTATAAGATAAGATTCAACAATTTTTGACGTCATACATGCCTTACGGTTGGTATGCCAATTGATTGGTAGCATTTTAACATCGAGGTGTTTGAAGCAGCGTGGCTTAAGTCTTTTCCAATTACGGTTGTTTTATAAATTTTCCATCGGCAAATATGGTAACAAAACGGTAAGGCGCTCTTTAAATTTACCACCCTCACATTTTTGGGTTTTAACGTGCATAGTTGTATTTGGCAGCATACGGTAAAAAAGCCATGTTTCATCGCAGTTTGCAATGTTTTTATCTTCGTAACCCTCTTTCAAAGCTCGTAATGTTACTTTCCATTCACTAACGATTTCCTGGTCGACTTCGCTTGCCTCCCCCGAACGCACATTGAATTTAATATTGTTTCGCTGTCTAAAGCAACGCAACCAACTATTCGAACTTTTAAAATCAGTGACTCCCAGCTTGTTAGCGATTTCTCTGGCCTTCTCCTGTAAAATGGGCCCAGATACTGGAAAAGTTTTAGCTCGAGCTACCGCTAACCATCCCAAAACAACATCGTCCACTTTTCGGATGTCCGTTTCTCTGCGTTTTTTGCACATGTTTCCATTTTCATTCCCGTTCACATATCTGTTAGTAATATCGGTAGCATTTTTCAACAAGCCATAAATTTGAGTTTTGCCCCACTTATGTTTAGCACAAATTTCTTTGGCGAATATCTTATTCTTATGTAGCTTAATAGCCTCGTACTTTTCCTTTAAATTGAGGTTATGTATCTTAACATTTATTTTTTTCCCATTTTCTAAAATCAAAAAATACTACTCATTTAAATTAGACTTAAGTGATAATAATTTATTAATTAATCCACTTACCGCAAAAAAATCACAAAAATAAAGTTTAAAATTCATTACATTCAACAAAAATTAGAGTATTGAAAATTATAATAGTCGTATTTTATTTGATTTTGGTATTGGAATTGGATTTGGAATTCAAATAAAATAAGTTTTAATTTTTTTTGGAATTGGATATTATTTTTAAAGGTTGGTACGTTGTGTATTTTTAAATTTGATTTTTCAAATAGTTTCTTTTGGTAATCATCGAAAATTTTAAATTTTTACCAACATATTATTTTGTATTAATATTTTAATTAATTATAATTTCAAGCAACGGAGAAAAGATAAATAATGTTATAAGAAAACGATAGTGAGTATTATTTAAATCGTCTTTTTCGGCTTAAGTTTAAAAACATACAATCAAAATTTGTTAAATACAAATTTGATAATTACAGTTCCTCAAAAAGGCAATGGTCTGTACTATTAAAAGTTCATCTTGATTCATTTAAATTATCTAAATGATTTCACTTTCTAATACTAAATAATTTAAGTACTAAAATACTGATTAAATAATCACATTCAAGATTTAACAAAATATCGTTAACTCAAAATGAATGTCAAAATTATAAAATAACAACAATGACCAACTTATAGAAATCAAAATATGAAATGTCGCGCACCTGGTATTCGAGATACTAACTAAAAAGAAGTATTGGAATTACAATACCATCAATAGAGAAAGATTTCAACCAATTCCAAAAAAGAATTCGATATATGGGATTGTTGTTGTAAAAAATCAAATAAAATACGACTAATGTAAACACATTGATAATTTTGACATTTCTTTATTACGTTTAAATCAACGTGAAGTTGGTAGACTTTTAACTTTTTCCGGCTTTGAGGAGTTTTTATAACAATTTGTAAATGTGTCACTTATCAAATAATGTAAACGTGTTATTCATCCCAATCTGTGGGTAAAAACCCAAATGCAAACACAATATGCTTTTTATTAATTAATTATTAAATAAATATTTTTACTTATATTGACTGACCACTTGCTCAATCAAATTCGTACTGGCTTTCAAATTCCCATAAATAATTTTTTATCACATTTTCAAATCAGAGACAATAAGAAGAGGAGAAATAATAATAATAATTGCGTCATTACCATATACATACATAAATTATATATTGGCAAACCAGTCCAATTTCAAATAATAATTACGTACTTATATTAAGGATGCGAGTATTATACTTAGTGATATTAGCGCTATCCAATATTATTTGCATGGACAAATTCATATTTTATATCTGCTTAAATTATTCCGGACAAAAACTTAATTTAAATTCAAATAAAGTTGAGGTCACTACAAATTTGTATACTACAGAATTGTTTTCCTTCCGAGACTCAGGATTTTCGGCTTAAAGGTACGAGTTTTCGCGATATCGCACTCCCGCTTCAACAGTGGCACAACTCAAAAAATATGATTTTGAGTAAAACGGATTTATATATTTAAGTAATTTTCCTAGAGCCGTTACATCGTTACCTGGAAACTAATTACTGACATTCTAAATTTTTTTAATGCCTTTTAGGATATTCTTGCTAGGAAGAGTTACATTTTTGATAATTCAATCCTTAAACACCCCCAATTTTAGAAGTGTCATTATTTAATTAACTATTTTTGTACACAAATTTTGCTTTGTGACATTATTGCAAAATAACTGTAACAAAATATAATAATTAACTTATGAATTAAAATTCGATTTGAAGCAAAATTGGGTTTGTTTTGAAAAATTAAACAAGTCGTTAATATAGTTTATTAATACCTTTATTAATTATAAAATTATTTCAGTCTCATTACTCGTATCACATTTCAAAAAATTATAGTAGTTATGTTATAAAAATAATAAAATATTATAATAATTCAAAATTATTAAAGCATGTAATATAAATTAAAAAACACTAACTATGTTTAAAATAAATTCAAAAATATACATCACAATTATAAAATTTATAACTTTTGTAAGTTGCATTTACAATAAATTATTGTAAAAGTTTGAATAAAAGCGAGGAATGTGGTTTGATTGTATTAAAGATAAGAGATCGCTTTTTTTATTATCTTTGATTTTTAATCTATTAGAATAAGCTGGCTTCAGGTCAGGTAACTTAAAAGGAACAGTAAATTTTCTGGACAACATGTCGGTTTCTTGAAATTGGCTTTCGGAGTACGATGTTTTAAATAAAAACTTATCAATCCGATTTTTTTCAATTTTGAAAATTTTTACAGCTGTTATTTTGATTTTAGCAAAAGAAAGCTTCAACTGATTCGTTAAATCTTTAATCGCGTAGAAATCATTGTGAGATAACTCATTAACGTGATACGGTTCACCGCGTTTCTTTGCCATTCGTATTATCTGCGCGTATTGCGAAGGAACATAAATAGGACCTGATTTTAATGACCTTTTAATTTGGCGTTCGACTGTGGAGTGCACACTGTCGCCTTCGTTTTGTGTATGGCCTGTTATTAAATATTTATGGGTTATAGAGTTAACTTGTGGAAACTGCATAACTGCATAAGTATACGTGGCGACCATAAATTTATTTTTTTGTTGGCCGCTGCAGTTATCCGAGTAGAAAACTAAGTCTACACTTCCCACATCGCCTAAATTATTAACAATTTTTTCGATAAATTTCCAGACACAACTTGCGATTTCCTGCACCCCTCGATTTCCTTCACCCTCATGCCATAAATAACACTCAGTTCTGCCAGTTTTCAATTCTGAAATGGTTAAGTTATAAGTATTTAACTTTGACTTATAGTAAAATAATGACACGTCGCCTCTTGGAGTAGGCAAGACTGCCTGCAAGTCGTAAACTGTCACTACGTATTGTTGATTTGATTTAGCTTTATCTTCATTTTTTTCTTGTCTCGAAAGCTCTTTTTCGCGTTGGTGTACTTCAAATTTGTGCTTCAACTTGTATTTGTCTTCTTCCTCGGCGTTCTGATAGGCTACGCATAATTCGCACTGGTCCTTTTTTGGCACAAAAAAACCAATGTTGAATTCTTCGTTGAATATTTTGGAGAACATAACCAGATTCACGCACGGTTGGTCAGCAGCAATACAGTTACGTTGATAATCTCTCCATATTTCAGCTAATGTTTTTCCTCCGTCAATATACTCACGAGATGTTTGTGCGCGGAGATAATGGGATTCAATTCTAGGAATTGATTTAATATGTTTCCGAGCTTCATCTTTTATTTCTGTGCCAACCGTTGGGTGATTACAATGTTTTCCACGAAAATCCTCCGCAATGATACCAGTATTACTTTTTTTTTCTAAAACAGTTCTAATCGGGCGGTCATTAATATCCAACGTCGCCTTGTAAAACTCTTTACAAACTCGAGCTCGCACATTATTCATTTCAAAATGAAATGCATTGTTTAATTTTCGATAATTAGCTGTGCTTGAATAGCGGTATTTAGGTTTTATTGTTGTCATAGAAGCTGCAATATAACTGCGTTGCTTATGCAAATCACCCAACGACCAATAGTTTTCAAATATTTGTTGCCGTTGAACTTCGCTAAATTTAGTTTTACACTTAAATTTACACTTATCGCTACACGGAGGGCGCCTTTTCCTGGCGTTGAATGATTTTCCAGTATTTGCAGAAGTATATTTCAATCCTAAGTTTCTATATGACTTTGATTTCTTTACATTCCATTCATTAGGTTTAGCTTTCCTCTTTTTTCCAACCCTCTTTTCAATTTCGCTGTTATTTATAATTTCGTCCTCATTATTTGGCACGCTGGAAGAAGGAGGTTCGCTACAAGATTCGCTGGAAGATGTTGATTCTCCGTGAGACTCGTCGGAAGAAGAAGTTGTACTCTTCTTAGCCAAAGTATAATTAAATTCCGGGTCTAAATCAGAATCATAGTAATCTGATTCGCCGCTGTCCTTAGGAGAGGTGTTATATTTTTTTATAGATGATCGAAGAATAGTGACTTTGGTAGGATTTTTTGGATTAAGTAACACAACAAATTCAGATGAGACGCCGTCATTAGGTGTACTTGGTGATGTTTGTAGTGTATTAACCGAATATCTTCCATCCGTTTTAGTGTCGGCATTGTAAGAAGATCGTGGCTCTTCATCTGTTGAAAATTCGATATTTTATAAATATAATTTTAATAAACATCTTCACAATATGATTTTATTACCATCTACAGAAGTAGATTGACCGAATCTTTCCATAACCTTCTTGCTTTGATCTTTTAAAACAAATTCATAAGGAACCGTATTATTTGTAGAATTAGATTGTGGTCCGGTTCCAGCTCCGGTGTTATCTACAATACTGGATTTATTGGGTTCAGTTTCTGAATGGATATATTGATTTTCTGCTACTAAAATAAAATCACATTCATCTATATTCTTTGCGAAATCATGTTCAACTTGTACTGGGAAAGATGGAGAAGTGCGTCTGTTATCTAAAAGATGAATATTGTTAAAACAAAAATAAATATATTAGTCAATATTGGTTAAGTTCTTTTGGTGTTCTTTTTAAACTTACCACATTTGGAAAGGAGAATATCAGATTCTTGGTCAGTTTTCACCTTTAGTTTTGCGATGGTAAGTTGTACCATAAGTTTACCTCGACTGAGAGCAATTGTGTTGTGAGTCATCCATCATGTTACTAAAAGAAACAACCTCAATTAATAAAATAAACCTCAAATTGTTCTTGTACCAAAACTTTATTAAATCTAAATAATTATTAAAACCGTTACTAAACCTTTTCAAAAACAGTCACAACACAAAATATTAATTACAACATGACACTTTTTTAAAATCAAAACTGTCTTAACTCAAAATAAATATTTAAAATGAATTACCTTAATGAAAAATAAAAAAAATACCTCGCATAAAACGACACAACTCGAAATATGCCACCGTGTATACTGTTTATGTCCACCTTCTTCAACTAATAATTCACAACTGAAAATGTGTCAGTTTTGATATTAATGGTTGCCGTTATTTTGTAAAAAATAAAAGCGACACTAGTGCTCTGCAGCGGTTAATATCAAAATACTAGTTGTGTCTTTTATGTAGTTCTATAGTGGTGTTATTGTAGCATGAAATACAATGATAAAATGGGAAATCACGTTTTTTGAGTTGTGCCACTGTTGAAGCGGGAGTGCGATATGTGATTTCCGGCTTTGGGGATTTTCACTGTAATATAAAATTTCGGAACAATAAATTTATTTGAATTTTTAGGACAAAATATGAAACCATTTTTCAATTTGGTTTCATATGAATTTAAATTATAATTAAAGCAAATTGTTTGAAGTAAACGGTAAAATATATATATTTCACCGTTATTTTCAATCATGTGTTGTATTAAACCAAAAATTGGTAAACTGTAACGAATCTCCCTTTATGTGTGTTCAAAAGGACCACCAAAAAGAAACTCGTTAACAGAATTTTGCAAACGTAGAGGCTTCATCAGCGGACTGGGTGACATGGCTAAAAACTCAGTGGACCGGGGTGGGGTTTGATGAAGCTTACGTTTACCTTGATTTGCCGCTTTAAGGAAAAGATCTTGAAGGAAAATACCAGGAAAACAATGAAGACAATGATATCTACCTAAATTTACTTACACCTGTTGGTCCTTACATTCTCCCATTTGTGACGTACTTATTTACTCATTATCAATGATATTGTTTTTTTCTTTTTAATTTTCAACAATTAATATTATAAATTTATTGAAATTGAAAAAAAAAATGAATTATGACAAGAAAAAAAAACTAATTACCCCACACCAAATAAACTAAAACAAATTTAACTAAATCTAAAATAAAATATAGAATTATATAATGAAACCTAAAAGATTAACCTAACTAACCTTAATTAATATAACTTACCCTCCACCAATGGATTTACAACTAAAATAATAAGGTTTGAAATTGTATTATGGTTTGTGGTATGTTGATTGTTGCATGCGACATGTGGCATGTTGCGTTAAAACTTCCATTTATTTATTTTTTTTTCATTTGTTTTGGTTTTGCTTTATTATTTTTTTTAATTTTTTTCTTTGTTTATTAATTAATATCATTCAAATTTTCGATGAATGAAATTACACCTTACGGTAAGAGTAATGATAATTTCTATTATTTTATTTGTTTTTATTTGCTCAATGTTCAACTTATCACATTTTATTAATTTTTATGAATATAGTTTTATAAATGTATTATTGAGATTGTTTTTTTTTTATTCACTTTATTGAACGAATTTTTTATTTTTTTTTTTTAGCTTTATATATCTTTATTATTATTTTTTTTTTATTTTCGTTCCATGTAATTCTTAATACTTATTATATTATATTTAAGTCACTTATTATTTTTTATCTTTTAATGTGGTTTTCTTTTAAAATAACATGTGCTTCTCAATTTAAATTTTTCACAAGCATCATTATTTTAGCCTTATTTTGACCAATAATTCTCGTAATAACGAAATTTCCAGATTACTTGTTTTTTTATTGTTTTTAAGGTGTTTTTTTTTTTTTTTTTTAATTACAAAAAAAAACTTTTATTGCACTTAACAACTAATTTTATATAATATTATCTTCCATTTTATATATAATAAAAAAAAATATTTGATTTATCGATTTATTAATTTAATTATTTTTATTTTTATTTTTTATTTTTTTTCGATCTTTACTGATCAACTACTAACTCATTAGAGACCGAATTTTTTAGTCTGCCCCTACCCGAATTACGTTTGTTTTATCCAGGAATGGGTATAATGATTGAAGCTTGCTGTGCTTATTAAGGGGTTTGTTTCTGCTTAACAATGAATGTTCTTCGGCGAAGGTCCCTTGCTGAACTGTTTGGACTAAACGTAATAATGCGTAATCCTACTCTTCTTGTTGGATTAGTCCTCGATGCTTGGTCCGCCATGTTAATATGTAGACTGTTATTCGGATGAGTTTGTTGAAAGATGAATATTTATTGATTCACCAATCAGTTGCTAATTGACTAGTTAGTATTTAAAGATGTGAACTGAATGTGCTTTCTTCTGATGCCTCGGAAATCTGCTCCACTTCTTATGGTTCCTTGTGCAGCAGGAAACTGGATCCGTTCCACCAACTGTCCAGTGGCCTCATTTTTTTGCGGTCACCCCTCGAGATGCGCAGTCTGTGGGGTTATCTTTCGACCGAATATGTTTTATGTTTCCATGATTGGATGTCGCTGATGGTTTGAATCTCTGTAACCCGGTTTGCGACAGACGGTTTCCACGTGGAAGGAGCTTTTTGAATCCTTGCCAGTGTGATCATGGAATCGGTCCATAAGGTTATGTTAGTAATGTTCACGTCTAGGGCTTTAGTTACTTGTTGTACTAGTCGGCTTAACAACAATGTTCCACGTAGCTCTAGGCGGGGAATTATTTTTTTGGACTGCACGGGAGCCTTTAGTTTTTGCCGTTAGTAGCCGGCTGTTGATGGTTAGTGGTGCCAGCCTCTGGGATGGATCGAAAATTTTTGACATTTCCGACAAAAATTGTCGCTTAGTGAGTTTGTTGTTATTAGGTGGTAACTGGACGTGGAAGATGAATTGATCTCCCATGATAAATGGGATTAGATCATAAGATCTAATCCCATTTTACACTCTTTATGTGTTTCCATATAGCACACTTTTCTTGTAGGAATAGTATTAGCATTTTTGGGGAAGAATAAAATAGAAAGAATGATTATTAAGTGTGTTGTATTTCTTTGCATGATCAAGCTTTAGTTTTTGTACGACTGTTACAGCGAACGTTTGTATTATTTGCACTTAAAGACCTCAAAATTATTTTCTTTAAGTGCCCTCGAGTTTCCTTTACACTCGCGCTATTTTATTAATATTTTATTTTAATAGTTTACAAATTTGTTTTATCTCTAGCACGTCAAGAAAAAGAATGACAGAAAATTTTAACTTTAAGCTTAATTACGAATGCAACTTGCTTTTAACTACTGACATCTATGATTGATAATTATAACTAAATTTGCGCCTTTTCCCAATATATGAATTTGCGCCCTTTCAAAATATAAATTTATACAGTACAGTGCATAAATAAAAACAAACAATAACAATGACATTTAAGTTACATTTAAGTAAATATTAATTCGTGATGTTCTGTGTCAATAGTGCCACACTTGGAGAATATTACTTGTGAGAATGCGTGCACAACCAAAATATGCTATAAATGTGGTTACGTGCTGTGTAGTTTTGCACAATATTTTAAGGAAGGCTCAACGACTCCCACATCGTATTCGCAACATCTGGTTTATGTTTATATTTTGCAGACTTCTGCCTGTTGGTCTATGCCATTTTTGGATTTTGGCGGTAGAGTTAGTAGGTAATTTTCCTATAAAAGTATTAAAATATATTATATTTCAAAAACTAAAATAGTTTCAGTGTGCTTACCAGACACAACAAAACATTCTATTGCATATAGCACTGCCGAAACATGCTTGCAAGCCGCACTAAGACCTGCACCTGCCGGACAAAGACAATTTGCCTTCATTATTTGACACAAATTATTGTTCATCTGCGTTTGAACTGTATAATCAGTATTTTTTTTTGTTTCGGCACTAACTCCTTTAAAATATACATTATTATTATCTTTAAAATATGTTACTTGCTTCACAAAATCGTTAAAAAATAAGTTACGACCCTTTTTCTCTCCTGCAGTCGCCCGTCTTTCTATGAACCATTCGGAAATTATTATTTTTTTTTTTTACTATTGCCAATGGCTTTATTCTTGAATCTTTCTTTATCTGAAACTAACAAGAAGTGTGCAAAACTTAAATCTAAACTATCTAATACTAAGTCTTAACCAATGTTAATACTTATACTGGTAGGCAATTAATTAATTTATTTAGAAAATTGAGTTAGCTCCTTACGGATAAATTATGTTTATAGCTGCATTAGATCTAGTAGGTCTGTTCTGCGAAGCCGTCTATACCTTGGCTGCTTTAGTAGTTCCCTTGCTAATTCATTGGGATGAGTTTCCAATTTTGAATGGTACTTCAAACTGTATGTTTTTATCGTCTGATTTACCGTTTTAATCTCTAGATCCCTGTGGATGTTTTCATTTCGAATATACCAAGCAGAATTTGTAATACTACGTAGTATTTTTGATTGCGTACGTTGTAAAAGGTTTATATTTGATGCGCTGGTAGAGCCCCATAGTTGAATTCCATATGTCCAAATGGGGATTAGGATCGCCTTGTATAATATAACTTTACTGTCTAGTGACAGTTTTGATCTTCTCCCAATCAACCAGTACATTTTTGAGAATTTTAGTTTTATTTGTTTACACTTTGATTCAATATGCTTTCTCCAAGTCAATCTTCTATCAAGATGAAGACCCAAGTATTTGACGTTTGTTTGTTGAGGAATCGTGACATTGTTTAATTTTATAGGGGGGCATGTTCGTTTATTTAGTGTAAACGTTATGTGTGCCGATTTGCTTTCATTCGTTTTTATGCGCCACTTGTTTTGCCAGTCCTGAATTTTGTATATGTGATCTTGTAGCTCTCTTGATGCTGTTTGTGGATTTTTATGTGAATACATAATAGCAGTGTCATCGGCAAATG
Source organism: Tipula confusa (assembly GCA_963556175.1). Classification (NCBI taxonomy): domain Eukaryota; kingdom Metazoa; phylum Arthropoda; class Insecta; order Diptera; family Tipulidae; genus Tipula; species Tipula confusa. Next base: position 203,584,996 of record OY744476.1, on the reverse strand, counting down.
TTGATGTAATCACCTTTTCAGTTGTTGGTAGATCAGCTGTATACAGCAAGTAAAGCACTGGTCCCAGCACGCTTCCTTGTGGAACCCCTGCACTTATCAGATTTAGTTCGGTAATGGCTTCATTTTGTTTAACTTGGAATTTTCTTTCGAACAAGTAATTTTCAAGGATTGCATGAAATTTTTTAGGAAGCAGAGTATTTATTTTGTATATCAGGCCCTCATGCCACACTTTGTCAAAAGCTTGTGCAATATCCAGGAAAACAGCGGAACAGTATTTCTTTTCCTCTAGAGCTAGTTTGACTACATTTATAACCCTATGCACCTGCTCAACAGTACTATGCTGGTCACGAAATCCAAATTGGTGGTCTGGTAAAATGTGCTTTGCAGATAATATTGGTTTTAATTTTTGTAGTAACATTTTTTCAAAAAGTTTTGAGATTGTAGGAAGAAGACTTATCGGTCTGTATGACGTGACCTGCGTTACGTCCTTGCCAGGTTTCGGAATCATTATAATTAGTGACGTTTTCCATTTTTTAGGGAAATATTCACATCTCATTATTGCGTTGAAAATATAGGTTAAGAGTTTTATGCATTTATCTGGTAATTCTTTAATCATTTTTCCGGTAATCAAATCATGTCCTGGAGCTTTCTTTGAACTTAGACTTTTTTTAGTAGTGGTTTTAACACTTTTCCACTTAAATTTTATAGGATTTAAGATAGAAGCATTCTTTGTATAACCCGGCAGTACACTAATATTGCTTTGAACATTTGGTGTGAATACCTCTTTTAAGTGGTTGGCGAAAACATTAGCCTTTTCAATATCACTTCTGGCCCAGTGACCATCTGGTTGCCTGATTGGTGGATTCGGTAGGGCTGGCCTTTTTATTTTTTTTGCTGCCTTCCATAGTGAGTAATCGGTTTTTTCCGTTGCTGAGAGTTCACACAGATAATTCTGAACTCCTTGATCTGCTTCCTCTACCAAAGCTCTTTTTAGAGCTTTAATAGCTTTATTTAGTTTCCATTTGAGTAGTGGAGACTTTTGGTGTTGCCATTGCCGGCGTATTTTCCGCTTTTGTTGAATTAGCTGCTGAATGTTAGGTGTTGGCCTATTGACTCTTTCAGAGCTAATAACTCTTGGTGTAGCCTTTTTTGCGGCTGTTTCCATTATTTGCGTTAGCTTTTCTGTTGCCAGTTCAATATCGTCTGGTGTGAACAGTGGAATATCCAGTTGGCAGTTCTGCTCAATGACCTTTTTATATATACTCCATTTAGTTAATTTGCTTGTTAGTCGTATAGGTGGGTCAATTTTTAAGGCATCGGTACTTAATTTGACTATAATTAGAGAGTGATCAGATGATAGGTCATAGCAATCGTCTACTTGAGCATTGGTGCGGGCGATTCCTTTTGTTACACAGAAGTCTATAAGATCAGGTATTTTCTTTCTATCTGTAGGCCAATAAGTAGGGTTTTGTGAAGATAAATAATCCAGATTTGCCTGGGTAATTGCTTCATAAAGTTGTTTACCTTTAGGTGTAGTCAGTCTCGAACCCCATTGTACATGCTTAGCATTGTAATCACCTCCTGCGACAAACTTTACGCCCAACTGATTAAAATAATCAGTAAATTGCTGTTTTTTAATTGCATGTTTAGGAGGGCAGTAAACGGCCGAAATTACACAATTACCAGACCATTCCTCCAGGCAGATATTAGTTGCTTGAATGTGATCTTTATCGTATTTGTTTAGTTCATAGTGCTTTATTCTTTGTTTGATTAGAATTGCAGTGCCGCCATGTGCTTTACCGTCCGGATGTTTGGTGTCATAAACTGAATAGCCATTAATTTTAAAATATGTTTTAGTTGTAAAGTGCGTTTCTGATATCAGCATGATATCAATATTATGATCGTTGAGGAAAGACTGTAATTCAGCTTTGTGTTGTGGAAGACCATTTGCATTCCATACAGCTATTTTTAGGAGAGTCATTTCTGGTTTTTAACAATAATTTGCATTAGAGTGGTCATATTTTGCATCATCATGCTCATTTGTTTTTCCATCATCATCATGAAATTTTGAATTGTTTCAGTCAATTTATTTATGGTTGCATGGATATTCGATTCTTCGGCATTTAATTGAACTTTTGGTGTTGGTTTGGTGCCCTTTAGAATATTTGCATAGGAGATGCCAGTTTTTGCGAAACTATTTTCAGTGATATGGATATTATTATTTTGTGCGGTTGTAGATACATCTGCTGTTGGAATAATCAAATTTCTTGAGAACATATTACTTTGGTTGTATTGTGTCTTAAGCACTCGTTGTTCGTATCGCATTTTTGGGGTAGTTTTGCGTTTCAAGTCCAGATAAACTGGACAGCCTCGGTAATTAGCAGTATGATTCTCACCACAATTACTGCACCGTTTTACTGATGGATCGTTTTTTGTTTTATTACACTGTTTTGAACTATGAAGTTCGCCACAAATAACACAAACTTCGTTCAGCGTACAGTAATCTTTAGTGTGGCCGTATTCTTGGCACTTGATGCACTGCGCTGGTCCTGTTTTCTTAATGGGTTCCTCTACGGTGATTTTGCGGTACAGTAAATATTTTAAATTGTATACGCTGTGTCTTCCTTTTACTTTTACCTCATTGGGCTCAAGTTCTATCCGGAACATTGGTTGTGGTTCTTTATCACGATTTAGGATATTTGTGATAGTCTTTGCTTGAAACCCTTTTTCGGCGAGAGCAGCATATATATCGCTTACATCTACGCAGCTTTCTATACCTTTTAAAACTATAATCATTCCCTTTTGGCTTTTCAATTGGTAAGTGTAATAATGCTTACCAGCTTGATCAAAATGTTTTATTATTGCTCTGTAGCCATCAATTTCAAATGGTTGTATTTTGATCTCGATTATATTACCCCTTTTAAGCGGAGCAATATAAAATTTAGCGCCTGTTAAACTACTAATAGTTTTTACGGTTTCATTATTTGAAGCCTCCCTTAGATAAATCGGCAGCGGTTTCTAGTTTTTTATCCGTTCTTCGGTGCCATCGGACGCATCAACCTTAAGGTTAGAAAATCTATTATTTAAAGGCATTTGGGCAGTAGTTTCTTCTAGCCTTGTAGCTTTGGTTTTGCTAACAGATTGCGCAGATCTTGGGCTTCGTTTGCGCTTAGTAACAGTGATATATCTGTCCATTCCGGTTTGCACCGTGTTACTACACTGACCTATATCACCTGAAATAATACTATTTGCTGACGATGAAATAATATTATTTTTATTTTTATTTAAACTGAGCGCACTGAGTTCATTCAATTTTATAGAATTTGCTGATGAGTCCATATTGTGTTCGTCACTAAATGTATTATTTGTTGAAAAATAATTTTTTTTTTTTATACGACGGTATAACTAAATTTGACACCGTTGATTCTTTATTTTCTGTTTTTTCTACTTTCTTAGGAGAATGTTGAACTTTACACGTTTTTGGCACACTTTCCACTACACTACACTTGGTTATATCAGATGTCGATTGTGTTCTTTGGTCATTGTTTTTCTTTTTTGATGGAGAGAAAAGACCCATCACCAATTGCTGTAGTCAATTTTTTTTTTTTTAAATTTAAACTGTTTACCAAAACCAGTTTAACATATAATAAAATTTAATTTATGTGGCAAAAAAAAAAGAAAAAAAAAATTATTTATTTTAATTTTAATTTTTTACTTCATTGAAATTAAATACGTATGTTCACTGTGAATTTTAGTTGACGACTCATCGGAAATTATGGAAACGAAAAGCCACTCCAGATTTGACCGTTGAAACGAATTTAATTCCAAATATTGTCCTTGAGGAAAGGTACTACTGTCGACAGGAGGTACAATTTTTGCAGCATATAGTTTCCAGTTAAGATTTCCCAATTTCCATATCCGTAACCTGTAATAAGAACATTTAAATTAACAATAAATCGCCAATTCGTTATTTTGGTGACAGTACCTGTTGATTAAAGTGGCTTTATTTCCACTGTATTTAGCGCCGACAGCTTTCAATTGTTGTTTTAATTCATCAACGCTATTATTATTTATGTCTCCCATTGTATTTTTATGAAAGTAAAAAGAATTAATTAAAAATTTGAATTTTTGCACTAATATTACAACTACAATATCACAAAGTAGTACATCACCTTTATAAAACCATAACAATAGCATTTTGACAAGTTTTGATTTGGAATAAGCTCTATTTTGAGACCATTTATTTAAATTAAAATAGATTCATCTTTGTTAACTCAACATGAAATATGTTTATCAACAATTGATAAACAAAAACCACTCACATCAGTATTATACATTTGTGGTAGCTAGTAGTTATACTGTGGTTGAATAAAACACGCGTTGTTTTAACACCAGTAATTTATTTATAATTTATATTTGTGTAGCTTCGCTACGTACACTGTTTATTTAAGTCTCTTCGTTTCTACGTTCGTTGATCAACTCGACTCATCTTTATGTGACGCCGCCAATAACGACGCGATAGAAGGAGACGGATAATTAATCTTCGTCAATTGTGTATACCTCTTCTATCTTCGATTGGTTGACGGGCGTGAGCATTATACACAAATTGAATTACTAGTTATGTGGTTACAACTGATAAATAAAATCGGCGTTTCCGGTTGCCACATTACTCCCCCGCTAGTGTTCAGGTCATCGATATCTGGAAGGAATATGAACACGTCGTCCAGTTCTCGTAGTAGTGGCCGTTTCGGTAGTTGTTTCGTCGTTTTGCTGCTTGTTTACCGGAACTTCGATATTCTGTTCGTCTATGGGCAGAAATGCTGCTTTTAATCGATCTACCGAAATTTTTCTTGTCTGGTTATTTATTTTAACTTTGAAATATTTCTCAAACCGCTGTGCAATTTCATATGGACCATCGTAAGGTGGTTGAAGCGGAGCCTTTACCATGTCGTTACGCACAAAAACGTGGGTGCAATCCGCCAGGTGCTTCTGGACGAAAAACCTCGATCGATCATGATGACTTGCAGGTCTAGGCCTCACATTGTTCATTGTTGTTCTCAGTTTTTGTAGGAATTCAGCCTCGTTCTCTGATTCTTGAATTTTGTGAAAAAACTCACCGGGTAACCTTAATGACATACCATATACCAATTCCGCTGGTGTCGCCTTGATGTCTTCTTTGAAAGTTGAACGTAGCCCTAGCAAGATTGTAGGTAGTACGTCGATCCAGTCGTTTGTTTGGTAGCTTTTTATTGATGCCTTGAGAGTCCTATGCCATCTCTCGATCATCCCGTTCGACTGAGGATGGTACGATGTCGTCTTAAGGTGATTAATACCTAAACGTCTTGTTAACTCTCTGAAGATGTCGGATTCGAATTGTCGGCCTAAATCTGTGGTGATTCGCGAAGGAGTTCCGAAACGTGATACCCAATTTGCCACAAATTCACGTGCAATCGTCTCAGCCGTCATGTCGGAAATCGGATATGCCTCTGGCCATCGCGTGAATCGGTCGATACATGTTAAAATGTAACGTTTGCCCAGGCTGATTGGTAATGGACCCACAATATCCATATTAATGTGTTGAAACCTGCTATCGGGAACGATGAAATCGGAAACTGGCGCTTTATTATGGCGATGTACCTTAGATCGCTGACAAGATAAACAAGTTCGTACAAAGCTGCTGCAATCTTTGTTCATCGACGGCCAAAAGAACTTCTGCCGTAACAATTTGCTCGTTGCTCTGACCCCTGCATGTGCCAAACCATGAAGCTTAGTTAACACCTGGTTCCTAAACCTCTTTGGTACAAATGGCCTGATTGACTGATAGGTTGCTTCACAACACAGTGTTTCTTTTGATTCTGGAACGACAAAATATTTTAGAACACAATTTGAATTATTACCTGCTAATAAAGTTTTTAATTCGGGATCGTCTTTTTGTTCCTTTGCCATCTCGTCGAAATTCAAAATATCGTTACTATCGATCACTTCAACTCTCGATAGTAGATCCGCTACTGTATTGTCTTTACCAGCCACGTGCAGAATTTCTGTTGTGAACTGCCCAATATAGTCCATATGTCGGACCTGTCGTGGCGACGTTTTTTCAAATTTTTGACGGAACATGAAAGTTAGCGGTTTATGGTCCGTATAAATGCTGAAATCTCTTCCTTCAATCATGTACTGAAAATGCTTAACTGCTTGGTACATCGCGACCAACTCACGGTCGTATGTAGAATACTTTTGCTGGCTCTCTGTAAATTTCTTTGAATAGAAGCCCAGTGGTTGAATAACTCCTTTTTCACTTTGTTGCTGAAGTACAGCCCCTGCAGCTACATCAGATGCGTCCACGTAAAGTGACAACCGGGAATTCGGATTCGGGTGTGCAAGTAATGCTGCATTTCGAAGATCATTTTTACAGTCTTGGAATGCGATAATTGATTCGTCCGACCATATAATTTCAGTCTTGTCGTTCTTTTTGTTGCCTACTATCAGTTTCTGGAGCGTCATTTGATTCTTGACAGCGTGTGATATAAATCTTCGATAGAAATTTATCATAGCCAAAAATCTTTTTAACTGTTGAGCTGTCTTCGGCCTTGGGAAGTTGTCGATGGCTTGTACTTTTTCCGGTAATGGCTTGATGCCGTTAGGTGTCACCAGATGTCCCAGGAACTGAACCTCCGATTTACCCCATTGACACTTCGCTGTATTTATACATAACCCATATTCCGATAATCGTTCAAGCACCATCCTGACGTGACTTCTGTGTTCCTGTAGTGTCTTTGAAGCGATGAAAATATCGTCCAAATATGAAAACACAAATCTCAGCCCTCGCAAAACCTCGTGCATTAACCTTTGGAACGTCTGACCCGCGTTACATAACCCAAAAGTCATGTAATTATACTCGTATAATCCGAAGGGTGTGATTACGGCTGTCTTTGGAATGTCACAAGCCTCAATCGGAATTTGTTGATAGGCGCGTTGTAAGTCCAGCACGGTGAAAATTTATGTTTTATCGAGGAAATGCGTAAAATCCTGAATTAAACTTATCGGATAGTTATCTCGAATCGTTCTCGAGTTCAACGCCCTGTAATCTCCGCAAACTCTGAATTCACCATTCTTCTTGAGCACCATGTGTAGAGGGCTAGACCAATTACTTTTAGAAGGACGGATTATTCCCCGATCCATTAGAAATTGAAACTCGTCCTGAGCTGCTTTAAGTTTCTCGGATGACAACCTTCGTGCTTTAGCGCTGACCGGCTGACCTGTTGTAGTGATGTGGTGAGTCGTTGTACAAATTTTGCGGTTTTTAGAATTCGTGAAAATGGTTACGTCGTGAAATTCGGCCAATAAATCTGCAAACTCCAAATTAACATCAAAAGTTTTCAAAGTTGGCTGACTTGTTGTTTGTTGTATTGTCTTGACTGACAATTTCGTGAGATTGTCGATCAATCGCCCGTTTTTAATGTCCACTAAAAGTTCGAAGTGGCGCAAAAAATCGGCTCCGATGATCGCTGAACTAACGTCTGCTATGATAAAGTCCCACGTGAAATTCCTTCGCAAACCCAATGCAAGTGTTAGACGCTTAGTGCCATAAGTTTTAATTTCCGTGCCGTTAGCCGCAAATAGTTTTGTCGCTGCTGGCGGTTTATGACGCTCACTAATTGTAGGTGGAAGCACTGAAACGTCAGCGCCTGTGTCCACTAAAAATTTTGATTTTGTTTGATTATCAACAGCCACAAGTCGCGCTATTGTGTAGCCCGCGTCGCCTGCAATAGGCGACTGGCTTATTGGTTTTTTGGAGTGGTTGCTTGAGATACCTGTCTTTTGGAACAAGGATCTCGACATTTAGTTGCGTTTTCTCCATAAGATCGATGATACCAGCACAAATCATCACGCCGTGGAGTTCCAGAACGCCCTCGCGATTGTGAACGATTTCGCAAATCACCTCGTGATCGGTTTCGGATTGACGGTAGTGTAAATCTATCTTCTCGATTTGTTTTTCCAGTCTACATACCATTTGAGTCAACCTTTCTACTTGATCTGTAGCTTTCGGCGTCGGTGTATCTTCGTTTACCATTGAAACTGTCGAGTAACCAGTTGCGTCCATTATACGGTCTGCCAATGTTGCCATAGTCTTAAGTGGTACCTCACTGGTTGACAAAATAGCCCGAACCTGTTGTGGAAGTCGTTCCAGCCAGATGGTTCGAAGGAAATCTTCCCCAATCTTTGCACCACTTAGCTTCGTTAACTCGTTCAATAGATGTGAAGGTTTCCGATCTCCCAGCTCAGCACCTGATAATAGCTTTCTCATTTTTCGTTGCTCGGAGACACCAAATACTTCCAACACACATTTTTTAAAATTCTCGTATTTTTCCACGACCGGTGGATTTAAAACTGCTTCTGATACCTGCGCTAGTACATGACTTTCGATTCCGCCCACAATTATGTTGAATTTCGTATTATCGACTGTAACTGCACATGTTTCGAATTGTTCCTCTACTTGGGCGAACCAAATTTCAGGGCACTCCACCCAAAATGGTGGTACTTTAATAGATACACGTGCTATCTCGCCGTTTAATAGTGGTTGTGCACTGGCTTTATTGTCCTCTGTGTTTCCTCGTCTCCAGCCATATTATAATTTCAACCGACGGTCTAAATTAAGTATAAAACGTAATTCGTAGCAATGCGGTTTGTGCGAACAACAATACAAAGATAAAATATCGGCTGATAACTGAGACGGACGGTTTCAAATATACGTCGGTGTCACCAATTGTGGTAGCTAGTAGTTATACTGTGGTTGAATAAAACACGCGTTGTTTTAACACCAGTAATTTATTTATAATTTATATTTGTGTAGCTTCGCTACGTACACTGTTTATTTAAGTCTATTCGTTTCTACGTTCGTTGATCAACTCGACTCATCTTTATGTGACGCCGCCAATAACGACGCGATAGAAGGAGACGGATAATTAATCTTCGTCAATTGTGTATACCACTTCTATCTTCGTATTGGTTGACGGGCGTGAGCATTATACACAAATTGAATTACTAGTTATGTGGTTACAACTGATAAATAAAATCGGCGTTTCCGGTTGCCACACATTTATTAAATTCTTTCATGAATTCTAATTTTTCCACAACAATATTGCATATGTCTTCCTATGTAAAATATTGACATTTTATATTTTATCCCATACCTAAGACGCACCAAACGGCAAACACTTGAAGTAAATAATCGCCCTATTACAAATTTGTATCGCGAAACATACCGCGTGAGTTAAGTTTGTTCGTGTTAATTAAAAAAACACTTTTATTTATTTTAACAAAAATTTATAATGCAGTAATTTTATTATGTTGTTATATTTTACAGTGAGGAAAGTACTCTAATCTACTTTTTATTATTTTCATCTATTTATATCTTTTCCAATTTAAGATAAGGATTGCGTTTTATGCTTTCCTATTGGATAAAAATATCGTTACAAAATAGTCGATATTCTTTATCTTTATCTTTGTTGTAAAATGTAATATGATAAAAAAAAATAGTTATATTATTTTTTTAGAAAATTATGTTTAAAAATGAAATGTAAATGTAATATGATATTACATATGATAATAAAATAGTTTTATTATTATTTTAGAAATTATAATTAAAAAATGAAATATAAGTGAAATATGATTTTACATGTGATAATAAAATAGTTTTATTGGTTTATGATTATCGGAGACCCGTGTGACATCGTGGGATGTAACTCGTGCTGGTATTTAAGCACGTGCTAACCTTAGCCTCACGCTTAAGAAACTTTTGGTTTTCGTACGAACCGAATCACCTCGACATTCACTAGTACGTCCAATAGTAGTTGATAATTGTTTCCGCTTTACTTTGGGTGATTTCACAATTTTAGGTTTCGCACTCCAATTTTCGTTTAGTGATTTTGTTTTATCGTGATTTTTATATATTTTAGTTTTTTATTTATCATACGATCTGACTCAAAACAAAAACTTGACTAAAAAAACCAAAAAACACAAAACATCCATACCCCTACTCTTTGTTTTTTTACATACCAACGAAATTATATTAACTCCCTTTTTTCCCGTTCTTAAGAGTATTTTTCACGATGAAACATATTTTATATGCACGAAAAACGTGAGATAAAAATATAAATTTAACTTTTGTACGAGTGAGACGGACAACTTTTGCTGCACGCTGTGCATACAAAATTATTTCGTTTTGCTGCCATAATTATGGCAGCAAAACGAAAAAATATAAAATTGGAATACTTTTTATGGCTGAAAATTGCTGCAAAACAATACATGCACATAAAAATTGTGTATGGACGAGAAAATATTTCTCGCACACACACATTAAATTTTTGTTTATTTTTTTTATAGCTAAATTCATTTTATTTTTATTTTCGGTGTGCTAACAACTAAAATTTTGAGGTTAAAAAATTAAATAAAATTTTTATATTATTGAAATATTTTGATAATAGTGTCGTAATAGATTTAAAAAAAATTATAAAGTATTGTCGGATCATTTTTTCGTATTTAAAAATAAATAATCATTAAAATAGGAGAATCTCATAAAAAAAAATAAATACCACAATTTATTTTGGAGATGTGCACATAAATTTGTGATTTTTTTAGGTTATATAGGGAAGGCGTCAACTTTTATAAACTATAAAATTTAGCTATAAAAAAAAACAAAAAAAACTGTTGTCTTCGTCACTCAAGTGTAATTTAACACTATCTTTCCTGTTTTGGTTTTGCTGCAGATTTTAATGTTTGGCTGCAGAAAAAATATGTTTCATCGTGGAAAAACACCATTAAACTTGTTTTAAAAAAAAAACATTTTTCACTTAGCTGATGCTGGGGAGTGCAACCTTTTATTTTTGTTAATTAAAAAAACGTGAAGTGAACACGTAACAAGGTTTCGCAATGGTCCAACCAAACTAAGTGCGAAATTTGTATCGCTATCTACTTCGGTTGTCATCATCTGGTGTTTGGAGATACTTAATTAAGTGATCCTCCAAATCTTGTCGTGTACGCTTATTTTGCCGTGGCATTGGTGCTTCAGCTGACTGATGTGAAGTGCTAGGACCTTCTGCGCGTAATTGCTGAATGCTCTAAATAAATATAAAATTATTACACATAAGTATAGTATGTAGTTTACACTCAAATTCTTAGTGTCGATTTGTGATGCGACTGTAGGAACTTAGTTTATGTTTATTTTATTACTTACGGAGCTTGCGTAATGGTGGGGACAAGAAATTTTAGGGCATTATAAAACGGTCAATCATTCTTCTTTTGAGAAGCCTGTCTACTGGCTGAAATAATTCCCCTATTATAAAGCATTCTAAACCGGTCTCGAAATCCAGCGTGTTTTACACTTATTAACTTCATAATAAAAAAATAAACGGAAGTTAAAAAATTTGTTTAAATAAAAGCAATACAAAATTGTTACCAGGTTGGTTATAGGTTTCCGCTACTTTTAGCCATATAGCATCTTTTTTTTTTGTTATGATAGTCAGTATCTGACAAATCATATAACATAATGTTTGTTTGCACCTTGAACAAATTGGATTTCAAAATGATACGCTCGCTTAAATATCACTGAAGTTGATAATAATCATTCAATCACGCCAAATCAATTCACTCGGTACACGCAGTGTAAAGGCAATAAAATATTTTATTTTAAATTTGTTTATAGTAAATTAACCGTAGTATTCTCGCCAAAATCGCTCACAATAATGAAAAATATATACAATTTATTTTAGATTAAGTGGTGGGGAAGTTATCTCTCACCATACATTCTTTTAAACAGTTAATTGTAGAGTTAACTTTAGATAAATAGAGAATTCAGATTAATTTTACCTTGCCCTAGTGACACCTTTTATTGACTAGATTAAATAAATATCTCTATCTATCTAAAGCCAACATTACACTTCATATTTACAAATATTTTGGAACATACTCCCAGCCTTAAGGAGACTTTCTCCTTAATTACGGTGAACTGGAATTGTTACAATTTTGCTGATTGGTCGCTTGAAGATATTGCTTACAGTTTTCACCATTACTACCCGTACCATTTGGTCGTCGCCAGGAAATACTTCAATTATTTTTCCCATGGCCCACTTGCATGGTGGTAAATAATTCACTTTCAGCAATACAATATCCCCGGTTTTAATGTTTTCTTTTGCATCCTTCCATTTTCGTCGCTGTTGAAGATTATTTAGATATCCCAACCTAAATTTTTTCCAAAATGTCAAGGTTCGTTGCTGTATTACTGACCATAATTTTGAGAGGCCAATGTTGTTGGGTTCTGAATACGGTTCAGGTAAGGTTGTAATTGTTGAACCAATCAGGAAATGGCCAGGGGTTAGAACTTCGATGTTGATGTCTTCTGATGATGTAATGGTAATGGGTCTGGAATTAGCTATCGCCTCGATATTACAAAGTAGCGTTGTCATTTCTTCAAAGGTTAGGTTTATGCTTTGTGTAGCTTTGTATAAATGTTTTTTTACTATTTTAACCGCAGATTCCCAAACGCCTCCAAAATGTGGCGCCAGTGGAGGAATATAATGCCATTCGATAGAGTTTTGGGCCAAATAACTGCCAATTTCCTCGTTAAACTCTGTTGACCCTGTAAGCCTTTTAATTTGGTTGTTTGATTTATGTGCTCCAACTGCTAGTTCTCTCAGTTTTCGGTCAGCCCCCGTAAAATTATTACCATTATCGCTATACATTCGAGCTGGTAAACCTCGCCTGGCTATAAATCGCCGCAATGCTGCAATGAATGCGTCTGCAGTGTAGTCGGAGACCACTTCTAAATGTAGCGCCTTTGTTGTTAGACAAACGAACACACTAATGTAGCCCTTTACAATTTTTGTTCCACGTCCTCTCTTGGTCGCTAACGAAATTGCTCCTGTGAAATCGACACCAGTATTCGTGAATGGTCTGGCTGCTTCAACTCTAAATGCTGGTAATTGACCCATTATTTGTTGCGGAGTTTGCCCATTGTACCTAGCACATGTGACACATTCTCGTACCACCTTGTTAACCAAACTGCGTCCCTTTACTATCCAATACCTTTGTCTACAAAGAAAGAATGTAAAAGACGCACCAGAATGGATATATTTAATATGTGTATACAACACAATCATTTGGCTCAATAAATGATTTTTTGGCAATATGATAGGATGTCTTGCAGCATACGGAATGTTTGCGTTTTCTAACCGCCCTCCAACTCGCAAAATGCCTTTTTCATCCAAAAAAGGTTGTAGTGCCTTCAATGAGCTGCTTCTTGATGATGTTTGTTTTACTTTTAGTTTATGGACGTACTCACTAAACTCTGCTGCTTGCACCCACTTGACGCATATATCTTCAGGATTGTTTAGTTCTTTCGTTGTTACAAAATGGTGTAGATAACCTGCATCTCGTTTAGTTTTGTATTTATGAAACCATCTCTTTACATACACTATTACTCGCAATAATTTAGAGTATGAGGAAGTGCGTACAATCAACGTCGTCAAAAAATGTTCCTCTTGATTCACTTGTAATGTTGTTATATTACATTTTCTCGCTTCACCCCATATGGTCGAAAAGCACAATCTCTGAGTCTGTCCAAGCAAATTTCGTATGTGGTATATCCTTGAACGACTTTGACACAGCTTCTAATAGTTTTGCCGCCAAAACTGCACCACATAATTCTAATCTTGGAAGAGAAATTTTTTTAATTGGGCTTACCTTTGTTTTTGCTGTAACTAGAGAAACATGCACCTCTCCTTCATCTGACTCACTTCGGCAATATATTACAGCAGCAAATGCACTTTCGCTTGCAGCTGCAAACGCATGTAATTGGATTTTTTTAGTACACTTCATGTATCTATCAATTCGCAAATTTTCAAAGAGCTTAAATTGCTGTCGGATTTTTATCCACTCATTTTTTATGCTTGAAGGCAATGGATCATCTCAAGTTAATTTCGTCAGCCATAATTTTTGAAATTGGATTTTTATTAAAATAATCGAAGGCGCCAACCATCCCAAAGGGTCAAATAATTTCGATGATTCTGACAACATTACTCTCTTCGTTATCTGATCAGTTTTAAGTTCGCTTACTTTGAAGGTGAAATAGTCTTCCCTCGGATACCAGTGTAACCCTAGAACTTTAGTCGTCACCGTTCCATCATCAATTGGAATGAATTCTGCTATATCATTGAGCTGGGTTACATTAGAAGACCATTTACGTAGATCAAAGCCACCTGATAATAATATACTGGATATAGACTGCTTTAGTTCACTTAATTTTTCCGGAGATTCTGCACCAGTTAACAAATCGTCTACGTAAAAATCATTCTTAATTGCTAATGCAGCTGATTCATGCTGCAACATATTTTCGTTTGCCAACTCAAGTAAGCATTGCGTGGCTAAAAATGGTGCCGAGGATGTTCCGTAAGTAACAGTTAGTAATTTGAATTGCTTCAGTGGAACTGATGGGGTTTCTCTCCAAAACAATCGCTGATAATTCGAATCATCTTCGTCCATGCGAATCTGCCTGTACATTTTGGCAATGTCTGCACTAATAGCAAATGGATGAATTCTAAATCGCAATATTATATTCCACAGTGTGTGTTGAATCGTCGGTCCTACTAACAAAATGTCGTTTAGTGACAATCCACTTGTCGTGCGGCAGGAACCATCGAAGACCACTCGAACCTTTGTTGTCACGCTATCTAGTTTCGTTACCGCATGATGTGGCAAATAAAATGTCTTATTATCATTTATTCCACATTCGTTTTTTGATAGTTCTCGCATGTGACCCAATTTTTCATACTCGTCTAAAAACCTCCTGTATTCGACTCCAAGAGTATTGTTAGATATTAATTGTCGTTCTAAATTGAAGAATCTCTTCATCGCTATCCTTGAGGAGTTGCCAAGTTCAGCAGCACTATGTTGAAAGGGTAGTTTAACAATAAATCTCCCGTTCTCATCTCGCTTAACATGCTGTTGAAAATGCTCCTCGACTTGTTCTTCATGCTGACTTCTCACTGGATTGCTGGATATTTCTTCTTCCTCCCAAAAACTTCTCAATATCTGGTCTACATTAAATTCTAAATTCAGATTAATTAGACTAGATGCGTGGTGATTTCCTCCCGAGATTACATAACCTAATGCTGTATTCTGCGCAATTAACTTATTTTTCCACCGTTTACCATCTCGTAGAATGTTGAAAAATAAATCAGCTCCAATTAATATGTCGATTTTACTAGATTCGCAAAAATTGGGATCTGCTAACTCGATATCATCAAAATTACCAATTTCATTTAATTTAATTGGTGTTGCTGGCAAAACTAGTGGTAAATTTTTCAATATTAGCAAGTCTGCTTTAATGATTTCATCCTTTTGTCGATGCATTAGGTTAATGGTAACTAACTCTTCTGTAACCATCGTGGAAGTTGCTAATCCTGATACTGCAATTCGGGCTCGTTTTCTTGGCAGATTTAATTTAGAGAAGAATTCGGCGTCGATAAATGATGCTTGTGACCCACTATCCAATAGCGCCCTGCAAACCCAAATTCTGCCCAATGCATCTTTCACCCTGATGGATGCCGTAGGTAGAATTGTATGCATTACCGTATTTACTGTTTTTATTTGCATGTTTGTAATATTTGAGTTAATTGCCACTGTCTCGGACATGTCGATAGGTTGGTCATTAGATGCAATATGTCCTCTGTTTGAATCAGTGTGAATCAGAGAGTGATGTCGACGTTTGCATTTAAAACATCTTATCGGTGATTTACATCTTGCAGACATATGACTTGATCCCATACAATTGAAGCACAAACCCTTGTCTGCAATGAGCCCGCGTCTAGAGCTTACATCCATTTGAAGGAACTTCTCGCATTTATATAAACCATGATTACCGTTGCAAACTGGACACATTTTCACCTTTTCCATACTTACGTTCGCATTTATAGTTGCATGTTTGGAACTTCTCTTGGTCGCCATTGGTTCTGCCTTTTCTAAAGCATCTCCTCTTTTATTTAGGAACTCGATAAATTCATATATTTTTGGAAAAGTGGTGAGATGTGATTCTAACGCCCAGCACTTTTTTGTGTCTTCATCACATTTCTCGATTAATAAATATATAAGCCAACTGTCCCTGGATTCCGCATCTGCACCTAGTGCACTTATGCCCCTTAAAATCTCATCAGTTGCATCTGCTAGATGTCTAATATCTCTTGATCTACCTTGTAATTTTAGTTGATCAAGAAACTGTCTAATAAGCGTGTTCATAATATGGTCTTTGTGATCATATCGCTTTACAATTTTTTCCCATGCACTACTGTAGTTAGTTTCTGTAACCTGTGTGTGCTTTAGTAAACTAGCATTCTCACCAACTTTAAATATTTAAATTTGTGAACTTTAGATAATGCCATATTTTTGTGAATGGATGATTCATACAAATCTTTAAATGACGGAAAATCTGCATAGTTACCATTGAATTGTGGAATGGAAATTTTCGGTAAACGAATATCGTCATGTAGACAATCCTTAGCGGTAAAACTTTTTTCATGAAGGTTATCGAAATAATCTTGTTGTTGCTGTACGAATGCTCGCATAGTGGTATTGAATTGTTGATGTAATTCTTGATACATAACGTTTTTTTTAGTAGCTTCGGTTTTCAATATAGCTTTTAATTTACAGTATCGGCCTTCTTGCTCATCAATTTCTGATGGTTGCTCGAGATTTACTAATCGCTCATCTAACTCTTTAAATTCACTGTAAGCACTTTCTAAAATTTCTAACCGAATAGTAATATCTTCCGTGCTAGCTTCTTTTAATGTAGCATTACAAAAATTGTCTACACGTGATATCGTCGCTTTCGCATTACCACGTTTTTGCCGCAAGGTTTCAACTAATTTTTTCGCATCATCCGCCATTGTCAATGTATTCGCACTACACACTTAGTTGCTTTACAACTCTGTCACCACTTTATAATGAAAAAAGACTAACTTACTTCAAGATAATGCACTCGCCCAGAAACTCCAAATTCAGGAATAATTATTCAACTCCAGGTGATCCGGCTCGAAAGACCATGAACAAATTGGATTTCAAAATGATACGCTCGCTTAAATATCACTGAAGTTGATAATAATCATTCAATCACGCCAAATCAATTCACTCGGTACACGCAGTGTAAAGGCAATAAAATATTTTATTTTAAATTTGTTTATAGTAAATTAACCGTAGTATTCTCGCCAAAATCGCTCACAATAATGAAAAATATATACAATTTATTTTAGATTAAGTGGTGGGGAAGTTATCTCTCACCATACATTCTTTTAAACAGTTAATTGTAGAGTTAACTTGAGATAAATAGAGAATTCAGATTAATTTTACCTTACCCTAGTGACACCTTTTATTGACTAGATTAAATAAATATCTCTATCTATCAAAAGCCAACATTACACTTCATATTTACAAATATTTTGGAACACACCTCAAGGATGAGACAATCCTCAAAATTATTATCATTACTAACGCTTTCTTCACTTTCTCTATTATTTATATTATTATTTGTATTTTCATTAAAATTGTCATCCTCATAATAGTACTCCACAGAATAATAGTTGAACATATCATCGGTTTCCATTTTGATGATTTGTTTATCGAATTATCGGTTGACATTTCAAAATGAAGGAAGTTGCTTTGTACAACTTCAAATTGGCAAAGTCGAGATTTTTTTTTTTCATAACTTTTTATTTTTTATTTTAAAAAGATTTTTTACATCGATTCGAAGTAACTAGTCATTTTTGACTAACAGTTTTTGATTCTAATAATATAATAATAAAGCCACATCTATTTATTCTTTCCATAAAGTGTTATTTAGGTTGATTTTGCATTATGCGCACTACTCAGGTAACTCAAAAGGTTTTAGTCTTTTGAGTATTCTTATAATACTCTCTTGATGAAGTAGTCTTACAGCTTCAATATTAGGGTGATGATGGAGCCTCTCCTGGTGTTTTTGAGCACATTTCTTGATTTCACTTGCGACTGTGTCTATTCCGAGATCTCTATGAAGGTCACTATTACGAGTGTACCAAGGGGCGTTTACAATCCCTCTAAGAACTTAATTTTGGAATCGTTGAAGTATCTGTTGATTGCTGGTTTTGGTGCATCCCCATAGTTGGATACCATAAGTCCAGACCGGCTTGGGCACTTGTTTATAAAGCATAAGTTTATTATGAATGGATAACTGAGAGTTTCTTCCAATTAACCAGTACATTTTTCTATATTTTAACTGAAGCTCTTCTGCTTTCTTTTTCACATGTACTTTCCACTTTAACTTTGCATCAAGGTTCATACCAAGGTATTTTGCTTGATTTGTATGTGGTACAGGGATATTATTGAGAGTCACAGGTAGTGGTTCTATTGACCTATTAGTGAAGTTAATGTGAGTAGACTTTGATTCATTCACTTTAATTCTCCACTTAGTTAGCCAATCTTGTATATTATTTATGGCTATTTGTAGTTTAAATGTGACTTCACCGATTGTGTCACCAACAACTAGAATTGGAGTGTCATCGGCAAACGTGGCGGTAGTTGTATTGCTCGTCTGCGATAAGTCGCTTGTAAACAGTACGAAAAGGAGTGGCCCTAAGACACTTCCCTGCGGGACTCCTGCTTTAGCTTCTTTTATGCTGGAGTAAGTCCCTTCCTGTTTAACTCTAAAGTATCTTCTTTTCAGGTATGACTTTAACAGTTCACAATACTCAAATGGCAGAGTTTTCCCCAATTTAAATATTAAACCATCCAGTCAGACTTTGTCAAATGCCTGTGCTATATCCAGAAATATGGCTGAACAAATCTTTTTTTCCTCTAAGGATTTTTCTATTAAATCTGTTATTCTGTGGACTTGATCGATTGTGGAGTGTTTCTCTCTAAATCCAAACTGATGGGATGGAACAGCTTCTGATTTTATAATTTCTGGTTTAATTCGTTTTAATTAGTCTTTCAAACAGTTTTAACATAATGGGAAGAAGTGATATTGGCCTGTATGAGGTTAATTCACTTGGTGGCTTACCTGGTTTAGGTATCTTTATCACTTCTGCAAATTTCCAAGATAGAGGGACATAACGGAGTCTGAAGGAAGCATTAATCATGCCCGATATTTTTTAATAGCTTTGTTAGGTAGTTGTTTAAGAATCTCTCCAGTTATCAAGTCATATCCTGGTGATTTTTTAAGTACTATTAATAGTACTATAAATTCTATGTCATTTAAATTAACAAAACTTAACTTGGGGTTGAATATTATACACTAAATATTTATAATTTAAAGCTAAATTAAAAAATATGATTACAAGAAGGGCCAAATTGTTGGTAATTTATTTATTAATAAAAAATAAATATAGTAGAAGACGCAGATTTTAGGTTCATCCATACCTAAAAAATCGCAGGACTTTGGGGTTATATCATAAAATTATAAAAGTTAGACAAATACCCGAAACTGTACTACAAATATTTCCGGATGAGCCGACATAATTTTAATAAGTTATTTAATATTATTCAGAGCACAATTGAACCAAAGCCATCCAATTTTCGTGAGTGTGTATCTGGAAGAGAAAAACTGGTCATTACGTTAAAGTACTTATATAACAATACATATTAACATATTCTAAAAACATTCTAAAAACATTCGAGCATCGGATGGTTGTGGCTTTTTATTCATGACATCTTTTTCCAAAATTGAAATGATTTTATCTTCCAATAGTAAAACTTTTTGTTTTGGCCCTTTCATGTTGTCAATACAATGGATCTCATCATCAGTCTCAGGTGTGATTACACTCACCGACGGGGCACGACTTTGTTGTGTTATATTGGACATCGTTCTAAAATAATGGTTTTGTATTTTACTAGTTAAAAGGTTATATACATGCTATATTGAAACTCACCTTGGTGCATCAAAAAATGGAATTAGATAATATAGGACATAGTGTTGCCACTTAGGCTTTTTGACAGCCCCACTTCCACTCGGGATATTTTTAGAGCTACGTAACATTTGGAAAAAAGTGTCCCGTAAATTTTTCCAAATCTTTTTGCAATTTTCAACTAAAATTAAACGAAACGTTTTAAATTTTTAACTGGTCATATTATAAATAAATTTACCTGGAACACTCAATAATGAAGAAATTTTTTCCCATTCTTCATTTTTTTTAAACGGTTTTTGTAATCTGGATGCTTTTTGTTATAAAGACATTGGTGGTCTTCTACTTCTAAAATTAGCATTTCATCAAATTCTTCCGTTTCCATTTTTAATTTAAAAATGATTGTTGAATGTTGCAACCGAAATCAATAGCTTCAAAGGTTTTTTAGGTTATGTAAAATGTCAATCGAAATCTTTTTTTCGTACTAGCAAAAAATGTGTGGAAAACGATTGGAACGTATTTTAAATTGCCATTTATCGTCGATTATTTGTAATTTGCGACGATAAATTAAATATTTGTATTTAGAGCATTAAAAAATTGTATTTTACATTCAATAAGATTATATAATGTAAGATTTATAAAATATAGTTAATAAAAAATAGGCAGATCCATTTTATTTTAACATTTTCTTTCATTATTTAATAAAAAATAAAATTATCGTCCTCGTCGCTCGTTCTCAATGTGCACCGGCTTTAACATCATACCATTTAAGAGTTCGTTCAAATAGCGAAAGTATAAACAATATTTTGTACGATGCTAAACAGATGTCATTGTAAACATGTAAAGTAACATTCAATTAATTTTATTATATAAATTGAGTTTTATAAAAACCTATTTTAATGATTAAACATAATATTTTTGATAGTTTTAATTTAATAAAATAATGGTATTTTAACAAAAAGCAACCTTTTTTTGAGGGAAGACAGTAGGGACCTTTTTTATCCTCAGTGACTTCCGAAAATTTTGAAAACATATCTTAAATTTCGAAGAGTAGTGCTGATCAGTCGATGCGTAAAAATAGAGATCCTAGCTGGTCGATAAAGCATCGGTTGTGTACATAAAAGTGAATGTATCTTTGGGTGAACCAAAAGAGGTACTTACGAGTTCCCAAATGCATCTCGTTGATTTTTTTCTTGTCGATTTCTTTAGATGTATTTCTAATTTGGGTTCTGAAAAATTTTACATGAAATTTTATTTCAGTAAAAAAAAAAATGTCACACTTTAAAATGGGTCAACAACTACAAAAAACTTTTCCACTATAGGAAAAAAACAAATGCTCGTTTTTTCCTATTGTTTTTTTTTCTTTCAAGTTTATTAATTCATTTCGCAAAATACTTATTACATTTTTTAAAAAAAAACTGTTCCGATGATATCGGTTCGAAAAACTTTTCTTTACTCACTCAAAAAAAAAAATATGTCTCTTTCACTGTGCTCTCTGGTAGCACAAAGTGATTTATTTTGTAGCAGTTTTATTGTTTTCTTTTTAACCAGAGGCATAGTAAATTTAAAATGAAACCTTATATTTTAACATTTAAAGCCCAGTACTCAGTTCAAATTGAAATGAAATTTTAACGCGGTCTCCAAAAATCTATTTAATTTCGTGTGAAATAGAATCGAAATTATTTTGGAGAGTTTTTATTTATTTTGACATTTAACTATGGAGACATATTATTTTGAGTTTGTTTTTGTAACAAGCTATCTATAATTAAATGTTTTTTTGTGTATTCTGCATAGTTTTTGTATTATTGATAGTTTTTTTGTGTTGTTATTTAAGTTTTAATAAAATTAAAAGTAAATTTAAATTTTAAATATGTCTAGTACCAGTAGTTCGTCGAGTGAAGATTATAATATTATTGCAACTACCGGGGTTTTGCTCAGGGCATTAATAGAGCGAAAAAAGCGTCTTCGTCGTGAGCGTCGCTTTTATATAAACCCATACATATTGGAGCGACAAACTAAAGGACGATTTTTGGTTGATGTAAATTTAAGAGTTATAAATAATTAAATTAGGTTGTTAGTTAATTATTTGTGTGAATTATTTTTTAGTTCGATGATATGAAATCAAATATGGCAATTTTTAAAGAAAACTTCCATATGACTCCAATTCAATTTGAAGAACTCTTTTTAACATTGGAGCGGTCATTAAAACCAAAGATAAACACAAGGCCTAAAGATGGGATCAGTCCGAAAGAAAAGCTAGTGATCGTTTTAGAGTAAGTATTATCTGTCACGTACTATTAATTTTTTATTTACTAAACATTTAAATTATAGATATTTAGCAAGTGGCTCTATGCAGCGACATATGGCATCCATTTACCGCATCAGTAAACAACACATGGGTGTTATAATAGACGAAGTGTGCAACGCGATTTGCAATAATTTGGCTTTAGAAGACTTAAGTCGAGAAAGCTTTATTGAAATCGCCAACGAATATAATATAAAATGGAATTTCCCGAACTGCGTTGGTGCTATCGATGGCAAACATGTTGCTATTAGATGTCCGAAAAATGCTGGAAGTTTGTTCTACAATTATAAAGTGAGTATGAAACATTATCAGTTATATCGCAGAGCTCATTATTTTTGAGTTTATATTTTTTGCTAGGGATTCCATAGTATTGTGTTAATGGCTGCAGTTGACGCAAACTACCAGTTTATTTATTTTGACATTGGCGCATACGGCAGCGAAGGTGATTCTGGAGTATTTACAAGCAGTAAATTTGGACAGGGAACGCTGCAAAATACGCTGCCGTTTCCCGAAAACCTTCCAGTCGGTAACACAACTTTACCTTTTTTTTTTGTTGCTGACGATGCTTTCCCATTAAACCCCAGAATAATGAAGCCATATGCTCCAAAAAAACCCGCTAAGCTGACCGATGAAGAAAGAATCTTTAACTATAGGCTCAGTAGAGCTAGGAGATGTGTCGAGAATGCTTTTGGAGTATTGTGCTCTAAATGGCTGTGTTTAGGCAGAACAATGTTTTGTGGGCCAGACAGAGCACAAAAAATTGTGAGTAGTTGCTGTTTATTGCACAACTACTTATTAAATAAAAGTAGTTCAACGTATTGCCCATCAAATCTTGTCGACCGATATTGTGACGATGGTACGTTGATCGAAGGTGTTTGGAGGCAGAATATTCCGGAAGGATCGATGTACTCCAACGATTTAGCAACACATCCTGGTCGACAAAATAATTATGCGAAACATATCCGGGATTGCATAAAAAATTATGTAAACTCACCGGCTGGCATTTTAGAATGGCAAAGGCGGGCTGTGTTTTTAGAAAAATAAAACAAAATTATTTTAACTAGTTGTCTTTTAATTTATTTTTTTCTAATTCCGCCAATTTTTCGCCAATCAGTTGAGTTATTTTTACGCCTAGCATTTCAACGTCATAATTCGGTATTAATTGACACATCCGATCACAATTGGCCCATAAACTATAATATTTTAGTTCCGGTTCCTTCGGTGTTTGCGCCTTTTCCATTTTTTGTCTGTTTCGCTCATCTTTGTTCTTTATCATCTGTTCTAATGAACATGATAATGAAGAAATAAACGAAAGATCCTCGTTTTTTTTATTTTTGGTATTATTTGTCTGAAAATGAATTGTTTATTATAATAATATAACATAATTTAACTTATTTTAAATGAAAATACGAACATAAAAATAATTTGAGGATTCGCTGTTTTCCTCACTTGGACCTACTTCGGGTGCAGCTTGATTTAGGTCATTGCTGGTGCTAGCAATGCTGCTACTGCTCGATCCGGAAAATGTCCTGTAAATTATAAAATAAATAAATCACATTTGTACTTAGAATCTAAGAGTATATTTCAGGTATTATGAAATAAGTTTAAATGCATGAAAATATTTACCTTCTTTTACTTTGTGATGACAATGGGCTTAAAAAACCCATGACATCGGACAGCTCCCAGTCCTCATCTATGCTTTGCTGCATGGCGTTGTCATCTAAATCCGCTTGACTCCCGGACTTTGATTTATTGCGAGATCGATAACGTAAACTATCTCGCATAGATTTCCAAATCGTTTTGCAATCGTCTACTGTTATAGAAAATACGTAAACCACATTAGAATTATATATTCACGTATGTAAATTGTATATTAATATTCTGGTTATTCATAAATCTAGTTATTTATGATGATGTTTACATATTTAATTTACATACCCGGTTTTTCCATATGGTTGGCCACTTCTTTCCATTGCGCGGAAATGGCATGCGAATTCCTATGCAACTTGGAATCTAATCTCCATATCCCTTCCTTTGTTTGGACTACCCTAGCTAATTTCCTTTTTTCAGCGTTGGAAAATACAATTTTTTCCAATCGCTTTTTTTTACTAAGATTGGTTGGTACACTAAGTTTAACCGGCTGGTTATTTTCGTTGGCGCCAACCTCTAAATATTCGCTGGCGTAGTTGAATGGTAAAATCTCTTCGAATTCTTCGTTCTCCATTTAATAGTTTATTTATGACTGGTATTTTATTATGCACAGTGAAAAATAAATTAATAAACGAATCGCAACAAAACAATTACAGATCACAAATGGTAATTATTGTAATTTACAACACGAAATACTTGTTTCCTACAAAATGGCACGGCGTCAATTTTTAGAATTTTTAATAATTTTAATGAACAAAACACAGAAAGAAACACTTGAATAATGCACGGCGTCTATTACAAAACAAACCAAATATTTTTTTCTTCAAAATCAGATCTGTCAAAATTTCGCACGAAAATAATGGGTCGATACATTAATTTCACGCGAAAAAAGATTGGAGAGTTTATGCCCGCCATCTATGGAACATGCCATGTACTTGAATAAATTTTGATTTTTCGCTCGTGATCTGAGTACTCAAAAACGAAATTTCACGTGAAATTTTTCGTTTTTGATTTCGCTTTGTTAAAATCGTATGAAGATTTCACTTGAAATCGATCTGAGTACTAGGCTTAACATTTAACTTATTTTATAACATTAATAAAAAATAAATAAATAAATTATTGAAAAAAAAATATATAGCTAATTAATTTTGCTTCATTCTCTCCTGCGCTTTAATTTTGTTGTCTGCGTAATCT
This sequence comes from Tipula confusa, assembly GCA_963556175.1. Lineage (NCBI taxonomy): Eukaryota > Metazoa > Arthropoda > Insecta > Diptera > Tipulidae > Tipula > Tipula confusa. Next base: position 203,559,928 of record OY744476.1, on the reverse strand, counting down.
GGGTTCAGTCGAAAGATTTTTTATAGCTGACTTCTTCCAGTTAAATATTATATACAGTTACGACGGTGTCACCAGTTTGACGATAATTTTCACAAATAACTTATATTACTATAAGGGAAATCGCGTCGAATTCTTGTACCAACATGATATAGTTCGTAGAAAAATCATAGATGTCACTAGTAGTAGTTGAACGAAATGTTTACATTTTTTTATCTACAGTTTTTTATATTCAACGAATTATTAACGTAATATTAATATTCGCACTTACCCGTTCTAAACGTAGAGTTGTGAATATTAAAAATATTAAGCATGCCACTAATTGGCAGTTATATTATTACATGTATTTCCATTCAACATTTAGATGGAAAATACGAAATACAATCTTTAAAGCACAATATTCAATTTAAGTAAATCAAATTGATATGCGAATCGACCGCTATAGGTCATCGCAAACTGTCGCAACTTCGATGTATATTTGCCAAATTTTACGTTTTAATTCATAAATAAATTATTGTTCTTGGCTTATGTCCTAATAAATTTAAAAAATAATAAATGTTTAGTATTGTCAATACTTATACTAATTAATAGCAAATAACTTGTAACAGTATTTTAATAAGGTATACAATCAAATATATTGAATATATTCAAATTGAATATATACAATATATTGTATATATATATATATATATATATATATATATATAATATATATATATATATATATATATATATATATATATATATATATATATATATATATATATATATTATATATATATATATATATATATATATATATATATATATATATATATATATATATATATATATATATATATATATATATATATATATATATATATATATATATAATATATATATATATATATATATATATATATATATATATATATATATATATATATATATATATATATTATATATATATATAATATATATATATATATATATATATATATATATATATATATATATATATATATATATATATATATATATATATATATATATATATATATATATATATATATATATATATATTATATATATATATAATATATATATATATATATATATATATATATATATATATATATATATATATATATATATATATATATATATATATATATATATATATATATATATATATTATATATATATATATATATATATATATTATATATATATATATATATATATATATATATATATATATATATATATATATATATATATATATATATATATATATATAATATATATATATATATATATATATATATATATATATATATATATATATATATTATATATATATATATATATATATATATATATATATATATATATATATTGTACATATATATATATATATATATATATATATATATATATATATTAATATTATAAGTTTTTTGAAATAAAGTAAAGCTCCATTGGATAAAATCCGTGGTGGAGCAATATAAAATATATATAAATTCAATTATTGGCTGCTTTACATATCTTTTTTAAAAAATTCAAATTTATCCGGATATTATACATTACTATATACACATACTATAAACACATTACTAAATAGAAGCTCTAATATTACTTACATCACTAGAAAAAATTTTCAATATTATCAATACCCAGTAGCCATAGTTTAATTTCTCGTTCAAATGTACGTTTACGCTCCGTGTTGAGAGATTTTACATTGTGTGGTAACATGTGAAAGAAATATGGCGCCATAAAAAGATAAAATCTCCTAAATTTCTCGCTGTTACAATGGACACCAGCATAGTTATAAGGATTTCTCATATTATACGCGTGAATAATACGGATGTGAAAACTGTTACTGCGAGCAAAAAACATTTTAAGAACCTTATAAACGTAAAGATATCTTAGTGGCAATAAATTTAGTTCACGAAACAAGGGAATGGTAGGTGTTGCACGATGACGCTTGTAAATAAGTTTAATAATTCTCTTTTGTGCAATGTAAAGATCCTCAATTTGAGAGAAATAAGTACCACCCCAGCTGGATATTCCATACATTATTAGTGATTCTACCAGTGCATGATATAGCTTTCCCAGAACAATACTCGGACAACAGTTCCTTAGATTATAAAATTTATGAATAGCAAAAATTACCCTCTTCCTGGTATCATTAAGGTGCGACTTCCAATTCAGTTGTGAATCCACTGTTACACCCAAATACTTAAATTCACTGACAAAATCAAGCAAAAAACACTGAGACGAACACGGATTTCTACCACATAAGTACACATGATAAGGTATCGGTTGTGCAATGGAAACCGGATTCGGTTTTCCAAAAAGTATTAATTTTGATTTATCACTCATGGCAAGGCGGTTATGATGAAACCATTTACCCAACTTGCATAAATCAGTATCCAGTAGAACTGTTATATCGGAAGTTTCATCACTCCTAGCGTAGCCTAAAGCCAAGTCATCCGCAAATGCCCTATCAAATTAATATCAAAAATAGAATTGAAATACACTAGGAATAATAGAGGACCCAACACCGACCCTTGAGGGACGCCACAATTTATTTGCTCTGGGTTACTAAGAGTGTCATCCACCTTGACTACCTGACGACGGTCATGGAGGTAGCTCGTAAACCAATCAAGAATTTTGCCCCTCACTCCGATATTCGATAGTTTCGCTAATAAAATCCCATGATTGACAGTATCAAAAGCTTTGGAGATATCCACAAATAAGGGCCACAGGTTTACATGAATTATTGACGGCTGTGTTATATCTGGCTTAGAAAATGTAAAAGAGCCTCCTCAGTAGATTTACCCGCAGTGAAACCGTATTGACTGCTATGCAGAAAATCATACTGAGATAGCTCAGTAACCGATGTTTTACAAGTTTCTCGAAAATTTTAGATATTGTGCTTAATAGGGAAATTGGTCTATAGTTATTTAGTTGTAATTCATCACCCTTTTTGAATATCGGAATTACAATAGCGATTTTCAAGCTATTTGGAAAGACACCACTATCCAAACTCAAGTTAAATAAGAAGTTTAAAACATCCACCAAGAACCAAACGCATTTTTTAACAACAAAATTATCGACTCCATCAAATCCTTTAGATCGTTTGTTTTTTAAATGCTTAATTTCATAAAGGATTTCCGTAGAATGTATAGGATCAAAAAAACAAGATGCACAATAATTTTGCTGGGCACCAAGAATAAATTGATTTGATTCAATAGTATCAGTATTACTTGCGCTGAATTTAGGAGCCAATTTTTGAGAAATGGCAACAAAAAATTTGTTAAATTCATCGGCAATTGATTGAGATGACGTAAGCATATTTTGAGTGTCAAATTGATAAATTTGATTAATTGGCTTATTGTTTGAGCATCGTCCTAACACTTCATCTACTGTTTTCCATGTGTTCTTCGAATTTGACATCGCTGAATCAAATTTTTTCTCATAGAAGCGGTTTTTGGTAACTGCAATATCTACTTTCACCTGCTTTGAAAGGTTACGAACATATTTACCTAATCTAATATTGTTAGAATGATGTTTTAATTTTTTTGAGAACTTTTTTAACTTGTTGATCTTTCGAAGAAGTTTTGAATCCATCCACGGTTTTAACTTTTTTATTGTTGGGTATGTAGTTGTAGATGTACATATTGCAATATGTGTAGTAAGAATTTTAAAAAAATTTTCAAAAGCGAGATTGCAATCATTTTGACTATACACTGACTCCCAATTTTCAAACTTTAGAATATCATTTAGTTTGGCATAGTGAATATGCGATATCTCTGATCTGCTATCTCTAAAAATTGTCCTGCCAGAATGTTCTGAAATATTAAATGTAATTAAATTATAATCGGAAAATTGAATGGGTAAATTACAAATATTGAGGTCAAAAAAATAATCACTTTTTACAAAAACATGATCCAAACAATTTTGCATCCTGGTTGGCTCATTTACAAGGCTAACGAAGCCATAAGAAGCAAGCATTGATTGATATTTATAAGATATACTAGTATCCAGAAGATTTATATTAATATCTCCTAAAATGACTATGTAATTATTATATTTTACTCTTAATATAATTTTATGTAATTGAAACAACTCTTCCAATTTATTTATATCGTTTTTTATTTATAAGTATATCACATCCATGTTTCCTCTTACACAATCGGTCTCGTACTACTCCCTATCCATTACATAACATCTTATTTATATTATCCCACCACCACCATTACACTAATACCTGAATATCATGAATACTGTATTTCATTATGAATTAGTAATATTTATAATTCATCTAGTACATAACACTCTACCCTACTAAAAAAAAATGTTTAATCAGTCGGTAGCTGGCTATCAATACCATTTTTATAATTTTAATCTTATTGGGCTTTTTCTTTTTCGTTCTGACCTTCGAAGAACACTTTCTTCATACACACTTTCTTTTCTAACACCCAATTTAAAGCCAAAATTTCCTTCAACGTTCCGATCTGGACTTCTATTTACATTGTCTTTCTCTGTATTGATTATTAATATTATTATAAGTTTTCTTATTGTTTAAATTAAACCTTACTTTCCTTTTACTAGCCAAGCTATCGAATATAATTCTAGGCTTGAAAGTAAATATCATCTCAGTCGGAATTTGTTTTGCCGTCATACTAGGTGTGTTTCTGTTTATTCTTAGAAAATCCTCAATAGTATTGTTAATATTTACATTATTAAATCGCGATTCATTTTCTAATAATAATTGTTTAAACCCTCGTTTTACCGTTTGTACATTTCTTTCCGCTAACCCATTAGACTGTGGATGATACGGAGGTGATTTAAGTAGCTCACTACCTATTTTCTTACAATACTTCCTAAATTCAAACGATCCGAAAGGAGGACCGTTATCTGTTACTATTACTTTTGGTAACCCAAAAATAGCAAATATCTGTTTTAGTTTCCCAATTACTGCAACAGCATTTGTACTATTCATCAATTTGATATCTAAATATTTTGTTTTTGCGTCCACCATTAACAAAAAAGTATGACTTTTAAAAAAGAAAAAATCTAAATGTATACGATCAAATGGTTTTACAGGTTCTGGCCACTTACTGAGTACCCTTTTTTTTTGGTATGTTACTTATCTGCTGACATATTTTGCAACCATTCACATACTTCTCTATGTCCGAATCAATTTTGTTCCACCACAGATACGTTCTAGCAATAATTTTCATTTTTACAATACCAGCGTGATTCATTTCATCATGTAATAATTTCAATATTTGCCTTTGTAGTTTTTGGGGAACAATCACTCTATTGCCATAAAACAAACAATTACTTTCACACGACAAACTGTTTCTTTTCCCATAATATTTTTGTATCCCTATAGAAGTTTCTTTTACATTCCATCCATCCATCACCATTCTATAAAGTTCATTTAACTCGCCATCCATTTTTGTTTCTTTTGCAATATCTATTAGGTCTAATGGAACTTCCCTATCACATTCGATCCACTGAACTAAACTACCATCATCTGGACTATCCGTATACACACTAAGTGGTAACCTAGACAATGCATTTTACCACTTGGTCGATAAACTATGTTATAATCATACATCGATAATTTTATTGCCCAACGAAGTAATCTATTTGCTGCAACTCCCACTCCATGTTTCTTTGTATTAAATATAGATTTAAGTGAGTCACAGTCAGTATAAATGATAAAGGGGTGTCCATAGATGTATTTATGAAAACGATCCACCGCGAACATGACCGCAAGTGCTTCTCTATGTAATTGAGAATATTTTGATTGCGTATCCGTTAATGTACTTGAAGCAAACAACGCAGGTTTTTCCACGTTACCAATTACGTGGAATAGAACAGCACCTACTCCCGTAGGGCTTGCGTCTGTTGCTATCACAATTTGTTTTGCTGGATCATATAATTCTAATAACGTATTTCCTAGCAACCACTTTTTGCTATCTTGGAAACAACCCTCGCATTCCTCATTCCAATTAAACTTTTCACCTTTTTTTAGCAAGGTATATAATGGTCGTAGTTTACCAGACAAGTTCGGGAGAAATTTGCTATAGTAATTTATTAAGCCTAAATATGATTGCACTTGTTGAATATTTTTAGGGGCTGGAGCTTCACGAATAGCTTTAATTTTTTCTTGATTGGGCCTGATCCCTTCTTTTGATAAGGTATGTCCCAAATAATTTACTTTGTCTACGAAAAATTTTGATTTTCCTAGGTTAATTGTCACATTATATTCAGATAACCTTTTCAAAACTTCGAAACATCTTTCTCGACAATTATTTAAATCTTTACCCCCTATGATAATGTCATCTAAATAACAATGAACTCCTTCTAATCCCAGTAGGATTCTATCCATTACCGATTGAAAACAAGAAGGCGCAGAAGCTACTCCAAATGGAAGTCGCTTATACTTGAAAAGTCCTTTATGTGTATTTATCGTCACTAAATGTTGACTCTTTGGACTAAGTTCTAATTGTTGGTAAGCTCTACTTAAATCGATAACACAATAAATTTGGTTATTTGCTAGACTTGCAAAAATATCTTCTATATTCGGAAGTGGATAATGATCTGTGACTATATATTTATTTATTGTTACACGACAGTCAATACATATTCTAATGCTTTCAGTACCTTTCGTAACGATGACTAGCCCACTCACTATTTCTTATCGGCACTAAAATATCTTCGCTTACTAACCTATCCAATTCATTATCAACTCTTTCCTTAAATTTAAAAGGAACCGCATAAGGTTTAAAAAAAATTGGCCTAGCATTATCTTTTAAAATAATGGTAGCCGTATAATTTTTAATAGGTGTAAGAGATGGTAAAATTCCCGGATACGATTGTTTAATCAATTTTAGAAATGATTCATATGACTCACCGTTAGTAGCGTTTACATCAACCCGATCAAATAATAATTTTCCTCTCCATCCTGGTATTAGCACATCTAGCCAGGTACGACCAATTAATGGTTTAAAATGTTTTGATGATTTAATAATAATCATCTCCAAATTATAACGAACACCACAAAATCCGACCGAAACTGATATACTTCCCAGAACCGATACTGCTTGGCCTGTAACTGAAAATACATAATTAACTTCAGATCTAATTTGTAAATGCGAAAACATAGAATGATACGTTTCCTCGCTTAAAATAGTTGCACATGCACCGGTATCTAATTCCATATCTAATTTGTAATTTTCTACATCCATTGTATAAATATCTGCTGGTGCACCGCTAATGAATTTTAACTCCGCATACTTCAAGGAACGGTAACTTTCTGTTCCTCTGTTGCAACACATTGCTGCAATATGACCTTTTCTTTTACACTTGAAGCATTCCCATTTGATTGCTGAACACGTATTACTATTATGATTTTTTCCACATCTGTAACACTTATAGAACCTTTTATTATCTCTGTTAGTTGTTTGTCGAGAACTATTATACGATGAACTTGAACCGTTATAGGGTGAACTAGACCTCATCTCACTTGAGTTATTACTGTGACTGTAATAACGGCTATTACGATTGTTTGATCTTCCTTGATATCCGACTCTACAATTACCTTTAATTGGATTATCTTTTACCGATACTTTTTCTCTCATAATTTTACATACAGATGTATTTGGTTGTATTGCCTGTGATTCATTTTTAGACATTTCCATGTTAACGGCTATTGAACAACATTTCTCGAATGTTAAGGTAACATCATTTAATAATATTTGTTGGATCTAAAGCCTTCAACCGTATGATATATTCCATGATTGTTTCTCCGACTTCTTGTTGAGCTTTATTAAATCTAAACCGTTCCGCACGTTTGTTTAGTTTCGGTGCAAAATGTTGACGTAACACTGTTAACAATTCCGCTATAGTTTTTTCCGTAGGTTTTTGGGGCTGTATTAACGATTTTATAATTTTGTACGTATTTTTCCCAATTATACTTAGCAATAATAATGTTTGTCTCTCCTCCGTTACTTTATTTATGTTAAAATAAATTTTAAGTCTATCCTCGTATGACTCAAAATCTTCACCCGCTTCATATTCTTCTATATGCCCAATATAACTCATGGTACACTTTTTTATATCACTATGATTTTTTATTTGTTTTAACTTTTTCACCAATCCACAACACTTTACGTGGATTTTTATAACGGAAGTTTTATTATTTAATCCACAACACTTAACATGGATTTTTACTAACACTTTTTATCCTCGTCGCCAATTATTATATTTTACTCTTAATATAATTTTATGTAATTGAAACAACTCTTCCAATTTATTTATATCGTTTTTTATTTATAAGTATATCACATCCATGTTTCCTCTTACACAATCGGTCTCGTACTACTCCCTATCCATTACATAACATCTTATTTATATTATCCCACCACCACCATTACACTAATATCATGAATACTGAATATCATGAATACTGTATTTCATTATGAATTAGTAATATTTATAATTCATCTAGTACATAACAGTAATTATGTTTAAGCGTACGCAACAGTATTTCCAGATCATTACAAAAACCATCAACGGAGCCATCACTGAAACGATAGATACATATAAAAGTCCAGCTTCGTTTTGCTAGTTGAATACGTAGTATAAGATCAGCTGACGTCCAGTTGCAAACTTGAAATGAAACATTAACAAAACTTTCATGAATAAACACACCGGCACCACCAGAACGATAGCTATCATTGCAGCAGGCTTTAAAGTTGTATCCAGGTAGGTTATACTCAGAACATTCATTTGAATAAATCCAAATTTCCGTCACAAAAATCAAACTGGGAATAGATTTGAGACTCGCTACATATAGGCTAAAAATATCAAAATTTGCTCTCAAACTCCTAACATTTTGAAGCAATATACTAAAATTATTGATCGTTATGTTGTTAATCGTGATAAATATAAATAAACAATAACATATGCAATAAAATGATAACTATATTGAGATTGAAATTTGATAGTACTAGAGCAAAACATAGCAAAATATATTCTAGATTATGAGCTAAGCCCGTAAATTTGGCTATACATAAGTAGCTCATGCAAAAATTATAAAACGAGTAACGCACTAAAATCCAACCTAAAAAAAGTGTCACATTCATCACATCAACATTTGAAGTTACAAACTTCGTACAAATGAAATAAAAATCACAAAATGAAACTGTCAACTGGATTTAAACAAACGCGATGTGTAATGTTGTTGTTGACGACGCAACAAATAAAAACAAAAATAAAAATAAATATAGAGCTTCTAGAGGTAAAAAAAAGTTAATATTTAATACATTGAATAGTTTTAGAGTCCAAGATGACGGTTCATTTATCAGCACTGCCCTCGATTTGATTATGCTGCTGCAGACGAAAAATATCGTTGCGCGAATAAATTCGATGCAAATCCAAATCAGCAGATTTTCGTAGGTATATTTGGCCAGATTTACACCACAAATATCTATAGTTGAACGTTGTTTTTATTATTTTAGCTTCGTGGTATAACCGGGACTGGAATGCTGATAGACGGTGCATAATAAAGATGCGTTGTTCAGGATGATCCTTATGTTGTTTTTTACTGGATTTATTAAATAAATACTTGATTTGAATAAAATGAGTTATTATAAATTCATGTGTTTTATTCAAAGAACTTTATTGGAGTAACTACTAACTATACATTGTGAACATTTATATATACGGTAAAAATAGGCGTGACTTAACATATTATTTTATACGATAATATCGGTGTGTACAGAGTGTACACATTAAATAAATTTAACAGTGTTGCCAAAAAGGAAAGGTATAAATTGATATACATACATGTAATATGTATTTCTTCAACACTCCTCCTCAATTTCTACCGTTTCAGTCCTTTTTCACCTTAAAGACCCATTTGCTCCCAATTGCTTTACGTTGTGCTGGAAGATCAACTAAATCCCATGTACTATTTATCTGAATAGAATCCAATTCATCTTGCATAGCCTGTTTCCACTTGTCTTTATCAGGTCCTGTTAATGCTTCCTTATGATTCTTTGGTTCTGATACTTCTGATGAGTTGCATACTGAGTAGGTGTATCTTTTTGGAGGTACACCTTTATTGACCCTTTGTGATCGCCTTTCAAAACCAATAAAATCTTCTTCTGAGCTTTCATTTGCGCTGTCGGATGTGTCTAATCCGGAAGCATCAGAATTTCCTTCATTTACCGGCTCGACCACTTTTAATTTATCGACTATATCAGAGTATAATTGTGGTTCAATTGTAGACTCCTCCTCAACAGTAGTTTCATTTATGAAACGAACATCCCTACTGATTATAATACGGTCCGTATTGGAATTTAATAAACGATATCCTTTAGTATTGGCATCATACCCAACGAATCGTAACTTTATTGCCTTTTCATCAAACTTTTTACGTTTCTCCTTCGGGACATGTGCGTATGCATATGAACCAAAAATTTGAAAATGTTTCAAATTTGGTTTTTCACCAAACCAGAGTTCATATGGTGTTCCTTTAATAGATCTTGATGATAATCTATTTTGTATATAGTTGGCGGTAGATATTGCCTCACCCCAATATTTCTTATCCAAATTTGCGTCTATAAGCATGCATCGAGCACTTTCCACTAAATATCGATTTTTACGCTCCGAAACTCCATTTTGTTGTGGTGAGTATGGTGCAGTATACTCAAACTTAATACCTTCACTTAATAGGAATTGTTGCAACCTTTTATTCACATATTCGCCTCCGCGATCTGACCGAATAGTAACAGGTTTCTTGCCAAATTTTGTCTTGACCGATTCCACAAAATGAATAAATTTTTCAGCAACTTCAGATTTTTCATGCATCAAATAAATCGTACAATATCGAGTGAAGTCATCTATAAACGTTACAAAATAACGATTTTTGCTCGGTGTTACACTTTCCATTGGACCACATACGTCACTATGAACTAAATCCAACATTTGATTTGTACTTGAACTAGAAACCTTTGGAAACTTTAATCGTGACATTTTTCCTTTAATGCATACTTTACAAACATTACTATGCGCGCATTCTTTAATGTCAATACCTAGTGCCATTTTTTCTTTACACATTAATTTGATAGCATCATTGTCACGATGACCCAACTTTCGATGCCATATATTTAAACAATTAGTAGTGCACATATTAGTATTTGCCATTAACACGTGATTTTTGTTTCGAAGAATGTATAAATTCGAAATTGCATCTGCCAATGCAATTGTCACATTTTGAAATTTTATTTCACAATTGTTTTCTTTAAACAAAACTTCAAATTTATTTTCCGTTAGTTTTTTAACTGACAATAAATTTGCCATCATTTCAGGAACATATAATACGTCTTTTATTTTCACTATTTTTTCATCATTATTGTGATTTATGACCGTTATGATCGTATTACCACGACCTTGACACTGAATTTCAATACCATTAGCCACTGTAACATATTGTCTGAAATTAACATCAAATTCAGTAAATAAGCTGTTATTATTTGTAATATGACTAGTTGCCCCTGAATCTATAAACCACGCTTCACTGAACTCGTTTTTATTTTTTGCGAAAGAGAAACAGAGTTCATCACAAATTATATTTTCTTTAACCACACTAGCTCTCTCTTTCTCACTTTTACTATCTTTCCATTTTTTATACTTTGAACAGTTATTTTTGAAATGCCCCCTTTTTTTACAAAAATAACACACTTTATTGTCTTTATTATTTACACTATTATTGGCCTTATTCACACTAAATGCTTTGTCTTTAGGCTCACTGGTATTTTCTTTACGTTCATACACTTCAATTAATTTAGCCTTGACAAAATCTGAAGTCAATTCAGTTTCTTTTCTCGCTTCAAGAGCTGTTATTAAATTGTCATAGTTTTCAGGTAAACTACTCAACATTAGAGAAACTAAAATACCATCTGTGAACATATTTTCACCTAGAGCACTCAACTGTTGTGTTAAATCAACCATTTCGTCTAAATGTGTTTGCATATCGCCATCTTTAGTTAACTGCATGCGAAATAATTTACGCATGAGAATTATTTTGTTGGTTAAGTTTGATTTCACGTGGTGTTTTTTGATATTATCCCACATCTCTTTAGCACAATTTGCAGACCGAATTAAGATCAATTGGCTGTCTTCAACCAATAATCCTATAACCGCAGTTGCTAAAGTATACTTTTTTACCCAATCATCCGTAACTGGATTTGGTTTTGGTTTAGAAACCACATCCCAACATTCGTCCCTTTTTAAAATAAGTTGGGTCTTGAAACTCCAGTTGTGGTAATTACCATTTTTCAACTTCAGCATATTTACTGTTGTTCTGTTGAAATTGTCCATAATCCTTGATAACAATTACCACACTTTAAATTTATTTAATAACCGATTCACCTTTACGTTCTCTGGGACTGGGCCCATAACCTGTTGTTTTTTACTGGATTTATTAAATAAATACTTGATTTGAATAAAATGAGTTATTATAAATACATGTGTTTTATTCAAAGAACTTTATTGGAGTAACTACTAACTATACATTGTGAACATTTATATATACGGTAAAAATAGGCGTGACTTAACATATTATTTTATACGATAATATCGGTGTGTACAGAGTGTACACATTAAATAAATTTAACAGTGTTGCCAAAAAGGAAAGGTATAAATTGATATACATACATGTAATATGTATTTCTTCAACACCTTAGGCATGATGACATCCAAATTCTTAGTGGAAAGTGATTTTTTAATTTTCATTTGTTGCAAAATATTGTTTTTGAGTTCAATAGAACTTAATTTTACAATTAATAAATCGTGCAGAACCGGATTAACTTTACTTTTAACTGACGAGGCTGTGCTAGTGATTTTATTAGTTTTATGTATTTCATGAATTGACACTATGTCCTCTAGACGAATTTCCAAATCTAGTTTCTTAATGGTGTGTTAGGGATCCGGCTGGGTTGTGGTCTCTACAATCCCCAAGCCGACCATGGTGGATAATTTCCGCTCCCGATAATGTTGAGTATGCGTTCTCCACTCACGAATGGCGTGCCACCACTTTTACGCGACAAAACACAATGTTATTAAATGAATCAATTATAATTAAAACTTTATCGCTCTTATACGAGTTTTACTTTTATTTCATATAAAAATGTTTTTATAATTTGCTTATTTATCTGTTACAATTTTACACAGAGACTTTTTATTATATATATTTTTCCAACAACGATTAGCGTGCTATCGCTTACATGCCTTCTCGACTACTCTACTTTTTTCTTAATGCCTACGTGCAATTTTTTGATTTTTTTGTTTTCTTTTTTTTTTCAATTCGCCAAACCTCGTTCATGCGTACGTTTGCCCAATAAGCCGCGCGTGGTACAAAACAAACCACCAATACTACGTAACGACAACGACCCAACGCCACAGGTGTCGATAACTACACCACGAATATCTCCATGATTGATGGGAAGGCCTCTTATGGTTATGCTGCTTGCATTTTGCTGCTGGTTGGGCTTATCATTTTCAGCTTCAAGGAGATGTAGTTTTGTAGTATTGCTAAATAGCTGTGCCACTAGTTTGTCAACTCTGGTTTTCAATACTCGGTTTTCTGATATCAGTGAGGTTACCATGGCTTTTAACGCTTCAAGAGCTGAAAGTTTCTTATCCATGCATTTCAGCTGTACCATGATATCAGATAAACTTGGAAGAACAATTTGTTCATCGGAAGCATCATCTTCACCTTCAATAATTGACTGGTTTGAGATATCACGGCACTCTACACACAACCAGCTTGCGGAGTGATTTTTGATGCCTAGCATGAGATCCTCAGAAATCTGGGCACACTTGATGTGAAATAATTTTTTGCAAGGACCAGCACAATTTACACCAGGGAATTTCGCCTTTGTGATGTTTGTAGAACACATATTGCATGACGACATTTTGTAGATTCCCGCGAAAAAATTTTAAATGTCACTTTTTATTATATAGTAATGCACAACTATCAATTAATTAAACTAAATAAATTAAATTAGAATCAAGTCACTTATACTTATTTAAATTTTAACAATTTTACAATATTATTTTATTTTAGTTTTTTATTTATACGCATTAAATTTTAATTTAATTTTTATACTTTTTTGTTTTGTTTTTTTTTTATTTTATTTTTTGCATGTTGTTGACGCTTTGACAACCAAAACACGAATCGATATATATATATATATATATATATATATATATATATATATATATATATATATATATATATATAAATGTTATGAAATTTTGTGAAAAAAATAAGAAAAATTGTTTGACGCGTCATCTATTGTTCTCGTTAAAAACGTTTGCTATGCCATCTAGGATTTTTCTACGAATCAAAATTTAACGAAATCATTCTGTCGTTCGCATTTACTATGGAAATGTTCACGATTTCCCTTATAGTAATATAAGTTATTTGGGTTTTTATTTTATTTATTTTTTTATTACAATTTATAATTATTATTTATTTGATTAATTTAAATTTTAATTATTATAGGTTTAATTAAATGCAGTGATTAAATGTATACCGAAAATACGTTAATAATAAAAATATCACCACAAATGTACTTCTGTCATCTTAGAGGTTTACCCTTTTATTTTAACTAAGTTTCCTTAGTTTGACAAAGAGTAGCTCAAACTGAGTTGAGTCACAGACCTTGGCAAAATCTATGAAAACGACATCGAACTGACTTTTGAAACCAAAAGAAAGCACATATGAAAGCAATTAGTACAAGTTTCAAATAATCTAAAAATTTGCGTCCATTATAGACCTAAAAACTTCTTAAATTTTCATTTGTGCGCTCAATCATGATGGAATATGGTATCTAATGATTTTTTATAAATTATTAAACGAATATTTCAAGTAACATAATCCTGAATTAATGAGGGAGTGTGTAATGATAGTAGTGATGATACGTGTTGTAGGTTTGATGGTAAGTGTGAGAATGCGTTTTATTTTATATACTTTACAAGTTACATGCTACAAGTTATATGTGTTCATGTTCACATGGCATTCTCCTTTTCTTAAAAAAATTGAAAATTTCTATAAAGTTAAAATTTTAATTTAGGTTATTATTTACGTTGGGTGTCACATGCTTATTGCAATTAAGCTGCCATGTTTAACCGATAAGCGGTATACAACTTACAATATTTAAACTATTATCCTAGAAGTAGTTTATTTATTCTTATACCCTAACATGATGGGTCATATTTGACCACTGGTTTAATTTGTCTGTCGTAGCGGCTGACTTTGACTAGGCTGACCCGTGTTGATGATTCCGTTGATGGTATTTCAACCGGTGGTGTTTCGCCCGTTCGATTGTTCGTTGCTTCGAATTGTATCGATGGTGAAATAGGTAATGGCATCTTTGCTTTTGTTGTGTAATGGTGTATGTTGTTTCTTCGATATTTTCTACCATCCGGCGTTTCGACTATCATCGATCTTGGATTTTCAGTGATTTCGACTACCTCGCCCATTTTAAATGACAATCGAGGTGTTGCTACACGATCCGCATAACATTTTTGATTTGTCCTTAATTCACGAAGTTCTTCAGTGATCCCGTTGATGATTTTGGGTTTTAAGTCTACCATATTTGATGGCAAAATTGTTCGCGTTTGACGGCTGAATAATCGCAGAACCGAAGAACCCAATGTTTCGTTGCGTGGAGTATTCCGAAGTAATAGCATTGCTAAGTTCGGATAAGTTCCGTCTCTCCAGCAGCGCTGGAGAGACGGAACTTATATTCTTATAATAGGGAATATTATATTCTTATAATATTCCCTTTACAGTTTGAACATTTCTTTCTGCAAATCCGTTTGACCGAGGATAATGGTGACGATATTCGATTTTTAAATTGCCATTTTGACTAGAACGCCCTAAATAGTTTGCTCGTGTATTGTGGTCCACCGTCCGATTCCAATATTTTGGGTATTCCATGGACTGAGAACCACTGGCTTAGTAGTAGTATTACCTCTGCCGACGTTGATGATTTTAATTTTCTAAAATCAGAAAATCAGGAGTAGTGGTCCGCCAAAATTATGTAATCGTACCCCTTGAACAGTTGGAATGGGTATTCAGGTATCTCTCGCAACAATAATGGCTCCTTTGTATTTGCCCTTTGGGTCTGTTGACAAATTGCACATCGCTCTACATAGTTTTTTGCATCCACGCTTAGTACGGTCCAAAACAATGTTTGTCGTAATCTGCGCAATGTTGTAGAAATGCCAGTGTGGCCCTCATGTCACTCAGTCATTATTAATTGGATCATTGCTTTTGGCACGATTATTTTGTTACCCTTCAGCAGTAATCCCTCTTCGTATGTAATTTGTCACAGGGTGCCTACGCCCTGATCATCTTTGATATTTTGTCCTCTTCAGCCAGCCATTTACCCATGATTGCTATTCTTAATGTCGTTTTCTTAATGTAGCTCATCATCAGCCGTCGTTTCCCTTGTCAATCTGTCACGTAAGTCTTTACCAATTGCGTTAATTAAATTTATGGCGCATGTCTCGTAATTTTCGCATTCGTCGATCTCGCAGTCCCGGCTTAATGCATCTGCTATTGGTATCGCTGTTCCTTTGGTATACTTTATCTTTGGCGAATATTGTAATATATCGAATAGTAAACGCTGCAATATCAATGGTGCGTTTTGTATGGAATTTAGGAAAATCATCTTCAAAAGTTTGTGATCCGTTTCAACTCTTAATTCTTTTCCATATACGTACTCATGGACTTTTTAGCATCCAAAACGAAAAGCCAACGCTTCTTTTACTATTTGTGGTTGGTTTTGCTATGAAGTTGTAAATGCCCTTGTGGCATATGGTACGGGTTTTAACCCCTGCATTAAACAAGCGCCCATAGACTTACTGCTCGCGTCTTCAGATAGCTTTATCGGCTCATTTACGTCGTAATACGCTAGTACCGGTGTGCTAGTCAGTATTTTTTTTATTTTTTCGAATGCCCTGGTGTGCTCTGTTTCTTTATGTATCAATTTCCGGAATGGTTCTATTAATTCTGACAGGTTGCTGATAAATTTGTTAAGGTAACTTACCATGCCCAATATTCTCTGCAATTCTTTGACACGTTGGCGTTTTTAATCGGTTGATTGCCCTGATTTTATCTTTATCCGCTTCATATTCCCGTTCTGTGAATATATTTCTGTTAATTGTTCAGTGACCGTTTTTGTGGTTTCACGCAACTCCCTTAATGTGGGCGCGTGAATGAAAATGTCATCCATTACCACTTCGCATCTATCTATGCCCTCTAGCGTTTGGTTCATAACCTCAGGGAATACTTCTGATGTTGGTGATATGTCGAATGGTAAGCGTAGATATTGGTATCTGCCCATGGCGTTGAAAATGTTAAATATTTCGACGTGCGTTCTGTCACTTTTATGCCAGAATCCCTTTTCACAGTCCAATTTTGTGAAAAATTTGCTCCCTCGTGTTTTAGCTGCCACTTCGACTGTTTTCATTGGATATATACGCCTCTTAATATTTTTGTTTAATTCCGTTGGACTCTCAAAAGTTCCTTAATGTGCTACAATCGTCCTGATTAGACACAATTTCTACCGTCCATTCTCTTAGATTTAAAAGCAACTTTCAAAGACGACATTCAATCTTCAGCCGCTGAATTGGTTTACGGAGAATCACTGCGTTTGCCGGGTCAATTTTTATCAATTCAAAAGGATTCAGTTCCACAGACTGAATTGAGAAAATCTTTGAAAAAACACTTTGATAAAATTCGACCTACTCCTGCCTCGAGACATTCTACGAACAAAATATTTGTTCACAAAGAACTCAATACTTGTTCTCATGTTTTCATTCGTACCGATCCTGTAAGGAAATCTTTACAACCTCCTTACAAAGGACCTTATTTTGTCATTAAACGATACGAAAAATCCAGGTTAAAACCTGTATTCAACGAAAATCTAGATTTTTTCTTACCTTCGTCATCCGTCAGTAGATAATACCAGAATAAAACCTAAAAGTAAAAAGAAAGTTTCTTTTAATTTAACGCCAGAAGTTCAATCAATTTTCGATAATCTTACCACTCGTTCAGGTCGAACAGTTAAAACTCCTCTTCGACTTCTACAATCCGTAGAGTTTCACAGTACTCCCTATTGTGGCGCGTCATTAATGCTAAAATTGACCCTTATATAAAAAAAAAAAGTTTTATAAAGTTGTAACCTTTTTAAAGTTACTATAGAGGATTGAACAAACTTCATTACCAAAGAACCAAGTTAGATGGTAATCTTCCTCCTACGTCAATCGCCGAAAATAAAGGTCAGTATTAAAACTAAACAGGTATGTATTGACCATCGAATCATCCAAATTTAAATTAAAAATACTTGTTCTTAAATTCATTTAACTAGGTAACAAGTAATTTTACTTTAATAAAAAAAAAAGATGCAAAAAATTTTGTCGACAAATTACTACTAACTTTATTATGATTTTGCACACCGGTGTGTATTTTTTTTACTTTGTGGAGATAAACGATTAAACATAAATAAAATAAATAAAAAACAATTGCGGACATATTTTTTAAATTTAAATTAATATAAGATCGGTTAATTAATTATTTTGCTAGCATCACTGTTAAAGCAGTAGCAGTAGGTTGCGAAAATGTATACTATATTTAATGTAATAAAATCTGCTGCTTTAATGGTACTGCGATTGCATTTGTTGTCCGTGAAAGTGATAATTATATAACTTTTAACTTTTTTCTTACTTTTGTAAGAACAAATCAACATGTTGAGATCAACACAAAATAATAAATAAATAAAAATAAATATAAATAAAAATAAATTTACTATTTTCCCAATATTTTTTTAAAAAATATCAAAAATATAAAAAAAAAAAATCAGAATTATCACATAACTTTCATATTAAATAAAATAAAGATAAAAAAATTAAAGATAAAAATATACATTAACCCAGTATAGGAACCAAGCGTAAATTTTATAAAAAAAACAAATTCAATAAAGAAAAATATTTGTTAAATGAAAAATTGAATGCAACCAAAACTGCAATAAAATAATTGATATTTAGAGAAAAATTTTAGTGGTAGATAAAATAATAATTCGTTTATAAACACATAAAATAATAATTCGTTTATAAATTTGTTTAAAAAAACAATATTTTAGTTGTAAAAACTAGTTCGAAGTGTTTAAATATGTAATTTAATTTTATTAACAAATCAAACCGCATAAATTTTTTAACTTATTATTTTCAGTTCTTAAAATTCGCGTAATGTACATAATGCAACATTAAAATTTTGAACACAACTCTTATTTTTTATTTAATTTGATTATTTTATTTATTTATATATGCATATTATATATATTAACACAATTTAATGAAATTCAAAATTAAATTTTTGTTATGTTTCTATTAACAAATCTTGTTGTTTTTGAAATGTCAAAATAATAAAAAAAAAACTTGAACCTGCGTTTGCAAAAAAATAATAATACAAAATACTTTTAACGTACGTTTTTCTAGCAAAACTACACAAAATTATATCGAATGATTTTTTCCCTAAAATTTGCGCTTGGTTCCTATACAGGTAAGAATAATACCAAAATGTCACTATAATTTAGTGACCAAACTGTTTGTAAATGTTTTTGTTGGGTTAACCACCTACGAAGGTTACACACAGTTTAAAAAATATGGTACACAAGGTCTCACTCTTAAGTGAAACGAAAATGGCCGACTGGCTCTTATGCCAGGCATTTATTTTTAGTGTGCAAATTAGCAATAAAACGTAATTAAATAATTGTAAAATGTAAAATTCAAATTTAAAGTAACTAAAATTTTGTTTCAAAAGATTTACAAATTAAGTATTAATTATTTTGTGTCAAAAATGTTGTTTTAAGCTTATGATCTTGTAAGAGATGCAGTAATGGTCGACTACGACCTCTAAGTCCAAAATCGTTTAGTTTAAGTATAATAATAATAATTAAATAATTAGAAACAATATTGTAAAAAATTGCATTATTACCAACATTCATCACACTAAAGGTAATATCAACCAAACGCATGGATCTGGTTGCCAGAAAATCTAATCACTAACAGACATACTGCATTATAAATAATACGTCATTGCTAAAACTTATGCAAAAATTGAGCAACGAAAACTACTTATTACGTCTTACTCCTGATGACGATTATTACATAAATTTGTTCTAAATGGATCTTCTAAATTGGTGGGCAAAAATTCAACATAATCAAATCTATTGAAAAGGCACTTGATTCAGACACTAACACGACCAATAAAATAATCATTACAAATAAAAATGATAACAACCAAAAGTCATATTGCTGCTAGCAACGATATCCATTCCATCGTTAAAAGAAATCATCACTAATGTATGTTTTGGTCATGATCACTATTTTGAAAGTATCTCAATGTAATATATTACCTCAAAGCAAACATAGAAAACTTCTCAACAATTCGTCTGATTCCTTAAGAAACATTTGGAGTAGATTCTGCAAAAGATGTACGATATTCGAACGTATGATTAAGAATGACAAAACGAAGTATACACCTGTTGAATAGTAATGGGTAGAGTTTTTGAAATATGAAATGTTTACTAGCTTCAGTTGTACAATGTACAGGCTGGTAAAACTTGTTTGAGAATTTTTGACATCGGACATGAAATCAAAAACAACAAGAAAAATTTATCATGTAAATATACACTAAAGAAATTCCAAAATTATCAAGTAAAAGCCATACAAAATTATCCAAGAATGCAATATTCCATGAGTATACTTGCAGGAACCAAACAAACTAACCTTATTCTAAGGTTACCGTTCTATGACGATGTAGCGGTTTCCTAATCATATAAGGTTCGAATTAATTAATAAAAGAATTAAATAAATCTTGAATTAATTACGTCGTCCGCTTCGGAGAAGTTACCATAAAGATCTATATTTGTACACCAGATCAACATGGCGCTAAAACATCATGAAATCTAGTGAAATTCATTCAGTAAAGAAGTATAAAGTCAATCCAGTAAAATAATGCTATTTTTAGAATTAAGTAGGGTTACTGTTAGGCAATTTATTATTATACAATTTTTAGAATTAAGTAATTTAAGTAAATATGTAACTACAAATATTACTTTTTAAATAGTTAACGAAAATTTTTAAAATAATTATGTTTTTCTAATAAATAATTTTATTGATTATGTTAATTGAATATTATCGAGTTTTAACTTAAATCTGTGACTGGAATGGAATCTACTATGAATATTTTTTAACAAATGTAAGTATTGCCGTTTTATTAAATATTTTTATTTTCCAATTGCCAACAAGCTCTGAAGAATAATAAGCACCATCATTACTAAATCTAACCGTGCAATTAAGGCGGAGATCAAAGATGAATTGCAGTGATCGGGCAGAGATACTAAGTTTGAATTTCTAAAGAGGATGGATATAAAAGGGTTCTTACGGAACTGCGAAATTTGGAAAATCCTTATATATTCTGTTAAGATATGAAAAGAGTATTGTTGCTGAGACTAAACTAGAAAAAGTATAAGGTAAGTAGAAAGGTAAGTAATATATTGTAAATTTTGTATGGTTATAACCTCAAAATGAAACTCCAACTGGAATGAGGAAGGCTGATGAGATAATTCTGGTGTACATTTAGATTCTTATCGGCCTCTTTGCTATTAAACACTTGTTCTCTGCCTTTGTTTTCATGAACTAACCCTTTCTGGGGTATAAGGGCATATTACAGTAACCAAGCTAACTAAACATCATGAATATTCTGGATTTGAAAATTTTTGGATTTATGTAAAAATTCACAATTTTCATGGGCTTAACATCATGAATTTTCTGGATATTGGGAATTTTGGATTTATTTCAAAAATTCGTAAATTTGCAAAGGCTAACTAAACCCTTTGTAAATTTTGGAATTTTTTTTGAATTTTATTTTTCTGAAATCTACATATATTTTACAGCAATATTTATGTTGATGACCAGAGCTTTTGATTAAGGTATCATTCATCATAATCGGACCACTATTACGCGCCGTATTGAATTTATAATAAAATTCGTAAATTTGCAAAGGCTAACCCCTTTGCTAATTTGTGAATTTTTTTTGAATTTTTTTTTGCTGAAATCTACATATATTTTACAGCAATATTTATGTTGATGACCAGAGCTTTTGATTAAGGTATCATTCATCATAATCGGACCACTATTACGCGCCGTATTGAATTTGTAATAAAATTCGTAAATTTGCAAAGGCTAACCCCTTTGCTAATTTGTGAATTTTATTGAATTTTTTTTTGCTGAATTCTACATATATTTTACAGCAATATTTATGTTGATGACCAGAGCTTTTGATTAAGGTATTATTCATCATAATCGGACCACTATTACGCGCCGTATTGAATTTATAATAAAATTCGTAAATTTGCAAAGGCTAACCCCTTTGCTAATTTGTGATTTTTTTTTGAATTTTTTTTTGCTGAAATCTACATATATTTTACAGCAATATTTATGTTGATGACCAGAGCTTTTGATTAAGGTATCATTCATCATAATCGGACCACTATTACGCGCCGTATTGAATTTATAATAAAATTCGTAAATTTGCAAAGGCTAACCCCTTTGCTAATTTGTGAATTTTTTTTGAATTTTTTTTTGCTGAAATCTACATATATTTTACAGCAATATTTATGTTGATGACCAGAGCTTTTGATTAAGGTATCATTCATCATAATCGGACCACTATTACGCGCCGTATTGAATTTATAATAAAATTCGTAAATTTGCAAAGGCTTACCCCTTTGCTAATTTGTGAATTTTATTGAATTTTTTTTTGCTGAAATCTACATATATTTTACAGCACTATTTATGTTGATAACCAGAGCTTTTGATTAAGGTATTGTTCATCATAATCGGACCACTATTACCCGCCGTATTGAATTTATAATAAAATTCGTAAATTTGCAAAGGCTAACCCCTTTGCTAATTTGTGAATTTTATCGAATTTTTTTTTGCTGAAATCTACATATATTTTACAGCAATATTTATGTTGATGACCAGAGCTTTTGATTAAGGTATCATTCATCATAATCGGACCACTATTACGCGCCGTATTGAATTTATAATAAAATTCGTAAATTTGCAAAGGCTAACCCCTTTGCTAATTTGTGAATTTTTTTTGAATTTTTTTTTGCTGAAATCTACATATATTTTACAGCAATATTTATGTTGATGACCAGAGCTTTTGATTAAGGTATCATTCATCATAATCGGACCACTATTACGCGCCGTATTGAATTTGTAATAAAATTCGTAAATTTGCAAAGGCTAACCCCTTTGCTAATTTGTGAATTTTATTGAATTTTTTTTTGCTGAAATCTACATATATTTTACAGCAATATTTATGTTGATGACCAGAGCTTTTGATTAAGGTATTATTCATCATAATCGGACCACTGTTACGCGCCGTATTGAATTTATAATAAAATTCGTAAATTTGCAAAGGCTAACCCCTTTGCTAATTTGTGAATTTTTTTTGAATTTTTTTTTGCTGAAATCTACATATATTTTACAGCAATATTTATGTTGATGACCAGAGCTTTTGATTAAGGTATCATTCATCATAATCGGACCACTATTACGCGCCGTATTGAATTTATAATAAAATTCGTAAATTTGCAAAGGCTTACCCCTTTGCTAATTTGTGAATTTTATTGAATTTTTTTTTGCTGAAATCTACATATATTTTACAGCACTATTTATGTTGATAACCAGAGCTTTTGATTAAGGTATTGTTCATCATAATCGGACCACTATTACCCGCCGTATTGAATTTATAATAAAATTCGTAAATTTGCAAAGGCTAACCCCTTTGCTAATTTGTGAATTTTATCGAATTTTTTTTTGCTGAAATCTACATATATTTTACAGCAATATTTATGTTGATGACCAGAGCTTTTGATTAAGGTATCATTCATCATAATCGGACCACTATTACGCGCCGTATTGAATTTATAATAAAATTCGTAAATTTGCAAAGGCTAACCCCTTTGCTAATTTGTGAATTTTTTTTGAATTTTTTTTTGCTGAAATCTACATATATTTTACAGCAATATTTATGTTGATGACCAGAGCTTTTGATTAAGGTATCATTCATCATAATCGGACCACTATTACGCGCCGTATTGAATTTGTAATAAAATTCGTAAATTTGCAAAGGCTAACCCCTTTGCTAATTTGTGAATTTTATTGAATTTTTTTTTGCTGAAATCTACATATATTTTACAGCAATATTTATGTTGATGACCAGAGCTTTTGATTAAGGTATTATTCATCATAATCGGACCACTGTTACGCGCCGTATTGAATTTATAATAAAATTCGTAAATTTGCAAAGGCTAACCCCTTTGCTAATTTGTGAATTTTTTTTGAATTTTTTTTTGCTGAAATCTACATATATTTTACAGCAATATTTATGTTGATGACCAGAGCTTTTGATTAAGGTATCATTCATCATAATCGGACCACTATTACGCGCCGTATTGAATTTATAATAAAATTCGTAAATTTGCAAAGGCTTACCCCTTTGCTAATTTGTGAATTTTATTGAATTTTTTTTTGCTGAAATCTACATATATTTTACAGCACTATTTATGTTGATAACCAGAGCTTTTGATTAAGGTATTGTTCATCATAATCGGACCACTATTACCCGCCGTATTGAATTTATAATAAAATTCGTAAATTTGCAAAGGCTAACCCCTTTGCTAATTTGTGAATTTTATTGAATTTTTTTTTGCTGAAATCTACATATATTTTACAGCAATATTTATGTTGATGACCAGAGCTTTTGATTAAGGTATCATTCATCATAATCGGACCACTATTACGCGCCGTATTGAATTTATAATAAAATTCGTAAATTTGCAAAGGCTAACCCCTTTGCTAATTTGTGAATTTTTTTTGAATTTTTTTTTGCTGAAATCTACATATATTTTACAGCAATATTTATGTTGATGACCAGAGCTTTTGATTAAGGTATCATTCATCATAATCGGACCACTATTACGCGCCGTATTGAATTTGTAATAAAATTCGTAAATTTGCAAAGGCTAACCCCTTTGCTAATTTGTGAATTTTATTGAATTTTTTTTTGCTGAAATCTACATATATTTTACAGCAATATTTATGTTGATGACCAGAGCTTTTGATTAAGGTATTGTTCATCATAATCGGACCACTATTACCCGCCGTATTGAATTTATAATAAAATTCGTAAATTTGCAAAGGCTAACCCCTTTGCTAATTTGTGAATTTTATTGAATTTTTTTTTGCTGAAATCTACATATATTTTACAGCAATATTTATGTTGATGACCAGAGCTTTTGATTAAGGTATCATTCATCATAATCGGACCACTATTACGCGCCGTATTGAATTTATAATAAAATTCGTAAATTTGCAAAGGCTAACCCCTTTGCTAATTTGTGAATTTTTTTTGAATTTTTTTTGCTGAAATCTACATATATTTTACAGCAATATTTATGTTGATGACCAGAGCTTTTGATTAAGGTATCATTCATCATAATCGGACCACTATTACGCGCCGTATTGAATTTATAATAAAATTCGTAAATTTGCAAAGGCTAACCCCTTTGCTAATTTGTGATTTTTTTTTTGAATTTTTTTTTGCTGAAATCTACATATATTTTACAGCAATATTTATGTTGATGACCAGAGCTTTTGATTAAGGTATCATTCATCATAATCGGACCACTATTACGCGCCGTATTGAATTTATAATAAAATTCGTAAATTTGCAAAGGCTAACCCCTTTGCTAATTTGTGAATTTTTTTTGAATTTTTTTTTGCTGAAATCTACATATATTTTACAGCAATATTTATGTTGATGACCAGAGCTTTTGATTAAGGTATCATTCATCATAATCGGACCACTATTACGCGCCGTATTGAATTTGTAATAAAATTCGTAAATTTGCAAAGGCTAACCCCTTTGCTAATTTGTGAATTTTATTGAATTTTTTTTTGCTGAATTCTACATATATTTTACAGCAATATTTATGTTGATGACCAGAGCTTTTGATTAAGGTATTATTCATCATAATCGGACCACTATTACGCGCCGTATTGAATTTATAATAAAATTCGTAAATTTGCAAAGGCTAACCCCTTTGCTAATTTGTGATTTTTTTTTTGAATTTTTTTTTGCTGAAATCTACATATATTTTACAGCAATATTTATGTTGATGACCAGAGCTTTTGATTAAGGTATCATTCATCATAATCGGACCACTATTACGCGCCGTATTGAATTTATAATAAAATTCGTAAATTTGCAAAGGCTTACCCCTTTGCTAATTTGTGAATTTTATTGAATTTTTTTTTGCTGAAATCTACATATATTTTACAGCACTATTTATGTTGATAACCAGAGCTTTTGATTAAGGTATTGTTCATCATAATCGGACCACTATTACCCGCCGTATTGAATTTATAATAAAATTCGTAAATTTGCAAAGGCTAACCCCTTTGCTAATTTGTGAATTTTATTGAATTTTTTTTTGCTGAAATCTACATATATTTTACAGCAATATTTATGTTGATGACCAGAGCTTTTGATTAAGGTATCATTCATCATAATCGGACCACTATTACGCGCCGTATTGAATTTATAATAAAATTCGTAAATTTGCAAAGGCTAACCCCTTTGCTAATTTGTGAATTTTTTTTGAATTTTTTTTTGCTGAAATCTACATATATTTTACAGCAATATTTATGTTGATGACCAGAGCTTTTGATTAAGGTATCATTCATCATAATCGGACCACTATTACGCGCCGTATTGAATTTGTAATAAAATTCGTAAATTTGCAAAGGCTAACCCCTTTGCTAATTTGTGATTTTTTTTTTGAATTTTTTTTTGCTGAAATCTACATATATTTTACAGCAATATTTATGTTGATGACCAGAGCTTTTGATTAAGGTATCATTCATCATAATCGGACCACTATTACGCGCCGTATTGAATTTATAATAAAATTCGTAAATTTGCAAAGGCTAACCCCTTTGCTAATTTATGAATTTTATCGAATTTTTTTTTTGCTGAAATCTACATATATTTTACAGCAATATTTATGTTGATAACCAGAGCTTTTGATTAAGGTATCATTCATCATAATCGGACCACTACTACGCGACGTATTGAATTTATAATAAAATTCGTAAATTTGCAAAGGCTAACCCCTTTGCTAATTTATGAATTTTATATTTTTTTTTTTGCTGAAATCTACATATATTTTACAGCAATATTTATGTTGATAACCAGAGCTTTTGATTAAGGTATCATTCATTATAATCGGACCACTATTACGCGCCGTATTGAATTTATAATAAAATGCGTAAATTTGTAAAGGCTAACCCCTTTGCTAATTTATGAATTTTATCGAATTTTTTTTTTGCTGAAATCTACATATATTTTACAGCAATATTTATGTTGATAACCAGAGCTTTTGATTAAGGTATCATTCATCATAATCGGACCACTATTACGCGCCGTATTGAATTTATAATAAAATTCGTAAATTTGCAAAGGCTCACCCCTTTGCTAATTTGTGAATTTTATTGAATGTTTTTTGCTGAAATCTACATATATTTTACAGCAATATTTATGTTGATGACCAGAGCTTTTGATTAAGGTATCATTCATCATAATCGGACCACTACTACGCGACGTATTGAATTTATAATAAAATTCGTAAATTTGCAAAGGCTAACCCCTTTGCTAATTTATGAATTTTATATTTTTTTTTTTTGCTGAAATCTACATATATTTTACAGCAATATTTATGTTGATAACCAGAGCTTTTGATTAAGGTATCATTCATCATAATCGGACCACTACTACGCGCCGTATTGAATTTATAATAAAATGCGTAAATTTGTAAAGGCTAACCCCTTTGCTAATTTATGAATTTTATCGAATTTTTTTTTTGCTGAAATCTACATATATTTTACAGCAATATTTATGTTGATAACCAGAGCTTTTGATTAAGGTATCATTCATCATAATCGGACCACTATTACGCGCCGTATTGAATTTATAATAAAATTCGTAAATTTGCAAAGGCTCACCCCTTTGCTAATTTGTGAATTTTATTGAATGTTTTTTGCTGAAATCTACATATATTTTACAGCAATATTTATGTTGATGACCAGAGCTTTTGATTAAGGTATCATTCATCATAATCGGACCACTACTACGCGACGTATTGAATTTATAATAAAATTCGTAAATTTGCAAAGGCTAACCCCTTTGCTAATTTATGAATTTTATATTTTTTTTTTTTGCTGAAATCTACATATATTTTACAGCAATATTTATGTTGATAACCAGAGCTTTTGATTAAGGTATCATTCATCATAATCGGACCACTACTACGCGCCGTATTGAATTTATAATAAAATGCGTAAATTTGTAAAGGCTAACCCCTTTGCTAATTTATGAATTTTATCGAATTTTTTTTTTGCTGAAATCTACATATATTTTACAGCAATATTTATGTTGATAACCAGAGCTTTTGATTAAGGTATCATTCATCATAATCGGACCACTATTACGCGCCGTATTGAATTTATATTAAAAATCGTAAATTTGCAAAGGCTAACCCCTTTGCTAATTTGTGAATTTTATTGAATGTTTTTTGCTGAAATCTACATATATTTTACAGCAATATTTATGTTGATGACCAGAGCTTTTGATTAAGGTATCATTCATCATAATCGGACCACTACTACGCGCCGTATTGAATTTAAAATAAAATTCGTAAATTTGCAAAGGCTAACCCCTTTGCTAATTTATGAATTTTATCGAATTTTTTTTTTGCTGAAATCTACATATATTTTACAGCAATATTTATGTTGATGACCAGAGCTTTTGATTAAGGTATCATTCATCATAATCGGACCACTACTACGCGACGTATTGAATTTATAATAAAATTCGTAAATTTGCAAAGGCTAACCCCTTTGCTAATTTATGAATTTTATATTTTTTTTTTTTGCTGAAATCTACATATATTTTACAGCAATATTTATGGTGATAACCAGAGCTTTTGATTAAGGTATCATTCATCATAATCGGACCACTACTACGCGCCGTATTGAATTTATAATAAAATGCGTAAATTTGTAAAGGCTAACCCCTTTGCTAATTTATGAATTTTATCGAATTTTTTTTTTGCTGAAATCTACATATATTTTACAGCAATATTTATGTTGATAACCAGAGCTTTTGATTAAGGTATCATTCATCATAATCGGACCACTACTACGCGACGTATTGAATTTATAATAAAATTCGTAAATTTGCAAAGGCTAACCCCTTTGCTAATTTATGAATTTTATATTTTTTTTTTTGCTGAAATCTACATATATTTTACAGCAATATTTATGTTGATAACCAGAGCTTTTGATTAAGGTATCATTCATCATAATCGGACCACTATTACGCGCCGTATTGAATTTATATTAAAAATCGTAAATTTGCAAAGGCTAACCCCTTTGCTAATTTGTGAATTTTATTGAATGTTTTTTGCTGAAATCTACATATATTTTACAGCAATATTTATGTTGATGACCAGAGCTTTTGATTAAGGTATCATTCATCATAATCGGACCACTACTACGCGCCGTATTGAATTTAAAATAAAATTCGTAAATTTGCAAAGGCTAACCCCTTTGCTAATTTATGAATTTTATCGAATTTTTTTTTTGCTGAAATCTACATATATTTTACAGCAATATTTATGTTGATAACCAGAGCTTTTGATTAAGGTATCATTCATCATAATCGGACCACTATTACGCGCCGTATTGAATTTATAATAAAATTCGTAAATTTGCAAAGGCTCACCCCTTTGCTAATTTGTGAATTTTATTGAATTTTTTTTGCTGAAATCTACATATATTTTACAGCAATATTTATGTTGATAACCAGAGCTTTTGATTAAGGTATCATTCATCATAATCGGACCACTATTACGCGCCGTATTGAATTTATATTAAAAATCGTAAATTTGCAAAGGCTAACCCCTTTGCTAATTTGTGAATTTTATTGAATGTTTTTTGCTGAAATCTACATATATTTTACAGCAATATTTATGTTGATGACCAGAGCTTTTGATTAAGGTATCATTCATCATAATCGGACCACTACTACGCGCCGTATTGAATTTAAAATAAAATTCGTAAATTTGCAAAGGCTAACCCCTTTGCTAATTTATGAATTTTATTGAATTTTTTTTTTGCTGAAATCTACATATATTTTACAGCAATATTTATGTTGATGACCAGAGCTGAAATCTACATATATCTTACAGCAATATTTATGTTGATGTCCAGAGCTTTTGATTAAGGTATCATTCATCATAATCGGACCACTACTACGCGACGTATTGAATTTATAATAAAATTCGTAAATTTGCAAAGGCTAACCCCTTTGCTAATTTATGAATTTTATATTTTTTTTTTTTGCTGAAATCTACATATATTTTACAGCAATATTTATGTTGATAACCAGAGCTTTTGATTAAGGTATCATTCATCATAATCGGACCACTACTACGCCTTTGCTAATTTGTGAATTTTATTGAATGTTTTTTGCTGAAATCTACATATATTTTACAGCAATATTTATGTTGATGACCAGAGCTTTTGATTAAGGTATCATTCATCATAATCGGACCACTACTACGCGACGTATTGAATTTATAATAAAATTCGTAAATTTGCAAAGGCTAACCCCTTTGCTAATTTATGAATTTTATATTTTTTTTTTGCTGAAATCTACATATATTTTACAGCAATATTTATGTTGATGACCAGAGCTGAAATCTACATATATCTTACAGCAATATTTATGTTGATGTCCAGAGCTTTTGATTAAGGTATCATTCATCATAATCGGACCACTACTACGCGACGTATTGAATTTATAATAAAATTCGTAAATTTGCAAAGGCTAACCCCTTTGCTAATTTATGAATTTTATATTTTTTTTTTTTGCTGAAATCTACATATATTTTACAGCAATATTTATGTTGATAACCAGAGCTTTTGATTAAGGTATCATTCATCATAATCGGACCACTATTACGCGCCGTATTGAATTTATATTAAAAATCGTAAATTTGCAAAGGCTAACCCCTTTGCTAATTTGTGAATTTTATTGAATGTTTTTTGCTGAAATCTACATATATTTTACAGCAATATTTATGTTGATGACCAGAGCTTTTGATTAAGGTATCATTCATCATAATCGGACCACTACTACGCGACGTATTGAATTTATAATAAAATTCGTAAATTTGCAAAGGCTCACCCCTTTGCTAATTTGTGAATTTTATTGAATTTTTTTTGCTGAAATCTACATATATTTTACAGCAATATTTATGTTGATAACCAGAGCTTTTGATTAAGGTATCATTCATCATAATCGGACCACTATTACGCGCCGTATTGAATTTATATTAAAAATCGTAAATTTGCAAAGGCTAACCCCTTTGCTAATTTGTGAATTTTATTGAATGTTTTTTGCTGAAATCTACATATATTTTACAGCAATATTTATGTTGATGACCAGAGCTTTTGATTAAGGTATCATTCATCATAATCGGACCACTACTACGCGCCGTATTGAATTTAAAATAAAATTCGTAAATTTGCAAAGGCTAACCCCTTTGCTAATTTGTGAATTTTATTGAATTTTTTTTTTGCTGAAATCTACATATATTTTACAGCAATATTTATGTTGATGACCAGAGCTGAAATCTACATATATCTTACAGCAATATTTATGTTGATGTCCAGAGCTTTTGATTAAGGTATCATTCATCATAATCGGACCACTATTACGCGCCGTATTGAATTTATATTAAAAATCGTAAATTTGCAAAGGCTAACCCCTTTGCTAATTTGTGAATTTTATTGAATGTTTTTTGCTGAAATCTACATATATTTTACAGCAAAATTTATGTTGATGACCAGAGCTTTTGATTAAGGTATCATTCATCATAATCGGACCACTATTACGCGCCGTATTGAATTTATATTAAAAATCGTAAATTTGCAAAGGCTAACCCCTTTGCTAATTTGTGAATTTTATTGAATGTTTTTTGCTGAAATCTACATATATTTTACAGCAATATTTATGTTGATGACCAGAGCTTTTGATTAATGTATCATTCATCATAATCGGACCACTACTACGCGACGTATTGAATTTATAATAAAATTCGTAAATTTGCAAAGGCTAACCCCTTTGCTAATTTATGAATTTTATATTTTTTTTTTTGCTGAAATCTACATATATTTTACAGCAATATTTATGTTGATAACCAGAGCTTTTGATTAAGGTATCATTCATTATAATCGGACCACTACTACGCGCCGTATTGAATTTATAATAAAATTCGTAAATTTGTAAAGGCTAACCCCTTTGCTAATTTATGAATTTTATCGAATTTTTTTTTTGCTGAAATCTACATATATTTTACAGCAATATTTATGTTGATAACCAGAGCTTTTGATTAAGGTATCATTCATCATAATCGGACCACTATTACGCGCCGTATTGAATTTATATTAAAAATCGTAAATTTGCAAAGGCTAACCCCTTTGCTAATTTGTGAATTTTATTGAATGTTTTTTGCTGAAATCTACATATATTTTACAGCAATATTTATGTCGATGACCAGAGCTTTTGATTAAGGTATCATTCATCATAATCGGACCACTATTACGCGCCGTATTGAATTTATAATAAAATTCGTAAATTTGTAAAGGCTAACCCCTTTGCTAATTTATGAATTTTATCGAATTTTTTTTTTGCTGAAATCTACATATATTTTACAGCAATATTTATGTTGATAACCAGAGCTTTTGATTAAGGTATCATTCATCATAATCGGACCACTATTACGCGCCGTATTGAATTTATATTAAAAATCGTAAATTTGCAAAGGCTAACCCCTTTGCTAATTTGTGAATTTTATTGAATGTTTTTTGCTGAAATCTACATATATTTTACAGCAATATTTATGTTGATAACCAGAGCTTTTGATTAAGGTATCATTCATCATAATCGGACCACTATTACGCGCCGTATTGAATTTATATTAAAAATCGTAAATTTGCAAAGGCTAACCCCTTTGCTAATTTGTGAATTTTATTGAATGTTTTTTGCTGAAATCTACATATATTTTACAGCAATATTTATGTCGATGACCAGAGCTTTTGATTAAGGTATCATTCATCATAATCGGACCACTATTACGCGCCGTATTGAATTTATATTAAAAATCGTAAATTTGCAAAGGCTAACCCCTTTGCTAATTTGTGAATTTTATTGAATGTTTTTTGCTGAAATCTACATATATTTTACAGCAATATTTATGTTGATGACCAGAGCTTTTGATTAATGTATCATTCATCATAATCGGACCACTACTACGCGACGTATTGAATTTATAATAAAATTCGTAAATTTGCAAAGGCTAACCCCTTTGCTAATTTATGAATTTTATATTTTTTTTTTTTGCTGAAATCTACATATATTTTACAGCAATATTTATGTTGATAACCAGAGCTTTTGATTAAGGTATCATTCATTATAATCGGACCACTACTACGCGCCGTATTGAATTTATAATAAAATTCGTAAATTTGTAAAGGCTAACCCCTTTGCTAATTTATGAATTTTATCGAATTTTTTTTTTGCTGAAATCTACATATATTTTACAGCAATATTTATGTTGATAACCAGAGCTTTTGATTAAGGTATCATTCATCATAATCGGACCACTATTACGCGCCGTATTGAATTTATATTAAAAATCGTAAATTTGCAAAGGCTAACCCCTTTGCTAATTTGTGAATTTTATTGAATGTTTTTTGCTGAAATCTACATATATTTTACAGCAATATTTATGTTGATGACCAGAGCTTTTGATTAATGTATCATTCATCATAATCGGACCACTACTACGCGCCGTATTGAATTTATAATAAAATTCGTAAATTTGTAAAGGCTAACCCCTTTGCTAATTTATGAATTTTATCGAATTTTTTTTTTGCTGAAATCTACATATATTTTACAGCAATATTTATGT
The DNA here is from genome assembly GCA_963556175.1 of Tipula confusa. Taxonomy (NCBI): domain Eukaryota; kingdom Metazoa; phylum Arthropoda; class Insecta; order Diptera; family Tipulidae; genus Tipula; species Tipula confusa. The sequence goes on along the minus strand of OY744476.1, from coordinate 203,525,666 downwards.
TGATAACCAGAGCTTTTGATTAAGGTATCATTCATCATAATCGGACCACTATTACGCGCCGTATTGAATTTATATTAAAAATCGTAAATTTGCAAAGGCTAACCCCTTTGCTAATTTGTGAATTTTATTGAATGTTTTTTGCTGAAATCTACATATATTTTACAGCAATATTTATGTTGATGACCAGAGCTTTTGATTAATGTATCATTCATCATAATCGGACCACTACTACGCGCCGTATTGAATTTATAATAAAATTCGTAAATTTGTAAAGGCTAACCCCTTTGCTAATTTATGAATTTTATCGAATTTTTTTTTTGCTGAAATCTACATATATTTTACAGCAATATTTATGTTGATAACCAGAGCTTTTGATTAAGGTATCATTCATCATAATCGGACCACTATTACGCGCCGTATTGAATTTATATTAAAAATCGTAAATTTGCAAAGGCTAACCCCTTTGCTAATTTGTGAATTTTATTGAATGTTTTTTGCTGAAATCTACATATATTTTACAGCAATATTTATGTTGATGACCAGAGCTTTTGATTAATGTATCATTCATCATAATCGGACCACTACTACGCGCCGTATTGAATTTATAATAAAATTCGTAAATTTGTAAAGGCTAACCCCTTTGCTAATTTATGAATTTTATCGAATTTTTTTTTTGCTGAAATCTACATATATTTTACAGCAATATTTATGTTGATAACCAGAGCTTTTGATTAAGGTATCATTCATCATAATCGGACCACTATTACGCGCCGTATTGAATTTATATTAAAAATCGTAAATTTGCAAAGGCTAACCCCTTTGCTAATTTGTGAATTTTATTGAATTTTTTTTGCTGAAATCTACATATATTTTACAGCAATATTTATGTTGATGACCAGAGCTTTTGATTAATGTATCATTCATCATAATCGGACCACTACTACGCGCCGTATTGAATTTATAATAAAATTCGTAAATTTGTAAAGGCTAACCCCTTTGCTAATTTATGAATTTTATCGAATTTTTTTTTTGCTGAAATCTACATATATTTTACAGCAATATTTATGTTGATAACCAGAGCTTTTGATTAAGGTATCATTCATCATAATCGGACCACTATTACGCGCCGTATTGAATTTATATTAAAAATCGTAAATTTGCAAAGGCTAACCCCTTTGCTAATTTGTGAATTTTATTGAATGTTTTTTGCTGAAATCTACATATATTTTACAGCAATATTTATGTTGATAACCAGAGCTTTTGATTAAGGTATCATTCATCATAATCGGACCACTACTACGCGACGTATTGAATTTATAATAAAATTCGTAAATTTGCAAAGGCTAACCCCTTTGCTAATTTATGAATTTTATATTTTTTTTTTTTGCTGAAATCTACATATATTTTACAGCAATATTTATGTTGATGACCAGAGCTTTTGATTAATGTATCATTCATCATAATCGGACCACTACTACGCGACGTATTGAATTTATATTAAAAATCGTAAATTTGCAAAGGCTAACCCCTTTGCTAATTTGTGAATTTTATTGAATGTTTTTTGCTGAAATCTACATATATTTTACAGCAATATTTATGTTGATAACCAGAGCTTTTGATTAAGGTATCATTCATCATAATCGGACCACTATTACGCGCCGTATTGAATTTATATTAAAAATCGTAAATTTGCAAAGGCTAACCCCTTTGCTAATTTGTGAGTTTTATTGAATGTTTTTTGCTGAAATCTACATATATTTTACAGCAATATTTATGTTGATAACCAGAGCTTTTGATTAAGGTATCATTCATCATAATCGGACCACTACTACGCGACGTATTGAATTTATAATAAAATTCGTAAATTTGCAAAGGCTAACCCCTTTGCTAATTTATGAATTTTATATTTTTTTTTTTGCTGAAATCTACATATATTTTACAGCAATATTTATGTTGATAACCAGAGCTTTTGATTAAGGTATCATTCATCATAATCGGACCACTATTACGCGCCGTATTGAATTTATATTAAAAATCGTAAATTTGCAAAGGCTAACCCCTTTGCTAATTTGTGAATTTTATTGAATATTTTTTGCTGAAATCTACATATATTTTACAGCAATATTTATGTTGATAACCAGAGCTTTTGATTAAGGTATCATTCATCATAATCGGACCACTACTACGCGACGTATTGAATTTATAATAAAATTCGTAAATTTGCAAAGGCTAACCCCTTTGCTAATTTATGAATTTTATATTTTTTTTTTTTGCTGAAATCTACATATATTTTACAGCAATATTTATGTTGATAACCAGAGCTTTTGATTAAGGTATCATTCATCATAATCGGACCACTATTACGCGCCGTATTGAATTTATATTAAAAATCGTAAATTTGCAAAGGCTAACCCCTTTGCTAATTTGTGAATTTTATTGAATGTTTTTTGCTGAAATCTACATATATTTTACAGCAATATTTATGTTGATAACCAGAGCTTTTGATTAAGGTATCATTCATCATAATCGGACCACTACTACGCGACGTATTGAATTTATAATAAAATTCGTAAATTTGCAAAGGCTAACCCCTTTGCTAATTTATGAATTTTATATTTTTTTTTTTGCTGAAATCTACATATATTTTACAGCAATATTTATGTTGATAACCAGAGCTTTTGATTAAGGTATCAATCATCATAATCGGACCACTATTACGCGCCGTATTGAATTTATAATAAAATTCGTAAATTTGTAAAGGCTAACCCCTTTGCTAATTTGTGAATTTTATTGAATGTTTTTTGCTGAAATCTACATATATTTTACAGCAATATTTATGTTGATAACCAGAGCTTTTGATTAAGGTATCATTCATCATAATCGGACCACTATTACGCGCCGTATTGAATTTATATTAAAAATCGTAAATTTGCAAAGGCTAACCCCTTTGCTAATTTGTGAGTTTTATTGAATGTTTTTTGCTGAAATCTACATATATTTTACAGCAATATTTATGTTGATAACCAGAGCTTTTGATTAAGGTATCATTCATCATAATCGGACCACTATTACGCGCCGTATTGAATTTATATTAAAAATCGTAAATTTGCAAAGGCTAACCCCTTTGCTAATTTGTGAATTTTATTGAATGTTTTTTGCTGAAATCTACATATATTTTACAGCAATATTTATGTTGATGACCAGAGCTTTTGATTAATGTATCATTCATCATAATCGGACCACTACTACGCGCCGTATTGAATTTATAATAAAATTCGTAAATTTGTAAAGGCTAACCCCTTTGCTAATTTATGAATTTTATATTTTTTTTTTTTGCTGAAATCTACATATATTTTACAGCAATATTTATGTTGATAACCAGAGCTTTTGATTAAGGTATCATTCATTATAATCGGACCACTACTACGCGCCGTATTGAATTTATAATAAAATTCGTAAATTTGTAAAGGCTAACCCCTTTGCTAATTTGTGAATTTTATTGAATGTTTTTTGCTGAAATCTACATATATTTTACAGCAATATTTATGTTGATAACCAGAGCTTTTGATTAAGGTATCATTCATCATAATCGGACCACTATTACGCGCCGTATTGAATTTATATTAAAAATCGTAAATTTGCAAAGGCTAACCCCTTTGCTAATTTGTGAATTTTATTGAATGTTTTTTGCTGAAATCTACATATATTTTACAGCAATATTTATGTTGATAACCAGAGCTTTTGATTAAGGTATCATTCATCATAATCGGACCACTACTACGCGACGTATTGAATTTATAATAAAATTCGTAAATTTGCAAAGGCTAACCCCTTTGCTAATTTATGAATTTTATATTTTTTTTTTTTGCTGAAATCTACATATATTTTACAGCAATATTTATGTTGATAACCAGAGCTTTTGATTAAGGTATCATTCATCATAATCGGACCACTATTACGCGCCGTATTGAATTTATATTAAAAATCGTAAATTTGCAAAGGCTAACCCCTTTGCTAATTTGTGAATTTTATTGAATGTTTTTTGCTGAAATCTACATATATTTTACAGCAATATTTATGTTGATAACCAGAGCTTTTGATTAAGGTATCATTCATCATAATCGGACCACTACTACGCGACGTATTGAATTTATAATAAAATTCGTAAATTTGCAAAGGCTAACCCCTTTGCTAATTTATGAATTTTAAATTTTTTTTTTTTGCTGAAATCTACATATATTTTACAGCAATATTTATGTTGATAACAAGAGCTTTTGATTAAGGTATCATTCATCATAATCGGACCACTATTACGCGCCGTATTGAATTTATATTAAAAATCGTAAATTTGCAAAGGCTAACCCCTTTGCTAATTTGTGAATTTTATTGAATGTTTTTTGCTGAAATCTACATATATTTTACAGCAATATTTATGTTGATAACCAGAGCTTTTGATTAAGGTATCATTCATCATAATCGGACCACTACTACGCGACGTATTGAATTTATAATAAAATTCGTAAATTTGCAAAGGCTAACCCCTTTGCTAATTTATGAATTTTATATTTTTTTTTTTTCCTGAAATCTACATATATTTTACAGCAATATTTATGTTGATAACAAGAGCTTTTGATTAAGGTATCATTCATCATAATCGGACCACTATTACGCGCCGTATTGAATTTATATTAAAAATCGTAAATTTGCAAAGGCTAACCCCTTTGCTAATTTGTGAATTTTATTGAATGTTTTTTGCTGAAATCTACATATATTTTACAGCAATATTTATGTTGATAACCAGAGCTTTTGATTAAGGTATCATTCATCATAATCGGACCACTACTACGCGACGTATTGAATTTATAATAAAATTCGTAAATTTGCAAAGGCTAACCCCTTTGCTAATTTATGAATTTTATATTTTTTTTTTTTGCTGAAATCTACATATATTTTACAGCAATATTTATGTTGATAACAAGAGCTTTTGATTAAGGTATCATTCATCATAATCGGACCACTATTACGCGCCGTATTGAATTTATATTAAAAATCGTAAATTTGCAAAGGCTAACCCCTTTGCTAATTTGTGAATTTTATTGAATGTTTTTTGCTGAAATCTACATATATTTTACAGCAATATTTATGTTGATAACCAGAGCTTTTGATTAAGGTATCATTCATCATAATCGGACCACTACTACGCGACGTATTGAATTTATAATAAAATTCGTAAATTTGCAAAGGCTAACCCCTTTGCTAATTTATGAATTTTATATTTTTTTTTTTTGCTGAAATCTACATATATTTTACAGCAATATTTATGTTGATAACAAGAGCTTTTGTTTAAGGTATCATTCATCATAATCGGACCACTATTACGCGCCGTATTGAATTTATATTAAAAATCGTAAATTTGCAAAGGCTAACCCCTTTGCTAATTTGTGAATTTTATTGAATGTTTTTTGCTGAAATCTACATATATTTTACAGCAATATTTATGTTGATAACCAGAGCTTTTGATTAAGGTATCATTCATCATAATCGGACCACTACTACGCGACGTATTGAATTTATAATAAAATTCGTAAATTTGCAAAGGCTAACCCCTTTGCTAATTTATGAATTTTATATTTTTTTTTTTTGCTGAAATCTACATATATTTTACAGCAATATTTATGTTGATAACAAGAGCTTTTGATTAAGGTATCATTCATCATAATCGGACCACTATTACGCGCCGTATTGAATTTATATTAAAAATCGTAAATTTGCAAAGGCTAACCCCTTTGCTAATTTGTGAATTTTATTGAATGTTTTTTGCTGAAATCTACATATATTTTACAGCAATATTTATGTTGATAACCAGAGCTTTTGATTAAGGTATCATTCATCATAATCGGACCACTACTACGCGACGTATTGAATTTATAATAAAATTCGTAAATTTGCAAAGGCTAACCCCTTTGCTAATTTATGAATTTTATATTTTTTTTTTTTGCTGAAATCTACATATATTTTACAGCAATATTTATGTTGATAACAAGAGCTTTTGATTAAGGTATCATTCATCATAATCGGACCACTATTACGCGCCGTATTGAATTTATATTAAAAATCGTAAATTTGCAAAGGCTAACCCCTTTGCTAATTTGTGAATTTTATTGAATGTTTTTTGCTGAAATCTACATATATTTTACAGCAATATTTATGTTGATAACCAGAGCTTTTGATTAAGGTATCATTCATCATAATCGGACCACTACTACGCGACGTATTGAATTTATAATAAAATTCGTAAATTTGCAAAGGCTAACCCCTTTGCTAATTTATGAATTTTATATTTTTTTTTTTTGCTGAAATCTACATATATTTTCCAGCAATATTTATGTTGATAACCAGAGCTTTTGATTAAGGTATCATTCATCATAATCGGACCACTATTACGCGCCGTATTGAATTTATATTAAAAATCGTAAATTTGCAAAGGCTAACCCCTTTGCTAATTTGTGAATTTTATTGAATGTTTTTTGCTGAAATCTACATATATTTTACAGCAATATTTATGTTGATAACCAGAGCTTTTGATTAAGGTATCATTCATCATAATCGGACCACTACTACGCGACGTATTGAATTTATAATAAAATTCGTAAATTTGCAAAGGCTAACCCCTTTGCTAATTTATGAATTTTATATTTTTTTTTTTTGCTGAAATCTACATATATTTTACAGCAATATTTATGTTGATAACCAGAGCTTTTGATTAAGGTATCATTCATTATAATCGGACCACTACTACGCGCCGTATTGAATTTATAATAAAATTCGTAAATTTGTAAAGGCTAACCCCTTTGCTAATTTATGAATTTTATCGAATTTTTTTTTTGCTGAAATCTACATATATTTTACAGCAATATTTATGTTGATAACCAGAGCTTTTGATTAAGGTATCATTCATCATAATCGGACCACTATTACGCGCCGTATTGAATTTATATTAAAAATCGTAAATTTGCAAAGGCTAACCCCTTTGCTAATTTGTGAATTTTATTGAATGTTTTTTGCTGAAATCTACATATATTTTACAGCAATATTTATGTTGATAACCAGAGCTTTTGATTAAGGTATCATTCATCATAATCGGACCACTACTACGCGACGTATTGAATTTATAATAAAATTCGTAAATTTGCAAAGGCTAACCCCTTTGCTAATTTATGAATTTTATATTTTTTTTTTTTGCTGAAATCTACATATATTTTACAGCAATATTTATGTTGATAACCAGAGCTTTTGATTAAGGTATCATTCATCATAATCGGACCACTATTACGCGCCGTATTGAATTTATATTAAAAATCGTAAATTTGCAAAGGCTAACCCCTTTGCTAATTTGTGAATTTTATTGAATGTTTTTTGCTGAAATCTACATATATTTTACAGCAATATTTATGTTGATAACCAGAGCTTTTGATTAAGGTATCATTCATCATAATCGGACCACTACTACGCGACGTATTGAATTTATAATAAAATTCGTAAATTTGCAAAGGCTAACCCCTTTGCTAATTTATGAATTTTATATTTTTTTTTTTGCTGAAATCTACATATATTTTACAGCAATATTTATGTTGATGACCAGAGCTTTTGATTAATGTATCATTCATCATAATCGGACCACTACTACGCGACGTATTGAATTTATATTAAAAATCGTAAATTTGCAAAGGCTAACCCCTTTGCTAATTTGTGAATTTTATTGAATGTTTTTTGCTGAAATCTACATATATTTTACAGCAATATTTATGTTGATAACCAGAGCTTTTGATTAAGGTATCATTCATCATAATCGGACCACTATTACGCGCCGTATTGAATTTATATTAAAAATCGTAAATTTGCAAAGGCTAACCCCTTTGCTAATTTGTGAAATTTTATTGAATGTTTTTTGCTGAAATCTACATATATTTTACAGCAATATTTATGTTGATAACCAGAGCTTTTGATTAAGGTATCATTCATCATAATCGGACCACTACTACGCGACGTATTGAATTTATAATAAAATTCGTAAATTTGCAAAGGCTAACCCCTTTGCTAATTTATGAATTTTATATTTTTTTTTTTTGCTGAAATCTACATATATTTTACAGCAATATTTATGTTGATAACCAGAGCTTTTGATTAAGGTATCATTCATTATAATCGGACCACTACTACGCGCCGTATTGAATTTATAATAAAATTCGTAAATTTGTAAAGGCTAACCCCTTTGCAAATTTATGAATTTTATCGAATTTTTTTTTTGCTGAAATCTACATATATTTTACAGCAATATTTATGTTGATAACCAGAGCTTTTGATTAAGGTATCATTCATCATAATCGGACCACTATTACGCGCCGTATTGAATTTATATTAAAAATCGTAAATTTGCAAAGGCTAACCCCTTTGCTAATTTGTGAATTTTATTGAATGTTTTTTGCTGAAATCTACATATATTTTACAGCAATATTTATGTCGATGACCAGAGCTTTTGATTAAGGTATCATTCATCATAATCGGACCACTATTACGCGCCGTATTGAATTTATAATAAAATTCGTAAATTTGTAAAGGCTAACCCCTTTGCTAATTTATGAATTTTATCGAATTTTTTTTTTGCTGAAATCTACATATATTTTACAGCAATATTTATGTTGATAACCAGAGCTTTTGATTAAGGTATCATTCATCATAATCGGACCACTATTACGCGCCGTATTGAATTTATATTAAAAATCGTAAATTTGCAAAGGCTAACCCCTTTGCTAATTTGTGAATTTTATTGAATGTTTTTTGCTGAAATCTACATATATTTTACAGCAATATTTATGTTGATGACCAGAGCTTTTGATTAATGTATCATTCATCATAATCGGACCACTACTACGCGCCGTATTGAATTTATAATAAAATTCGTAAATTTGTAAAGGCTAACCCCTTTGCTAATTTATGAATTTTATCGAATTTTTTTTTTGCTGAAATCTACATATATTTTACAGCAATATTTATGTTGATGACCAGAGCTTTTGATTAATGTATCATTCATCATAATCGGACCACTACTACGCGACGTATTGAATTTATAATAAAATTCGTAAATTTGCAAAGGCTAACCCCTTTGCTAATTTATGAATTTTATATTTTTTTTTTTGCTGAAATCTACATATATTTTACAGCAATATTTATGTTGATAACCAGAGCTTTTGATTAAGGTATCATTCATTATAATCGGACCACTACTACGCGCCGTATTGAATTTATAATAAAATTCGTAAATTTGTAAAGGCTAACCCCTTTGCTAATTTATGAATTTTATCGAATTTTTTTTTTGCTGAAATCTACATATATTTTACAGCAATATTTATGTTGATAACCAGAGCTTTTGATTAAGGTATCATTCATTATAATCGGACCACTACTACGCGCCGTATTGAATTTATATTAAAAATCGTAAATTTGCAAAGGCTAACCCCTTTGCTAATTTGTGAATTTTATTGAATGTTTTTTGCTGAAATCTACATATATTTTACAGCAATATTTATGTCGATGACTAGAGCTTTTGATTAAGGTATCATTCATCATAATCGGACCACTATTACGCGCCGTATTGAATTTATAATAAAAATCGTAAATTTGCAAAGGCTAACCCCTTTGCTAATTTGTGAATTTTATTGAATTTTTTTTTTGCTGAAATCTACATATATTTTACAGCAATATTTATGTTGATGACCAGAGCTGAAATCTACATATATCTTACAGCAATATTTATGTTGATGTCCAGAGCTTTTGATTAAGGTATCATTCATCATAATCGGACCACTATTACGCGCCGTATTGAATTTATATTAAAAATCGTAAATTTGCAAAGGCTAACCCCTTTGCTAATTTGTGAATTTTATTGAATGTTTTTTGCTGAAATCTACATATATTTTACAGCAATATTTATGTTGATGACCAGAGCTTTTGATTAATGTATCATTCATCATAATCGGACCACTACTACGCGACGTATTGAATTTATAATAAAATTCGTAAATTTGCAAAGGCTAACCCCTTTGCTAATTTATGAATTTTATATTTTTTTTTTTTGCTGAAATCTACATATATTTTACAGCAATATTTATGTTGATAACCAGAGCTTTTGATTAAGGTATCATTCATTATAATCGGACCACTACTACGCGCCGTATTGAATTTATAATAAAATTCGTAAATTTGTAAAGGCTAACCCCTTTGCTAATTTATGAATTTTATCGAATTTTTTTTTTGCTGAAATCTACATATATTTTACAGCAATATTTATGTTGATAACCAGAGCTTTTGATTAAGGTATCATTCATCATAATCGGACCATTATTACGCGCCGTATTGAATTTATAATAAAATTCGTAAATTTGCAAAGGCTAACCCCTTTGCTAATTTGTGAATTTTATTGAATGTTTTTTGCTGAAATCTACATATATTTTACAGCAATATTTATGTTGATGACCAGAGCTTTTGATTAATGTATCATTCATCATAAATGGACCACTACTACGCGCCGTATTGAATTTATAATAAAATTCGTAAATTTGCAAAGGCTAACCCCTTTGCTAATTTGTGAATTTTATTGAATGTTTTTTGCTGAAATCTACATATATTTTACAGCAATATTTATGTTGATGACCAGAGCTTTTGATTAATGTATCATTCATCATAATCGGACCACTACTACGCGACGTATTGAATTTATAATAAAATTCGTAAATTTGCAAAGGCTAACCCCTTTGCTAATTTATGAATTTTATATTTTTTTTTTTTGCTGAAATCTACATATATTTTACAGCAATATTTATGTTGATGTCCAGAGCTTTTGATTAAGGTATCATTCATCATAATCGGACCACTATTACGCGCCGTATTGAATTTATATTAAAAATCGTAAATTTGCAAAGGCTAACCCCTTTGCTAATTTGTGAATTTTATTGAATGTTTTTTGCTGAAATCTACATATATTTTACAGCAATATTTATGTTGATGACCAGAGCTTTTGATTAAGGTATCATTCATCATAATCGGACCACTACTACGCGACGTATTGAATTTATAATAAAATTCGTAAATTTGCAAAGGCTAACCCCTTTGCTAATTTATGAATTTTATATTTTTTTTTTTTGCTGAAATCTACATATATTTTACAGCAATATTTATGTTGATAACCAGAGCTTTTGATTAAGGTATCATTCATCATAATCGGACCACTATTACGCGCCGTATTGAATTTATATTAAAAATCGTAAATTTGCAAAGGCTAACCCCTTTGCTAATTTGTGAATTTTATTGAATGTTTTTTGCTGAAATCTACATATATTTTACAGCAATATTTATGTTGATGACCAGAGCTTTTGATTAAGGTATCATTCATCATAATCGGACCACTACTACGCGACGTATTGAATTTATAATAAAATTCGTAAATTTGCAAAGGCTAACCCCTTTGCTAATTTATGAATTTTATATTTTTTTTTTTTGCTGAAATCTACATATATTTTACAGCAATATTTATGTTGATAACCAGAGCTTTTGATTAAGGTATCATTCATCATAATCGGACCACTACTACGCGACGTATTGAATTTATAATAAAATTCGTAAATTTGCAAAGGCTAACCCCTTTGCTAATTTATGAATTTTATATTTTTTTTTGCTGAAATCTACATATATTTTACAGCAATATTTATGTTGATAACCAGAGCTTTTGATTAAGGTATCATTCATTATAATCGGACCACTACTACGCGACGTATTGAATTTATAATAAAATTCGTAAATTTGCAAAGGCTAACCCCTTTGCTAATTTATGAATTTTATATTTTTTTTTTTGCTGAAATCTACATATATTTTACAGCAATATTTATGTTGATAACCAGAGCTTTTGATTAAGGTATCATTCATCATAATCGGACCACTATTACGCGCCGTATTGAATTTATATTAAAAATCGTAAATTTGCAAAGGCTAACCCCTTTGCTAATTTGTGAATTTTATTGAATGTTTTTTGCTGAAATCTACATATATTTTACAGCAATATTTATGTTGATGACCAGAGCTTTTGATTAAGGTATCATTCATCATAATCGGACCACTACTACGCGCCGTATTGAATTTAAAATAAAATTCGTAAATTTGCAAAGGCTAACCCCTTTGCTAATTTATGAATTTTATCGAATTTTTTTTTTGCTGAAATCTACATATATTTTACAGCAATATTTATGTTGATAACCAGAGCTTTTGATTAAGGTATCATTCATCATAAATGGACCACTACTACGCGCCGTATTGAATTTATAATAAAATTCGTAAATTTGCAAAGGCTAACCCCTTTGCTAATTTGTGAATTTTATTGAATGTTTTTTGCTGAAATCTACATATATTTTACAGCAATATTTATGTTGATGACCAGAGCTTTTGATTAATGTATCATTCATCATAATCGGACCACTACTACGCGACGTATTGAATTTATAATAAAATTCGTAAATTTGCAAAGGCTAACCCCTTTGCTAATTTATGAATTTTATATTTTTTTTTTTTGCTGAAATCTACATATATTTTACAGCAATATTTATGTTGATGACCAGAGCTGAAATCTACATATATCTTACAGCAATATTTATGTTGATGTCCAGAGCTTTTGATTAAGGTATCATTCATCATAATCGGACCACTATTACGCGCCGTATTGAATTTATATTAAAAATCGTAAATTTGCAAAGGCTAACCCCTTTGCTAATTTGTGAATTTTATTGAATGTTTTTTGCTGAAATCTACATATATTTTACAGCAATATTTATGTTGATGACCAGAGCTTTTGATTAAGGTATCATTCATCATAATCGGACCACTACTACGCGACGTATTGAATTTATAATAAAATTCGTAAATTTGCAAAGGCTAACCCCTTTGCTAATTTATGAATTTTATATTTTTTTTTTTTGCTGAAATCTACATATATTTTACAGCAATATTTATGTTGATAACCAGAGCTTTTGATTAAGGTATCATTCATCATAATCGGACCACTATTACGCGCCGTATTGAATTTATATTAAAAATCGTAAATTTGCAAAGGCTAACCCCTTTGCTAATTTGTGAATTTTATTGAATGTTTTTTGCTGAAATCTACATATATTTTACAGCAATATTTATGTTGATGACCAGAGCTTTTGATTAAGGTATCATTCATCATAATCGGACCACTACTACGCGACGTATTGAATTTATAATAAAATTCGTAAATTTGCAAAGGCTAACCCCTTTGCTAATTTATGAATTTTATATTTTTTTTTTTTGCTGAAATCTACATATATTTTACAGCAATATTTATGTTGATAACCAGAGCTTTTGATTAAGGTATCATTCATCATAATCGGACCACTATTACGCGCCGTATTGAATTTATATTAAAAATCGTAAATTTGCAAAGGCTAACCCCTTTGCTAATTTGTGAATTTTATTGAATGTTTTTTGCTGAAATCTACATATATTTTACAGCAATATTTATGTTGATGACCAGAGCTTTTGATTAAGGTATCATTCATCATAATCGGACCACTACTACGCGACGTATTGAATTTATAATAAAATTCGTAAATTTGCAAAGGCTAACCCCTTTGCTAATTTATGAATTTTATATTTTTTTTTTTGCTGAAATCTACATATATTTTACAGCAATATTTATGTTGATAACCAGAGCTTTTGATTAAGGTATCATTCATCATAATCGGACCACTACTACGCGACGTATTGAATTTATAATAAAATTCGTAAATTTGCAAAGGCTAACCCCTTTGCTAATTTATGAATTTTATATTTTTTTTTTTGCTGAAATCTACATATATTTTACAGCAATATTTATGTTGATAACCAGAGCTTTTGATTAAGGTATCATTCATCATAATCGGACCACTATTACGCGCCGTATTGAATTTATATTAAAAATCGTAAATTTGCAAAGGCTAACCCCTTTGCTAATTTGTGAATTTTATTGAATGTTTTTTGCTGAAATCTACATATATTTTACAGCAATATTTATGTTGATGACCAGAGCTTTTGATTAAGGTATCATTCATCATAATCGGACCACTACTACGCGCCGTATTGAATTTAAAATAAAATTCGTAAATTTGCAAAGGCTAACCCCTTTGCTAATTTATGAATTTTATCGAATTTTTTTTTTGCTGAAATCTACATATATTTTACAGCAATATTTATGTTGATAACCAGAGCTTTTGATTAAGGTATCATTCATCATAATCGGACCACTATTACGCGCCGTATTGAATTTATAATAAAATTCGTAAATTTGCAAAGGCTCACCCCTTTGCTAATTTGTGAATTTTATTGAATGTTTTTTGCTGAAATCTACATATATTTTACAGCAATATTTATGTTGATGACCAGAGCTTTTGATTAAGGTATCATTCATCATAATCGGACCACTATTACGCGCCGTATTGAATTTATAATAAAAATCGTAAATTTGCAAAGGCTAACCCCTTTGCTAATTTGTGAATTTTATTGAATTTTTTTTTTTGCTGAAATCTACATATATTTTACAGCAATATTTATGTTGATGACCAGAGCTGAAATCTACATATATCTTACAGCAATATTTATGTTGATGTCCAGAGCTTTTGATTAAGGTATCATTCATCATAATCGGACCACTATTACGCGCCGTATTGAATTTATATTAAAAATCGTAAATTTGCAAAGGCTAACCCCTTTGCTAATTTGTGAATTTTATTGAATGTTTTTTTGCTGAAATCTACATATATTTTACAGCAATATTTATGTTGATGACCAGAGCTTTTGATTAAGGTATCATTCATCATAATCGGACCACTACTACGCGACGTATTGAATTTATAATAAAATTCGTAAATTTGCAAAGGCTAACCCCTTTGCTAATTTATGAATTTTATATTTTTTTTTTTTGCTGAAATCTACATATATTTTACAGCAATATTTATGTTGATAACCAGAGCTTTTGATTAAGGTATCATTCATCATAATCGGACCACTATTACGCGCCGTATTGAATTTATATTAAAAATCGTAAATTTGCAAAGGCTAACCCCTTTGCTAATTTGTGAATTTTATTGAATGTTTTTTGCTGAAATCTACATATATTTTACAGCAATATTTATGTTGATGACCAGAGCTTTTGATTAAGGTATCATTCATCATAATCGGACCACTACTACGCGACGTATTGAATTTATAATAAAATTCGTAAATTTGCAAAGGCTAACCCCTTTGCTAATTTATGAATTTTATATTTTTTTTTTTTGCTGAAATCTACATATATTTTACAGCAATATTTATGTTGATAACCAGAGCTTTTGATTAAGGTATCATTCATTATAATCGGACCACTACTACGCGCCGTATTGAATTTATAATAAAATTCGTAAATTTGCAAAGGCTAACCCCTTTGCTAATTTATGAATTTTATTGAATTTTTTTGCTGAAATCTACATATATTTTACAGCAATATTTATGTCGATGACCAGAGCTTTTGATTAAGGTATCATTCATCATAATCGGACCACTATTACGCGCCGTATTGAATTTATAATAAAATTCGTAAATTTGCAAAGGCTAACCCCTTTGCTAATTTGTGAATTTTATTGAATGTTTTTTGCTGAAATCTACATATATTTTACAGCAATATTTATGTTGATGACCAGAGCTTTTGATTAAGGTATCATTTATCATAATCGGACCACTATTACGCGCCGTATTGAATTTATAACAAAAATCGTAAATTTGCAAAGGCTAACCCCTTTGCTAATTTGTGAATTTTATTGAATGTTTTTTGCTGAAATCTACATATATTTTACAGCACTATTTATGTTGATAACCAGAGCTTTTGATTAAGGTATCATTCATCATAATCGGACCACTATTACGCGCCGTATTGAATTTATAATAAAATTCGTAAATTTGCAAAGGCTAACCCCTTTGCTAATTTGTGAATTTTATTGATTTTTTTTTGCTGAAATCTACATATATTTTACAGCAATATTTATGTTGATGACCAGAGCTTTTGATTAAGGTATCATTCATCATAATCGGACCACTATTACGCGCCGTATTGAATTTATAATAAAATTCGTAAATTTGCAAAGGCTAACCCCTTTGCTAATTTGTGAATTTTATTGAATGTTTTTTGCTGAAATCTACATATATTTTACAGCAATATTTATGTTGATGACCAGAGCTTTTGATTAAGGTATCATTCATCATAATCGGACCACTATTACGCGCCGTATTGAATTTATAATAAAAATCCTAAATTTGCAAAGGCTAACCCCTTTGCTAATTTGTGAATTTTATTGAATTTTTTTTTTGCTGAAATCTACATATATTTTACAGCAATATTTATGTTGATGACCAGAGCTTTTGATTAAGGTATCATTCATCATAATCGGACCACTATTACGCGCCGTATTGAATTTATAATAAAATTCGTAAATTTGCAAAGGCTAACTCCTTTGCTAATTTGTGAATTTTATTGAATTTTTTTTTGCTGAAATCTACATATATTTTACAGCAATATTTATGTTGATGACCAGAGCTTTTGATTAAGGTATCATTCATCATAATCGGACCACTATTACGCGCCGTATTGAATTTATAATAAAAATCGTAAATTTGCAAAGGCTAACCCCTTTGCTAATTTGTGAATTTTATTGAATTTTTTTTTGCTGAAATCTACATATATTTTACAGCAATATTTATGTTGATAACCAGAGCTTTTGATTAAGGTATCATTCATCATAATCGGACCACTACTACGCGCCGTATTGAATTTATAATAAAATTCGTAAATTTGCAAAGGCTAACCCCTTTGCTAATTTGTGAATTTTATTGAATTTTTTTTTGCTGAAATCTACATATATTTTACAGCAATATTTATGTTGATGACCAGAGCTTTTGATTAAGGTATCATTCATCATAATCGGACCACTATTACGCGCCGTATTGAATTTATAATAAAATTCGTAAATTTGCAAAGGCTAACTCCTTTGCTAATTTGTGAATTTTATTGAATTTTTTTTTGCTGAAATCTACATATATTTTACAGCAATATTTATGTTGATGACCAGAGCTTTTGATTAAGGTATCATTCATCATAATCGGACCACTATTACGCGCCGTATTGAATTTATAATAAAATTCGTAAATTTGCAAAGGCTAACCCCTTTGCTAATTTGTGAATTTTATTGAATTTTTTTTTGCTGAAATCTACATATATTTTACAGCAATATTTATGTTGATAACCAGAGCTTTTGATTAAGGTATCATTCATCATAATCGGACCACTACTACGCGCCGTATTGAATTTATAATAAAATTCGTAAATTTGCAAAGGCTAACCCCTTTGCTAATTTGTGAATTTTATTGAATTTTTTTTTGCTGAAATCTACATATATTTTACAGCAATATTTATGTTGATGACCAGAGCTTTTGATTAAGGTATCATTCATCATAATCGGACCACTATTACGCGCCGTATTGAATTTATAATAAAATTCGTAAATTTGCAAAGGCTAACTCCTTTGCTAATTTGTGAATTTTATTGAATTTTTTTTTGCTGAAATCTACATATATTTTACAGCAATATTTATGTTGATGACCAGAGCTTTTGATTAAGGTATCATTCATCATAATCGGACCACTATTACGCGCCGTATTGAATTTATAATAAAATTCGTAAATTTGCAAAGGCTAACCCCTTTGCTAATTTGTGAATTTTATTGAATTTTTTTTTGCTGAAATCTACATATATTTTACAGCAATATTTATGTTGATGACCAGAGCTTTTGATTAAGGTATCATTCATCATAATCGGACCACTATTACGCGCCGTATTGAATTTATAATAAAAATCGTAAATTTGCAAAGGCTAACCCCTTTGCTAATTTGTGAATTTTATTGAATTTTTTTTTGCTGAAATCTACATATATTTTACAGCAATATTTATGTTGATAACCAGAGCTTTTGATTAAGGTATCATTCATCATAATCGGACCACTACTACGCGCCGTATTGAATTTATAATAAAATTCGTAAATTTGCAAAGGCTAACTCCTTTGCTAATTTGTGAATTTTATTGAATTTTTTTTTGCTGAAATCTACATATATTTTACAGCAATATTTATGTTGATGACCAGAGCTTTTGATTAAGGTATCATTCATCATAATCGGACCACTATTACGCGCCGTATTGAATTTATAATAAAAATCGTAAATTTGCAAAGGCTAACCCCTTTGCTAATTTGTGAATTTTATTGAATTTTTTTTTGCTGAAATCTACATATATTTTACAGCAATATTTATGTTGATAACCAGAGCTTTTGATTAAGGTATCATTCATCATAATCGGACCACTACTACGCGCCGTATTGAATTTATAATAAAATTCGTAAATTTGCAAAGGCTAACCCCTTTGCTAATTTGTGAATTTTATTGAATTTTTTTTTGCTGAAATCTACATATATTTTACAGCAATATTTATGTTGATGACCAGAGCTTTTGATTAAGGTATCATTCATCATAATCGGACCACTATTACGCGCCGTATTGAATTTATAATAAAATTCGTAAATTTGCAAAGGCTAACTCCTTTGCTAATTTGTGAATTTTATTGAATTTTTTTTTGCTGAAATCTACATATATTTTACAGCAATATTTATGTTGATGACCAGAGCTTTTGATTAAGGTATCATTCATCATAATCGGACCACTATTACGCGCCGTATTGAATTTATAATAAAATTCGTAAATTTGCAAAGGCTAACTCCTTTGCTAATTTGTGAATTTTATTGAATTTTTTTTTGCTGAAATCTACATATATTTTACAGCAATATTTATGTTGATGACCAGAGCTTTTGATTAAGGTATCATTCATCATAATCGGACCACTATTACGCGCCGTATTGAATTTATAATAAAAATCGTAAATTTGCAAAGGCTAACCCCTTTGCTAATTTGTGAATTTTATTGAATTTTTTTTTGCTGAAATCTACATATATTTTACAGCAATATTTATGTTGATAACCAGAGCTTTTGATTAAGGTATCATTCATCATAATCGGACCACTACTACGCGCCGTATTGAATTTATAATAAAATTCGTAAATTTGCAAAGGCTAACCCCTTTGCTAATTTGTGAATTTTATTGAATTTTTTTTTGCTGAAATCTACATATATTTTACAGCAATATTTATGTTGATGACCAGAGCTTTTGATTAAGGTATCATTCATCATAATCGGACCACTATTACGCGCCGTATTGAATTTATAATAAAATTCGTAAATTTGCAAAGGCTAACTCCTTTGCTAATTTGTGAATTTTATTGAATTTTTTTTTGCTGAAATCTACATATATTTTACAGCAATATTTATGTTGATGACCAGAGCTTTTGATTAAGGTATCATTCATCATAATCGGACCACTATTACGCGCCGTATTGAATTTATAATAAAAATCGTAAATTTGCAAAGGCTAACCCCTTTGCTAATTTGTGAATTTTATTGAATTTTTTTTTGCTGAAATCTACATATATTTTACAGCAATATTTATGTTGATAACCAGAGCTTTTGATTAAGGTATCATTCATCATAATCGGACCACTACTACGCGCCGTATTGAATTTATAATAAAATTCGTAAATTTGCAAAGGCTAACCCCTTTGCTAATTTGTGAATTTTATTGAATTTTTTTTTGCTGAAATCTACATATATTTTACAGCAATATTTATGTTGATGACCAGAGCTTTTGATTAAGGTATCATTCATCATAATCGGACCACTATTACGCGCCGTATTGAATTTATAATAAAATTCGTAAATTTGCAAAGGCTAACTCCTTTGCTAATTTGTGAATTTTATTGAATTTTTTTTTGCTGAAATCTACATATATTTTACAGCAATATTTATGTTGATGACCAGAGCTTTTGATTAAGGTATCATTCATCATAATCGGACCACTATTACGCGCCGTATTGAATTTATAATAAAATTCGTAAATTTGCAAAGGCTAACCCCTTTGCTAATTTGTGAATTTTATTGAATTTTTTTTTGCTGAAATCTACATATATTTTACAGCAATATTTATGTTGATAACCAGAGCTTTTGATTAAGGTATCATTCATCATAATCGGACCACTACTACGCGCCGTATTGAATTTATAATAAAATTCGTAAATTTGCAAAGGCTAACCCCTTTGCTAATTTGTGAATTTTATTGAATTTTTTTTTGCTGAAATCTACATATATTTTACAGCAATATTTATGTTGATGACCAGAGCTTTTGATTAAGGTATCATTCATCATAATCGGACCACTATTACGCGCCGTATTGAATTTATAATAAAATTCGTAAATTTGCAAAGGCTAACTCCTTTGCTAATTTGTGAATTTTATTGAATTTTTTTTTGCTGAAATCTACATATATTTTACAGCAATATTTATGTTGATGACCAGAGCTTTTGATTAAGGTATCATTCATCATAATCGGACCACTATTACGCGCCGTATTGAATTTATAATAAAATTCGTAAATTTGCAAAGGCTAACCCCTTTGCTAATTTGTGAATTTTATTGAATTTTTTTTTGCTGAAATCTACATATATTTTACAGCAATATTTATGTTGATGACCAGAGCTTTTGATTAAGGTATCATTCATCATAATCGGACCACTATTACGCGCCGTATTGAATTTATAATAAAAATCGTAAATTTGCAAAGGCTAACCCCTTTGCTAATTTGTGAATTTTATTGAATTTTTTTTTGCTGAAATCTACATATATTTTACAGCAATATTTATGTTGATAACCAGAGCTTTTGATTAAGGTATCATTCATCATAATCGGACCACTACTACGCGCCGTATTGAATTTATAATAAAATTCGTAAATTTGCAAAGGCTAACCCCTTTGCTAATTTGTGAATTTTATTGAATTTTTTTTTGCTGAAATCTACATATATTTTACAGCAATATTTATGTTGATGACCAGAGCTTTTGATTAAGGTATCATTCATCATAATCGGACCACTATTACGCGCCGTATTGAATTTATAATAAAATTCGTAAATTTGCAAAGGCTAACTCCTTTGCTAATTTGTGAATTTTATTGAATTTTTTTTTGCTGAAATCTACATATATTTTACAGCAATATTTATGTTGATGACCAGAGCTTTTGATTAAGGTATCATTCATCATAATCGGACCACTATTACGCGCCGTATTGAATTTATAATAAAATTCGTAAATTTGCAAAGGCTAACCCCTTTGCTAATTTGTGAATTTTATTGAATTTTTTTTTGCTGAAATCTACATATATTTTACAGCAATATTTATGTTGATGACCAGAGCTTTTGATTAAGGTATCATTCATCATAATCGGACCACTATTACGCGCCGTATTGAATTTATAATAAAAATCGTAAATTTGCAAAGGCTAACCCCTTTGCTAATTTGTGAATTTTATTGAATTTTTTTTTGCTGAAATCTACATATATTTTACAGCAATATTTATGTTGATAACCAGAGCTTTTGATTAAGGTATCATTCATCATAATCGGACCACTACTACGCGCCGTATTGAATTTATAATAAAATTCGTAAATTTGCAAAGGCTAACCCCTTTGCTAATTTGTGAATTTTATTGAATGTTTTTTGCTGAAATCTACATATATTTTACAGCAATATTTATGTTGATGACCAGAGCTTTTGATTAAGGTATCATTCATCATAATCGGACCACTATTACGCGCCGTATTGAATTTATAATAAAATTCGTAAATTTGCAAAGGCTAACTCCTTTGCTAATTTGTGAATTTTATTGAATTTTTTTTTGCTGAAATCTACATATATTTTACAGCAATATTTATGTTGATGACCAGAGCTTTTGATTAAGGTATCATTCATCATAATCGGACCACTATTACGCGCCGTATTGAATTTATAATAAAAATCGTAAATTTGCAAAGGCTAACCCCTTTGCTAATTTGTGAATTTTATTGAATTTTTTTTTGCTGAAATCTACATATATTTTACAGCAATATTTATGTTGATAACCAGAGCTTTTGATTAAGGTATCATTCATCATAATCGGACCACTACTACGCGCCGTATTGAATTTATAATAAAATTCGTAAATTTGCAAAGGCTAACCCCTTTGCTAATTTGTGAATTTTATTGAATTTTTTTTTTGCTGAAATCTACATATATCTTACAGCAATATTTATGTTGATGACCAGAGCTTTTGATTAAGGTATCATTCATCATAATCGGACCACTATTACGCGCCGTATTGAATTTATAATAAAAATCGTAAATTTGCAAAGGCTAACCCCTTTGCTAATTTGTGAATTTTATTGAATGTTTTTTGCTGAAATCTACATATATTTTACAGCAATATTTATGTTGATGACCAGAGCTTTTGATTAAGGTATCATTCATCATAATCGGACCACTACTACGCGACGTATTGAATTTATAATAAAATTCGTAAATTTGCAAAGGCTAACCCCTTTGCTAATTTATGAATTTTATATTTTTTTTTTTGCTGAAATCTACATATATTTTCCAGCAATATTTATGTTGATAACCAGAGCTTTTGATTAAGGTATCATTCATCATAATCGGACCACTATTACGCGCCGTATTGAATTTATAATAAAAATCGTAAATTTGCAAAGGCTAACCCCTTTGCTAATTTGTGAATTTTATTGAATGTTTTTTGCTGAAATCTACATATATTTTACAGCAATATTTATGTTGATGACCAGAGCTTTTGATTAAGGTATCATTCATCATAATCGGACCACTACTACGCGCCGTATTGAATTTATAATAAAAATCGTAAATTTGCAAAGGCTAACCCCTTTGCTAATTTGTGAATTTTATTGAATGTTTTTTGCTGAAATCTACATATATTTTACAGCAATATTTATGTTGATGACCAGAGCTTTTGATTAAGGTATCATTCATCATAATCGGACCACTATTACGCGCCGTATTGAATTTATAATAAAATTCGTAAATTTGCAAAGGCTAACCCCTTTGCTAATTTGTGAATTTTATTGAATTTTATTGAACATGAAAACAAAGGCAGAGAACAAGTGTTTAATAGCAAAGAGGCCGATAAGAATCTAAATGTACACCAGAATTATCTCATCAGCCTTCCTCATTCCAGTTGGAGTTTCATTTTGAGGTTATAACCATACAAAATTTACAATATATTACTTACCTTTCTACTTACCTTATACTTTTTCTAGTTTAGTCTCAGCAACAATACTCTTTTCATATCTTAACAGAATATATAAGGATTTTCCAAATTTCGCAGTTCCGTAAGAACCCTTTTATATCCATCCTCTTTAGAAATTCAAACTTAGTATCTCTGCCCGATCACTGCAATTCATCTTTGATCTCCGCCTTAATTGCACGGTTAGATTTAGTAATGATGGTGCTTATTATTCTTCAGAGCTTGTTGGCAATTGGAAAATAAAAATATTTAATAAAACGGCAATACTTACATTTGTTAAAAAATATTCATAGTAGATTCCATTCCAGTCACAGATTTAAGTTAAAACTCGATAATATTCAATTAATATAATCAATAAAATTATTTATTAGAAAAACATAATTATTTTAAAAATTTTCGTTAACTATTTAAAAAGTAATATTTGTAGTTAAATTACTTAATTCTAAAAATTGTATAATAATAAATTGCCTAACAGTAACCCTACTTAATTCTAAAAATAGCATTATTTTACTGGATTGACTTTATACTTCTTTACTGAATGAATTTCACTAGATTTCATGATGTTTTAGCGCCATGTTGATCTGGTGTACAAATATAGATCTTTATGGTAACTTCTCCGAAGCGGACGACGTAATTAATTCAAGATTTATTTAATTCTTTTATTAATTAATTCGAACCTTATATGATTAGGAAACCGCTACATCGTCATAGAACGGTAACCTTAGAATAAGGTTAGTTTGTTTGGTTCCTGCAAGTATACTCATGGAATATTGCATTCTTGGATAATTTTGTATGGCTTTTACTTGATAATTTTGGAATTTCTTTAGTGTATATTTACATGATAAATTTTTCTTGTTGTTTTTGATTTCATGTCCGATGTCAGAAATTCTCAAACAAGTTTTACCAGCCTGTACATTGTACAACTGAAGCTAGTAAACATTTCATATTTCAAAAACTCTACCCATTACTATTCAACAGGTGTATACTTCGTTTTGTCATTCTTAATCATACGTTCGAATATCGTACATCTTTTGCAGAATCTACTCCAAATGTTTCTTAAGGAATCAGACGAATTGTTGAGAAGTTTTCTATGTTTGCTTTGAGGTAATATATTACATTGAGATACTTTCAAAATAGTGATCATGACCAAAACATACATTAGTGATGATTTCTTTTAACGATGGAATGGATATCGTTGCTAGCAGCAATATGACTTTTGGTTGTTATCATTTTTATTTGTAATGATTATTTTATTGGTCGTGTTAGTGTCTGAATCAAGTGCCTTTTCAATAGATTTGATTATGCTGTATTTTTGCCCACCAATTTAGAAGATCCATTTAGAACAAATTTATGTAAATGTACCGTGTAAAATTTCACATTTCGATAATCGCCATCAGGAGTGAGACGTAATAAGTAGTTTTCGTTGCTCAATTTTTGCATAAGTTTTAGCAATGACGTATTATTTATAATGCAGTGTGTCTGTTAGTGATTAGATTTTCTGGCAACCAGATCCATGCGTTTGGTTGATATTACCTTTAGTGTGATGAATGTTGGTAATAATGCAATTTTTTACAATATTGTTTCTAATTATTTAATTATTATTATTATACTTAAACTAATCGATTTTGGACTTAGAGGTCGTAGTCGACCATTACCGCATCTCATACAAGATCATAAGCTTAAAACAACATTTTTGACACAAAATAATTAATACTTAATTTGTAAATCTTTTGAAACAAAATTTTAGTTACTTTAAATTTGAATTTTACATTTTACAATTATTTAATTACGTTTTATTGCTAATTTGCACACTAAAAATAAATGCCTGGCATAAGAGCCAGTCGGCCATTTTCGTTTCACTTAAGAGTGAGACCTTGTTTACCATATTTTTTAAACTGTGTGTAACCTTCGTAGGTGGTTAACCCAACAAAAACATTTACAAACAGTTTGGTCACTAAATTATAGTGACATTTTGGTATTATTCTTACCTGTATAGGAACCAAGCGCAAATTTTAGGGAAAAAATCATTCGATATAATTTTGTGTAGTTTTGCTAGAAAAACGTACGTTAAAAGTATTTTGTATTATTTTTTTTTGCAAACGCAGGTTCAAGTTTTTTTTTTATTATTTTGACATTTCAAAAACAACAAGATTTGTTAATAGAAACATAACAAAAATTTAATTTTGAATTTCATTAAATTGTGTTAATATATATAATATGCATATATAAATAAATAAAATAATCAAATTAAATAAAAAATAAGAGTTGTGTTCAAAAGTTTATTGTTGTATTGCATTATGTACATTACGCGAATTTTAAGAACTGAAAATAATAAGTTAAAAAATGTATGCGATTTGATTCGTTAATATAATTAAATGACATATTTAAACACTACGAACTAGTTTTTAAAATAACTAAAATTTAACTTAAATATTGTTTTTTAAACAAATTAGTTTTAAATAAATTTTAAATTACAAATTTAAATTTATAAACGAATTATTATTTTATGTGTACATAACAATTATTTTCATGTTGGTTTCATGCGCAAAATTATTTTATTGCAGTTTTGGTTGCATTCAATTTTTCATTTAACAAATATTTTTCTTTATTGAATTTGTTTTTTTTATAAAATTTACGCTTGGTTCCTATACTGAGTTAACGTATATTTTTATCTTTCATTTTATTTAATATGAAAGTTTTGTGAAAATTCTCAATTTTTTTTTTTATATATTGATATTTTATAAAAAATATTGGGAAAATAGAAAATTTACACCAATTCAAATCCATTATTTTGTGTTGATCTACGTCAACATTCAGTTATATTATTATCACTTTCACGGACAAGAAATGCAATCGCAGTACCATTATAGCAGCAAAGTTTATTACATTAAATATAGTATACGGTTTTGTAATCTACTGCTACTGCTTTGACAGTGATGCTAGCAAAATAATTAATTAACCGATCTTATATTAATTTAAATTAAGAAATATGTCCGCAAATGTTTTTTTATTACGTTTTCTTAGTCAAAATAAAAAATAATCAATTTGGCTAGAGCTAATGCTTGTTAATCGGCATTAGCTCTAATCTCTATTTCGTTAATCTATTAATGCACAAGTATTATCATTAAGAGTAACGTAATGAGTAGCATTACGTTTTAGTTTTTCTTTACAAAGTAAAAAAATACACACCGGTGTGCAAAATCATAATAAAGCTAGTAATAATTTGTGCGCAAAGTTTTTTGCAACGATTTTTTTATTAAATTAAAATTATTTGTTACCTAATTAAATGAATTTAATAACAAATATTTTAAATTGAAATTTGAAAGATTCGATGGTCAATACATACCTGTTTAGTTTTAATACTGACCTTCACCTCCAGCGTTTGGCGTGGTGATGTTATCCATTTGCCTTAGGAGGAAGATCACACCATCTAGCTTGGTTCTTTGGTAATAAAGATTGTTAAATCCTCCAATAACATTAAAAATATTACATATATACAAGAAGAAAGCGGCATCACATCTAGTAATTAACGCCCAACGATTGCCAGCCGGTGTCGAAGATTTATCAAAATTACGTCAAAATTATGTAGCATTGCCGTGTAAATTAAATCATAAATCGCCCGTTACCAATCCAACAGGCATTATCTTTCATAATTGGAAGTCGATTAGTCACTTCCAAAACTTTTCATTGGTGCTATTGAAGTAGACTCTACAAACAAAACTCGTAAAATTAAAATATTAAATAATGTTGGTTTCCCAACATTATTTAAATAATGTTTTAAATAATGTTTTATGTCCGTATGGTGATTGCTGATGATCCGATGTATCTATCCGTATGAATATTTGAAATTTATTTTCTATGCTGGCTGTGATTTAATCCGATTGTAATATAAAATGTGCCTCCCGAAAATAAAATTCACTCGGCGTAATAAAAATGTAAAATTAATGGCGGTTCTTTTAATTCACATGTGTTCGAGAATCTAAAAGAAACGTGCCTTGGTACATATATTGTACTAAGAATCCTATTTAATTCACTCAGATTCTGCACTTCCAACGTCCTAAACAGGACCGTCTAGGGTCACCACTTGTTGTAGACCGCAATCGGGATCTACCACCATTAGGTTGATTGGTTAAGCTATTTATTTTATTTTCCAATGCAACAAGCCTCGTCATGATTCCTTGCAATGTTGGTGGCGCCTTTTTTATGCTTGAACGATTATTATTCGCATTAGCTTCAAGGTTTTGGTTACTTAGAGGTGTTTTAAATATAGTGGGCGACGTCTGATTAATTGAAAATATTTTTGATGATCTATTCATTGCATCAAAAATTTTATCAGCCGTTGCCGACAAATCGACGAGGGAACTAGTATCCGGTTGCGCCACCAACGTGAGGCGTAATACTTCAGGCAGTCTTCGGATCCATAATGTTTTCATTATAGGTGTGGTAAAATTGTTCCCCGCGAGCATGGTTATCTGTCTCAGCAGATCACTTGGTCGCCTGTCACCGAGGTCAAGGCCACTCAATAACATCTCCAATTGGGCTTCGTCAGAGGGCGTGAGTCTATCTAAAAGGGCTCTTTTAATGGCAAAGTACATTTCCGATTCGGGTGGATTTTTAATTAAATCAGAAATTTTATCGCTGACCTCTGGCGACAATGCAGTCAGGACATAAAGAAATTTTCTTTTGTCTGACGTTATATTCAATAACCTAAATTGTAATTCGGCAGAGTCAAACCATATAACCGGATTGGCCGTCCAAAACGGGGTTAACTTAATAGTTTCCTTCGACTCGATGTTCTTCATGTCAACATCTGTGCCAACATTGGTATTTTGGTCATCTTTATTATCCATTTTGATTTTGGATTCTTAAAACGCAATTAAAATATTAGGAATTTGCACCAGAATGTGCTTCGTATAAAAAAATGTTACTAAGAAAATTCGATAACCAAAATAATTAATATGGTATATGTGGAAATGTACTACTACCATTAAAAGAGCCCTTTTAGATAGACTCACGCCCTCTGACGAAGCCCAATTGGAGACGTTATTGAGTGGCCTTGACCTCGGTGACAGGCGACCAAGTGATCTGCTGAGACTGATAACCATGCTCGCGGGGAACAATTTTACCACACCTATAATGAAAACATTATGGATCCGAAGACTGCCTGAAGTATTACGCATCACGTCGGGGTCACCACTTGTAGTGTTTTTATTTATTTAACAACTTTATTTTCTTCAATTTTATTAAAGTTTTAAATTACAATTTTATTTTAATTTTAAACAAATTCAAAAATAATTTTTATTTTATTTTTTTTTTTTAACACACGTCTTAACTGGGTGCTTGTCAGCTTCTGAATAAGTTTTTTTAATGTTCGATCGGGAGAAAAAAACGTTTTCCAATGTATACACATTGACCACCGGAAAATATATGCCTTTCATATATTTTCCATTTGCCAGACAAGATTGACAATATAATCATAGTGTTGCGTATAATCATGCGTGTATGTATTATAAGCACACTGATAAACGGGGAATAGAATTTAAGCATTCGTATGATATTCGATTACGATATCATACGAGAAAAGGTAAAAAGCCGGAAGATAGCATAAAAGAAAAGTTAAAAGAACTCCGATTAAGTTGATTTTTCAAATCTTTAAACGGCTATATCTCGGAAACCATGCGTCGCAGCGACTTAAAAATAGCATTTTTGAATTCTACATATCCAGACCTATCTGAAAAATATTGGTTCAAAGTCCTCCGATTAAGTTGATTTTTCAAATCTTTAAACGGCTATATCTCGGAAACCGTGCGTCGCAGCGACTTAAAAATAGCATTTTTGAATTACATATCCAGACCTATCTAAAAAATATTGGTTCAAAGTCCTCCGATTAAGTTTATTTTTCAAATCTTTAAACGGCTATATCTCGGAAACCGTGCGTCGCAGCGACTTAAAAATAGCATTTTTGAATTCTACATATCCAGACCTATCTGAAAAATATTGGTTCAAAGTCCTCCGATTAAGTTGATTTTTCAAATCTTTAAACGGCTATATCTCGGAAACCGTGCGTCGCAGCGACTTAAAAATAGCATTTTTGAATTCTACATATCCAGACCTATCTAAAAAATATTGGTTCAAAGTCCTCCGATTAAGTTGATTTTTCAAATCTTTAAACGGCTATATCTCGAAAACCGTGCGTCGCAGCGACTTAAAAATAGCATTTTTGAATTCTACATATCCAGACCTATCTAAAAAATATTGGTTCAAAGTCCTCCGATTAAGTTGATTTTTCAAATCTTTAAACGGCTATATCTCGGAAACCGTGCGTCGCAGCGACTTAAAAATAGCATTTTTGAATTCTACATATCCAGACCTATCTGAAAAATATTGGTTCAAAGTCCTCCGATTAAGTTGATTTTTCAAATCTTTAAACGGCTATATCTCGGAAACCGTGCGTCGCAGCGACTTAAAAATAGCATTTTTGAATTCTACATATCCAGACCTATCTGAAAAATATTGGTTCAAAGTCCTCCGATTAAGTTGATTTTTCAAATCTTTAAACGGCTATATCTCGGAAACCGTGCGTCGCAGCGACTTAAAAATAGCATTTTTGAATTCTACATATCCAGACCTATCTGAAAAATATTGGTTCAAAGTCCTCCGATTAAGTTGATTTTTCAAATCTTTAAACGGCTATATCTCGGAAACCGTGCGTCGCAGCGACTTAAAAATAGCATTTTTGAATTCTACATATCCAGACCTATCTAAAAAATATTGGTTCAAAGTCCTCCGATTAAGTTTATTTTTCAAATCTTTAAACGGCTATATCTCGGAAACCGTGCGTCGCAGCGACTTAAAAATAGCATTTTTGAATTACATATCCAGACCTATCTAAAAAATATTGGTTCAAAGTCCTCCGATTAAGTTTATTTTTCAAATCTTTAAACGGCTATATCTCGGAAACCGTGCGTCGCAGCGACTTAAAAATAGCATTTTTGAATTCTACATATCCAGACCTATCTGAAAAATATTGGTTCAAAGTCCTCCGATTAAGTTGATTTTTCAAATCTTTAAACGGCTATATCTCGGAAACCGTGCGTCGCAGCGACTTAAAAATAGCATTTTTGAATTCTACATATCCAGACCTATCTAAAAAATATTGGTTCAAAGTCCTCCGATTAAGTTTATTTTTCAAATCTTTAAACGGCTATATCTCGGAAACCGTGCGTCGCAGCGACTTAAAAATAGCATTTTTGAATTCTACATATCCAGACCTATCTGAAAAATATTGGTTCAAAGTCCTCCGATTAAGTTGATTTTTCAAATCTTTAAACGGCTATATCTCGGAAACCGTGCGTCGCAGCGACTTAAAAATAGCATTTTTGAATTCTACATATCCAGACCTATCTGAAAAATATTGGTTCAAAGTCCTCCGATTAAGTTGATTTTTCAAATCTTTAAACGGCTATATCTCGGAAACCGTGCGTCGCAGCGACTTAAAAATAGCATTTTTGAATTCTACATATCCAGACCTATCTGAAAAATATTGGTTCAAAGTCCTCCGATTAAGTTGATTTTTCAAATCTTTAAACGGCTATATCTCGGAAACCGTGCGTCGCAGCGACTTAAAAATAGCATTTTTGAATTCTACATATCCAGACCTATCTAAAAAATATTGGTTCAAAGTCCTCCGATTAAGTTTATTTTTCAAATCTTTAAACGGCTATATCTCGGAAACCGTGCGTCGCAGCGACTTAAAAATAGCATTTTTGAATTACATATCCAGACCTATCTAAAAAATATTGGTTCAAAGTCCTCCGATTAAGTTTATTTTTCAAATCTTTAAACGGCTATATCTCGGAAACCGTGCGTCGCAGCGACTTAAAAATAGCATTTTTGAATTCTACATATCCAGACCTATCTGAAAAATATTGGTTCAAAGTCCTCCGATTAAGTTGATTTTTCAAATCTTTAAACGGCTATATCTCGGAAACCGTGCGTCGCAGCGACTTAAAAATAGCATTTTTGAATTCTACATATCCAGACCTATCTAAAAAATATTGGTTCAAAGTCCTCCGATTAAGTTTATTTTTCAAATCTTTAAACGGCTATATCTCGGAAACCGTGCGTCGCAGCGACTTAAAAATAGCATTTTTGAATTCTACATATCCAGACCTATCTGAAAAATATTGGTTCAAAGTCCTCCGATTAAGTTGATTTTTCAAATCTTTAAACGGCTATATCTCGGAAACCGTGCGTCGCAGCGACTTAAAAATAGCATTTTTGAATTCTACATATCCAGACCTATCTGAAAAATATTGGTTCAAAGTCCTCCGATTAAGTTGATTTTTCAAATCTTTAAACGGCTATATCTCGGAAACCGTGCGTCGCAGCGACTTAAAAATAGCATTTTTGAATTCTACATATCCAGACCTATCTAAAAAATATTGGTTCAAAGTCCTCCGATTAAGTTTATTTTTCAAATCTTTAAACGGCTATATCTCGGAAACCGTGCGTCGCAGCGACTTAAAAATAGCATTTTTGAATTCTACATATCCAGACCTATCTGAAAAATATTGGTTCAAAGTCCTCCGATTAAGTTGATTTTTCAAATCTTTAAACGGCTATATCTCGGAAACCGTGCGTCGCAGCGACTTAAAAATAGCATTTTTGAATTCTACATATCCAGACCTATCTGAAAAATATTGGTTCAAAGTCCTCCGATTAAGTTGATTTTTCAAATCTTTAAACGGCTATATCTCGGAAACCGTGCGTCGCAGCGACTTAAAAATAGCATTTTTGAATTCTACATATCCAGACCTATCTGAAAAATATTGGTTCAAAGTCCTCCGATTAAGTTGATTTTTCAAATCTTTAAACGGCTATATCTCGGAAACCGTGCGTCGCAGCGACTTAAAAATAGCATTTTTGAATTCTACATATCCAGACCTATCTAAAAAATATTGGTTCAAAGTCCTCCGATTAAGTTTATTTTTCAAATCTTTAAACGGCTATATCTCGGAAACCGTGCGTCGCAGCGACTTAAAAATAGCATTTTTGAATTACATATCCAGACCTATCTAAAAAATATTGGTTCAAAGTCCTCCGATTAAGTTTATTTTTCAAATCTTTAAACGGCTATATCTCGGAAACCGTGCGTCGCAGCGACTTAAAAATAGCATTTTTGAATTCTACATATCCAGACCTATCTGAAAAATATTGGTTCAAAGTCCTCCGATTAAGTTGATTTTTCAAATCTTTAAACGGCTATATCTCGGAAACCGTGCGTCGCAGCGACTTAAAAATAGCATTTTTGAATTCTACATATCCAGACCTATCTAAAAAATATTGGTTCAAAGTCCTCCGATTAAGTTTATTTTTCAAATCTTTAAACGGCTATATCTCGGAAACCGTGCGTCGCAGCGACTTAAAAATAGCATTTTTGAATTCTACATATCCAGACCTATCTGAAAAATATTGGTTCAAAGTCCTTCGATTAAGTTGATTTTTCAAATCTTTAAACGGCTATATCTCGGAAACCGTGCGTCGCAGCGACTTTAAAATAGCATTTTTGAATTCTACATATCCAGACCTATCTAAAAAATATTGGTTCAAAGTCCTCCGATTAAGTTTATTTTTCAAATCTTTAAACGGCTATATCTCGGAAACCGTGCGTCGCAGCGACTTAAAAATAGCATTTTTGAATTCTACATATCCAGACCTATCTGAAAAATATTGGTTCAAAGTCCTCCGATTAAGTTGATTTTTCAAATCTTTAAACGGCTATATCTCGGAAACCGTGCGTCGCAGCGACTTAAAAATAGCATTTTTGAATTCTACATATCCAGACCTATCTAAAAAATATTGGTTCAAAGTCCTCCGATTAAGTTTATTTTTCAAATCTTTAAACGGCTATATCTCGGAAACCGTGCGTCGCAGCGACTTAAAAATAGCATTTTTGAATTCTACATATCCAGACCTATCTGAAAAATATTGGTTCAAAGTCCTCCGATTAAGTTGATTTTTCAAATCTTTAAACGGCTATATCTCGGAAACCGTGCGTCGCAGCGACTTAAAAATAGCATTTTTGAATTCTACATATCCAGACCTATCTAAAAAATATTGGTTCAAAGTCCTCCGATTAAGTTGATTTTTCAAATCTTTAAACGGCTATATCTCGGAAACCGTGCGTCGCAGCGACTTAAAAATAGCATTTTTGAATTCTACATATCCAGACCTATCTGGAAAATATTGGTTCAAAGTCCTCCGATTAAGTTGATTTTTCAAATCTTTAAACGGCTATATCTCGGAAACCGTGCGTCGCAGCGACTTAAAAATAGCATTTTTGAATTCTACATATCCAGACCTATCTAAAAAATATTGGTTCAAAGTCCTCCGATTAAGTTGATTTTTCAAATCTTTAAACGGCTATATCTCGGAAACCGTGCGTCGCAGCGACTTAAAAATAGCATTTTTGAATTCTACATATCCAGACCTATCTGGAAAATATTGGTTCAAAGTCCTCCGATTAAGTTGATTTTTCAAATCTTTAAACGGCTATATCTCGGAAACCGTGCGTCGCAGCGACTTAAAAATAGCATTTTTGAATTCTACATATCTAAAAAATATTGGTTCAAAGTCCTCCGATTAAGTTTATTTTTCAAATCTTTAAACGTCTAAAAAATATTGGTTCAAAGTCCTCCGATTAAGTTTATTTTTCAAATCTTTAAACGGCTATATCTCGGAAACCGTGCGTCGCAGCGACTTAAAAATAGCATTTTTGAATTCTACATATCCAGACCTATCTGAAAAATATTGGTTCAAAGTCCTCCGATTAAGTTGATTTTTCAAATCTTTAAACGGCTATATCTCGGAAACCGTGCGTCGCAGCGACTTAAAAATAGCATTTTTGAATTCTACATATCCAGACCTATCTAAAAAATATTGGTTCAAAGTCCTCCGATTAAGTTGATTTTTCAAATCTTTAAACGGCTATATCTCGGAAACCGTGCGTCGCAGCGACTTAAAAATAGCATTTTTGAATTCTACATATCCAGACCTATCTGAAAAATATTGGTTCAAAGTCCTCCGATTAAGTTGATTTTTCAAATCTTTAAACGGCTATATCTCGGAAACCGTGCGTCGCAGCGACTTAAAAATAGCATTTTTGAATTCTACATATCCAGACCTATCTGAAAAATATTGGTTCAAAGTCCTCCGATTAAGTTGATTTTTCAAATCTTTAAACGGCTATATCTCGGAAACCGTGCGTCGCAGCGACTTAAAAATAGCATTTTTGAATTCTACATATCCAGACCTATCTGAAAAATATTGGTTCAAAGTCCTCCGATTAAGTTGATTTTTCAAATCTTTAAACGGCTATATCTCGGAAACCGTGCGTCGCAGCGACTTAAAAATAGCATTTTTGAATTCTACATATCCAGACCTATCTAAAAAATATTGGTTCAAAGTCCTCCGATTAAGTTTATTTGTCAAATCTTTAAACGGCTATATCTCGGAAACCGTGCGTCGCAGCGACTTAAAAATAGCATTTTTGAATTCTACATATCCAGACCTATCTGAAAAATATTGGTTCAAAGTCCTCCGATTAAGTTGATTTTTCAAATCTTTAAACGGCTATATCTCGGAAACCGTGCGTCGCAGCGACTTAAAAATAGCATTTTTGAATTCTACATATCCAGACCTATCTAAAAAATATTGGTTCAAAGTCCTCCGATTAAGTTTATTTTTCAAATCTTTAAACGGCTATATCTCGGAAACCGTGCGTCGCAGCGACTTAAAAATAGCATTTTTGAATTCTACATATCCAGACCTATCTGAAAAATATTGGTTCAAAGTCCTCCGATTAAGTTGATTTTTCAAATCTTTAAACGGCTATATCTCGGAAACCGTGCGTCGCAGCGACTTAAAAATAGCATTTTTGAATTCTACATATCCAGACCTATCTAAAAAATATTGGTTCAAAGTCCTCCGATTAAGTTGATTTTTCAAATCTTTAAACGGCTATATCTCGGAAACCGTGCGTCGCAGCGACTTAAAAATAGCATTTTTGAATTCTACATATCCAGACCTATCTGAAAAATATTGGTTCAAAGTCCTCCGATTAAGTTGATTTTTCAAATCTTTAAACGGCTATATCTCGGAAACCGTGCGTCGCAGCGACTTAAAAATAGCATTTTTGAATTCTACATATCCAGACCTATCTGAAAAATATTGGTTCAAAGTCCTCCGATTAAGTTGATTTTTCAAATCTTTAAACGGCTATATCTCGGAAACCGTGCGTCGCAGCGACTTAAAAATAGCATTTTTGAATTCTACATATCCAGACCTATCTAAAAAATATTGGTTCAAAGTCCTCCGATTAAGTTTATTTTTCAAATCTTTAAACGGCTATATCTCGGAAACCGTGCGTCGCAGCGACTTAAAAATAGCATTTTTGAATTCTACATATCCAGACCTATCTGAAAAATATTGGTTCAAAGTCCTCCGATTAAGTTGATTTTTCAAATCTTTAAACGGCTATATCTCGGAAACCGTGCGTCGCAGCGACTTAAAAATAGCATTTTTGAATTCTACATATCCAGACCTATCTAAAAAATATTGGTTCAAAGTCCTCCGATTAAGTTGATTTTTCAAATCTTTAAACGGCTATATCTCGGAAACCGTGCGTCGCAGCGACTTAAAAATAGCATTTTTGAATTCTACATATCCAGACCTATCTGAAAAATATTGGTTCAAAGTCCTCCGATTAAGTTGATTTTTCAAATCTTTAAACGGCTATATCTCGGAAACCGTGCGTCGCAGCGACTTAAAAATAGCATTTTTGAATTCTACATATCCAGACCTATCTGAAAAATATTGGTTCAAAGTCCTCCGATTAAGTTGATTTTTCAAATCTTTAAACGGCTATATCTCGGAAACCGTGCGTCGCAGCGACTTAAAAATAGCATTTTTGAATTCTACATATCCAGACCTATCTAAAAAATATTGGTTCAAAGTCCTCCGATTAAGTTTATTTTTCAAATCTTTAAACGGCTATATCTCGGAAACCGTGCGTCGCAGCGACTTAAAAATAGCATTTTTGAATTCTACATATCCAGACCTATCTGAAAAATATTGGTTCAAAGTCCTCCGATTAAGTTGATTTTTCAAATCTTTAAACGGCTATATCTCGGAAACCGTGCGTCGCAGCGACTTAAAAATAGCATTTTTGAATTCTACATATCTAAAAAATATTGGTTCAAAGTCCTCCGATTAAGTTTATTTTTCAAATCTTTAAACGGCTAAAAAATATTGGTTCAAAGTCCTCCGATTAAGTTTATTTTATATAAAAATAAATATTAAAAATAATAATTATAATATTAAGTTTATTTATATCCAGACCTATCTGGAAAATATTGGTTCAAAGTCCTCCGATTAAGTTGATTTTTCAAATCTTTAAACGGCTATATCTCGGAAACCGTGCGTCGCAGCGACTTAAAAATAGCATTTTTGAATTCTACATATCTAAAAAATATTGGTTCAAAGTCCTCCGATTAAGTTTATTTTTCAAATCTTTAAACGGCTATATCTCGGAAACCGTGCGTCGCAGCGACTTAAAAATAGCATTTTTGAATTCTACATATCTAAAAAATATTGGTTCAAAGTCCTCCGATTAAGTTTATTTTTCAAATCTTTAAACGGCTAAAAAATATTGGTTCAAAGTCCTCCGATTAAGTTTATTTTATATAAAAATAAATATTAAAAATAATAATTATAATATTAAGTTTATTTATATCCAGACCTATCTGAAAAATATTGGTTCAAAGTCCTCCGATTAAGTTGATTTTTCAAATCTTTAAACGGCTATATCTCGGAAACCGTGCGTCGCAGCGACTTAAAAAAAAAAGTCCTCCGATTAAGTTGATTTTTCAAATCTTTAAACGGCTATATCTCGGAAACCGTGCGTCGCAGCGACTTAAAAATAGCATTTTTGAATTCTACATATCCAGACCTATCTGGAAAATATTGGTTCAAAGTCCTCCGATTAAGTTGATTTTTCAAATCTTTAAACGGCTATATCTCGGAAACCGTGCGTCGCAGCGACTTAAAAATAGCATTTTTGAATTCTACATATCTAAAAAATATTGGTTCAAAGTCCTCCGATTAAGTTTATTTTTCAAATCTTTAAACGGCTAAAAAATATTGGTTCAAAGTCCTCCGATTAAGTTTATTTTTCAAATCTTTAAACGGCTATATCTCGGAAACCGTGCGTCGCAGCGACTTAAAAATAGCATTTTTGAATTCTACATATCCAGACCTATCTGAAAAATATTGGTTCAAAGTCCTCCGATTAAGTTGATTTTTCAAATCTTTAAACGGCTATATCTCGGAAACCGTGCGTCGCAGCGACTTAAAAATAGCATTTTTGAATTCTACATATCTAAAAAATATTGGTTCAAAGTCCTCCGATTAAGTTTATTTTTCAAATCTTTAAACGGCTAAAAAATATTGGTTCAAAGTCCTCCGATTAAGTTTATTTTTCAAATCTTTAAACGGCTATATCTCGGAAACCGTGCGTCGCAGCGACTTAAAAATAGCATTTTTGAATTCTACATATCTAAAAAATATTGGTTCAAAGTCCTCCGATTAAGTTTATTTTTCAAATCTTTAAACGGCTAAAAAATATTGGTTCAAAGTCCTCCGATTAAGTTTATTTTTCAAATCTTTAAACGGCTAAAAAATATTGGTTCAAAGTCCTCCGATTAAGTTTATTTTTCAAATCTTTAAACGGCTAAAAAATATTGGTTCAAAGTCCTCCGATTAAGTTTATTTTTCAAATCTTTAAACGGCTAAAAAATATTGGTTCAAAGTCCTCCGATTAAGTTTATTTTATATAAAAATAAATATTAAAAATAATAATTATAATATTAAGTTTATTTATATCCAGACCTATCTGAAAAATATTGGTTCAAAGTCCTCCGATTAAGTTGATTTTTCAAATCTTTAAACGGCTATATCTCGGAAACCGTGCGTCGCAGCGACTTAAAAAAAAAAGTCCTCCGATTAAGTTGATTTTTCAAATCTTTAAACGGCTATATCTCGGAAACCGTGCGTCGCAGCGACTTAAAAATAGCATTTTTGAATTCTACATATCCAGACCTATCTGGAAAATATTGGTTCAAAGTCCTCCGATTAAGTTGATTTTTCAAATCTTTAAACGGCTATATCTCGGAAACCGTGCGTCGCAGCGACTTAAAAATAGCATTTTTGAATTCTACATATCTAAAAAATATTGGTTCAAAGTCCTCCGATTAAGTTTATTTTCAAATCTTTAAACGGCTATATCTCGGAAACCGTGCGTCGCAGCGACTTAAAAATAGCATTTTTGAATTCTACATATCTAAAAAATATTGGTTCAAAGTCCTCCGATTAAGTTTATTTTTCAAATCTTTAAACGGCTAAAAAATATTGGTTCAAAGTCCTCCGATTAAGTTTATTTTTCAAATCTTTAAACGGCTATATCTCGGAAACCGTGCGTCGCAGCGACTTAAAAATAGCATTTTTGAATTCTACATATCTAAAAAATATTGGTTCAAAGTCCTCCGATTAAGTTTATTTTTCAAATCTTTAAACGGCTAAAAAATATTGGTTCAAAGTCCTCCGATTAAGTTTATTTTATATAAAAATAAATATTAAAAATAATAATTATAATATTAAGTTTATTTATATCCAGACCTATCTGAAAAATATTGGTTCAAAGTCCTCCGATTAAGTTGATTTTTCAAATCTTTAAACGGCTATATCTCGGAAACCGTGCGTCGCAGCGACTTAAAAAAAAAAGTCCTCCGATTAAGTTGATTTTTCAAATCTTTAAACGGCTATATCTCGGAAACCGTGCGTCGCAGCGACTTAAAAATAGCATTTTTGAATTCTACATATCCAGACCTATCTGGAAAATATTGGTTCAAAGTCCTCCGATTAAGTTGATTTTTCAAATCTTTAAACGGCTATATCTCGGAAACCGTGCGTCGCAGCGACTTAAAAATAGCATTTTTGAATTCTACATATCTAAAAAATATTGGTTCAAAGTCCTCCGATTAAGTTTATTTTTCAAATCTTTAAACGGCTAAAAAATATTGGTTCAAAGTCCTCCGATTAAGTTTATTTTATATAAAAATAAATATTAAAAATAATAATTATAATATTAAGTTTATTTATATCCAGACCTATCTGAAAAATATTGGTTCAAAGTCCTCCGATTAAGTTGATTTTTCAAATCTTTAAACGGCTATATCTCGGAAACCGTGCGTCGCAGCGACTTAAAAAAAAAAGTCCTCCGATTAAGTTGATTTTTCAAATCTTTAAACGGCTATATCTCGGAAACCGTGCGTCGCAGCGACTTAAAAATAGCATTTTTGAATTCTACATATCTAAAAAATATTGGTTCAAAGTCCTCCGATTAAGTTTATTTTTCAAATCTTTAAACGGCTAAAAAATATTGGTTCAAAGTCCTCCGATTAAGTTTATTTTTCAAATCTTTAAACGGCTATATCTCGGAAACCGTGCGTCGCAGCGACTTAAAAATAGCATTTTTGAATTCTACATATCTAAAAAATATTGGTTCAAAGTCCTCCGATTAAGTTTATTTTTCAAATCTTTAAACGGCTAAAAAATATTGGTTCAAAGTCCTCCGATTAAGTTGATTTTTCAAATCTTTAAACGGCTATATCTCGGAAACCGTGCGTCGCAGCGACTTAAAAATAGCATTTTTGAATTCTACATATCTAAAAAATATTGGTTCAAAGTCCTCCGATTAAGTTTATTTTTCAAATCTTTAAACGGCTAAAAAATATTGGTTCAAAGTCCTCCGATTAAGTTTATTTTTCAAATCTTTAAACGGCTATATCTCGGAAACCGTGCGTCGCAGCGACTTAAAAATAGCATTTTTGAATTCTACATATCTAAAAAATATTGGTTCAAAGTCCTCCGATTAAGTTTATTTTTCAAATCTTTAAACGGCTAAAAAATATTGGTTCAAAGTCCTCCGATTAAGTTTATTTTTCAAATCTTTAAACGGCTATATCTCGGAAACCGTGCGTCGCAGCGACTTAAAAATAGCATTTTTGAATTCTACATATCTAAAAAATATTGGTTCAAAGTCCTCCGATTAAGTTTATTTTTCAAATCTTTAAACGGCTAAAAAATATTGGTTCAAAGTCCTCCGATTAAGTTGATTTTTCAAATCT
This sequence comes from Tipula confusa, assembly GCA_963556175.1. NCBI lineage: Eukaryota > Metazoa > Arthropoda > Insecta > Diptera > Tipulidae > Tipula > Tipula confusa. The sequence goes on along the minus strand of OY744476.1, from coordinate 203,485,050 downwards.
TTAAACGGCTATATCTCGGAAACCGTGCGTCGCAGCGACTTAAAAAAAAAAGTCCTCCGATTAAGTTGATTTTTCAAATCTTTAAACGGCTATATCTCGGAAACCGTGCGTCGCAGCGACTTAAAAATAGCATTTTTGAATTCTACATATCTAAAAAATATTGGTTCAAAGTCCTCCGATTAAGTTTATTTTTCAAATCTTTAAACGGCTAAAAAATATTGGTTCAAAGTCCTCCGATTAAGTTGATTTTTCAAATCTTTAAACGGCTATATCTCGGAAACCGTGCGTCGCAGCGACTTAAAAATAGCATTTTTGAATTCTACATATCTAAAAAATATTGGTTCAAAGTCCTCCGATTAAGTTTATTTTTCAAATCTTTAAACGGCTAAAAAATATTGGTTCAAAGTCCTCCGATTAAGTTTATTTTTCAAATCTTTAAACGGCTATATCTCGGAAACCGTGCGTCGCAGCGACTTAAAAATAGCATTTTTGAATTCTACATATCTAAAAAATATTGGTTCAAAGTCCTCCGATTAAGTTTATTTTTCAAATCTTTAAACGGCTAAAAAATATTGGTTCAAAGTCCTCCGATTAAGTTTATTTTTCAAATCTTTAAACGGCTATATCTCGGAAACCGTGCGTCGCAGCGACTTAAAAATAGCATTTTTGAATTCTACATATCTAAAAAATATTGGTTCAAAGTCCTCCGATTAAGTTTATTTTTCAAATCTTTAAACGGCTAAAAAATATTGGTTCAAAGTCCTCCGATTAAGTTTATTTTATATAAAAATAAATATTAAAAATAATAATTATAATATTAAGTTTATTTATATCCAGACCTATCTGAAAAATATTGGTTCAAAGTCCTCCGATTAAGTTGATTTTTCAAATCTTTAAACGGCTATATCTCGGAAACCGTGCGTCGCAGCGACTTAAAAAAAAAAGTCCTCCGATTAAGTTGATTTTTCAAATCTTTAAACGGCTATATCTCGGAAACCGTGCGTCGCAGCGACTTAAAAATAGCATTTTTGAATTCTACATATCCAGACCTATCTGGAAAATATTGGTTCAAAGTCCTCCGATTAAGTTGATTTTTCAAATCTTTAAACGGCTATATCTCGGAAACCGTGCGTCGCAGCGACTTAAAAATAGCATTTTTGAATTCTACATATCTAAAAAATATTGGTTCAAAGTCCTCCGATTAAGTTTATTTTTCAAATCTTTAAACGGCTATATCTCGGAAACCGTGCGTCGCAGCGACTTAAAAATAGCATTTTTGAATTCTACATATCTAAAAAATATTGGTTCAAAGTCCTCCGATTAAGTTTATTTTTCAAATCTTTAAACGGCTAAAAAATATTGGTTCAAAGTCCTCCGATTAAGTTTATTTTATATAAAAATAAATATTAAAAATAATAATTATAATATTAAGTTTATTTATATCCAGACC